>CM070644.1:41786001-42986001 GCA_036346575.1 Dendrocalamus sinicus | reverse complement strand
ATCACCATTTCGCTTGAAAACGAGGGCATGAACGTTTAAGCCCCTAATTTGTTTGGTCTTTTTCTATTTTTGCGTGTATGTAGATGTTGCAAGATAAGGAAAATTAAACAGTCCGGTTGAAGTTGATATCCGACCAACCCGAAACTAAACTTCCTTTGCAACCAAAACATTTTCATTATCAATTGGTGAACAATTTATAATAGAAATAGTACTGGTCCATGAGGAAGATTTTTTAATGTATGAATACTGGGGGTGATCGGTTCATTTGAAAAGTTTCATGGCTTATAATGAAAACATCAGAATTTTTGAAAAAAGATCAGAATGGTGTGAGGCTTATTTAGCATAATTAAATTTAAAAAAATTTAAAAATATAAAAAATATGTTAGCCCATTACGTATAATACAAACAAACACGGGAAAAAAAAGAACCGGCAAAAAAGCTCAACAAAAAGTCAAAAATTCAGAAAAAGACGAAACTTATGAATAGTGCCAAATAAGCCCGCTGCACTGTAGCGCAGCCATGTTGATCGCGCCCACTGTCTCACCAACCGTCTGCCAACTATATATGACAAACAGTGCTAGCCCTAGCCTTTGTTGGTTGTTGCTACATATCCTTCAAACATAGGCCTCTTCACTGCTAATGTCACCCCTTTCTTGCTATCATGTTCTTGGAAACATGACAAGGGTAGAGCCTGAGCCTGTCAATTAGCTAACGGATCGGTTTAAACAATATATAATTGAGCTCGTTTCAAACACAGGAATTTTGTAGAAAACCATAAAGCATATCAAAGGGGGCCTAATTCTATCATTTAGCTGACGATTGACTAAACGGTATATAATTGAGCATGTTTGTAACACATGATTTTTTTTTCATAAAACTATGAAAAATATCAAAGGGGACGTAGATAAGCTTCGGAGTATAGACCCCAGCAAGAAAAGTATTAATTTATGGAGAAAAATTCAAAACCACATATACATTACATAGATACATGTACTATCTTAGTCCTCCAAAATTATTCGAGATTTGTGCTAAGGTGCTACAATGATTAAAAAAAATGAGAGATTGGTTTGAATTTCGATTATTTGCATCGATCTTAAAACACATTCAGTAGTGGTGATTATTATATATGTTTATATCAGCGCAACATGTACACGTAAAAAACCATTCTCATTTATACACTAGCTTTTCCCTTTCCAAATATTGCGACAACATGTGTTTTTCACATTGCATGCGCCTAGCTGGGAAGAGAAGACGTATCGAAGTCATGTATAGATGTACCCATGTCGGCGTCAGTCTCGTACCGATAGGTCCCTGTCTTCTACACGCTAGCTAGTACTGCTCCATACTCCTTTGCCCGATCCAGCCGCGCGCGGTGGGTGACCGCAGGATTGTCGGCGCCGTGAGGGCGGCCGTCGTTTTGTGCTCACTTCGATCTGGTCGCGAACTCATGTGCGGCCGACCCATGTGCGTGGGGCCGTGAGCGGTGAGCTGATCCCATAGGGAACGGCCGGTGGCGCACGTACGCGCGAGCGCCCCCGTTCGGCAAGCGATGCCGTAAGCGCGGTCTTTGTAGTTCGGTCTTTCTTTGCTCCTATGCTGAGTATGCACAATGTTGCAGATGTTGCTTACGCGATCGAACAATCAGTCCGTAAGGCCGGTGGCGCACGTACGCGATGCCGTAAGCGCGGTTGCGCCAGCATGTGACGCAGCGGAGCCATCTTAAGCACGCTTACCAAGTCATGCGACGTTTAGGGCCTGTTTGGTTGCCTGCATGCAGGTAGCTCGCACCAGCGTATGCAGGAAGATGGTATTTGGTTGGCTGTATGGAGGAGAGAGCCTGCATGAGCTAATGCAAAAAAAAAAAAAACAACTGGAGCCAGGCTGAGGAGGAACGTGGTTGAGGAGCTTCCCACCTCAGCCTGGCCACGCTCATGCAGCTGCATCAGCCCATGCAGGCAACCAAACAGCCCCTTAATTAATTGCTGTGTACATGCGAGGACAGTGCGTGGCCGATTTTGTAGTTATGGCTTTTGGCAATGGATGTTTATTTTTGAATAAAAGTACGCTCTGTAGCGATGGTCAGTTTTTCTGAATCATTTGATTAAAAAATTTAAAAATAAATAAATAAACGTTATATCACCGAGAACAATGTAAACAATTAAAAACAAAAAATAAAAAAGCCAAAAAATTAAAACAACCAAAATTAATAAATCGATGTATTCTAAATGGCTTCTAGCAGAAGTCAAAGTTGTTTGGAGCAAAGCCTTAAGTTTTGCTTTTAGTGGATTTAGACCCTTCATAATTACTAACTGACGGCATGATGTTACACACGGCGCCATTCCGTCAACATAGGACATCTTCTTTTCAGCTTCTAAAAATTGTTGTTTAGCTTTTCTATATAACTATATTTTAAACGGAGTGTCTTTTCAATACAAGGTCTACAAGTTAATTATAGTATACACTGTAGTGATTTTATTTATATCGGCCAAAACCGTATACGAGATTCTGTTACTCTGTACTCTCTCTTACAAATAACTCAAAAGTCATAAGTGATAACTAAAAGGCATAAGCTAAAACAAAAAAAGAACAGACATGTATACTCATCGCCGATTAATCCGCATAGACTAGAGGTCATTAGCTGTTTAGCACCCCACAACCAATAGCAAATTAATTAAGGAGACCAGGGGCGGATTTAGGCCCATGGCAAGGTAGGCTTCAGCCTGGGGTATGAAAATATTGGTAGTATATAGCCCAGGTATATTTAACTTAGCCCAGGTAGTATTACAAAGGTTCAGTCCAGGTAACCCATACAGGCATACGGCCATGCTGCTACTCTCACCACAGTCGGCCCACTTCGTCTTGGCCCATTCGCGGAAGGAGCACCCACCGACGATGCCGGCTCATCATCAGTCTCGCACAGTGATGCGGTCCATACTCCCATCCCGTGAGGCCGTGATGTGCAATCTACAAACCGCCAGACGCCCAGACGCCAAACCCTACCTGTGCGGCCCCCGCCCCCCGACGGGCGCCGCCCGCTCGCCTCCCAGCCTGCGCCGCCCCCATCCCGACCAGCGCCGCCCCCTGCCTGCGTCACCCTCAGCCCGCTTCGCCTCACTCCCTACATCGGCCCCCTCTCGGCCAGCGCCACCTCCCTACTTGCGTTGCCCCCCCTGTGCCACCCCCCTCCCGGCCAGCGTTGCCTCCCTCCCTGCGCTGCCCCCCTTCGGCCCTCCCTGCGTGGCTGCGTCTCCCCCTTCTGGCCAGCACCGATGATTAGCAATTTTGCACCGAAGGTTTTGCCTAGACTTGAAGTATTGAACTTTAATATGTTTTGTTACACATACAAAGAACTGAAGCTATACACAAAGTTTTCCTCACTGAGTAACTAGCATGCTGCATGCACTTGAGTATCTTTTGCTGCTTGTTTATTGTTTCCCAATAGCTGAATACTTGTTTTTCTAAATTATAAGTGAATGGTATGATTGGATTTGGACAGCTCAATGGCATGATGGAAGTAGGGCTCTCAGCTGACACAACAGAGTGATATATGAACTGTCTGAAGCTCGGATGGTAGGAATTATTGATGAAATCTGAATGCCCTTGGATGACATTTCATTTCATCCAATCATGGTGGATACAAAGACACATTCCAAGCCAACAATTCCCTCAGAAGCACAAAAAAGAAATGGAAGGTTTGCCCCTTTGTCATTGCTCTACTAACCATTAAAAGTGAGGGGGCTGGCAAATTACGGCATGCTCTGTTAGCGGCACTGGCAAGTAATAAGTTAAGCTTAGAGTCAATTGTATGTTCTCTAGACTAATGATTCCTTTCAAGTGGACTTTTGCTTTGATATGAAACTGCATGAAGTTGAAATGATGTTCCATTGGTCTGTTAAGAGTGCCTGTTGCCCAATCAGAACCTCCATTACAAAGGGAAAAAATGATTTGCTGCTAGACTCTTTTAAGGAATCAACTCTAGGGTCAAACTCAATCATTCAGTATATGAAATAGAATGATACTTAAATTGCGCCAAGTTGATTGCACCTGGGCAAGTGCACTCTTCAGGAAATATTGTAGCACATGCATTCTGCCATTCCCTCTGTATTGCCCCATTTGAAAGATGCATTTTATACTCCTTTCATGTGAAGTTCTTGATGAGGTAAATTGGTGAGTATTACTATTTAGAAACAAATTCAGATAAGTATAATCCGTAGTTGTCTACAATTTCTAGTGTTTTGTCTCACATTATGATGATACCAGGCTAGCAGCTATGAAGGTTGTGTGATATCTGGCCGATTGTTTTTGTGGCAGGCTACAACTGATGTGTTACAAGTACCTATCGGATAATTTGATTACTGAGAAATTTCCTGTAGAGAATTTCTTCAGTTATTTTGACCTAGACCCCAACTACTTGTTATCGGACAATGTCGAGCGGTACATTAGCTCATTGAGATTCAGTGCAAAGGTACTATGTGCTTATATCTCATCTTTAAGCTTTTATTTTCGTTACTGTTCAAGCATTTTACTATAAATTGACGTTAGTTAAGAGTCTAAAGTTTAGTTTGGAACGTAGCCAAATTCTGAATTCGCCACTGAAGGAGACGGACTCATCTTGGGCAGTCTTTGTAGTTCGGTCTTTCTTTGCTCCTATGCTGAGTATGCACAATGTTGCAGATGTTGCTCAGATAAGGATTGTTTTTCCCCAATCGAACAATCAGTCCGTATGGCCGTTTTTTATTGCCTTCGGTTTTTCTCTTATATATGCTTTAGAAGTTAAAGTTAATATAAATATCTTAATTTTTATAACTCGTTTCTATTGGTCACTACTATTTATTAACCACTTTGAGTTTTCGTATCCTTGTATTTTATTATGTCATAATTCTATAAATCGTATGACGGTCTAAATATTGTAGTGCCTTATACTGCATCGTTGTTTGCTCTCTTTCTTACATAATACACTTAATAAAAAAAATCAAAAGCTAATACAAACACTTTAGCTTCTATAAATTATTTCTATCAGTCACTACTATTCGTCAGCCACTACTATTTATTAGTTAAAAACTAAAAAATATTAATAAAAGTCAATCCGAACTGATCCTATTTGTAGCTCGGAAACCTGTTACTCCTGAGGGTATATGTTGTTCGAATAGTCTCTCACCAACTATCGGGTTAGTAGTGCCAATGCTCTGGCCTGTTGTTGTTAACTACAGCAACTACTCTGTGTTATACGTGTTACTTACGAGCCATGTTCCACTTGCATATAACATATGCTCTGGCCTGCTGATTAAGCACGATGAGCCGCGGGAATCTTTGAGAAACTTTAGGTTGCACACACTAAGACATGAACAATGTAAGCAAGGCTCTTTTTTTGGGAGGGAAGCAAGGCTTTTTCTTAATTTATGTAGGCCAAAAGGGTCCGAGGCTCCGAGCGCAAGTGCAACTAACGGTCCTAGTAAATGGCGCATAGTTAGTCGGGGAGCATACTAAGATCATTTTATATGCATGATGAGTATTTAATTTTATTATATAAATATTATTGAAGTTTGAATTTGATTTTAAAAGTTTACAATATTTAAAGTTGTTATCAAGAATAACATAGTTTGACCGTGCATCATGGGAGTCTGACCGTCATAGGGATGGCGGTCTAATCGATCGATGGCTAGTGGCCAAACCGCCATGGTGCACATGGTCCGACCGGTTGTATAGATTTTGAAAATTGCACACCAAACATTTATGTACGTGTGTTTGAGGATACACTTACACTAGGTGTCACTTAAAATAGAATTCTGAGCTGAAACTTGATAGAATTTAACCGAAATTCTAGATAGAGTGTTTTCTAGTGCTCTTAACTAGTTAGATCGGCCAAATACTGGTAGTCAGACCAGCACTGCCGGTCTGACTGGCCAGGTAATGGCAGTCAACTTGCTTTTGGTGAATTGGTACTGAAATTATGCATTTTGGTTTGAGGTTTGGTCATAGTGTTAGGATCAGTGTATCAACATGGTTTAGTATGTGCACGGTATAGGTGTTGGTGTTTTGTTGTGGTGTGTTGCATGATGTGTTACTTTGATTAACATGAGTCAAGTGCATAGAACTTGTTCTCAACATGGTTGCTTGGTCTTTGGATGTGCTAGTAACTTAAAGAACGTTAGCGGTCGATGGTAAATGACCGGAACTAGGCAAGAAAGCTGAGATATGAGAAATCATATAAGTCCGGGTGAGACTACGTGGCTCAAATAGAAAGTACAAAGAAGACAAAGATCGTGAAGAGGTGAGTTAACATTGGTACATGTGGTGCACCAAGTGATAAGGCCGATGCACGTAAAGATGGACACATTGTTGAGTTTTTTCACTGTGTTAAGCACGAGCGTTGAGTCTATTGTCGAGCTTTTAGGAATACACATCGCCCATCTAATAGCATGTGTAGACCTAATGCCATCTTCATGCTTGTACCAAGGTAATTCTTCTTTGAGTCAGAATGGTGCTTTGTCCTCCTACGTGTCTCCTAGTAGATCTTTGTACCATTGTTTATTTTATGGGAAGGATGTGTAGTATATAGACTTTTACTTTCGGCGTGCCAAATATATGCGTCAAGTCCGTGCTTCTAAGTCTCTAAGTGTGTATAGCCTTTTCTCATGATATAACACTCAAGAGCCTAGCATGAAGGTTTGTTTCATTGATGGCTTCTTTGATACTTTCTGTAGTGGTGTTGGACGACGTCGTGGACTTAGTTTTTATTATTTTGTTTTTAGTCCCTGTGCCATCCCGCGGGAAGATTTTCACCATTTCAGAAGTGATGGACCTCATTTTCCTATTAAGGTGTGTACCCACGTATAGTGAGGATGAGTTATGAGTGATGGACCTCATCATGGTGCTTTCAAGCGAGATTCTCACTACTTTTCTAAAGATTGCGCTTGTTTTTTTCATCGAGTAGTCCACTCACAGTGTGCCTCCAAAAATGGATCTTCTTGCAAGAACCATCAAATGTATCATACTAGCTCACAAACGAATTTAATTATTTCTAGTGGTGGTGTATCCAAACTTTAGTTTCCTAAATATTTGCTCACTGTCGACATTTTAATATCGATCTTATATATGATTTGTTTGGATTCGGAGAAACTCTTAGAAGACCTAGTGTATGCATATGCAGAGTAGATACACGGGAATTTTTTTATACAGGTTTAGGCTTTCTCCTAAGAGAATAATAACCCTATGTCCCGTGTGATTACTAATCACCAGAAAAGGATTACAATTAAGAGTAATACGAATGCCTAGCACTATCTCCTCCTTCGATCCCAATATGTCCCTCTCTCTCTCTTTGACGTTAACCTTTATATAGCCAGTGAAGCGACGACAATTGTCCCGCGTCAGAAGAGGCCTCAACACTTCAGATAATAACCGCATGATGGAAGTTACTGTCAGAGAGACGTAAAAGGATGTTCACCGTGTAGCGGTTGTTGTCAGAGAGATCGTCTGCAGTTATTGGATAAACACATGTTCTAACTGCCTTATCGGATGAACTAATGATGCAGTTGTTCGTCGTAGACAATTTAGTTGGAGATAGGTTAGTCGTAGGAAAATCCACGACCATAAGCTGGTCGCAAGACAACTTACGACTACGTGGTCATAGAAGGACTTACGACCAGGTAGTAGTCGCAGTAAGATTTACGACCACATGGTTGTAGAAGGACATACGACTAGGGGGTAGTCGTAGTAGGACTTACGACTACGTGGTCGTAGAAGGATTTACACCAAGGGATAGTCGTAGTAAGTCTTACGATTATATGGTTGTAGAAGAGCTTATGACTATATGGCCATAGAAGAGCTTAAGATCATCCTACCATATTTACCTCTTATCAATAAGGGGTATATTCAAGAAATACAATGACGTAATTATTTGAAGATTATTTTATCATCGTCATATAGCCTCCCAACTTCAAGTGAAGATACTTATTCAACTATGTATGGTCGTAGATAGTAAGTGGTCAAGAGCAAAACCTTTATTGACCCTTATCGACTAGAAATTGGCTTGGTCGATTGGTAATTTCGCTTCAGTTATGAAGACAGATAGACATCAGACAATGGGAATGCAATTGATTTCCCTAGACCTGTACGTCAAATAGGTTCCCAAAGCGAGCGTTTGGTTCCCAAAGTGAACATTCGGTTCCCGAGGGTAACCTTTGGTTTTTCACTTTCCCCATTTGCTTCAATTCGTTCGAACTCTCCACCTCAAATCAATCTCCATAATTTTCCTCAATCTCACACAAACCCCTTCTAATCACCCGAAAGAATGACGAAGTCTTCATCAACTTAGGCTAAATCAGAGATGGATTATGCGAAGATGAAGGCATTAGAGACTACAGAGAAGATCCTAGCACGGCAATTTGTCAAATGGATCGAAACCGCCGAGCAATGCTGGCCAACCGGACAAATCGAAGAGATACCGGTGTTCTAGGCGTTCTGTGAGTGTGGCCTCTATCTCCCTGCTTATCCCTTCTTGACGACCGTTCTTGAGTATTTCGGGGTTGAATTGGTGAACTTGGTTCCCGATTCAATCACAATGCTCAGTGTCTTCGTATACCTATGCGAGGCGTATTTGGGTATCCCAGTGGATCTCGAGCTCTTCCGGTATTACTACGAGATGAGTCGACAAATGGGGATTGCTGGGAGTTGTAGATTGAAGCTCCATGATGGCAAGATGGAGCTTTATATCCCCATGTTTACCCGATCATCATGGCCGGGATGGAAGAAGAGGTGATTCTACTAGGAGACTTGTTGGATCGAATTCGGCGACAGAGGGGGTGAATGTCGCTCAATTAAAATCTCCCCCAAGTACTCAAATAGAGAGTTCTTCTCCTATAGCAATAATGCTATGAAGAAAGGCTCACTGGACACTCAAAACTCAGAGAAGGAAGGCAAGACAAAAGAACTAGAAAAAGGCAACAAGAATTATCGATGAAACAGAGAGACTACCGCAGCAAAAATCCCTGGCCGGTCTGACCTCTTGGGCTGGGCCGGGTTGACCGCCCAGCCTAGGCCGGTTTGACCGCTCGGGCTGGGCCGGTCTGACCGCCCAGCCTAGGCCAGTCTGACCACCTTCAGTGACCCGGTCTGACCGCTCTTCGACAATTCAGACTGCAGTAGGCTGAAAACTGCTGAAACCCGAAAATACTTCAGATCTTCAGAGAACCTAAGAAATCAAGGGATTGCTCCCAATCTCTTTGGACCAGAGCATCACAACTACAAAGTAAACACCAAGAGGGCCTTGAGAAACAAGGGAAACCAACTCAAACACTGTAATTTCAGATTTGAACCAAAAATCTGAAAGCTACAGAGATCAGCCCAAGAACTCAAATTACCATTCCATCTCTGATCCTTTGGCCATGAAACTTTGAGAATAGCTAATTATAGCTTCAAGACTCTAGATACCAAGTTTCATGCCATCTTATGAAGGGAATCACAAACTACACCAAAACCCTAGAAATGAGAAACAAGAACAGGGAAAATGAAAAATGAAAATCTTTGATTCACACACTTTGCTCTAGGGAGAAACCAATCAAATGATCTTGAGACATATTTCCATCACAGAGCAATCCATTTTGGGTCTTTTTAGCAAGAAAGAACACAAAAATGAAAATCTCAAGAATCACACAGAGAAAAGCATCGGGAGAAAAACAGGGAGCACGGGAGATGAACTCAGAAATTTCATTCCCAATCAAACGAGGATTACAGATGAGTCCCGATACGCATGGACATTGAAACAAGGGATGATTACATGAAATCTCCCATCAACCATCTTCTCACTACATGCTTGAGAAGGGAGGAACTCACTCAAGAACATAACGAAGGAAGAACAGAACACCATCTGTCTCCTCCACCCACTCTCAACAACTAAAGCATAACCACCAACACAAAGCAAAGACCAAAAACCCCCAAAAGCTTGAAGACCATGCAGGAGATACCCTCCTTTTATAGCCCCTCACTAATGGATTTTCCATTTGCTCTGCCCATTAAGCCTCCACCTTTACCCGCTAATGCTAATCAAACCCGCTTCCATATGCAGCTTCGCGTTTTTACCAAAACGCCCCTCCTGCACCTTCCGGGAAGCTTCCGCGTTCCTTGTCGTCCAAGCCTCGCAACCACCTCGAGTCTCCACCGTCTTCGACACATCCGACCGTTCTGACCTCAACGCCACCTGCGCCTAGTCCAGTCACCTCGTGTCTCGCCACGACTCCGCCTCGACGTCCTGCAGCCATCACAAACAAGAAATATATCAAATAGCACCGCTCGATACATGTAAGCATAAATATCATCAACGAATCATACTTACGCATGAAGAAGCCCAAACCTGTCAAATCAACAGAATAAGCAACCTAAACACTTTGACCAGGATTGACCAAGTCCGACCGAAACCGATTGCACCACGCAACGACATGGTCCGAACCACTCAAACCAAACTCGACTTTCCTAAACCGATGTCAATTACTCATCACACACATGAGGTCACAATCACATGGTCCATCAATCTCCCCCTTGATGAGTATATTGACAAACCCAGAAAAAGCATGAAGTTGAGTTTGTTTGAAAATGAAAAAGAGTCAAACATGGTCCAAATAAAACAAAGAGGCTCATGACCATGTCGACGAAAGGAGCAAAGAAAGAGTAAGTTTTCCTCAAAACTCCAAGAACTCCTCAAAATGGCTTTTCCTCGAAAAATTGACTTCATCTTTAAGATTTCTTAGTCGTAGAGCATGACCAAGTGATATCTTCCTCTTCTGTAGAGCGTAGGTATGAATTTCCGTCAAGACGACCAAGGAGTCGAATTGATGGTGGTCGGTGAAGAAATGGAAAGGATGAAGGCTCCTCCGGCCAAAAGGCGTTGACTGGTCAAATCAGTCGATAAGAAAAAAAAGGGAGCACATTTGTTGCTGTCCGCCTTAAAATTCTTCCTCCGGCTGCCTCGAGCGCTCCTATTTAGCAATTTATTGCAGATATAGTTACGGCAAGTGAAATAGGGGCAGCCATATTAAAGCAACCGACTCCTATGATTAAGGTACCATTCTATTATAACATCAAAACTGACTTAGTCGGCCTTTCCGAAGACTTTATTCAAGAATCTTGAAAAAGTAAACTAAAGAGTTTTGTGTCTTTTGTGAAGAAAACTACCGGGTCGGCAGAACTTGTGATCGAGAAGGAGATCGTCCCAATGATCGAAACTGATTCCGACCATCAGGAGGGACAAGAAAAGGAAAGAACAAAAACCCTTGCTGTAGACCTTCGACTAGACGTGCTCAAAGGTTGAAGGGGCTCAAGACTCTCGACCGGTGGTGGTAGAAGGTCTCATTCTCCCGCAACCAGACGTGGTTGTGGAAAAGAAATCAAAGAAACCACTCTCTGGGAGAGTTTCTTCCAAATTCGCGCTGAAAGTAATGACCCAAAGGTATAAAAATGCAAGTACGTATACTGTATTTTACCTTTGTCTTTTCAACTGCTGATTCATTTCTTGCGATTATAGTTTGGCCTCTTCATAGCTTAAGGATGTTTCTTCTGAGAAAGGTCTTGCGGCTCTGCTCGCAATCGAAAGGACGACGGAGAAGGTGGTTGAAGAAACGACCACTACAGCAACAAAAGCGGAGGCCAAAACTATAAAAACTACGACCACTAAAGTGGTCATAACAAAAGAAGGTGCAGGAGAAGAAGAAAAAGAGGAAGAACAACCTGACTTCTTCTCGTCATTTTTTAATCCTCTCTTTGTGGTAGGATCTTCTTTTGGTTAAGCTCAGAACCAGATTCCACACTCCAAAGACCTTCCAAATAAGGAGTATATCTTCGACGACGAATGTCTTGAGAAGGTGTGGTGGAGCAGGGTTGAAAAGCTCAACCAACTTAGATTCCGGGCGGGTGCTTGGAAATTTTGCTTGTGGGAGTATGAATGTGAGTATTGACAACTTGAATATTCATACTTTGCCTCTTCTTATTTCTCATTGCCTTTCCTTATCCAAAGAGCATTAGAAGACTTGGCAACCGTGACTGAGTACCACAAACAGCTAACACTCCTACGATAAGAGAATGTCAAACTCTCCAATAAAGTAGCGGCATCGTAAGTTTCTTACCTTTAACCTTTACAACCAAAATTTCATGTCTACCTTTAACCTTTACAGGTCTTGGCTAGATGCAAAGGCCTTAGCTACTGCACTAGAGAACGAGAAGGCTGATACATGGAGGCTAAAGGAAGAAAATGCTAATTTATCGATAAGTCTCATAAAAGCCAACTCTGCTGCCAGAACCTTGGAAGAGAAAATAAACAGTAAGCCCTGAAGCTTAAGTTTTTTATCTATGCATCTTTCTAGCCTTTCTTTTATCTTTCTCTATTTAACAAAAAGAGAGATTGAATTGAGCAAGCTACTCACTGAGGTCGAAGAGAAAACTAAAGTGATCGGAGAGCTTACTCGTATTAGCAAAGAGAAAGGTGAGAAGATAAAGCTGCTTAATACTCAGCTATCAGGTAAGAAAAACTTTACCTTCGACCAGTTTTTCAAACAAGTCTTGTAGGACTTACAACTATGTGGTTGTAAAAGGACTTACGACCAAGGGGTAGTCGCAGTTAGACTTTCGACTATGTGGTCGTAGAAGGACTTACGACCAAGAGGTAGTCGTAGTAAGACTTGCGACTACGTGGTTATAGAAGTACTTACGACCATATGGTTGTACAAGAGCTTACGACTATAACAAGTGTTGTCTTAACCAACTTTAACTCTTTTGCAGAGTCAATGGTAAAAAAGAAGCGTCTTTCGGAAGCAATGACTCATAGTGAGGAAGAAATAAAGTCGATGAAGGCAAACCTTCAAGTCCGCGGTATTCTTCTGAATAATCTACTCGGTGAGTTTGGTGCGGAAAAGATGGTTCCCGCTGAGGAGACTACATCCGCTCACACAAGTACACTTGCATTACAAGCCAAGACTTGGAAAAAGCACTTTGCTACTCTGAAGGCTGATTAGACGGAGTCAATCAGGGATGCAGTCAGGGGCACTGTGAGTTATGTGTTGGAAAAACTCAAGGCATGTGACCGGAACTTGAACTTACATCCCATCGAACACAACTTCCCCTGTTCTTTGGAGGCATCTCGCCTGATCGAAGAAGTAGAGCCTCTTGGACAAAAAGTGTCTAAAGAAATAGAACCTGGCTCTTTCTCTTCTCCAAAGTAGGGTATTTTATAAATAAAAGTAATTCTGTAAAAACTTACCTTTGGATGATGAATGAACTTCTTTCTTTTCCTGCATCTTGTCTCGTTGAGCAATTAGTATTCGTAAGACAAAAAACAGAAAATGAAAGAGAAATGAAATTACGATTAAGAAATAAAGTTATTCTGATAACTCTATCCTAGCCCCTGACTATTTACTTTGTTTATGTGAAGAAAAAAAGCAAATAGTACAAAGTGAAGTTTGCAGTGAGTAGAGTAATGTATCTGACCATCATTGTTGAATTCGATTGTCACGTACTAGCAGCAAAAGTGAGGAACGAGTCGATGCTAGGGAGCTCCTTTTAGTGGGTAGGACCACATGCAGAGAAGAGTGACTCTGACTAGGTGATGTTACCTTCTTTCGAGCACGTTTAAACAAATTGAAGACACGAACGATCAATGGATAAACACTCAGATTACCTTCTATTATATTCATTCAACGTGTTCGTAGGCAGTGCAATTGTTGTGTATGGTAGTAAGAGTTAGGAACAGACTGACACTAGGAAGCTCCTTCTAGTGGACAACACCACATGTAGAGAGGAAAGACTTCGGCTAGTGGTATTCCCCTATCCAACCAGTTAAACAAATTGGATACGCTAGAAGTGGTTGAACTAATATAAGAGAAGCTCTACAAGACATACGACAATAAAAATGTGCATAAACTGAAATTGTTATTGAAAAAGGGTAGAAATGTTTACACATAGAATTTGAATAATTGGTCGATATTTCAAGAGTTCGAGAGAATCTGGCCGTCTACCATAGCAAGTCATACAGAGTCAGGGCGTGTGACTTTGACCACAATGTAAGGACCTTTCCACTTGGGGGAAAGTTTATTTTGATTACACTGGGATTGGATTTTCCTCAATTCCAAGTCGCCTACAGTAAGGCTACAAGGCTAGATCTTACGATTGTAGTACTTACGCATGGCCTGCTGATAGACTACTAAACAGATTAAAGCTTGATTACTCTTTTCTTTGAATGGTTGATATCATCCGCTCGAAACTGTTCTTGGTTAGAGTCACTGAAGTTCTCGACTCTTGCCGACCGAATCTTTAGTTCTGGAGGGAGCATGGCTTCAGCCCCAAAAACTAGGAAAAAAAGGAGTTTCACCTGTCGCCTAACTCGGAGTCGTAAAAATCGCCCATAATACTGAAGGCAATTCCTGAACCCAAGCCCCTAAGCATTTTACTGGCTGGCCAAAGACTCGAGTTTTAATTCCGTACATTATTTGGCCATTCACACGCTCGACTGCCCTGTTACTTTGTGGATAGGTGACTTGATGCGGGGGATTGTCCGATCTTCACGGCGTAGGATCGATGAAGATAGTTTGGATCCGTGCAACCTGACGAATCGATGGCGTCAACCACTGTTAGAACAGCAATCTGCAACAAAAGAATTCGCCCAACCACATGCTCGTGATTCCGTCTACCCGACCACCAAGTGGACGCGTCGTCGCTCCGGTTAATCACAAAGAATCACAAGAACGATGGGGAAGAACGCCCAATTCCCCTTTAAGTTACAATCATACGCCAAATCTTAGGAGGAACAAGCGCATGGTGTCTGCAAAATAATATATATATATATATATATATATATATATATATATATATATATATATATATATATATATATATATATATATATATATATATATATATATATATATATATATATATATATATATATATATATATATATATTTGTTTCTGTTGTTGTCTCCTTCAGTAAAGAAAAAATCACCGTCTTTAAACTCATGCACACGCACACGAGAATAGAAACCGGAACCGACTCGTAACCGACGCGCTGTCTTGACCGAACCGGAGTCAGCGACTGCATGCATCAGGACGTCTGGACGTGGTGATGGGTGAAACGGCCGAAGACTTCTAGCACATGCATGCATGGATACGTGACTTCTGTCCTGTCCTCAACAACACACACATGCAAACTAATGCCGTAGTGCGCACCATAGAAAGTTACACATGCATGAGTCCGGATGCTTGCATGCATGTTTTTTTTCCTTTTTTTCTTTTTTTTCATTCACATGCTCACGCATGAATTTTCTCGTTCGACTAATTTCTTCTGGCTTCAGCTTCCAACATCTCCTCATACAAAAATTTAAGACCAATTAAAATACTAGCGTTAGATAGTAGCCAATTCTCATATAAATTAAAGCCAAATTTAATTACGAGCGAGTTCACCTGTTGATTAATTTTTTAGCTCGTGCTCGTGTAATCGGTCTGATTGGAATGTCCTCATTATCTTGTACGCATCTTCACTTTAGACTTGTACAGATCGAGTATGAGCATGTATATAATTAAATAAAATAGTAGTAACTCTGTATCTCTAAATATAATAGTTAAAGACCCAACTAAATTAGAGTTCACCTGATAATATTTAATGCGGCTCAATAATTCCTTCCAGTTAAATAATATATTTAACTGAGAAGTACAAGACATGAGTGTATTCGCGTCATGACTGAAGCGAAACATAATTTGGTATCTAATTCGTTGCAAAATTCTTGGAATTTTGTGCTCGAAAATTCCTTACTGTTGTCTGTAATTATCCGACTTGGGACTCTAGATCGAGTAATTACACTTTTCATCAAGAACATTTTTGCGGCTTATGTTATCCCAGCTACTGGTTCTGCTTCAATCCACTTTGTAAACGTATCAATAGCTACGAAGTGGAACTCAAAGCGCCCCAGCGCTCTTGGGAACATCCCCAGGATATCAAGACCCTAGGTTGCAAAAGGCCAAGATAAAGGAACATTCTAAAGCACTTGAGCTGGTTGGTGTATTTGCCGGCTATAAAACTGGCATTTTACACATTTCTTAACTAGATCTCTGGCGTCGCTGAGGGCTGTAGGCTAATAGAAACCTTGTCGAAAAGCCTTACCGACCAACATTTTGTAGGAAGCATGTGCTCCACAGATACCCCCATGTATGTCATGAAGGAGTTTTAATCGTTCTTTCTACGATATACATCGCATGAGAACTCCATGAGTACCCCTTTTATAGAGTACTCCATCGACTAAGGTATACATCCTAGCCTTGCGGGTAAGACGATCTACTACGGGATCGTCATCGGGTATTGAATCCTTCTGAAGGTAGTCGCAGATGGGAGCCATCTACGTCTCTTTGTACTCTAGAGAGACTGCCTCATTAGGGGTTGTTTCTAGTGCTTCGACCAGAGATGGCTTTTGAAGCTATTCCAAGAAGACCCCCGGTGGTACTTGTGATCAGGAAGAAGCATCCGAGCCAACTGGTATGCGAGGAAGTTATCCTTCCAAGGGATATACTGTAACTCGACATAATCGTACTTGATTATTGATACTCTTTTCCGACCTAATTCACGACTAGTTGAGAGTCTCCTCTCATGAAATGGAGGTCAAAATCCTTAAGTTTGACCGACCATTTTGCCATACGCACTGTTGTTTCCTTATTCTAGAGGATCCATTCTAAATAAAACTCAGATGGCACAATTATCTTGTGTGCGTGAAAATAATGGCTCAACTTTCTCAAAGTCATGAGGAGGGCAAAGAGAAGTTTTTGGACCTGAGGGTAGCGCTCCTAAAGACTGTGTAAAACTCCACTTACATAGTATACTAGTCTTTGAATGCCCTCACGCTTTGCAACCAATACAACACTTACTACCTGTGGCGTGGTGGATAGATACACTAAGAGTGTCTCACCTGTTTTCGGAGAAACTACAACAGGAGCACTCATAAGGTACCTCTTGACATCTTCAAAAGCATCACTGGGCTCTTTTGACCACTCAAAACTCCCATGTTTTCTCAAAAGCTTAAAGAAAAGAAAACCTTTTTCACCTAGTCGTGCGATAAAATGACTTAAAGCCGCTATACACCCAATGAGTTTCTGGACCTTTTTGTTCACGGTCGAAGGGTGCATCTGTTCAATGGCCTTGATCTTCTCAGGATTTGCTTCGATACCTCTTACTGAAACAAGGAATCTGAGTAGTTTTCCTGAGGAAACTCCGAACACACACTTTTCATGATTGAGTTTCAAGCAATGCTTTCTCATATTGTCAAACGTCTCCTGCAAGTCTGAAATATGATTAAGTTGTTTGATACTTTTTATAACCATATCATCGACATAAGCTTTCAAGTTTCAGCCCATTTGATGTATGAAGGTTAATTGCATCAAACGCTGAAAAGTTGGACTAGCATTTTTCAAACCGAATGGTATTTTGATATAGCAAAATACTTCAAACGGGGTGAGAAACGTGGTTTTCTCTTCATCTTTTGAAGACATACTGATCTAGTGATACCCAGAGTATTCGTCTAGAAAGCTTAACATTTCACAATCAGCAGTAGAAACTACCAATTGATCAATATGAGGAAGCGAAAAGTCATATTTAGGACAGGTTTTATTTAAATCAGTATAGTCTATACACATACGCCACTTATCGTTAGACTTTTTTTTACCATTACAGGATTAGCCAACCACTCTGATTGATTGACTTCCCTGCCTACTTTTAGTAACTTGTCTAATTCTAACTTGATAGTTTCTCGTCGATCTGGTGCAAATCTTTATAATTTTTATTTTACAGGCTTCTTATCAAGCCGTAGAGCTAACCTATGCTCGATCACTTCCCTACGGACCCTGGGCATGTTAGATGGCTACCACGCGAACACATCTGTGTTTGCCCAGAGGAAAGCGACGAGAGTGCCTTCCTATGTAGGGTCGGAAGTAATCCCGATGTGAACTGTCTTCGAAGGTTCCTCTGGGTCCAGAGATACTTCTTTGACTTTTTCGTTCGGCTTTGGTGCAGCTTTAGGCTTCGAGTGCTTGCTCGAAGGCCGCACCTTGGTGACTTCTCAAGTTGGTAAATATTTGACCATCTCGAGGGACTTGCGATCGCACGTCAGTGCCATCTTCTTATCACAACAGACTGTGATGACTCCCTTGGGACTCGGCAACTTGAGACATTGATATGCATAGTGAACAACTATCAAAAATTGTGCCAGAGTTGGTTGTCCAAGTATGGCATTATATGCTGAGTCAAAATCGACCACATCAAAGGAGAGTTTTTCTGTTCTGAAGTTGCTCAGGGAACCAAACGTAACAGGCAAAGAATCTTGGCAAATGGGCTTGGCCGAAGAACCCAGTATGATTCCATGAAATGAATATCGCACAGCTTTATTCTGGTATGAGGAATTTGCATATCATCCTGGGCACTAACAAACAAAATATTTAAAGAACTACCACTATCAATCAACACACGATTTACTCGACAATTGTTGATGGTGGCTCGACCATGATCGGGAACCGACCAGGTCGAGTTGAGGGGATCGGACAATCACCCTTCTCAAAAGAGTTGGTAAATTTCGACCACTTAGGCAAATTATTCACAAGGGAAGGGTCGATAGAGTTTACCTCATGCTCGACAGCCTTATATTGTCGCTTAGACTTGTATGAGGAAGAACCTCCATTTATGTGCTCAATAGTGTGCTTCGGATCCTGGAATGGCTTGTCTTTGTCCTCATCCAAATGCTTTTGACCAATTGACTGTCCCAACTCCTCGATTGTTGGAAGCGGGCCCTTTCCAGAATAGTAATCCTTGAGTCTCTACAGGAAAACTCTACAATGGCAAAGATTGCGCCCCTCCTTCTTATGAAGAGGGTACCATCTAGGCTTGTTTTTCTTTCTCACGGGTGCCTTGTCTTTGCCCCAGTTGGAGTATTGTTTAGAGTTACGCAGCTCCTTATCACCCATAGCCAGGACCTCTTTTGACCCTGCGGTGCGAGGCTTGTGGCTCTTAACCTTGTCTCTGGGTTTCTTTGCATTCTCCTTTGTAGGACCGTATGGCACTATCAGGGGGTGAATGATTGCCTCTGCTTCTTCCGCTATGCTCGATCTCTTCTGATTGATAATGAAAACAACTACACGAACAATTCCTTGTCGCACTGCTTCGCTTGCAGTTGTCGACAACAAAAACCTCTGTATGTAGTCAAACTTATTCGCAGAACTCAGCCGCTCGAAAACCTTCGACCGCTTGAATGCTTCGGCTCAAATGATTACCAGTTGAAGACAACTACATGCTCGATTGCACTTGAATGAAGTCTGTTAGCCAGCCGCCGAAGACACAAGAAGAACGATGCTCATAAAAACATCCTGCCGATCAACTTCTTTTGGAATAGATCTGATCTATTTATTCTATAACAAGTCTTTGGCTACAAAGTGCCCTCATGACACCCCTAAACACTTCCTCAATGAAAGCCCTAAACACCAGTATGTAGCCTAAGCCTCTCCCCACTTTTATAGACCAATGTCCCTAATCATGTCCGATTCAAACACGAACACAACACCTAATCTCTTCCTCAAATCAAGGAACCCAAAACCCTTTCCTAACACAGGTTTTATTCAAACTCTACCTCTTCCAGCTCATAAACTCTATCCATAACACTCATGATGCAACACGCGACAAAGCCTCCAGGATATCCCCTCCCGTAGCTCCGTCTCGCTTCACAATCCTCGATCTCCATGTGCTCCAGCATTAGCCTGACCACCTCACGTGATATCTTCAACCGTTTGAATCTCAGGTCTCCCTATCCTAGTCTTAGTCATTCTTATCACCGATCGTGATCGTCTCCATGCTCTCCTGCATATGTAAAGACCAAAGAAACGTATTTTCCCGGCACAAGCTCTTCTCAGCTTGACCGTCATTAGTATAACCACTCGTAACACCCTTGTCCACCCATAGACAAGAACAAAACCACCCATGACCAATCACCTCATTGCTATCTAGAAAACAGTCTCAGACTACTAATTATGACCGTCAAAAACTATCACTTTCCGAAACTCACTCAGCACGACCACCGAGCACAATCTACCGAGTAGAGATCACAATTAACACTCATGACTACCACTCACTAACCATTGAGTACCTAGTTGCTCCGACTACTGAGTACCAACACCGTTCCATCAAGCATCGACCAAACACCCCGCTGGCCTAACACGAGTACTCAAACTACTCGAAGATCATAAAGAGTGAAGCACTCATTTTGATAACGAAGTCTACAAGTAACAATTGAGAAGCCTACGGTGATTGATCATAAAGCCTTTGACTACCGAAGACAACAACAGTAGACTACATAGTCTACGACTATTGACAAGACTGTAAAATATACGACTATAAGAGCAGTTCGCATAATCTACGACCATCGACTACAAAGTCATCGACTATCGACCAGTAAATCCTACGAATATCGAGTACGACCCGTAAAGTCCATGACTATCAAAAGCACTGAAGCTACAACCATGTAAAAGTATTGTAGCTATGATTACCTTCAGTGGTCATAGTCGAGTTGTCGTGGCCGAAGTTGTGTTGCTGTGGTTGAAGTCATGCATGGTCGAAGTCAAATTGCTGTGGTCGAAGTTATGTTGCCGTGGTTGAAGTCGTTTTGCCGTGTTCGAAGTCGGAGCTCGGGCACGAATGCTTAGCATCCAGCAACAATATCCGGTTGTCTCCTTTGTGGAAATAGGTAGTTAGCGTCTCCAGGTGAACGCACTTGCGATGCTCGACGGTGGGTGGACCGGACCTATAATAGGTCTCATCCACTCGAGGATGATACTCGTAGTCCATCTGCTACTGTAGTTTCTTTGCTCAAAGTGGTGATCGAGCATCGACTTGCCGATCTGAAGTAGCCCGGGGCATTCTCCTCCAGCTGGTATTGCGATTGGGAGTGCGACAAGCCCCGTCGCCATACTGACTCCTGCGAAGCAAGGTTCGTGAACGACTAGATGCGATCGTACCTCGTCAACTCTCGGAGTGACGTCAGTGAGGTTGCTCAAGGCCATCACGTCATGGAGCCTTCGTGCAATGTCTTCAGCGAAGCGGTCATAGCCTGGCGCTCAAGCAAGCTCTTGAGTTAGGTTCTCGAGCAAGTCATTGATCCGTTGAAGCTCTCATGCCTCTTCAGACTAGTACTGGGCTTGTCTAGGCAAAGCACTCTGGGCGGCAAGTCGCCTTTGCTAAGCAGTCTAAGGATCCTTGACTCCTGATGCAAACTGGCACAGGTACTTCTTCACTGCCACAGATGCCTCCATCTTGTCGCCAAGAGAGTTAATTTGATTGTACAACGAACTTAGCTTGTCGGCGAACTCGTTCCCCGACTGGGTTTCTCCCATCTTCAGATTCTCGAACTCGTTTCGTAAATTTTGGAGCCGCACCTCCTTGACTCGATCAATGCCCTCGTGCATTGTTTGAAGTGTCTCCCACGCCTCCCGTGCTGTCTCCTTGCCGATGAGCTGATGCATCATCGCATCTGGCACCGCCTAGTAGATGAGGGCCAAAGCCACCTGATCCACCTTGTCGTCCACCTCCTTGTCCTTCTCGTTCGGATCGACTGCACCCCAGACTCCCTAGGTGTGCATGTTTGTCTTCATCTTTATTACCCACATCGGGTAATTATCGATCGTCAGGAGAGGGTACTGGAGGGAGATTAGCACACCCTGAGCCTTCGTCTTGTCACCCATGCTCTGATACCACTTGTTACGGCCTTTACGACTGTGCCTAGGATCTGTACGACCATGTTCAAGTCGCTACAACCACCTCTTGTAGCCGTACAACCATGTTATAGTGGCTACGACCACCTCCTGTGTCGCTACGACCACCTCTTGTGTCGCTACGACCGCTCTGTTGGTTCTCCGACCACGTAGACAGTCGTTTCGACCACACTGTGATCCCTCCGAACATGTCTCGCTGCTCCAATCTCGTAGTTGTAAACTTCAGCTGAAGTTACGATCACGTTCACTGCCTTGTACTGCACTTCCTTTGACCACAATTGATCATTGTAGTCGTAGCTCCTTACGACCACATAGTGATTCTGTCGACCGCTGTGGTTGTAACGACTTACGACCACGCCTTCTCGCTGTGGTTGTAACAACTTACGACCATGTCTTCTCGCTGTGAACACCTTCGCTCGTTGTCGTGGTTGTAATTCTGTTTACGACCACGTCTGAGAACACAATGAACTCGATAGACTTCTAGAGCCAAACCGCTCTTCTCTTCTCTTTATTTCTTTCTCTCGATCACACCGATCGCTTTGGCCCCTCTCGCCCTTCTCGCCTTGCTCTCTCGGTTACATGGCCCTATTTTTATACCCTACTCTACGACTCCGACTTGGTTACAACCTTGACTATTACTCGAACTCGGCTACGACTATGAAACAAACTCGAACTTGACTAGACTATGAAGCGGACTCATATACGACCACGACTCGAACTCGTATATGACCATGACCTGGACTCGTATACGACCACGGCCAAACTCGTACACGACTCCGACCACTCGTACACGACCAGGACTAAGACCACGACTGGAAAAACAAGATTACAACTCCAATATATATAAAATGCTGTGAAAAATTTAATAAGTGGGTTGATATATGGCATTTGATTGAAATCCATCTTTCTGGGAGACAATTCACTTGGGCAAATAATCAGGATAACTTGATTTTATCCAAAATTTATAGGATTTTTTGCAGCACTGAAATTGATAAAATAATTCCGTTTAGCCAATTCTAAAAACCTCCTTAGGATTGGGAATGATCATGCCTCCATTCTGTGGGATTTGGGGGAGGATCATCCACCTAGGAAGGCTAGTTTTAAATTTGAAAAATGGTGGCTGGAAAGCGAAGATTTCAAAAAGGTTGTTATTAAAGCTTGGTCTATCAAGTATACAGGGAGAAATGCAGTAAATAATTGGCAAAACAAAGTTCGTTATTTTAGGAGGCTAGCCAAGGGTTGGAGTGCCAATGTAGAAGCTGATATTAGGAAAAAGAAGGATAGTTTGATTGCTGAATTTGATAACTTAGATATTGCTTCTGAAACTCAAAATTCTTTCTGCTGAGGAAAAGCAAAGAATGGTTGAAATTAATAATGAACTGAATATAATTTGGCTCATGGAAGAGACTAAAGCCAAACAAAGGGCTAGAGAAAGAGACATTTAAAGGAGGCAAAAAATACTTCTTATTTTCATGCTGTAGCTAATCAGAGAAGGAGAAAGACTATGATCCATTCTTCAGAGGGTCCTAATGGGGTGGTTCATGATACTAATGATATGCTTAATATTGCTACTGATTTTTATAAAGACTTGTTTTAATATGAAGAAAGAGCTAATGTGTCTTTACTACAAGATTTTTCAATGAAGATGAAAAGGTAGCAGATGAAGAAAATGCTAAACTTGAGGCTCCATTTACAGAAGAGGAGGTAAAGAAAGTTGTTTTTTGTTCTTATTCTGATGGAGCCCCTGGGCCAGATGGTTAATCATTTATGTTTTTATCAGAATTTCTGGAAAATTATTAAAGGGGATTTACTTGCTATGTTTCATGAATTAGAAAAGGATGACCTTGATTTTTATCGTCTGAACTTTGCTATGATCACTCTAATCCCTAAGAAGAATGATGCAAGAATTATGTCTAAGTTTAGACCTATCAGTTTACTTAATTGTTGCTTTAAGATTTTTACAAAAATGTTAACCAACCGGCTTGCCATGATCATTGATAGGTTGATTGCTAATAGTTAGTCTGCTTTTATTAAAGATCGTAATATCCTGGAAAGTGTAGTGACAGCTCATGAGATACTTCATAGCATTTATCAAAGTAAACAGGATGGGCTTGTGCTTAAGCTAGATTATGAGAAATCATATGACAAAGTCAATCTAGAGTTTTTACATGAAATCCTTAGACTTAAAAGAGGTTTTGGCTCTAAATGGCAAAAATGGATTCATAAAATTGTTCACTAAGGTTCTGTTGGGGTGAAAATTAATAATGTGGAAGGGAAGTCCTTAATTGGAAAAGAGTTGAGACAAGGGGATCCCTTGTCTCCCCTGCTTTTAGGTGATAGATGTATTCACTAAAATGCTTTGTAAAGCTACCAATGCAGGTCTTATTAGAGGTTTATGTGCTAATATTTGTCCTGGTGGGGTAGTTAGTCTGCAATATGAAGATGATACTATTGTTTTCCTACAAAAAGATGTTTATGTAGCAGTGAATATAAAATGGATTCTTGCTTGCTTTGGATAGGTTTCAGGTATGAGGATTAATTTCCATAAAAGTGAGTTATTTTCCATAGGGGTGGAAAGTGATGATGTTAATCAATTTGTTGATATTTTTTTTACAATGTGGTTCTTTCTCTATTAAGTATTTAGGTGCTCCCATTCACTATGATAAGTTGGGAAGAGAGGATATACAACCTCTAGTAGATAAAATCCTAAAAAGAATAGCTGGTTGGAGAGGGAAGCTACTGTCATATGGGGGAAGACTCCTTTTGATTAAATCTTGCTTAGCTAGTATCCTTATTTACTTAATGTCTTTCTTTAAATTTCCAAAATGGTCCTTGGATCCGATTAATAATCAAATGGCTAATTGCATGTGGAATGATTTTGAGGGCCACCATAAGCTTCATCTTGCAAACTGGCACCTCATATGGAGGTGTTGGTGTCCCAGATCCAAGGGACTTAAATATGTCTTACTGGGTTTTAGTGTTAGAAGATACATAGAGGGAGATGGTAAACTTTGGAAAATACTAATTGATAGGAAGTATATGTTGGTTAACTCAGGCTTGTTCACAGCTTCTGTTCGTAGTTTGTTTAGCTAGCGTTTGATGTTTTTGTTCTGAACTGGGATCGATGGTTTGATTCGGGTGCGTCAGTATAAGTGTTCCACGCGTGCATGAACTCACGCAGGAGCTAACGTCGATGAACGGGTCGCGCGGCACGTTCTGGAGTGGTTGGATGGCTCCGCTCATGCCGGAACGTGGGCGCAGTACGTGCGTCGTGGCCCATGCATTGTTTTTCTTGCTATTTATAGTTGAAGTGAAGTCCAGAAAAGCGGTGAGTTCTGAGGCCGCACCAAATCCTGTTTCCTGCGTTGTGTGGTGTTCATCTTCTTTGTTTCCCGATAGGCTTAGCTCCGCTGTTCAGTTTTCTCGCGTGAGTGTGCAGGTGACCCTGTCTTGCTTCGGAGTTCTTTCTTGCGTGAGTGTTCAGGTGATCCTGTCTTGCTTCAACGGGCGTAGCAACTCCGCCGGTGGCCGGAACATTTGGTATCAGAGCGAGCCGGTGCTGGGAAAAGATTCACTTGTTGGTGAAGGGTTGTGATGGCGCGTCCACGATCGGCTTCACCGACACGGCGACTTCGCATGGAGACGACGCCGCAGGCCAGGAGCAGCAGCAGCCGCGCTGAATGTGGTCTGGTGATCCACCGCGTTACCAAAGAGATCAACAGCGGCGGCGCGTTCCCGGCGCTCACGAAGACGAACTACTACGATTGGGCGGCGCTCATGCGCGTGATGCTGCAGGCACGGGGCCTGTGGGTCGCGGTGAGCCTCGGGATGGACGACTACGTCGAGGACAGGATGGCACTCGAGGTAATCTGCAAGGCCGTCCCGACAGAGATGATGGGCACTATCGCCAGCAAGACCACCGCCAAGATCGCGTGGGACGCGATCAGCACGATGCACGTCGGTGTCGAGTGCGTCCGCAAGGCCAAGGCGAACACGCTCCGCCGCGAATTCGACGCCCTCAAGTTCCGTGACGGGGAGACGGTGGACGACTTTGGTGTCCGCATCAACGGGCTCGCGAACCAGCTCGCAGTCCTCAATGACGACTACACCGAGGAGGAGATCGTCCGCAAATTCCTCCAAGCGCTCCCGCCGAAGTACTCTCAAATTGCGATGGCAATTGAGACCCTTCTTGATCTCAACGAGGTCACAGTGGAGGAGCTAATCGGGCGCCTTAAGGCGGCAGAGGAGCGTCATGAGTTGAGCGCTGGCAGTGGCTCTATCGCGAGGCTAAACCTCACGGAGGAAGAGCTCGTGGCGCGCGTCGCGTCGCGGCTGCAGCTCGGCGGCGAGGGCTCGGCCTCGAGTTCGAGTCAACGGAGAAGCCGCGGCCGAGGGCGCGGAAGAGCTCGGGGAGGAAGTAGGCCACACAAGGCAGGCGGAAATGACACCGGTGGCGTGAGTGGAATGGTCGGCAATGACCAGTGCAGGTACTGTGGGAAGATGGGCCATTGGGTCCTATTTCATAACTTTTGAATAATATAAAAGTAGTAGATAATTGTTTTAAGGTTTCTATAAAGTGCAAGAACGCATGATTTAGTTGAGTAGTTTAGAGCAAGGCTAATAATACAGCCTTCAGCTGGCTGTATGGACACTTACAGCCCACTTATCAGCCCATTCATATAGTAGTTTACAGCCAGCTGAAGGTTGTATGACCCACCCCTTTCTCTTACAAAGTTTCTTGGTTCTTGTGCTTCAGCTGGCTGTAAACTTACAGCCCACCTCTCCTCTCTCTCCTCCACCTCAGCATACAGCCTACTAACAGCCTCTTATTATACTTGCTCTTAGAAGTTATACCCTTGAGTTGTCTGCTGTCCAGAATTTAGTCGCTACAGGACACAGTCGGGGTAATCTGCATTTTACGCCTAGTATATGGCTGAATTAAATTTTGAGTATAACTAAAGAAAGATAGATAATTTTCTGTGACTGATGGCAGATCGAAGTGGAGAGCTATGCGGTCCATGAACCCTACAGTTTTTTTTAGTGCTTAATATCAATAGAGAAAACTTTGTCAAGGATAGGCCCCAAAGTTCTTCATGTTTGACAAATCGTCACGTTACAACATTACTAAAGGAATAATCTTTGGTGTTAAACAAAGTTTTCCTGGCAAATTTTTTGCCAACTCATCAAACTTTCCAGCAAAGGTGCAAGACGCATATTTCATTTCTTTTATACCAATTAATCTCCTTGATACTCAAGAACCTCACACAAAGTACAATACATCATCGACACATAAAACTGAAAGTCCTATCATTGCTACCATCTAAGGAGATGGTAAGACCACTTTGACTGATTTTTGTTACTTTTACTGGCTACCGCGCATTACCTTATATAACTTGAAATGATAAGCTATCCATTTAATCCGCAATTCTCCATTGGTTGCACAATAAAGCTAGTCATGCGTGAGACTCAAACGTAGCAACTAGTATGGGCAAATATGTCGATGTTGGGGCTAGCTCAGCGCCTCGCCTTCAAGGAAAGGACAATGACAGGGTACTTGGTTTTCACTTTCTCGAGGTGCTTTGCGACATTTTGCGCGTATATCTCAAAGAGATCGTCAAGTATATACTTGCCAAAATGGTGTGCAATCAGGGGCTCAGCCACAGCCCTTATGCTCCTGGCGACGTTGACGCCGCTCTGAATGCTGTCGAGCACTAGATCACCGTCCAAGTCATCATGGGGGTCCCAGTTCGACTCGAAGAGCTCGATGTGATTGATGTCAAATAACTCACTCTGTCTAATCACTACCTTCACTTCGTCGACCGAAGGTGAGTAGAATGGCAGGTTGAAGGAGTTCAGCTTCTCCTTCTCCACACGTCCCTGCCGTGCATCAGAAACAATAACTGAGTTCAGTTCACAGTTCATGAGTTGAATCCAGTTAAAACATTAAGTGTATGATGATCAGATGATGCTAACATAACACTAAAGTAGCCCCCTCTTTTTAGATAGCAATATCTAAGTATATGATGTTAGATTGACCCCATTTATGTTCTCCTCTAAGTAAGCTCCGCCACTGGAATATGTACCTCTTGGACTAGGGACTGAAGAGCCTGGGCAAGCAGCCCCCACATGTAGTTCAGTTCGCCGCGCAACACGTCTTTGTTCTTCCTGCCTAGGAATGTCAGCACCATCTGGCCGTCAGCGACGAGCTCATTGTAACGCAGCTTGAGGAACAGCGAGAAGTCCTTCTGGAACTGCTTCTGGTACAGCTTGACCACCACCGGCGGCGTGGTCTCCCAGATGTACATGTTGCCCTCATTCAGCATCGCGCCTCTCGCGAGCTCCTCAGGCACCTAGACACATACGTCACAAATCACAATGTGCGTGTGCTCAGGTCGGTGAGAAAGGCTCCCCAAACTGACACGACGTGCATGTGCACCGATGTTTTCCTCGGTTTGTGCGTACCTTGGAGCGCCACATGAGGCAGTAGGAGGAGTGGAAGAGGTGAACGCAGCGGTCAGGGAAGAGCCTGGTGTAGAAGGAGCCTGGCAATCCGGCAATGTAGTAGGGAGGCAGCGCCTCCCCCATCTCCTTCGCAGCAAGCTTGTTGAACAGCTCCAGGGACTGGAAGATGAGGTTGAAGTCGTTGCCGGGGAGGTCGTTGAGGAAGAACTGGACGTACATGGGCGGCTGGCCCTGCCTCTCGCAGCGGTCGGCGATCGCGCCGAGCACCTCGGAGACGACGCGGAGCGTGTTGGGCCCCGAAGAGCAGCCGAGGTCGGCCACGATCATCATGCCCGGGAGGGAGAGCGGCGCCTGCGCTTCCTCCACGGCCTTGTGAAGCAGTGGCCTCGTCTTCAGTATGGCCTTTTCCTACAAAGAACATGTCAAGAATGCATGCATGTTACTGTCAGTTGTTCATACTGTTAGATGTGCAAGAGCGTTGCACTAGTGTAGAGATACACAGGGGACATGTACGTAATGCAGAAGTACAGACTTGAAGCCTAGAGTTGGTGGCGTAGCTGGTCTCGCCGTCGCCCCGGCTCATGTGGAGCTCGCGCTCTACCTTCATGGCTGCAAGCGTGCAGTAGTAAACAGCCTAGCTTGTTCTGAGGACTCGGCTAGCTCCAGATGCTTGGTTTCTTTGTTCGCTGTGTGGTATGTTGCAGTTGCAGAGCATAAGAGCTCCTCAATTTATAGGGCCAGCCGGGCAGGGCAGGCTGCTCAGCTGCTGGAGAAGTTCAATATTGAGTTAATAATCCAGATTCCAATGTAAGTGTGAAACGGTGTCAGCGACACGAACAGTCGTCTTCCCGATTATGTTACATCGTGGCCACGTGTTTCGGTACGATGTTGAACTGTAGCAACTCGTTGGTCTTGGTCTCGGACTCTTTTGCAAGGATCCTGCTTATTGGTCCGTGCGTTGTTGTCGACGCCCGAAGCATTTAACAACCACAACCTGAAAAAAAAAATCATGAAACGCGCACGATCGATACAGCCAATAACATATAAACTAGGCAAAGTTAATGAGAGAGGCTTCTCTCGGACAGTCTAAACTTAATTTGTTTGGTCTTTTCTTATTTTTGCGTGTATTTAGGTGTTGCAAGATAAGGAAATTAAATAGTCCGGTTGAAGTTGATCTCCCACCAACTTGAAACTAAACTTTCTTTGCAACAAATTGTTAGAAATAATCTTGACTTAGAGTTCAAGTCGTAGTAGAGTCCGCCTCTGTGTAACTCAAGTTGAAGTTGTGTTCAACTTGAAATCCGAATACATATACGAGTAGGAGATTGTTAGCCTATATATTGAGGAGGCTTGTAGCCAATTTTGTAAGAAAAAAGGGAAGTAAATAAGAGAATAGAGAAATTCAGAAATTCTCCTGTGCTCTCTCTGTTTATTTACGATATGTATATTTTCTCCTAGATCAAAGTTTTAACAAGTGGTATCAGAGTCGCGCAGTGCTCCTAAGGTATCGCACGCAGTCTCGGCGCCCTGTTCCGGCGTGTTCTCCCGTCGCGTTTCACTGTCTCTAAAACGCAGAGGACAACAAGTATGTCTCCGACTTGGTTCCTCACTCCAGCAATAAAAAGACATAGCAAGAGGAGATGTGTCATCGTTCTGTGTCAAGTACGAGTTTAGTAAGTCATAGTTGAGACCGATTGTCTCAATGTTTTAAAATTTTTGCATCTGGATGAACCTGTGCCAGCTAAGTTGAGTTTCTACATGTAGTTTGCATATAGAACGCTTTATGTGGAGGTGTGGCTGGTAGTTCATAATGCATTGAGACTAAAACTAGAGTATGTCAAGTTAAGATTAAGGGGGAGATTATTAGAAAAAAAATCTTGATTTAGAGTTCAAGTCGTAGTATAGTCCGTCTCCGTGTGTAACTCATGAAGCTGTGTTCAAATTAAAGTCCGAATACATATACGAATAGGAGATTATTAACCTATATATTTAGGAGGCTTGTAGCCAATTTTGTAAGAAAAAGGGGAAGCAGATAAGATAATAGAGAATTTCAGAAATTCTCTTGTGTTCTCTCCGTTTATTTGCGATGTGTACGTTTTCTCCTGGATCAAAGTTTTAACACAAAATATTTTTCATTATCAATTGGTGAACAATTTATAATAGAAACCGTGCTGGTCCATGAGGAAGATTTCTAATGTTTGAATACTCTCTCACCAACCGTCTGCCAACTATGACAAACAGTGCTAGCCCTAGCCTTTGTTGGCTATTGCTACATGTCCTTCAAACATGTAGCATGCGAAGAAGCTAGCCTGCATTGTTTTAGTTATGCACACTATATATTAAGCAGGCATTTCATATGTTACATGTACTCTGCATGCCACAAGGGTTCGACCGCGCGTTTAACTTGTGTCTTATGCATGGAGCAGTTAGTTGGCATTTCACATACTGTTCAGGTATAGACTAGCCGGGAAAAGACGCAGGGCTTGTTCGATTCAATGTTTCATCTTAGGCGCCGCGAGCTGCTAATGTCACCCCTTAATTTCTTGCTATCATGTTCTTGGAAACATGACAAGAGTGGAGTCTAAGCCTGTCAATTAGCTAACGGATTGGCCTAAACACACTACTACAGAAAGTCTAATACTAGACGGCCAATCACAGACGGTTTGACAAAACCGTCTGTGACCGACACTAACACAGACGGTTTGAATTTGGACACCGTCTGTGTTGGCGGCGTCTGAGAAAAGGAGTATCATAGATGGTTCGTACGGATAAACCGTCTGTGATACTTTAGTATCACAGACGGTCTGTATTAAAAACCGTCTGTGATAATCCCAGATTATCATAGACGATTTTTTATTAAAACCCGTCTATGATAATGATCACTAAGCATTTATTGCACTGCTCAGACCTCATCTGTCTTCATCTCGATCCAGATCTAGCCACTGCTGCACACTCTTTCGCTCAGGAGGCAAGCTAGGCGATTTCAGGCCAGTTAATTTGGTGGGAAGAGGCAGAGATTGAGCTTTGAAGATTCATACTTTCCTGGTTGCTCTAGATATGGTTAGTAATGAAATTTATTTTTTCTTTGCATTACAATTTAGATCTAAGTAATTGGTGAGTTATTGAAGATGGTTTGCAAAATTGTTGGTTATATAATAGCTGTTGTGTTTATAATATGAATTGAGCTAGTAAATTAAGCCTCAATATAATACATGTGGCCGGTATATATGTAGTAATAATTAGTTAATTTAATTTTTAATACTAAGTTGTTATATATGTACGTAACGTAGGACCGAAGCTGGATGTATGCCGCGAGTCATGTGAGTGAAAAGTACATTAATGGCGTGTTTGCTTTTACAAGAGCCACCGAGGAGGATATGTTGAATAAAGGGGTGGAATATATGTATTGTCCATGCACTGACTGCGAGAATTTAAAGATGTTTAAGAACCGAGGGCAAATTGAAGCGCACTTGATTCGGAGGGGTTTCAAAAAGGGTTATATGTGTTGGACCAATCATGGCGAAGTGAATGATCATATGCCGCCGGATATTTATTATCATAGATGATTCTAAGTTTAGAACCGTCTGTGATAGTATAACTATCACAGACGGTTATAAACTTAGAACCGTCTGTGATATTGATATCACAGACGGTTCTATGTTTAGAACCGTATGTAATAATCCTCCCTATATATACCCTCTGGCTAGGGTTTTCCGTGTGCGCTGCAGTTATTCGATCTAGATCTAAATCCCGAGCCCGTCGTCGCCGCCGCCTCCCCGAGCCCTCGCTGGCCGCCTCCCCGAGCGCTCGCTGGCCGCCTCCCCGAGCCCTCGCCGGCCGCCTCCCTGAGCCGGTCTTGTGAGTGATTTTGTGATTTTTGTATGCAATATGTGTGGGTTGTGCAAGTTTGTTAATCTTCTATATATTATCTGGCACTGGGAGACATAGATTGCCTGTGGGATTTACAGTTGCTCGATTATGATAAATTCATATACTGAGATTGGTTCATTCGGTCTTTGAGCTCTAATAGCTGCCAACTCTATTGTCATAATTAACTTTAAACCCCAGGAGACAATTTCTAGACATTGATATATTGTTCTTGTTCCTGTTGAAGAGCAGCCGAGGTCGGCCACGATCATCATGCCCGGGAGGGAGAGCGACGCCTGCGCTTCCTCCACGGCCTTGTGAAGCAGTGGCCTCGTCTTCAGTATGGCCTTTTCCTACAAAGAACATGTCAAGAATGCATGCATGTTACTGTCAGTTGTTCATACTGTTAGATGTGCAAGAGCGTTGCACTAGTGTAGAGATACACAGGGGACATGTACGTAATGCAGAAGTACAGACTTGAAGCCTAGAGTTGGTGGCGTAGCTGGTCTCGCCGTCGCCCCGGCTCATGTGGAGCTCGCGCTCTACCTTCATGGCTGCAAGCGTGCAGTAGTAAACAGCCTAGCTTGTTCTGAGGACTCGGCTAGCTCCAGATGCTTGGTTTCTTTGTTCGCTGTGTGGTATGTTGCAGTTGCAGAGCATAAGAGCTCCTCAATTTATAGGGCCAGCCGGGCAGGGCAGGCTGCTCAGCTGCTGGAGAAGTTCAATATTGAGTTAATAATCCAGATTCCAGTGTAAGTGTGAAACGGTGTCAGCGACACGAACAGTCGTCCCAATTATGTTACATCGTGGCCACGTGTTTCGGTACGATGTTGAACTGTAACAACTTGTTGGTCTTGTGTTGGGTTGATCTCGGCTAACTGACTTCGGGATTTTAGGGAGGCCTCAACCTCCACTCGCGCGTCTTGATAGGAGACGGCAACCACCCAGTTGGTTTCGGTCCCGGTCGCCCAGCGCCACATAAAAAGCTAGGTTTTTCGGCAGGCCTAATGGCACGAGTTGCTCTAGGTTCCAAAACCCTAACAAACCCGATTCATCACGGGCGCTCAGGTGAACAAAGGCCAGAACGACTTCTTCCCCGTCGGCAACGACCACCGCAGTCCGGCGACCTCCACACCGTCGGCCACCCTCCTCTGTTGCATCACCAAGCACCGACCACAATCCCAATGGCATCTCCGGCTTCGAGTACGCAATCACGCTTCCGCTCTAATGTTGTTTCTAGGTGTTCATGCTTTGATTTAGAGTTATGCCAAATGATTCAAACTTAGACTTAGTATTAGTTCTCTTATTTGGTATCAGATCAACTTTTGGTCATCATGAACCCTATTCTACCTAAACAGAACTCGGATTTGTTGATTAAAATTTTGGATCTAATGGTTAAGGCTCGGGTAAGCATTTAGAAGGAGGGGATCTATTATTTTTAGGCAAAACCCTAATGAACTCCCAGAGATTCAACCCCAAGCCCAACCATCCTGATGTTTCTTAGATATGCAAAAAAAAATCAGATCGGACTTACAGCTTTCGAGCCCGCCGCCGATGTTGTCATGGCCGTCGCCGGTGTAATCCGCTCCATGCGCCGTGCGGGCGCCGCCGCCCTGCCGTCGCCACACTGCGCGGGAGCCGCCGCTCCGCCTCCTCATGGACGCGCTGTCGCCACGCGACGCTGCCGCCGCGAGCTCCGCCGCGCGCTAAGCTCGCCAGCGTTGCCGCGCCGCCACCGCCATGGCGCCACCGTCGCCTCCGCTGTAGCCGCCGCCCGTGCGGCGTGCCACCGCCGCTCCGCGCGAGCGCGCATGCCGCCGCCGCACGGGGGATCTGATTTTTTGGGTGAGCAGCCGGCATTTTGATTTAGGGTTAGGTCTTGGGGAATTTTGTTTCAGCTGGGGCGCGTTTCGGCCGTCCGATGAGATCGGACGGCGTTTGCGTATTCGGGCATGACCTAGGCTGGCCGCGCACGCATTGAGTTGGGCCGCGCGCACATGTACAAGTTTTTGTTGGGCCATTCGGGCTCCTTTCGGCCTGCGCGCATGATTTTTGGGCAGCCCACGCGCGCATGATTGTTGGGCCGTCAATTTTGAGCGCCCGCGTGGGGAGTTTTTGGGCTGCACCGTGGCTTGGGCCGCCGCGCGCCCGTGCGTGAAGATGGGCCCGTGCGGGAGTTTTCTTCCAGACATATGATTTTTGGGCTGCAGTGTTTTTGGGGCCATTTTTTAAGGCCATCTGCAAATAGGTTTTTTCCTTTTGTTTTTTCCAGTGCATTTTCTTATGTTTTATATATCTTTTAATGCACTGTTTATTAATTATTTTTGTGGCTCAAATTTCATGTATCTTTACCCTATTATTATGTATAATCTCGGATTAAAATTGAACCAACGGGATATTTTAATCTTGAGATTTTTATGATTAATTTTTGCATTATGTATACATATGGTTATATTCTGATCAACGTTGTCTATAATCATATGTCGCCATATAAAATTAAGTTCTTTTTCATTTTCTGCCCAACGGTGATATGAATTAGAACTGTAATTTGCATGTTATTAATCAGACCAACGTAGGGTTAATTTCATGCAACACATATCTTTATGATATTTTTAATTTTGCCCTTTTATTTTGAAATTCAGCACTTAATGCTTTAAACGTTGCCGCCACTATTGATAACATTGAGCAGCTCACGGGGAGCAATTTTCCCACGTGGAAAGAATGAATTCATGTTGTCCTTGGGGTTTTGGACCTCGACTATGCCTTAAGGGTAGATGCTCCCATTCCTCCCACCGAAGGTGAGGAGAATTTTGATGAGAAAAAGAAAGTTTATGAGGCTAATGCTGAAAAATGGGAGCGGTCTAACCGCTTATCGCTAATGATCATGAAGACCTCTATTTCAGTTAGGATACAATAACGTTTATTGATGAAACTCTTTATGCTGATTTTTCGCTTAGTTCTTGGTGGATTGACTCAGGTACAACTGTGCACGTTACCAACTCTTTACAGGAATTCCTTACCGTGAAAATACTAAGAAAGGGGGAGCGAAGTCTTAGAGTCGCAGATGGAAAGGAAGCCGAAGTTGAATCAGTTGGATCTGTTTCATTAGCTTTAGACAGCGGCTTCATTCTTCGTCTTAATAATGTAGTTTATGTTCCTTCCATCAGGAGGAATTTGATTTCAGTTTCTTTGTTGGACGATGAAGGTTTTTAATGTATTTTTGGAGACAATAAATGTATTATTAAGTTTAATTCGAATAATGCTGGTCTTGCCTTTAGACAAAACAAGCTATAATGCTTTCCCTTAATGAATCTCCTGTATCCTTGAATGTTTGTGATGCTAAGCGTAAAAATAATGATGAGACTTCTTCAAAACTGTGGCACTGTCGTTTAGGCCACATTTCGAGGGGGAGAATGGAGCGTCTCATTAAAGAAGAAATTCTCCACCCATTAGATTTCTCTGACTCAGACCACTGCATTGATTGCATTAAAGGAAAATATGTAAAGCAAATAAAGAAGGGAGCTACTCGCAGCACAGGACTCTTAGGATGGTTTTGATACATTCATCACATTCACCGATGATTTCTCCCGTTATGGTTATATCTTTCCCATTAAAGACCGATCTGAATCACTTGATAAATTTAAGATATTTAAGGCTGAAGTTGAAAATCAGCACAACCTAAGAATTAAAGAGGTAAGATCGGATCGTGGGGGAGAATATTATGGAAGACATGCCTCTTATGGGCAAATTCCTGGCCCTTTTGCTAAGTTCCTTCAGGAAAATGGCATCGTTGCCCAGTATTCTATGCCGGGCGAACCTAGGCAGAATGGTGTAGCTGAAAGACGCAACCGTACACTTATGGATATGGTACGAAACATGCTTAGCCATTCTAGTTTACCAATTGGTTTGTGGATGGAAGCACTAAAGACAGCCGCACATATTCTTAATCGGGTTCCCAGTAAATCAGTATCTAAAACACGTTATGAATTATGGACTGGGATAAAACTGAGTATGAAATATTTACGAGTGTGGGGTTGTCGTGCAGAAGCTAAGTTATTTAATCCACACATTGGGAAATTAGATCCTAAGACAGTAAGTTGCCATTTTATTGGGTACCCTGAAAGATCTAAAGGGTATCGGTTTTATTGTCCTGATAGGATAACTAAGTTTGTAGAAACAAGGCACGCTGTGTTCTTAGAAAATAACGAGGACCTAGAGCCCAGGAAAATAGATCTTGAGGAGAAGCGGGTTTATGTTCCTTCACCGCTCATCCCAGAGTTTTTTATTCCTGTGCCTCAGGCGGTTGCACCTCCAGTAGAGAATACTGTTGTTGCACCCGCTGTTGAGGTCTCTGAAATTCCTGATGTTATACCTAATGAAGAGCCTCAGCAGCCTCCTGAAATAACTAATGAACCTCTTAGAAGATCACAGCGGGAGAGAAGATCTGCCATCCCAAATGATTATGTTGTCTATATAAATGAGGATGTTAATGATGTTACATCGCGGCCACGTGTTTCGGTACGATGTTGAACTGTAACAACTTGTTGGTCTTGGTCTCGGACTCTTTTGCAAGGATCCTGCTTATTGGTCCGTGTGTTGTTGTCGATGCCCGAAGCATTCAACAACCAGAACCTGAAAAAAAATCATGAAACGCACACGATCCATACATACAGTGTAACTAGTAATCTAAAAAAATATCCTACGTCGTTTAGAAGCACGAAATACCATTACGCTGCGGAAGAACACCATGTTAGCACCAATTAGAGCCGCAAGAACAACGACACCTACAACGACAGCCACAACACCTGGTCGTGGCCGCTAGCCCCTACCTCGACAGTGCAATCGGTGGAAGTAGAAAGAATGAAAGCAGAAGAGGGCAAAAGGGTCATTTCACAGGGGCAAAAGGATTGGAAATGGCAAAAGGGTCATTTCACATGGGTGTGAAAGTTCGGCCTTTCATACCTGATTTACTAACTACGAGAATCAGCTAAATGATGGTTAATACAGGGGCGAACCTAGAATAAAAATTGAGTGGGCTCAAATAACTTTGGGCTTGATTTCTGTTTTTTTGGACTAATTATAGACCCAATAGAAACACTTTTATTAGGCCAATGTAGGTACAAATGATAAAATTTTAACTGAAATAGATGTTGACTAAAATTTGAGTGGGGCATGTGCCTCCACTGAATCTTTATTGCCACTGGATCCGCCTCTGGGCTAATATGAGCCAATCATGCACGCTAATTTATCCGTCACAGATTGTGATATACTAGGAGAGGGAGAGGTGAGGTTAAATTTGCAAATGGTCCGCATGAAATCTTGAATTGAGGTGATTAAAACATTGTTGGGTGTGTACTAATATTACAACAACAGTAGTAGTAAGTTTTCTAGATTCCGTTTGGAATGCAGGTTTCTTCATGGAATTCTTTAGGATTTGAACATCCTTTTTGCGAGGGAAGGATTTGAACATGAAAGTGTTCTCATGAAATTCTTGCATTATATTGAGTTCTCAGTGGAGTAGAAATAGGTCAAACCGACTTTTGAAATGGTGGACAAAGTTTGCTTGCTCGAAATTGTCTAAACAAAACTTTCAAAGTCTTGAACAACAAAATCCTTCACCATTCCACCCGCGTATTTTGAAGGGCAAGGACATGTCCTTTTTCTCTTCCATTGTGCGAGCCATGAGATCGATGTCCTGCAACGATGGCCAGTTGGCCACTGCCGTTTATAATATAATCCACATGCATATGGTACCTATGGCGACATGAACGCATGGACCAAAGGTGGCCCTCCTTTCAGTTTCTGCAGGCTCCATCATCTCCTAAAGCAGAGATGCTCTTGAGCTTTTGATCGATCAAACAAGCTGTTGCTGTTGAAAATATAGGCAATATTTTAATTCTAAGTTTTATTAGGAGACAGAAATAATAAACTAATGATGCAAAACTCACAACTAACAGCAAGCTATTCATCATACTTCAGAAATTACACAAGAAACAATACAGTGACAAAGTCGAACGTGCGCACGAACGACTTACTTGTTAGTCTGATGAAGAATAGGAAGCCGCGCAGGCTTGACGCAGTGCAGAACGAAGGTGTCGCAGTGCAGTGAGCGGTCGCGCAGATGCGCTGCCCAGAAACCTTATTGCCGCCCCCGTGCAGGTCTTCACGACAGCAAAGGTCCGGAGATACCGCTCCTCTTCTTCACGGTGCACGCCGGGAAGAAGAGTCGACGAAGTTCTTGCAGCACAATACCACAGCACAAGATCGCAGAGCAGAAAGTAGAGACAGAATGGAGGTGCAAAAATTCTCTCATTTTCCTGGACGTCTCCAGGACCTTTTAAGGGCGCTGCTGTTACTACTCACTAGTAACTGCTGCGTTTAAACAGAATTATGCACTGGTAACTGCCTCATCAAATCACAAATTAAGCAGTGCAAATTGACTAGTAACTGCCTCATTCAACTGTTTGAATCTCATTCAATCAGAGAGATAGTGGTGCAGAGTTTAGCAAAAATAAAGATGGACTTCGACAAGTCACGCGAAAATACGCGAGTACGCGCGCGCGTGCGCGTGTGTGTGACTAGACAGAGCCATCCTCATACCATCTCTTTCCATATTCAAGGAGTGAGGAGGACTCCACCTTATAAATTGGTGTTCCTCCCCCTACCTTAGCAATATGGTACTAACCATGCATACTTTGGAATTCGCGAAAATGGGCCTCGCTCATTGGGCCATTTTCTAACAGTTGCTAGAGACCCATGGCCACTCGCCACTCTTGCCTGATGGTAAAAGATGGAAATAAAGTGTTTTTATATGCCTGCGACCTGATGTTTCCACTAAGGAAAGAAAGCAAGGACGTGTTGATGATTGCGATAAGACATTGCTCCATGCACAGTTCAGGAATTGCTCCGTGCACAAACTTTGATGATTGCGATAAGACATTGCTCCATGCACAGTTCAGGAATTGCTCCGTGCACAAACTGTTTTTCTCTGAAACCAGGATGAAACTCCACTGACATATGGATTTTACAGAAATGATCTATTAGTAGAGCCCTTGTGTCGGCCACCGTAGCCTGTGTGTCAGTGACTTCGTAACAATTTCGTGGTGCGAACCGATTGCATCTAAGATGGGGCTTTTATTGGGCCATCCCACTATGGGTCTGTTTTTTGTGGTTGCGATTTATGGCTTTTGGTTGCGGCTTGTGACTTTTGACTGTTTGTGTGAGAGATTACAAAGTAATTGAAATTAATGTAAGGATTTTGCCAATATAAATGAAGTCAGTACAATATATACTACAATTAACTAGTAGAATCTATCTTAAAAACACTCTGTTTAAAAGTTAGTTACTATAAAAAAATCAAAAGCCATAAAAGAACAGGCACAATGGCTGTCAATAGGGGCACGGCTGGGTTGCTAGCCTGGTCAGTCCTTTTCGTCGATGCCTGCCATCGATCAGTTCATGACTGCTCTCGTCTGACTTTGCATTTGCAATGCGTGCAGTGCCACCGTGAAAATTCAGAGAGCAAATTAAGTCTAGGATCTGATGATATCTCGAGCAGTACTAGCTGTTCAGAGTGGATTGAGATTTTTTTCGTAATGGAGTGGTATCCAATGGACGGATGGCAGTGCATGCACTTAACGGCCACTGATGTGACGTTCATGTCTGATGGCGAAAATTTTCGTGCTTTTAGTTATGGTGGTATGCAGAAGAACTGCTGTTTAGTGGTGAGGTTGGGTCCATGGAATCCCACAAAGTGGAAAGAAAATTGTTAAAACTTGACTACTCAAGAACGTGTGGTGGCATCTAGTCTAGTCTAGTCTAGATCAATGATTGAAGTGGGGAAATGCCATTTCCATCCATCAAACTTTGAGGTTGTGCATAAAACGAGACGGTCGGTGGCGCAAGTACGCGCGCGCGCGCCCGTTCGGCAAGCGATTCCGTAAGCGCGGTTGCGCCAGCATGTGACGCAGCGGAGCCATCGTAAGCACGCTTACGAAGTCATGCGACGTTTAATTGCTGTGCACATGCGAGGACAGTGCGTGACCGATTTTGTAGTTATGGCTTTTGGCAATTGATGTTTATTTTTAGCTAAACGTACGCTATAATGATATATAGTTAATTTTTTTCTGAATCATTCGATTAAAAAATAAGAAAAAAAATTAAAAAAATGTTATATCGCCACGGACAATGTAAAAGAATAAAAAAAACCAAAAAAGCTAAAACAACCGAAATTTATAAACTGATGTATTCTAAATAGCTTCTAGCAGAAGCTAAAGTTGTTTGGAGCAAAGCCTTAAGGCCCCGTTCATTTTGGTTTGAGGTTATGTTTTCTGGCTTATTTTTTACTATTCCTAAATTTCATTTTTTTCGACTTTTTGGCTTTTAAAGTTTTTTTGCCGGTTCTTTTTTCCAGTATTCGTTTGCATTATCCATGATTGGCTAAGCTGTTTTTTATTTTTAATTTTTTTAAATTTAGTTACGTCAAATAAACCACTATCAGTTACAGTGCAATTTCAGCAATAAGCCAGTTTATTTCAGCCCAACCGAGCGGCCTCTAAGTTGTGTTTTTAGTGGATTTGGATCCTTCATAATTACTAAGTGACGGTACAATGTTACACACGGTGCCATTTCGTCAACATAAGGACTCTTCTTTTCAGCTTCTAAAAGCTGATTTTTAGTTTTTTTATAGTAACTATCTTTTAAATATAGTGCCTTTTTAATACGAGGTCTATAAGTTGATTATGGTATACATTATAGTGACTTTATTTATATCGGTTAAAACCACACACGAGTTTCTGTTACTCTATATTCTCTCTCACGAATAACTTAAAAATCATAAGCCACCACAAAAAACTATAAGATAAAGCAAAAAAGTCATCGCAGATTAATCCGCATAGACTAGAAGTCATTAGCACCCCACAACCAATAGCAAATAAATTAAGGAGACGGACTCATCTTGGGCAGTCTTTGTAGTTCATCTTGGGCAGTCTTTGTAGTTCGGTCTTTCTTTGCTCCTATGCTGAGTATGCACAATGTTGCAGATGTTACTCAGATAAGGATTGGTTTCCCCGATCGAACGTCGTTTGTATTGACTTAGTTTTTCGCTTGTGCTTCAAAAGCCAAAGTCAATATAAACGTCTTAGTTTTTATAATTTATTTTTATCAGTCATTACTATTTATTAGCCGTTTTGAGCTTTCATATCTTTGTATTTTATTATGTCATAATTCTATAAGTCGTATGACTGTCCAAATATTGTAGTGTCTTATACAACACCATCGTTTGCTCCATTACTATTTACTAGTTAAAAACTAAAAATGTATTAATAAAAATCAACACGAACTGATCCTATTTGTAGCTCGGAAACTGTAACGCCCTCGTTTTTGGAAACAAGAATGTTATTACATTCCATAACAGCCCAGGAATTCAGTTACGGCTAGAAGAAGTATCATGTCTGCTCACGAACATATAAAAGGAGTTAATTTGATTAAAATAAGACTTAACAGTCAATTTTAAAGGTGTCCAAACCCAAAACTTAACTTACAATCAGAAGAACCAAAGAAAACTCCACAGGAACGCTTGAGTGCGATCGTAACCCTAGCACGAAAACTTGTAACATCCTGTTCTTCTCTTGATCTCTGTGTTGGTAGAAAAATAAAGCAAGACTGAGTACAACCAACCGTACTCAACAAGTCACATGGAAAAATTCTATATAACTACTTGCCAGGATTTCCAAAGGATGGGAATATATGGTGTCGTAGGGGTGGCCCCCACCTAAACCGAGCAGGCCTGGTAGGAGATTATAAGACCCACAATAGGCCATGTGTAATGACATAACTGCCCCCAGAGGGGATAACCAGATGTGAGGGTATAACTGTAAAAGCACTCCTCATGTGTATATATATATGAGTACAAGCCATGGGGAGGACCCAGGCCATTACACTTATCTTCATCACTCTCCACTACCATCTCTCTCTCTGATTGGTCTGTAGCCACAACAGTTGGCGCCGTCCGTGGGGAGGACGAGGACAAGCCTGAAGACCAAAGGAAAAAGATGGCACCGAAAAAAGCTTCACCAGCGGCGGCGAAGGGAAAGAAGACGACTGGGTCGGAGCAGCGCGCGAACACCAGGGCCTCGGCAACGGCCGCCGAAGGAGTTGGCGGCGGCGTACGCGCCGTGGTCGCGGGCATCGACGCTCGCGCTGCAACGACCGACCCCGCCAGCGCCGCTACAACGACATCCAACCCCGCCGCTGGCTCTGCAACGACAGCCCCCGCCACCCCGCCGGTATCGCGGATCAGACGGTCGGGGGTAGCCGTAACGAACCATCCGGCGGATCTGGAGATCGGGAGGCGATGGTCTCTGCACCGACCGTCCGCTGGGCGCCCGGCGTTCTAACGACACTGCGGTGGAAAGCGCCTACTAGCAGCCCTCAACGCGTTCCAGCGGGAACTAGGGGACCTTCGCGGAGCCGTCCGAGATATGCAAGAGGCTCGAGGCCAGCAGGCCACGCCAGTAATCGCGCCCGAGCCCACGCCAGAGAAGGCGGACAGCCACGAAGCCCCCACGCCTAGCCGCGTCCCGCTGAGGTACGTAGATCCGGAATCCCCGCTTTCCGCGGGGCTGCAGCAGGTGGTGTGGCCCGACGACTTCAAGTTCCCTAGCATTACCGACCCGTACAAAGGCGACACGGATCCTCGCGAGTTCGTGCGCGTGTACGAAACCGCGATCGAGGCCGCGGGCGGAGACGACACCACGAAGGCGAAGGGACTCCCCCTCGCACTGCACGGAGTGGCGCTCTCTTGGTTTTTCACCATAGAGCCGGGCTCCATCTACGCGTGGGGGCAGCTTCGCGACCGCCTTCATAGCAACTTCCAAGGACACTATGTCGAGCGAATCGAGGCGGACCAACTCTTCGCTGTGAAGCAAAAACCCTCGGAGACACTCCGGGGCTACTTCAAGCGCTTCGCCAAGATTCGATGCCAGGTAAACAATATTAACGAAACCATAGTCGTTAATGCAGTCATACAGGGCCTTCACCCGGGCCCGATGGCCGAGTACAACGCGCGGAGGCCAATCAAGACAGTTGCCAAGCTCTTCGACAAAATGGACGAGTATGCGCGGACGGAGGAGGATGCGCGAAGGCGCAGCACTACCGCCCTCGGCCTCGCCCATGAGGAGCGCCCCCCGCGCGAAGTCGGGGCGGGTGGTCCCTCCTCGAAGCCGGGCCGCAGCCGAGAGCCCCGAGGAGGCCCACCCCGAGGCAGTGAGGCCGGGGTACAGGAAGGCCCTTCAAGGAGCAGGCCTAAACCTCGGCGCCGCCAGCGCCGGTCGCAGGCGGCCCATCATGTCCTCGACACCGAGAGCGCCGCCAGGACCCGACCCGCCTCACGGAGGAGACCGGGATCGGGAGGCGGACTTGTTTGCGGCGGCCAACCCCATGCAGAACAAGAGCTCCTGCACTATGGCAAGTGGTGCGAGGTACACGGCTATGGCGATCATTACACAAGGGCATGCACCGCGGTGATGGAGTTGCGGAGGGTGACGGCCGATCTCGGGCTCGCCTCCTCCCCGCCGAGCACGTGGGGCACCCAAGGGATAGCCCCATACGAGCCACCGCATTGGAGGGCGCGCAGCATCGCACCGTCAGCGTCATCACCGGAGGCTCCTCTTCAAAAGCCCCCGGGGAGCAACCGCAGCTGTGGATGCCGCCCCGCAACATCACCTTCAACTTGAACGACGCCAGGGGCGTGGAGTACCCTCACCAAGACCCTCTGGTCATCCAGGCCAACATAGCACGCTGTGACGTCAGGCGCGTCCTCGTCGACGGGGGAAGCTCCGCTAATATCTTGTTCGCAGAAGCCCTCGACCGCATGGCGATCCCCCGAAGCCGGCTAGAGCAGCCAGGAGCTCCACTTCAAGGCTTCAGGGGTCAACCGTTGCAGGCCTTGGGGCACGTGTCCCTTCCTGTCACTTTCCGTCAGGAGGGCAACAAAGGTAACATCCGAACCGAGCAGGTCACCTTCGACGTCGTAGATATCCCGCACCCCTACAACGCCATACTGGGGCGACCCGCCATCAACTCTTTCGAGGCGATCCCGCACCACGCGTTTTTGTGTGTAAAGCTCCCGGGCCCGGAGGGTGTTATCACCGTCTTCGGCGACCAGGACCTGGCCAGGCGTGCCGAAGGCGGCAGCCGTGTCCCGCATCGCCCGGTGCATGCCCTCTCCGGCGCGCTCGGGGATGGGCCCTCCGCCCGGTGGACGCCAAGCCTCGCCCGGCGGAGTCAAGAAGGTGCCGCTCCAGGCGGAGGGGCAGTTCGTGTCCATTGGCGAGGGGCTCCCACCGGGGGTTGAACGGGATCTGCTCCGAGTGCTTCAGAACAACGTTGATATCTTCGCATGGTCCCCGGAGGACATCAAGGGCGTGGACCGAGCAGTAATCGAGCATCGCTTGGCGGTCCGCCCCGACGCCAAGCAAGTCAAGCAAAGGCTTCGGCGTATGTCGATGGATCGGCAAAGAGCGGCCAAAGCGCAGGTGGCGGCTTCTTCGCGCGGGTCATCCGCGAGGTCCACCATCCGAGTGGCTCGCTAACCCGATGCTAGTCAAAAAGGCGGCGGGGCTCGGCGCATGTGCATCGACTTCACGGCACTCAACAAGGCGTGCGAAGGACACTACCCTTGTCGCACATCGATCACCGTTGACGCCATCGCTGGTGCGAACTCATGAGTTTCTGGACGCCTATTCCGGCTACCACGGTATACATGGCCGAAGACGACGAGGAGAAGACCAGTTTCATCACACCACTTGGGACGTTCTGCTTCGTCAGAATGCCCTTTGGCTTGAAGAACGCAGGCGCTACCTTCACCCGCCTCGTCGCCATCGCCCTGGCCGCCCAGCTCGGGAGGAACGTCGAAGCCTATGTCGATGACGTGGTGGTCAAAACTCGGCAGCTTGCTCTGCATGGCCGGGACCTCCAGGAAACCTTCGACAACCTCCGGAAGGCGGGCATCAAGCTCAACCCCGACAAATGTGTCTTCGGGGTGCAGGCGGGCAAACTCCTAGGTTTCCTCGTGTCCGGGCGGGGCATCCAGGCGAACCCCGACAAAGTAGACGCCATCCTGGGTATGGAGCCGCCAAGACAACGAGGAGGTCCAGAGGTCGGCGGCGCATGGCGGCATTAAGTCGCTTCCTATCCAGGCGGTGGAGCGGGGCTGCCGTTTTCAAGACACTCGCGGTGCGATGGATTTCGTTGGGACGGAGATCGCGAAGGCCTTCAACGAGCTCTGGCAAAGACTGTAAGCCTCCCGCTCTGGTCGCCCAAAGACACGAGGCTCCTCTCCGCTCTATCTCGCCGCGTCGACCGCGGTCAGCGCCGTCCTCGTCTTAGAGGAAGGCGCCATGCAGCGGCCCGTCTATTTTGTCTCCGAAGCCCTCCAAGGTGCCAAGACAAGATACACGGAGCTCGAGAAGCTCGCCTACACGCTTGTCATGGCCTCCAGGAAGCTTCGGCGTTATTTTCTGGCCCACCCAATCACAGTACCTTCCTCATCCCCCCTGGCAGAGATGCTACACAACAAGGAGTCCACAGGGCGCATCGGCAAATGGGCCGCCGAGCTCGCTCCCTTCTCCTTGACGTATGCTTCGCGAACGACAATCAAATCCCAAGTCCTGGCGGATTTTCTCGCCGAATGGACCCCGCCGGCCCAACCCGTCCAGACGCACGATGATCCCATCTGGACGCTCACAATCGACGGAGCTTACAGCGTCGCCGGCGCGGGCGTAGGCGCGGTGATTGTCACGCCCGAAGGACAGCGTTTGCTATACTCGGCGCGCCTTACCTTCCCCACCACCAACAACACGATCGAGCACGAGGCACCGCTTTGGCCCGGCGAAGCTCAAGGCGATCGGCGCAAGACGGGTGTTGGTCCGCACCGACTCGCGCTTGGTGGCCGGCCACGTGGACAAGTCATATCAAGCCAAGGACCCTGAGTTGGCCAAGTACCTCGCGGCGGTAAGGGTGAGGGAAAGGCACTTTTTGGGTGTCACCGTCAAGGCCATCCCTCGCGCGAGAATCGCAGCCGACGCCCTCGCTAAGGCGGCCACCAACAACCGCCCACGAGGCGTTTCGAGATATTAGCACAGCGCCATCGCGCAGACAACCGGGACGCGCGCTCGTCCACCGCATTGATCGGCCAGGAGATTGGCGCGAGCCCATCTTCAATTTCTTGCAAGGCATCGCCGAGCCGGAGGACCCTGCCGAGCTTCGGCGCTTGCAGCACCGCGCACGGTCCTTCCAGGTGTTCGAAGGGATGCTCTACAAGAGAGGGGTTTGCGCACCGCTCCTGCGCTGCCTCTCAACTGAGGGGGGAAAGGAGCTCCTGGCGGAGATCCACGCGGGCGTGTGCGGATCCCACCTGGCACCGAGGTCATTAGTCGGCAAGGCGTTCAGGCAAGGCTTCTACTGGCCAACCGCCACCACCGACGCCCAGGACCTCGTCCGTCGGTGCCAAGGGTGCCAGTGGATGGCGCGCATCATCCGCAGGCCCCCGACGAGCCTCAACCCCATTCCCCCGGTATGGCCACTGGCACGCTGGGGCCTTGATATAGTAGGACCACTTGCCCGAGCTCCAGGGGACCTCCGGTTCGTGGTAGTCGCGCTGGAGTATTTCTCCAGATGACCGGAAGCGGTCGCCCTGGCTAAAGTAACCTCTGCGGCCATACAGCGCTTCCTATGGCAAAACATCATATGTCGCTTCGGCGTGCCCCGGGAGCTCACGGTGGACAACGGCCTACAGTTCGACGCCACCCTCTTCAAAGACTATTGTGACAGCATGGGCATCACCCTCCGATTCGCCTCGGTAGGGCATCCCCAGTCCAACGGGGCGGTCGAACGGGCGAATGGCGCCATCTCCGTTGCCATAAAAAAGCGCCTGGTCGGACTGCCAAAGGGCAAGTGGCCAAGCGAGCTTCACAGCGTTCTATGGTCGCTTCGCACAACGGTAACGCGCCCGACGGGATTCACGCCGTTCAAGCTCCTTTTCGGTGACGAAGCGGTGACACCCGAGGAAATCAAGGCTGGCTCGCGGAGGGTCCTCGTCCAAGCACCCGAAGAAGAGCGCCGTGTGTCCTTGGATCTCCTCGACGGGATACGGGCAGACGCAGCCCACCATGTCGAGAAATATGCGCGGCAGACAATGCGCACTCGGGACCGCTCTATATGCCCGCGGGGGTTCAAGCCTGGGGATCTCGTTCTCATAGTAGCACTCCAGGCGGAGACCGTTGGCAAGCTGGAGTCCAAGTGGGAAGGCCCGTACATCGTGATGGAGGCGTTGCCAAAGGGGGCGTACCGCCTCGCCACGCTCGAAGGACAAGCCCTCCGGCATACATGGAACGCGGACAGGTTGCGGCGGTACTACGCCTAGAATCAGGACAGCAAGCGTAGAGCCACCAGCCCTTTGTTATGCGATGCTCGCCCGCGCAAACGGGAGTTCAATAAAGGTTGCTGTTCCCAGAGCGTCCCCTGTCCGCGCTGACCAGAACAAAGTCCATGGACTTTAAATAAGACGTAGCGTCGAGGTTCGCCTCCGCACGCGCGAGTCTCCGGACTATAAAGAAGGCGTAGCGTCGAGCCTAGCTCCGCACGCACCAGTCCGCGGACTTTAAATAAGACGTAGCGTCGAGGTTCGCCTCCGCACGCGCGAGTCTCCGGACTATAAAGAAGACGTAGCGTCGAGCCTAGCTCCGCACGCATTAGTCCGCGGACTTTAAATAAGTCGTAGCGTCGAGGTTCGCCTCCGCACACGCGAGTCTCCGGACTATAAAGAAGACGTAGCGTCGAGCCTAGTTCCGCACCCAGGCCATTACACTTATCTTCATCACTCTCCACTACCATCTCTCTCTCTGTTTGGTCTGTAGCCACAACATATGGGTTTGATTAAGTAGTTGTGGATGCAGTTTTATTTGTAAACATTTTTTTCACAAAAGAACAATAACTTCTTAATGAGTTGAGGTTTCAAAATTTGATTACCGGACCTCAACATTTCCAAATCTACTTATGCTTCACTGTTGGATTCACTCATTAAACACAGTTTCATTTACCAGAAGCATGGCGTATTCAAATAACATTAATCAAGGACTCCGCAGAGCTGCCCTGCTTTACCCACAAGATTTCTTAACTCTTGTGACAGAATTAAGAAAACAAGACTGTTCACTATTTAATTCTTTATATAGCCTCCACCTAGTAGGTTTTTGATCTCAACAAGCTCGGGTGACCCACAGGTCTCACCCGACTTGTCGCAGCCCTACCATTGTATGGTTAACCACCTCCCATACAGACTCACCCTCGGTCTCCCCCCACCAGTTGTAGAGGTTCAATCGAACTGAAGTAGTTACTAGACTAGTTTGACGAGTTAACACTTGTGCTTGGGCGGGTGCTATGTTCTTTACTCAGCATAAGAGTCTGGTCCTTATATTTCCACTGAGGCAACTTTCTCTCACGTACCCATATTCAATGCCCGCGGCACTGCCACCAATCCCCAACCCATGCCTCCACCCTAGGATAAGGTCATGGGATCCGACCGCCTTGTGGCCTCCAGCAATCATTTCTTATCCTATAATCATTTTCCAAAATTCCACCAACAAATGCCAAACCTCTTAATAGCAGAAAAATTTGTTGAGTTTCTAAACCACCATGATTATATTATTAATATATTTAATATTACTATGTCTTGTCAAGGTGAATATGGTCATCAATTTGAATTGGGCTTTTCCAGGTGGTAGGACATAACTAATATCATGTCATTCTAAACAGTTATTTTACATGAAATAATAACTTGTAAATAACATAATGAAAGTACTGATAGATAAATAATTAAAGAAATGTAGGTTCAATATGATCAAAAACATGGCTTGCCTCTTTATCCATAGCCTCTGGTTATCTTTACTGTAGTCTTTGGATTGGATACCGACTTCTTTAATTGCTATTGTAATCCTTCTGTTGACCAACGCGTGTGGTCCGAGTACTAGCGTGGAAGACGAATATAAATGAGTTTCTGCTTTGCAGAACGCAAGCTGGAAACAAAAGACAATTAAATAACAACAAAGACATAAAGAAGGTAGGTGGTGTGGTTAGGGTTTAGGCGGTGGGTGGTTCGGCTCAATAGGATTGGAATTAGGTTAGGTGGGTTCGAGATGATTGAGGATGTATATAGGCGTTGTATGTATTTTGGTGAATGGCTGAAGATATGGATGGTATTAGATTTTAGGGTCAGAATATTTATCTGGGTTGTTTAGAGCTTTACTAGAGTCTAAGGTGGCAGAGCGAAGTTGGAAAGGTGTAGACGGGCTTAAGATGATAAAATGGGCATATGTGTTTTTAGGGTTTCGGCGAACGATAAGAGGTAGGACCGTATTAGGATTTAGGGTTTAGAACTGTGTTTTAGTGGTTTTGAGTGTGATCGATATTTGGTATGGGAAAATGGAGCTGAGAAATAGGTAGACGGGTTCAAAATAATCAAACTAGATGTATTTTGTATTTTTGGGTATGGATGAACAGTAACTGGTATGTACTGTTTATTATGGGTATGGCACTATTCATTTCGGGTTGGTTACTGTTCATAATGGGTCGGTTGCTACAGTATCGGGTCTGTACTATTCATTCTGGGTCTGGATACAGCTTACTAACGGGTTGACTATTGTTCATACCAGGTCCGTTTGCTACAGTGAAAATCGTGGCCCGGTCTGCCAGCTGATTTGGCCCAACACTGTGCAGCCCAAGATGAATAGCATCGTCATCTTCCTCCTGCGTGCACCGCAACATCAAAAACATAGGAGGAGAGCAACAACAATTGATGGGGCTACAGCGAACTGCGACGAGATCGGAGACCACGATTGGGTTTCTAGCACTACCAAGGTTCCATTTTTGGGGTTGGCAGGGGCAAGGGAGCCGGCGTTTGCCGACGGCGAAGTCTCCCATCCTCGGAGCTTTTGGAAGGCACAGGAGCTATAGGGAGATTATTTCTTCCAACTGGTTGCTTTTTAACCATCTATGGGTGGTCACGGTGGCTTAGGTGCTATGGTTTGGGTCGTGGAGGTCTGCGGTGAGCTACCCACGGTGGCTAGGGCATCGCTTTGGAAGGTTTACTAGAAGTACAAGGATGTTACCGACCAAAGGAATTGAAAGAAAATTGACTACACAAGGAGAATTGAATTGGCGGCTTACTTAGGGAAATTCTGGCGAAGACGATGACACGATGGTCAGCGAGAAGAATTAGGGTGTGCTAACAACTATTGGTTGCCAACGGAATTCACAGGAGGGGTTGTGGCCTTTTATAGCGAGCTTAAGGCGGTTTGGCATAGGGAATGCCCTACTCAGGAGGCGGCGCATGGCCAAGGCGGAGGAGCATGGGAGCTTTCGGTCAGGTTTGGTGGCCGTAGGGGTGAGGTCGGCAAGGTTATCCAGATTCTACATATATTCCAACTTTAACCATGACTATATAAATCCAACCTCAAATCTATTATAATTCAATATCCTCATTTTAAATCCACCAATATCATTTGTATCATATTTCCTAAAATTCCAATTATTTTCATTATCAACTCATAAACTCAGTCTGCTCATCCAATAATCAACTAAACTTCTTACTATCTATTTCTTAATTAATTCACCATTATAAAAATCCACCGAAGATAACATCATTGGTCAGAGTTGTAATCTAATAATCACTGTTACTGACATCCGTCAAGAATAACATTACTGTTCAAGCCTAAAATTCAATAATCATTATCACATTTTTTCCAAAACTCAATTCATTCATCTATTTAACCCGATCCAACTATTTCCATTGCTTTATCCATTCAAACCCTTCCTACATCATCATAATTCCATCAATATCTTTGGTCATCATCGTCTCATATTTCAATCCCTTATGGGTTATCAACTTCTTTCACTTATTACTTCCGTGGGTGTAATTCAACCTATTTGTTGCAATCAGAAATTTACAGTTAATTTCTTCTGGGATTTGCCTGATAGGTAAGGAGAGAACAAAAGAGCATAGGTAAGAATCAAGACGGAATGTGATAAGAATAGATGGCTTTTAACATAATCGTTATTTAGAATCAGAAATTAGTTTTGCACATATTGCTTATATAGCAGCCTATAGGCTAATAGTGCAATTTAGCTATTAATACAATCAGAAATTTTCGTCTACTTTAATGGTTTTACCCATTGCATCAAGGATATCAAGTGGGCATTGCTTGCTAACTACTCGAGCGATGACCTTATAACTTTTCAGAAGGAAAAGCTTTGGCCAGGGTATTCACACTATTCTTCTTAACACCATCCTTAATACTTCTTCAACTAGGGTTAGCTTTCGTTTCATTTGGTCAAATACCTACAGCAAGAAGTTAGTCTAAACGTCTACTCGTATTTTTGAGATTTTGACAAAGCTGAAAAGAAAAACTTTTTATCACACGTCTAAGAGAGATAAGATAGAAATAGGAAAAGCGAGATAGCAATAATACTTATGGCTTACGAAATTCTTTTGTATTTGAAAATATGACGCCCCTACACCTAGGGTTACAACCTACAGTCAAGCTTGCTCTGATATCACTTTGTAACGCCCCTGTTTTTGGGAACAAGAACGTCATTACCTTCCACAACAGCTCAGGAGTTCAGTTACGGATAGAAGAAGTATCATGCCTGCTCACGAATAAATAAAATGATTTAATTTGATTAAAATAAGACTCAACAGTTAATTTTAACAATTTTAAGGGCGTCCAAGCCCAAAACTTAACTTACAATTAGAAGAATCAAAGAAAACTCCACAGGAACGCTTGAGTGCGATCGTAACTCTAGCACGAAAACTTGTAACATCCTGTTCTTCTCTTGATCTCTGTGTTGGTGGAAAAATAAAGCAAGACTGAGTACAACCAATCGTACTCAACAAGTCACATGAGAAAATACTATATAACTACTTGCCAGGATTTCCAATGGATGGGAATATATGGGTTTGATTAAGTAGTTGTGGATGTAGTTTTATTTGTAAACATTTTTTTTCACAAAAGAACAATAACTTATTAATGATTGGGGTTTCAAAACATGATTACCAGACTTCAACATTTCCAAATCATTTTCAAATTTACTTATGCTTCGCTGTTGGATTCACCCTAAACACAACTTTATTTACCGGAAGCACGGTGTATTCGAATACCATTAATCAATGACTCTGCAGAGCTGCCCTGCTTTATCCACAAGATTTCTTAACTCCCGCGATAGAATTAAGCAAACAAGGTAATTCGCTGCTCAATTCTTTATATAGCCTCCACCCAATAGGCTTACTTGGGGAAATTCCGGTGAAGATGATGACACGATGTCGGCGAGAAGAATTAGGGTGTGCTAACAACTATTGGTCGGCAACAAAATTCACAGGAGGGGTTGGGGCCTTTTATAGTGAGTTTAAGGTGGTTTGGCACAGGGAATGCCCTACTCAAGAGGCGGCGTGCGGCCGAGACAGAGGAGCACGGGAGGCTTTGGTCAGGTTTGGTGACTGTAGGGGTGAGGTCGGCAAGGGGCTAGCACCTCGGACGTTGTGTTCCTTGGGCGAAGGATTGCGCGGTCAGAGGGGCAGGACAAAATCATGTCGGTTGAAAGAGAGAAGTGAGGCAATGATGGCGAACTCCAGCTCAATCTCTCCTATGCGATGGTCAAGGCATCTAGGGCGAGGCATACAGCTGTCAAACAAGTTGCAATGTGGGCTGAGGTGAAGAAACACCAAGAAAACACGGCGGCGGACGAAACAGGCGGTACAGATATTTTTGGGTAGTGAACAGTGAGCGTGCAAAAGTCTGTCATTGAAGTAATGCAGCAAGGGAGTTAGGGCTTGGATGGCGAGATTGAGTGCGGGATTTGGCTAGAATCAAAGGAAATCAACTCTCAATGAAAATCAAAATCATTTTCAAGTTTTCGGTTTGTTTCGAACTGGAGAGCTATGCGGTCCATGAACCCTACAGTTTGTTTTAGTGCTTAATATCAATAGAGAAAACTTTGTCAAGGATAGGCCCCAAAGTTCTTCATGTTTGACAAATCGTCACGTTACAACATTACTAAAGGAATAATCTTTGGTGTTAAACAAAGTTTTCCTGGCAAATTTTTTGCCAACGCATCAAACTTTCCAGCAAAGGTGCAAGACGCATATTTCATTTCTTTTATACCAATTAATCTCCTTGATACTCAATAACCTCACACAAAGTACAATACATCATCAACACATAGAACTGAAAGTCCTATCATTGCTACCATCTAAGGAGATGATAAGACCACTTTGACTGGTTTTTATTACTTTTACTGGCTACCGCGCGTTACCTTATATAACATGAAATGATAAGCTATCCATTTAATCCGCAGTTCTCCGTTGGTTGCAGTTGCACAATAAAGCTAGTTATGCGTGAGACTCAAACGTAGCAACTAGTATGGGCAAATATGTCGATCTTGGGGGCTAGCTCAGCGCCTCGCCTTCAAGGAAAGGACAATGACAGGGTACTTGGCTTTCACTTTCTCGAGGTGCTTTGCGACATTTTGCGCGTATATCTCAAAGAGATCGTCAAGTATATACTTGCCAAAATGGTGTGCAATCAGGGGCTCAGCCACAGCCCTTATGCTCCTGGCGACGTTGACGCCGCTCTGAATGCTGTCGACCACCAGATCACCGTCCAAGTCATCATGGGGGTCCCAGTTCGACTCGAAGAGCTCGATGTGACTGATGTCAAATAACTCACTCTCTCTAATCACTACCTTCACTTCGTCGACCGAAGGTGAGTAAAATGGCAGGTTGAAGGAGCTCAGCTTCTCCTTCTCCACACGTCCCTGCCGTGCATCAGAAACAATAACTGAGTTCAGTTCACAGTTCATGAGTTGAATTCAGTTAAAGCATTAAGTGTGTGATGATGCTGACATAACACTAAAGTAGCCCCCTTTTTTTAGATAACAATATCTAAGTATACGATGTTAGATTGACCCCATTTATGTTCTCCTCGAAGCTCCGCCACTGGAATCTGTACCTCTTGGACTAGGGACTGAAGAGCCTGGGCAAGCAGCCCCCACATGTAGTTCAGTTCGCCGCGCAACACGTCTTTGTTCTTCCTGCCTAGGAATGTCAGCACCATCTGGCCGTCAGCGACGAGCTCATTGTAACGCAGCTTGAGGAACAGCGAGAAGTCCTTCTGGAACTGCTTCTGGTACAGCTTGACCACCGCCGGCGGCGTGGTCTCCCAGATGTACATGTTGCCCTCATTCAGCATCGCGCCTCTCGCGAGCTCCTCAGGCACCTAGACACATACGTCACAAATCACAATGTGCATGTGCTCAGGTCGGTGAGAAAGTCTCCCCAAACTGACACAACGTGCGTGTGCTCCACATGCAGTACTGCATGCTGATATTCGTTTACATGCATGCCATGTGCACCGATGTTTTCCTCGGTTTGTGCGTACCTTGGAGCGCCACATGAGGCAGTAGGAGGAGTGGAAGAGGTGAACGCAGCGGTCAGGGAAGAGCCTGGTGTAGAAGGAGCCTGGCAATCCGGCAATGTAGTAGGGGGGCAGCGCCTCCCCCATCTCCTTCGCAGCAAGCTTGTTGAACAGCTCCAGGGACTGGAAGATGAGGTTGAAGTCGTTGCCGGGGAGGTCGTTGAGGAAGAACTGGACGTACATGGGCGGCTGGCCCTGCCTCTCGCAGCGGTCGGCGATCGCGCCGAGCACCTCGGAGACGACGCGGAGCGTGTTGGGCCCCGAAGAGCAGCCGAGGTCGGCCACGATCATCATGCCCGGGAGGGAGAGCGGCGCCTGCGCTTCCTCCACGGCCTTGTGAAGCAGTGGCCTCGTCTTCAGTATGGCCTTTTCCTACAAAGAACATGTCAAGAATGCATGCATGTTACTGTCAGTTGTTCATACTGTTAGATGTGCAAGAGCGTTGCACTAGTGTAGAGATACACAGGGACATGTACGTAATGCAGAAGTACAGACTTGAAGCCTAGAGTTGGTGGCGTAGCTGGTCTCGCCGTCGCCCCGGCTCATGTGGAGCTCGCGCTCTACCTTCATGGCTGCAAGCGTGCAGTAGTAAACAGCCTAGCTTGTTCTGAGGACTCGGCTAGCTCCAGATGCTTGGTTTCTTTGTTCGCTGTGTGGTATGTTGCAGTTGCAGAGCATAAGAGCTCCTCAATTTATAGGGCCAGCCGGGCAGGGCAGGCTGCTCAGCTGCTGGAGAAGTTCAATATTGAGTTAATAATCCAGATTCCAATGTAAGTGTGAAACGGTGTCAGCGACACGAACAGTCGTCTTCCGATTATGTTACATCGTGGCCACGTGTTTCGGTACGATGTTGAACTGTAGCAACTCGTTGGTCTTGGTCTCGGACTCTTTTGCAAGGATCCTGCTTATTGGTCCGTGCGTTGTTGTCGACGCCCGAAGCATTTAACAACCACAACCTGAAAAAAAAAATCATGAAACGCGCACGATCGATACAGCCAATAACATATAAACTAGGCAAAGTTAATGAGAGAGGCTTCTCTCGGACAGTCTAAACTTAATTTGTTTGGTCTTTTCTTATTTTTGCGTGTATTTAGGTGTTGCAAGATAAGGAAATTAAATAGTCCGGTTGAAGTTGATCTCCCACCAACTTGAAACTAAACTTTCTTTGCAACAAATTGTTAGAAATAATCTTGACTTAGAGTTCAATTCATAGTAGAGTCCGCCTCTGTGTAACTCAAGTTGAAGTTGTGTTCAACTTGAAGTCCGAATACATATACGAGTAGGAGATTATTAGCCTATATATTGAGGAGACTTGTAGCCAATTTTGTAAGAAAAAGTAAGAAAAAAGGGAATTAAATAAGAGAATAGAGAAATTCAGAAAATCTCCTGTGCTCTCTCTGTTTATTTACGATATGTACATTTTCTCCTGGATCAAAGTTTTAACAAGTGGTATCAGAGTCGCGCAGTGCTCCTAAGGTATCGCACGCAGTCTCGGCGCCCTGTTTCGGCGTGTTCTCCCGTCGCGTTTCACTGTCTCTGAAATGCAGAGGACAACAAGTATGTCTCCGACTTGGTTCCTCACTCCAGCAATAAAAGACATAGCAAGAGGAGATGTGTCATCGTTCTGTGTCAAGTATGAGTTTAGTAAATCATAGTTGAGACCGATTGTCTCAATGTTTTAGAATTTTTGCATCTGGATGAACCTGTGCCAGCTAAGTTGAGTTCCTACATGTAGTTTGCATATAGAACGCTTTACGTAGAGGCGTGGCTGGTAGTTCATAATGCATTGAGACTAAAACTAGAGTATGTCAAGATTAAGGGGGAGATTGTTAGAAAAAAATCTTGACTTAGAGTTCAAGTCGTAGTAGAGTCCGTCTCCGTGTGTAACTCAAGTTGAAGCTGTGTTCAAATTAAAGTCCGAATACATATACGAATAGGAGATTATTAACCTATATATTGAGGAGACTTGTAGCCAATTTTGTAAGAAAAAGTAAGAAAAAGGGGAAGCACATAAGATAATAGAGAATTTCAGAAATTCTCTTGTGTTCTCTCTGTTTATTTGCGATGTGTACGTTTTCTCCTGGATCAAAGTTTTAACACAAAATATTTTTCATTATCAATTGGTGAACAATTTATTATAGAAACCGTGCTGGTCCATGAGGAAGATTTCTAATGTTTGAATACTCTCTCACCAACCGTCTGCCAACTATGACAAACAGTGCTAGCCCTAGCCTTTGTTGGCTGTTGCTACATGTCCTTCAAACATGTAGCATGCGAAGAAGCTAGACTGCATTGTTTTAGTTAAGCACACTATATATTAAGCAGGCATTTCATATGTTACATGCACTCTGCATGCCACAAGGGTTCGACCGCGCGTTTAACTTGTGTCTTATGCATGGAGCAGTTAGTTGGCATTTCACATACTGTTCAGGTATAGACTAGACGGGAAAAGACGCAGGGCTTGTTCGATTCAATGTTTCATCTTAGGCGCCGCAAGCTGCTAATGTCACCCCTTAATTTCTTGCTATCATGTTCTTGGAAACATGACAAGGGTGGAGCCTAAGCCTGTCAATTAGCTAACGGATCGGCCTAAACAATATATAATTGAGCTCGTTTCAAACACAGGAATTTTGTAGAAAACTATAAAACATATCAAAGGAGGCCTAATTCTATCATTTAGCTAACGGTTGACTAAACGGTATATAATTGAGCATGTTTGTAACATAGGAATTTTTCATAAAACTATGCAAAATACCAAAGGGGACCTAGATAAGCTTCGGAGTATAGATCCCAGCAAGAAAAGTATTAATATACGGAGAAAAAAATTCAAAACCACATGTACACTTTACATAGATACATGTACTATCTTAGTCCTCCAAAATTATTCGAGATTTGTGCTAAGGTACTACATTGGTTAAAAAATGAGAGACTGGTTTGAATTTCGATTATTTGCATTGATCTTAAAACAGTGGTGATTATATATGTATATATCAACATGTACATGTAAATAACCATTCTCATTTATACACTAACTTTTCCCTTCCCAAATATTCACATTGCACGCGCCCAGCTGGGAAGAGAAAGACATATCGAGGTCATGTACAGATGTACTCATGTCGGCGTACAATTGGTGAACAATTTATAATAGAAACCGTGCTGGTCCGTGAGGAAGGAAGGTTTTTAGTGTACATGTATAAAACCATTCTCATTTGTACACTAGCTTTTCCCTTTCCAAATATTGCGACAACATGTGTTTTTCACAGATGTACGATCATGTCGGCGTCAGTCTCATGTCATATCGATAGGTCCCTGGCTCCCTGCATAGCGCGGTGTTCCTACACGCTAGCTAGTCCTGCTCCTTGCTCCTTTGCCCGACCCAGCTGCGAGCGGTGGCTGGTGGGTGACCGCAGGATTGTCGCGCGGCGCCGTGAGGGCGGCCGTTCGGCAAGCGATGCCGTAAGCGCTGTTGCGCCAGCATGTGACGCAGCGGAGCCATCGTAAGCACGCTTACGAAGTCATGCGACGTTTAATTGCTGTGCACATGCGAGGACAGTGTGTGACCGATTTTGTAGTTATGGCTTTTGGCAATGGATGTTTATTTTTAGCTAAACGTATATTGTAACATAGTTAATTTTTTCTGAATCATTCAACTAAAAAATAAGAAAAATAAAAAATATTATGTCATCCCGGACAATATAAAAGAATTAAAGAAAAAACTAAAACAACCGATATTAATAAACCGATGTATTCTAAATGACTTCTAGCAGAAGTAAAGTTATTTGGAGCAAAGCATTAAGACCCCGTTTATTTTGGTTTGAGCTTATGGCTTCTGGCTTATTTTTTACTATTTCTAAATTTCGCCTTTTTATGATTTTTTTGGCTTTTTGAGTTTTTTTGCCGGTTCTTTTTCCTTGTATTCGTTTGTATTATCTGTGATGGGCTAACCTATTTTTTATTTTTATTTTTTTTACATTTAGTTACACCAAATAAGTCACTATCAGTTACAATGTAATTTCAGACATAAGTCAGTTTATTTCAGCCCAACTGAACGGCCTCTAAATTGTGTTTTTAGTGGATTTGGAACCTTCATAATTATTACTAAGTGATGGCATGATATTACACATGGTGCCATTCCGTCAACATAGGGACTCTTCTTTTCAGCTTCTAAAAGCTGATTTTCAGTTTTTCTATAGTAATTATCTTTTAAAAGGGGTGTATTTTCAATACGAGGTCTACAAGTTGATTATGGTATACATTATAGTGACTTTATTTATATCGGTCAAAACCACACACGAGTTTCTGTTACTCTATATTCTCTCTCACGAATAACTTAAAAATCATAAGCCACCACAAAAAACTATAAGATAAAGCAAAAAAGTCATCGCAGATTAATCCGCATAGACTAGAAGTCATTAGCACCCCACAACCAATAGCAAATAAATTAAGGAGACGGACTCATCTTGGGCAGTCATTGTAGTTCGGTCTTTCTTTGCTCCTATGCTGAGTATGCACAATGTTGCAGATGTTGCTCAGATAAGGATTGTTTTTCCCCGATCGAACAATCAGTCCGTATGGCCGTTTATATTGACTTGGGTTTTTCGCTTGTGCTTTATAAGCCAAAGTCAATATAAACGTCTTAGTTTTTATAACTTATATTTATTGGTTCACTTTTATTTATTAGCCATTTTGAGCTTTTGTATCTTTGTATTTTATTACTGTAGTGTCTTATACTGCACTGTCGTTTGCTCTGTTACATAATGCATTCAATAACAAGCCAAAAGCTAATACGAACACTCCAGTTTCTATAAGTTATTTCTATTAGTCACTACTATTCGTCAGCCACTACTTTTTATGTTACTTCTAAGGATATATATTGTTCGAATAGTGTCTCACCAACCATAGGGTTGATAGTGCCAATGCTCTGGCCTATTGTCGTTAACTACAGCAGCTACTCCGTGTTATATATACGTGTTACTTATGAGCCATGTTCCACTTGCATATAACATATGCTCCGGCCTGCTGATTAAGCACGATGAGCCGCGGGAATCTTCGAGAAACTTTAGGTTGCACACACTAAGACATGAACAACATAAGCAAGGTTCTTTTTTTTTTGGCGAGGGAAGCAAGGCTTTTTCTTAATTTATGCAGGGCAAAAGGGTCCGAGGCTCCAAGCGCGAGTGCAACTTATGGTCCTAGTAAATGGCGCATAAGTAGTCGGGGAGCATACTGAGATCATTTTATATGCATGATGAGTATTTAATTTTATTATATAAATATTATTGAAGTTTGAATTTGATTTCAAAAGTTTACAATATTTAAAGTTGTTATCAAGAATAACACAGTTTGACCATGCATCATGGGAGTCTGACCGCCATAGGGATGGCGGTCTAATCGACGGATGGCCAGTGGTCAAACCGCCATGGTGCAAATGGTCCAACCGGTCGTATAGATTTTGAAAATTGGACACCAAACATTTATGTAGTGTGTTTGAGGATACGCTTACACTAGGTGTTACTTAAAATAGAATTCTGAGCTGAAACTCGATAGAATTTAACCGAAATTCTAGAGAGAGTGTTTTCTGGTGCTCTTAACTAGTTAGATCGGCCAAATACTGGTAGTCAGACCAGCATTGGCGGTCTGACTGGCCAGGTAATGGCGGTCTGACTGGCTAGGTAATGGCAGTCAACTAGCTTTTGGCGAATTGGTACTAAAATTATGCATTTTGGTTTGAGATTTGGTCAAAGGGTTAGGATCAGTGTATCAGCATGGTTTAGTGTGTGCACGGTATAGGTGTCGGTGTTTTGTTGTGGTGTGTTGCATGATATATTGGTTTAACTAACGTGAGTCAAGTGCATGAAATTTGTTCTCAACATGGTCGCTTGGTCTTTAGATGTGCTGGTGACTTAAAGAACGTTAGTGGTCGATGGTAAATGACCGGGAATAGGTGAGAAAGTTAAAATTTGAGAAGTCATATAGGTCCAGGTGAGACTACGTGGCTCAAGCAAGAAGCACAAAGAAGACAAAGATCGTGAAGAGGCAAGTTGGTACATGTGATGCACTGAGTGATGAGGCCGATGCACGTAAAGATGGACACATTGTTGAGTTTTGTTTTCGCCATGTTAAGCACGAGCGTCGAGTCTGTTGTTGAGCTCTTAGGAATACATATCGTCCATCTAATGACATGTATAGACCTAATGCCATCTTCATGTTGTGCCAAGGTAATTCTTCTTTGAGTCAGAATGGTGTTTTATCCTCCTAAACCGTGTCTCCTAGTAAATCTTTGTACCATTGCTTATTTTATGGGAAGGATGTGTATCATGTAAATTTTTACTTTCGGCGTGCCAAATGTATGCGTCGAGTCTGTCCTTTTAAGTCTCTAAATGTGTATAGCCTTTTCTCATGGTATAAACACTCAAGAGCTTAGTATGAAGGTTTGCTTTGTTGATGGCTTCTTTGATACTTTCTCTAGTGGTGTTGGACTATGTCATGGACTTAGTTTTTATTAGTTTGTTTTTAGTCTTCGTGCTATCCCGCGGGAAGATTTCCATGATTTCTGAAGTGGCGGACCTCATTTTTTCCTATTAAGGTGTGTACCCACAGCGAGGATGAATTATGAGTCATTTTGGTATTTGTGTTGGCTCTCATCATGGTGCTTTCAAACAAGGTTCTCAGTACTTTTCTAAAGATTGCTCTCATTTTTTCATCGAGTAGTCCACTCGCGGTGTGCCTCCAAGAATGGATCTTCTTGCAAGAACCATCTAATGCATCATACTACCTTACATACGAATTTAATTGTTTTTAGTGGTGGTGTATCCAAACTTTAGTTTCCTAAATATTTGCTCACTAACATTTCGGGATACAAGACTTGGGCAACTTATTCCTCCCATGTGTAGGCACCGAGGACGCAGGATGGAGAACATGGATTAATGCGTTTCAGTCTTTTGCTTCATTGCATGATTAGAACACTACGAGCAGGAAGTCAAGTCACATGTTTTTTATCATGTTTATCCCATCTTACTTAAGTATCTTTACTTTCTTTTACATCAATTGTGCACTTATATTTAATAAGATAATAGCTTAGAATGCTATGGTGGATGTTAGATCCTGTCACCGAAAAGTCCAGTCATAATCTTATAGGCAATATTCACCTTGACAACCTTAGTATAACCTATGATAGTATTTAATCATTATATATATAGCTTGTAATTATGTTGGACAACTAAAATGATTTACATATACTAATAAGGACTATTCGGCTCTACGTCGATAAATTTTAAGATGAAGCTAAGGGTTGAGACTACTTTGTAAACAGTCACTGATAGTTAGAGCCAATGATATTACTCGAGGATTGCGGCTTTGGTATAATTTTGGTGGTATGTGCCACGATGCACATGGTATGTGAATGATAGCCCTATCTGTAGAAAGTAAGGATTATACCCTTATGTCAAGTAAAGGATATAGACCTCGCTCAACCACAAACTTGATTTATCAACTAGGTCTAGTACACTGCTCGATCCGATCAAATATTTACAGGAGAAATCGCTATCACTTGATCACTTGATTCCAACAACAACACATACCTAGGTTTTGAATGGTTTCAACATGATAAAAACTGTTGTTAAATTTCCTTTTCTCTTAATAAATAGTGTTTTGTATTTTAAGTCTAAAAACATTTGCAAACAAACATGTATTTATACCCATAATAATAGAACCTACTTACCATGTTCTATTGAAATTATGGCAAGTATTTAAGTAGATATCCTCATGTGGTTTACTTAATACGATTGTACTCATACTTACTTAATCATTATCAGAAGTAACTTGGGAGGATACTGAAGAATCTTTTGATGGAGACTTTGATGACTCTCTAAAAGATTATGACTACTGGTTCTAAGTCTTGACCATGGTCAAGTGTGCTTGTGGTTTAGAGAGATTTTTTTGTCTTGTATTATAAACTTTGGGCTTGGACGTCTTTAATAATGTAAATGTAGGATCGTCAATGGCAATCAGAGGGGGGGTGAATAATTGCAATCTACAGCGAAAACTTTTTCTTTAAAATCTGTTGTCTCCTGATTTTTAACCTGTCAATGCACCAAAATAACAAAGACAAAAAACAGCAAAAAGGATAATAATAAAAAAACAGCAAAAAGGATAGTAATAAAATATCTTCTCTTCCCTGTGTACTATACCAATTTACTGTAGCAACCGAATGACAATCTGAAATTTGCTTGCTGCTTTGATCTCTCTTGCATGAGCCACTTGTTGGAATTTATTATTTTACTCTCCCTGGTACTTGCTGCCTTCGGCTTTTGTTGTCTGCAAATTGAGACCACACGTCGGCTATTTGTTTTCTCCAACTTCTGATTCAGAGCCTCAAAGCTGCCTCAATTTTTTATTCCAAATCCATGTCTTGGCCAGAGCGCACAGACTAATACATGCATGCAGCCAATCACTTGTTTGCAAGATTTAATGGCCTTAGAGCAAATTTAATAGAAAAGGTAGCTGTCACCTCTAGAACTAGCTAAATAAGCAAAAAGAGTACATGTGGCTCAGAGCAAGTTCAATAATAGAGCTAAGTGTTTGACTATAAGTCAAGTTATAAGAGCCAAGTTATACAATAATTTGTCTACAAAAAGTTTTTTTATTATTATGTGGTACCATGTCTCACATTCTCTTTCCTATTCCTTCTCACATACATTTATTATCTAGGTCCACCACTGCATAGCCTCCTGTGCCCAACTTGTTGCTTGCATGAGAGCCAAGCTCTCATCTCTCTCATCTTTTCTCTCCTCCACATCCGCAAAAATGCTGACTAGCTTGGCTATAACACCATTATTGTACTTGCTCTCATGATGGAGGTAGCTAATACAATAAGTTGAGTAGAGGTTACCTCTACTAAAACACTCAAACATTTAATACTTGCATAAATATATCAATTAGGCCCACAAAACGCGTGGAGATAGCTAATACAATAAGTTAAGAACTAGCATCGCCTCCAAGCTGCCCCTAACTCCTCGTATGATGTGCTAGAGGTCACCTCTTATATAAGGGGCAGCTTGCCTCTCTCTCCTCTTTTCTCTCTCTTCCACTTAGGATTGTGCTGACGTGGATTTCGCTAGAGGCGACCTAGTCAGCATTATTGTACTTGCTCTTACTTCATGGCAGGCAACTCGGTGCAGGTGTGCGTACGCTCGCGAGATTGCTTCGGTGCACCGATCGAAAAATCTTGTTGCCCTGCTGCGTGAAAAGCAACGCCGTGGAACGCGCCTCCAGAGACCAAGGATGAACACAATGCGCTGTCACAACTTTTCTTTGAAAAAACCAAAAGACGTTGTCCCCAAAAAGCCGTACCGAACAACTCGGCCAGCCCCACCTTTTATTATGAGACAGAGTCCGCCTCCGTTTCCAAAACGGCGTCGTCTCTGAAATTAAATACAAATTTCAGATCTTAATCCTAATACTACTCGTCCAACTGGACCTAATTTTTTTTATCTTAACCAGACTTTTAGCCCATTAATTTTTAAGGGACCCGAAACCCTTCCTAACACGGGTTTTCACACTTCCGATTTTTCAACTCATCGCGCGTCGAAGCCTCCAGGACCGCACCTGCTGTATCTTCTCCACGCACCATCCACCTTCGATCTCCATGTGCTCCAGCGTAAGCCCAACCACCTTGTGACATCCTCGACCGCCCGGAGCTCAGATTTCCCCCTCCTAGTCCCGGTCTTTCCCGTCACTGACCATGATTGTCTCAACGCCCAACCTGCACATGCAAAGACCAAAGAATATTTTTCCCGGCACAAGTTCTCACCAACTTGACCGATATTAGTCCACGCACACACGCACACGCCTCGAATAACAATATTAAGCAATGTTGGCAATTATTCATCATCATAAAAATTCTAAATCTAGTCACATGGTCTAACAGTAAAACTCGGCTTCTAATCCGTACTCTCCTGTATTCAAAGTTTGGTTTTATGATTAAAGTTTAAATAGGTTTGATGCACACTCTTCTTCACTTCAGAACCGAAATTTCTAGACGGTTATGAAAAAATTGGACGGTCTCAAAAAGAGGAATCGTCGCACGTAGTGTGCAAAATACGGCCTGATATGGCCAATATACATATGGTATCGATCACCAGACGATATCAATCCATCGTTGTAGATAGCTAGCCGATATACTGCTCATTATACTGTGTCGTCTAATAAGAGAGATCTGAATCTATCGAGGTCAGGACTGCATCGGTCTCGTACAGTAGGCTTTAGGCCACGCCGCTGGCCGAGCGTGATTTTCCTGGACGCTAGTTCAGTAGCCCTTCGTGGCTAGCTACCAGCCTCCAGCCTCCCTCCAGTGCGCTGCGTAGCCGTCGTTTATAAGCGTGTCGCGTTCGGCCGAGACCGACCAACTTGAAGTATCTGGAAAAAAAAAATCCGGTGGTACGTACAGTGTCAGTGCCGCAAATTTGGCAGGCGAGGACGTCGATCGGAAGCACAGCCTCGGCGCTTCTGCGGTCATGAGCCAATAACATTCTGTTTGCGGCTGTGCTAGCTTGTAGGACTAGATAGTGTGAACGTTACCGACTTGGTGTTTCGTTTTACTACTGGTTTTCTACATATTGTGTTGTTCGTGTCAACGACTAGCGTACGTGTGGTGTGATGGACGAAATGAAAGGGGGGTGTTGTCAGTATTGCGGTATGTAGTATCAACGATTATATCAGAGGTAATGATATGGATTGTAATATAAATCAAAATTAGGTTGTATCGTAGTAGAATCGTGATTTAACTCGTAGAATCATTATAATAGAGTAGGATCATAGTAAGATCATGATTCTGATAACAAATTATATTAGCATATAAAATTTGATATTATCTATTACTAGTTTAAATTGCACTAGTTTAATTTGTTTTGTTTTTGTTGTTTACGTGTTGTTCTAAGGTTAAAAAAAGTATTATATTTGATATACTGTACTTTTAAATTATTAGTTTATTAAAAATAATTAAATAAATTTAAAACATCAACTTTAATCAAATATAAAATGAATAAATGTACTTAAATTATAAAAGTAAATTCAAAATTTTCAAAAATTCTACTTAGACTTACATATTTAGAAATATAATTAAAATTTTATATAAAAATATTTTTTAAATCTTTAATAAAATCGTGATTCTGCTATTCGATCTCGTTTGCTGAAAAACCATCCAGAGATTGCGAGCTACCCAGCTTGGGCGCGAGAGAGAGCGAAAACAGGCAGGAACTGTACGTCCGGTCCAGTCAATCTGTTCTCGAGTCGAGTGCGTTTATTCACGTCTGGGAGCCGACCGCGTCGGCGTCGTTGAAAAATCAGTCGAAGCCGCCCACTGAACGATGATGAGCCAGCAGTCTGACGGCGCGGATAGACACGGCGGTGGCCACCGACTCCTTGAGACACGTCGTCGGGATTGGCCATGGGGAGCGCCGATCCAGGCCGGGGATGCTCGATCGGACGGCTGGTGGGGACCCGAATTTGGATCTATTCGCGATCCAATGCGGGCTGCCCCCTGAGGTTTGGCTCGGCCAGCGGGATATATTTCTGGGCTGGATGTGTGTTTTGGGCCGGCCGGACGTTGATGAGATCATGGGAAGGGCAAGATCCTGGAGGTGGGAGGCGAGCGCGCGGGCGCGTCTGGGACACCCGACCACCGTCCGCGTCAGGGACACCGACCCTTCCGAGTTTCGATCCGGTTAACATCCTCCTCATTCCAGTTTGAATTTCTAGCTTCTAGCTTATTTTTTACTATTTATAAATTTTACTTTTTTTCTGACTTTTTGAGGTTTTTTACCGTCTCTTTTTTATATTCGTTTACGTTGTCCGTGATGGGTTAATATATTTTTTATTTTTATTTTTTTAAATTTAGTTATATCAAATAAGTCACCATCAGATACAATGTAATTTCAATTAACTATAGTATAATTTTAGCTAATAACTAGTTAATTTTAGTTTAACCAAACGGCACATGATATGCAGAGGTTCTGGATGTTGGCCGTACCAACGCCGTGGAGGAGCCGGCCTCCACCTCGTGGTCTCCTACTTTTCCTTTCTAGCTGCTTGGGAATCCACACATCTATCTAGCTATCTGCCAATCCATGGAGCTATCTGCTACTATCTAATGATGATGGATCGCCCTCATGACACCTTTGCTTGGCATGGTGGTAGTGGTGTCTGAATCCATTTGGAATTGAATTCTTTGCCTCCTTTCTCTGTTTCTCATCAGATGCATGGGAAGTTGCAATGTAGTGGTGGAGGTGTCAAGGTCCCACTGCCCAGAGCTTTCCCCAAAGTAATAAGTGCTGCAGTATAAGGGGATCAAAAGCAGGCACGGTTGGGATGGATTGGATGCCTAGGGCTCATCACAGCCACTATGGCAGGCTGGCCTAACTTGTTCCTGCTGGAGCGGTGCTGCTGCTAGTGCTGCTGTTGGCCACCTTCCAAAGGGTGAATGGTGTGGTGCCAAAGGGGAAATGCAACCATCTGTTGCCATTGGACGGTGTGGCGAAGTGTACTACTGGTATAGTAGCCCCCCTTTGGCGCCATTGAAGTCATCATCAGCTGGCTTCTGCTCACCACTGTTGCTCTTGGCTGCTACTGTTGCCTCATTTGCCATGGCGACATGCCCCATGCGTGTTCGTTGATTTATTTGCTCGAGGCCAACCCATGTCTCTCTCTCCCTCCCTCTTTTCGTATCCTGGAAATCCACTCGCGTTGATCCGAAAGGGCAACGCATGATCACTCCAATCACAGATGGATCGATTCTGCACGGGTTAAAATCGCCACAGCAGAATTAATCGCCGTTATTGGCAGCTGCCTGAATCAGATCATGACGCCATCCGATTTTCGCTACTCTGAGTTATTCCATATTTACCATAATACCCCTTTGTGCGTGTTTGCGTAGAGAGTAAATTAAAAACGTGCAACTAATGCACGTCGGAATGATGTGCACCGACCATGTACTTCATTTCAATTATTAGGCATATTTGGAGTGGACACAAGTACTCGAAAGGTTATAAAACCAAGAAAAGACGAGAGGAAATAACCGTACTATATATCCTTGTTATATAGACAATAAAATTATATCTAGAGAGTGCGTTGTTCAGCAACATAAGTTGGTAATCTCCGACTTTTATTTTAGGTTACGGGGTCGACAAGTTAAGGTCACCAGATCCACGAGAACGAAGTGGTGGAAACTCAAAAGAGATATTGCACAGGCGTTTAAGGAGAGGATGGTCACGGAAGCGACGTGGGATGTGGGAGAAGCGAATAGCGAAGCGAATAGTATGTGGACAGAGATGGCAGCTTGTATTAGGAAGGTGGCAACAGAGGTGTTTGGAGTGACCCAAGGGACAAGAGGAGAACTAAAATACACATGGTGGTGGAACGAGGAAGTGCAAAGGCTATTGAGGAGAAGAAGATATGCTACAAGCACATGCATCATGATAGGAGCGATGACAACATACATAAATACAAAGCAGTAAAAAAGAATGCGAAGAAAGCGGTGAGTGAGGCACGAGGCAAAGCATATGAGGAAATTTATCAGAAACTAAATACAAAGGAGAGAGAGAAGGATATCTACAAGATGGCTAAACTTTGAGAAAGGAAAACGAGAGATTTCAACCAAGTTAATGCATCAAAGGCGACACTAATAGACTTTTTATGAAAGACGAGGAGATCAAGGATAGGTGGAGAAATTACTTCGACAAGTTGTTCAACGATAATGATGATAGTATGATTGAACTGGATGATACTTTTGACGACACCGATAGGCGGTTTGTTCAAAGAATCCAGAAATCGGAAGTAAGAGAGGCCTTAAAAAGCATGAAAGTGAGTAAGGCGTTGGGGCCTGATAATATCCCTATTGAGATGTGGAAATGTTTAGGAGAAGCGGTGATTATTTGGCTAGTTAATTTGTTCAACAACATTTTTAGGTTGAACAAGATGTCAAACGAGTGGCGGAGGAGCACATTAGTATCAATTTTCAAAAATAAAGGAGACATTCAAAGTTATACTAATTATAGATAAATTAAGCTCATTAGCCATACAATGAAGCTTTGAGAATGAGTGATTGAGCGCCATTTAAGAAAAGTGACTAGCGTGACGACAGACCAATTTGGTTTTATGCCTGAGAGGTCGACCATGGAGGTGATTTTCTTGCTACGACAGTTGATGAAGAGATATAGGGAGTAAAAGAAGGGCCTTCACATGTTGTTTAGTGACTTGAAGAAAGCCTATGATAAAGTGTCAAGAAAGGTCATGTGGTAGACGCTCCAAAAGAAAAAAGTCCCAACAAAATATATTACCCCTAATTAAGGACATGTACGAAAATGTTGTGACTAATGTCAGAACATGTGTTAGTGTTACTAATGACTTTCCTATTAAGATAGGGCCACACCAAAGGTTAGCGTTGAGCCCATACATTTTTACCCTAGTGATAGACGAGGTCACATGGGACATACAAAAAGATATCTCTTAGTGTATGCTTTTCACTGATGATGTGGTGCTAGTTGATAAGAGTATAATAGGTGTTGATAGGAAGCTCGAGTTATGGAGAAAGACCCTACAATTGAGTATATGAGATGTGATTTCAGTGGTGTTAGAGCAGATGATAGAGATGTTAGATTGGACAGACAAGTAGTGCCTAAGAAGGACACGTTTCGTTATTTGGGATTGTTGCTACAGTGAGACAGTGGAATTGATGAAGACATGAGCCACAGGATAAGAGTGGGGTGGGTGAAATGACGCCAAGCATCTAGTGTCTTGTGTGACACAAAAGTCTCTCAAAAGTTAAAGGGTAAGTTCTATAGGACGGTGATTAGACCCAGGATGCTATATGGAGTAGAATGTTAGGCGACTAAAAAACAACACATACAGAAAATGAGTGTAGCAGAGATGAGGGTACTGCAATAGATCTGTGGTCACATAAGGCGGGATCGTATCCGCAATGATGATATACGTGATAGGGTGGGGGTAGCAACAATTGAAGAGAAGCTTGTCCAACATCGCTTGAGATGGTTTGGATATCTCCAACGAAGGTGTTCTGAGGCACCAGTACGTAGCGAAATTTTAAGGCATACTGAAAACGTAAGAAGAGGTAGAGGTCGACCAAGATTGACGTAGGAGGAGCATTTAAAAGAGACTTAAGAGATTGGAATGTATCTAAAGAATTAACTTTGGATAGAAGCACATGGAAGTTAGTGATCCACGTACTAGAACCACAAGGAAGTTAGGGACAGCGTTTTAGGCTCTTGGCTCAGATAGCAAGATATATGATTTAGGGTTTTAGCATGGTAGGTTTTTATTTCAAAGCTCTCATCTCTTTGATCTTGAGAAGATTTCATTCCTAACTTACCCTAACTTGTATGGGACAAAAAAACTTTGTTGTTGTTATATATACCCCTGTTATAAGTGCACTGGAAATGGTGAGGATAGTTAGCAAGATAGAAACACCTTGTAATTTGAAAAGGAGCCGAGTGGAGCATCCTGGTGGACAAAATCATGTCGGTTGAAAGAGAGAAGTAAGGCAATGGTGGCGAACTCCTGCTCAATCTCTCCCATGTGATGGTCAGGGCATCTAGGGTGAGGCATACAGCTGTCAGACAAGTTGCAGTGTGGGTTGAGGTGAAGAAACACCGAGAAAACACGGCGGCAGACAAAACAGGCAGTGGTAGAGATATTTTTGGGTAGTGAACAGTAAGCGCGCAAAAGTCTGCCGTTGAAGCAATGCAGCAAGGGAGTTAGGGCTTGGATGGCAAGATTGAGCGCGGGATTTGGCTATAATCAAAGGAAATCAACTCTCAACGAAAATCAAAATCATTTTCAAGTTTTTCGGTTTATTTCAGAAACATGTTACTCCTGAGGGTATATGTTGTTCGAATAGTGTCTCTCACCAACCATAGGGTTGGTAGTGCCAATGCTCTGGCATGTTGTTGTTAAGTACAACAACTACTCCGTGTTATACGTGTTACTTACGAGCCATGATCCACTTGCATGTAACATATGCTCCGGCTGTTGATTAAGCATGATGAGCCCGATGTTCTCAACATGGTTGCTTGGTCTTTGGATGTGCTGGTGACTTAAAGAATGTTAGCGGTTGATGGTAAATGACCGGGACTAGGCGAGAAAGCTAAAATCTGAGAAGTCATATAAGTCCGGGTGAAACTACGTGGCCAAGAAGAAAGCACAAGGAAGACAAAAATCGTGAAGAAGCGAGTTGGTACATGCGATGCACCAAGTGATAAGGTCAATGCACGTAAAGATGGACACATTGTTGAGTTTTATTTTCACCGTGTTAAGCACGAGCATCGAGTCTATTGTCGAGCTTTTAGGAATACACATCATCCATCTAATGGCACGTACAGACCTAATGCCATCTTCATGCTTGTACCAAGGTAATTCTTCTTTGAATCAGAATGGTGTTTTGTCCTCCTAAACCGTGTCTCCTAGTAAATCTTTGTACCATTGCTTATTTTGTGGGAAGGATGTGTATCATGTAGATTTTTACTTTCGGCGTGCCAAATGTGTATAGCCTTTTCTCATGGTATAAACACTCAAAAGATTAGCATGAAGGTTTGCTTTGTTGACAGCTTCTTTGATACTTTCTTTAGTAGTGTTGGACGACGTCATGGACTTGATTTTTATTATTTTGTTTTTAGTCCTCGTGCTATCCCGCGTGAAGATTTCCATCATTTCTGAAGTGGTGGACCTAATTTTTCCTATTAAGATGTGTACCCACAGCGAGGATGAGTTATGAGTCATTTTGTTATTGTGTTGGCTCTCATCATGGTGCTTTCAAGCAAGGTTCTCACTACTTTTCTAAAGATTGCACTCATTTTTTCATCAAGTAGTCCACTCGCGGTGTGCTTCCAAGATTGGATCTTGTTGCAAGAACCATCTAATGCATCATACTAGCTCACATACGAATTTAATTGTTTCTAGTGGTGGTGTATCCAAACTTTAGTTTCCTAAACATTTGCTCACTAACATTTCGGGATCCAAAACTTGAGCAACTTATTCCTCCCATGTGTAGTCACCGAGAACGCGGGATGGAGAACATGGATTAATGTGTTTTAGTCTTTTGCTTCATTGCATGATTAGAACACTATGAGCAGGAAGTCAAGTTACATGTTTTTTATCATGTTTATCCCGTCTTATTTAAGTATCTTTACTTTCTTTTACATTAATTGTGCACTTATATTTAATAAAATAATAGCTTGAAATGATATGGTGGATGTTAAATCCTGTCACCGAAAAGTCCAGTCATAATCTTATAAGAAATATTCACCTTGACAACCTTAGTATAACCTACAATAGTATTTCATAATAATATATATAGCTTGTAATTATGTTGGTCAACTAAAATGATTTACATATACTAATAAGGACTATTCGGCTCTACGTCGATAAATTTTAGGATGAAGCTAAGGGTTGAGGCTACATGGTAAACAGTTGTAGGACCGAAATGACAACAGAGAGGGGTAAATGGTGCCTTCAAACCGCCCCAAGTATTCACACAGATTTCTTTTCTCTGATAGCTACAGAAGCAATGAAGAAACAGAATGAACGCACACTAGAAAATCGAAAAAAGCTCAAACAGGAATGAAAAACAAAAAAGAAACAATTCTTGGGAAGAATTCGGCTGATAAAATGATTGCTCTCAGGAATATGCCAGCCAAATGGCTTTGAAACGATTCCCAGTTCTAAGCAAACTCATTTTGTATCTACTTGAAGAAGGATTCAACTCAAACTAAAAGATGCAGAAAAGAATCGAGAGCAGGAAAGAAGAAGGGACTAAAACACAAACACAAGGAAAAGCAGGAAACCAAATTAACTCAGACAAAGGATTTCTCATATTGATTAGGAGAGATGAATGATTACAAATGTTTCTTCTACATCCATCTCATGCCCATTCTCCCAACTGAGAAGAACTCACGCACAACATTATCTCCCAGACTCACACAGAAAAGAGACAAAGTAGCACTGCTCTGCTCAACCACTCATCCAGAGAAAGGACGAAAGCAAAACCCTTACATCAAAATAGAGGAGGGAACCAGCACACGCTCTCCAAACCCTAACTCTCTCTATTTATAGTTTTCACTACCGGGTTTATAACTTGTACTTTACCCAATAACTTCAACAACTTCTGCACTTTATCCATTTGCTTCAACAGAACCCGCTTCCTCAAGCCTGAGTCAATTTTACCGAATTGCCCCCTCACGCTTCTTCATGGAAGCTTCCTCTTTTCTTGCTGTCCACGCCTCGCAACCACCTTGAATCAGCATCGTCTTCGGCATCTCCCGACCGCTTTGACCTCAGCACCGTCTATACCTAGTTCGGCCATCCATGCATCGCCACGACTTAGCTTCAAAGTCCTGCATCCATCACAGACAAGAAAACATCACATAGCACCGCTCGAAACAGTATAACCATATTAGCATCAGAAGAAGGTACTCAAGCATGAAATACCCAAAACAAACTCAAGCTCTTTAAAACAAGTGTCAATTACTCATCATAAATATGGGGTTACCTCCACATGGTCTCTCAACAGTCACTAATAGTTAGAGCCAATGATCTTACTCGAGGATTGCGGCTTTGGTATAATTTTGGTGGTATGTGCCATGATGCACATGGTATGTAAATGATAGCCCCATCTATAGAAAGTAAGGATTAAACTCTTATGCCAAGTAAATGATATAGACCTCACTCAACCACAAACTTGATTTATCAACTAGGTTACACTGCTCGATCCAATCAAATATTTACAGGAGAAATCACTGTCACATGATCTCTTGGATGCTCTATGCGATAAGGGTGAGATGGAAGTTGAGATTTTTTTTTGTTTTTATGCCGCTTGGCATTCTTCACATCAGTAGGCCCATTCAATATATATAAGGGCGCGTATTTCTCACTGGTCAATAGGCGGCTGATCATTATTAAATGGCTCATACCTACCAAGTTGAGACTAGAAAGGAAAGAGTAGTAAAACAGATTTGTTATCTCAACTCAGTAACATGTTTTCATGTTACGTGTCTATTGTATGATATTGTGAGTTTGAGGTATCTTGTGGGTAAAGCTGGATAACTTTGTAGAGCATAATATATAGTATTCAGATATGCCGTGCTTTCAATCAATGGAGCTATTTTTAATAATGATTCCAACAACAACACATACCCAGGTTTTGAATGGTTTATGTGCTGATATTTGTCCTGGTGGGGTAGTTAGTCTGCCATATGAAGATGATGCTATTGTTTTCCTACAAAAGGATGTTTCTGTACAGTGAATTTAAAATGGATTCTTGCTTGTTTTGGATAGGTTTCAGTTATGAGGATTAATTTCCGTAAAAGTGAGTTATTTTCCATAGGGGTGGAAAGTGATGATGTTAATCAATTTGTTGATATTTTTTTTACAATGTGGTTCTTTCTCTATTAAGTATTTAGGTGTTCCCCTTCACTATGATAAGTTGGGAAGAGAGGATATACAGCCTCTAGTAGATAAAATCCAGAAAAGAATAGCTGGTTGGAGTGGGAAGCTACTGTCATATGGGGGAAGACTCCTTTTGATTAAATCTTGCTTAGCCAGTATCCTTATTTACTTAATGTCTTTCTTTAAATTTCCAAAATGGGCCTTGGATCCGATTAATAATCAAACGGCTAATTGCATGTGGAATGATTTTGAAGGCCACCATAAGCTTCAGCTTGCAAACTGGCACCTAATTGGCGTGAAAAAAGAATATGGAGGTTTTGGTGTCCCAGATCTAAGGGACTTAAATATGTGCTTACTGGGTTCTTGGGTTAGAAGATACATAGAGGGAGATGGTAAACTTTGGAAATTACTAATTGATAGGAAGTATAAAACATTTTTTTGCTGTCCTGACAAGAATGTTTCTAGTTTTTCGAAAGGGGTCTTGGCTGCAAAGGCAATTAAATTTGGATATAGATGGGTAGTAGGTCATGGGAGGACAATTAGATTTTGGGAAGATATTTGGTTTGGCACAGCCCCACTGGCTGTGCAATTTTGGGATCTTTATAGCATTGTTAATGAACAAGGTAAGACTATTCATGAGATTTGGGATGGATGTCAGCTGAAGTGTACATTTAGGAGAACCTTCTCTAATGAGTTTATGATGAAGTGGTATGAATTAGAGGACTTAATGCAACATGTTGTTTTATCTGAAGAGAAAGATGCTCTTATTTGGCAGTATGAAAACAATGGTTCTTATTCTTCAAGTTCTTTATACACTATTATGAATTTAAGAGGAGTAATTCCGGTCTATATTCATGCAATTTGGTCTATAGCTGTTCCACCGAGAGTACATATATTTTTATGGTTGTTGTCTTGTAGCAAGTTGATGACAAAGGATAATCTGCTCAAAACTTCCTAACTATGCATTTGCTAATGAGGATGACACAATACACCATTTATTCTTTGGTTGTGTAGTAGCAAAATATGTTTGGGCAGAGCTGTCTGCTTTCTTTCAAGTTAATATTGGTGATGACTATGAATCTGTGGCCAGATTTTGGATTAGCAATAAAAAACATGATATCTTGAACTCAGCTACTACTGCATCTTTATGGAGCTTATGGAAATGTCGCAGTGATGTTGTTATTCAGCACAGACCTTGGCTCAATATGAAACAAGTATGGAAAAAAAAGCGTGTTTCAGCGGCGACGGCGGCAGAGGCATCACAGCAAATCACCTGCCAAGTGGCTTAATGGGCCCACGCCCAGCACGGATTTAGTTGATGTTGGTTAATAAGTTCCTTTAGAATATAAAGCTATTAGTATGGTTACAATCAAATAAAGTATCTTTACTTAGTCTCAACAATTGGACTATCTTCGTTATTGTTATTGCTTCAATTAAATGTTAAGATTTGTTCCATTCAGTATCGTCATGTTTAAGCTTAATTTAATATTTTGTGAAAGCTTGGATATTGTATTGATGTTAGTAGTTTGTGAAAGATAGTTTAATTTTGGAAGGAATGGATTGGTGGGGATATTCTGGACTTATGTGAGTCGAGGTGTTACATTTTCCATATGCCTAAGAAGGGATAAAGAGAAATGAGGGCAAGCTTGCGAGCCGGAGCTTAAGCTTTCTTTAACTGATGGCATATCGAAGTGGGTAACTGATGGCAGATCGAAGTGGAGAGCTATGCGGTCCATGAACCCTAAAGTCTTTTTTTTAGTGCTTAATATTAATAGAGAAAACTTTGTCAAGGATAGGCCCCAAAGTTCTTCATGTTTGACAAATTGTCACGCTACAACATTACTAAAGGAATAATCTTTGGTGTTAAACAAAGTTTTCCTGGCAAATTTTTTGTCAACGCATCAAACTTTCCAGCAAAGGTGCAAGACGCATATTTCATTTCTTTTATACCAATTAATCTCCTTGATACTCAATAACCTCACACAAAGTACAATACATCATCAACACAAAAAACTGAAAGTCCTATCATTGCTACCATCTAAGGAGATGGTAAGACCACTTTGACTGGTTTTTGTTATTTTTACTGGTTACCTCACATTATCTTATATAACTTGAAATGATAAGTTATCCCTTTAATCCGCAGTTCTCCATTGGTTGCACAATAAAACTAGTTATGCGTGAGACTCAAACGTAGCAACTAGTATGGGCAAATATGTCGATGTTGGGGCTAGCTCAGCGCCTCGCCTTCAAGGAAAGGACAATGACAGGGTACTTGGTTTTCACTTTCTCGAGGTGCTTTGCGACATTTTGCGCGTATATCTCAAAGAGATCGTCAAGTATGTACTTGCCAAAATGGTGTGCAATCAGGGGCTCAGCCACAGCCCTTATGCTCCTGGCGACGTTGACGCCGCTCTGAATGCTGTCGAGCACCAGATCACCGTCCAAGTCATCATGGGGGTCCCAGTTCGACTCGAAGAGCTCGATGTGATTGATGTCAAATAACTCACTCTCTCTAATCACTACCTTCACTTCGTCGACCGAAGGTGAGTAGAATGGCAGGTTGAAGGAGTTCAGCTTCTCCTTCTCCACACGTCCCTGCCGTGCGTCAGAAACAATAACTGAGTTCAGTTCACAGTTCATGAGTTGAATTCAGTTAAAGCATTTAGTGTATGACGATGCTAACATAACACTAAAGTAGCCCCCCTCTTTTTAGATAACAATATCTAAGTGTACGATGTTAGATGCACCCCATTTATGTTCTCCTCTAAGCTCCGCCACTGGAATATGTACCTCTTGGACTAGGGACTGAAGAGCCTGGGCAAGCAGCCCCCACATGTAGTTCACTTCGCCGCGCAACACGTCTTTGTTCTTCCTGCCTAGGAATGTCAGCACCATCTGGCTGTCAGCGACGAGCTCATTGTAACGTAGCTTGAGGAACAGCGAGAAGTCCTTCTGGAACTGCTTCTGGTACAGCTTGACCACCGCCGGCGGCGTGGTCTCCCAGATGTACATGTTGCCCTCATTCAGCATCGCGCCTCTCGCGAGCTCCTCAGGCACCTAGACACATACGTCACAAATCACAATGTGCATGTGCTCAGGTCGGTGAGAAAGTCTGCCCAAACTGACACACGCAGTACGGCATGCTGATATTCGTTTACATGCATGCCATGTGCACCGATGTTTTCCTCGGTTTGTGCGTACCTTGGAGCGCCACATGAGGCAGTAGGAGGAGTGGAAGAGGTGAACGCAGCGGTCAGGGAAGAGCCTGGTGTAGAAGGAGCCTGGCAATCCGGCAATGTAGTAGGGAGGCAGCGCCTCCCCCATCTCCTTCGCAGCAAGCTTGTTGAACAGCTCCAGGGACTGGAAGATGAGGTTGAAGTCGTTGCTGGGGAGGTCGTTGAGGAAGAACTGGACGTACATGGGCGGCTGGCCCTGCCTCTCGCAGCGGTCGGCGATCGCGCCGAGCACCTCGGAGACGACGCGGAGCGTGTTGGGCCCCGAAGAGCAGCCGAGGTCGGCCACGATCATCATGCCCGGGAGGGAGAGCGACGCCTGCGCTTCCTCCACGGCCTTGTGAAGCAGTGGCCTCGTCTTCAGTATAGCCTTTTCCTACAAAGAACATGTCAAGAATGCATGCATGTTACTGTCAGTTGTTCATACTGTTAGATGTGCAAGAGCGTTGCACTAGTGTAGCGATACACAGGGGACATGTGATGCAGAAGTACAGACTTGAAGCCTAGAGTTGGTGGCGTAGCTGGTCTCGCCGTCGCCCCGGCTCATGTGAAGCTCGCACTCTACCTTCATGGCTGCAAGCGTGCAGTAGTAAACAGCCTCGCTTGTTCTGAGGACTCGGCTAGCTCCAGATGCTTGGTTTCTTTGTTCGCTGTGTGGTATGTTGCAGTTGCAGAGCATAAGAGCTCCTCAATTTATAGGGCCAGCCGGGCAGGGCAGGCTACTCAGCTGCTGGAGAAGTTCAACATTGAGTTAATAATCCAGTGTAAGTGTGAAACGGTGTTAGCGACACCGACACGAACAGTCGTCTTCCCGATTATGTTACATCGTGGCCACGTGCTTCCCGATTATGTAACAACGCGTTGGTCTTGGTCTCGGACTCTTTGCAAGGATCCTGCTTATTGGTCCGTGCGTCAGTTGTCGACGCCCGAAGCATTCGACAGCCACAACCTGAAAAAAAGTCATGAAACGCTTACGATCGATACAGTGTAACTAGTCATCTAAAAAATATCCAGCGTCGTTTAGAAACACGAAATACCATTACGCTGCTGTAGAATACTATGTTAGCACCAATTCGAACCGCAAGAACAACGACACCTACGACAACAGCCACAACACCTGGTCGTGGCCGCTAGCCCCCTACCTCGACAATGCAATCGGTGGAAAAAGAAAGAGTGAAAGCAGAAGAGGGCAAAAGAGTCATTTCACAGGGGTAAAAGGATTGGAAACGGCAAAAGGGTCATTTTACACAAATGACTTTGGGCTTGATTTCTGCTTTTTTGGACTAGGCCTGTTCTTTTTTGCTGAAACTTATGACTTTTGCCTTTTAGCTGCAGCTTGTGACTTTTAGGCTATTCATGCGAGAGATTACAGAGTAATAAAAACTCACGTGCGGTTTTTGCCGATATAAATGAAGTCGGTACATATACTACAATTAACTAGTAGACCATATCTTGAAAAGATACTCTGTTTAAAAGCTAGTTACTGTAGAAAAATCGAAAATCAGTTTTTAGAAGCTGAAAAGAACATGCCCTAATTATAGGCCCAATAGAAGCGCTTTTATTGAGTCACTGCGGGTACAAATGATAAAATTTTAAGGGTTTTGTTAAACATCATCCGGATGTTTTCTTCCTAACTATCATCCGGATTTAGGACCATTGGATTAGAGGTGTAATGACCATGAATTCTCCCCCGTCTCCCTTGAATTCTACCCTCTCCCCCTAATCTCCCCTCTTCAAAAACAAGGGGCCCCTTATCTCTAATCCAAAGGTCATAAATTTAGATGATAATTAGGAAGAAAATATCCGGGTGATGTCTAGACAGTCCCAAATTTTAATTGAAGTAGATGTTGACTAAAATATGGGTGGGGCATGTGTCTCCACTGAATCTTTACTGCCACTGGATCCGCCTATGGGCTAATATGAGCCAATCATGCATGCTAATTTATCCGTCATAGATTTTGAATATATAAAACGCATTAGCACAGCCAATAACATATGAACTAGGCAAAGTCAATGAGAGAGGCTTCTCTCGGACAGTCTTACCTTAATTTGTTTGGTCTTTTTCTATTTTTGTGTGTATTTAGGTGTTGCAAGACAAGGAAATTAAATAGTCCGGTTGAAGTTGATCTCCGACTAACCCGAAACTAAACTTCCTTTGAAACCAAAACATTTTTCATTATCAATTGGGGAACAATTTATAATATAAACCGTGATGGTCCATGAGGAAGATTTTTAATGTTTGAATGCTCTCTCACCAACCGTCTGCCAACTATGACAAACAGTGCTAGCCCTAGCCTTTGTGGGCTGTTGCTACATGTGCTTCAAACATAGGCCTCTTCACTGCTTGGACTGCCATGTGACAAGTGACTGCGCATGCGAAGAAGCTAGCCTGCACTATTTTAATTAAGCACACTATATATTAAGCAGGCATTTCATATGTTACATGCACTATGCAGGCCACAAGGGTTCGACCCCGCGTTTAACTTGTGTCTTATGCATGGAGTAGTTAGTTGGCATTTCACATACTGTTCAGGTATAGTAGACAAGACGGGAAAAGACGCAGGACTTGTTCGATTCAATGTTACATCTTAGGCGCCACGAGCTGCTAATGACACCCCTTTCTTGCTATCATGTTCTTGGAAACATGACAAGGGTGGAGCCTAAGCCTGTCAATTAGCTAACGGATCGACCTAAACAATATATAATTGAGCTCATTTCAAACACAAGAATTTTGTAGAAAACTATAAAACATATCAAAGGGGGCCTAATTCTATTATTTAGCTGACGATTGAATAAACGGTATATAATTGAGCATGTTTATAACACAGAAATTCTTCATAAAACTATGAAAAATATCAAAGGGGACCTAGATAAGCTTCGGAGCATAGATCCCAGCAATAAAAGTATTAATTTATGGAGAGAGAAAATTCAAAACCACATATACATTACATAGATACATGTACTATCTTAGTCCTCCAAAATAATTGGAGATTTGTGCTAAGGTACTGCAATGATTAAAAAAAATGAGAGATTGGTTTGAATTTCGATTATTTGCATCGATCTTAAAACACATTCAGTAGTGGCGATATATACGTATATATCAACATGTACATGTAAAAAACCATTCTCATTTATACACTAGCTTTTCCCTTTCCAAATATCGCGACAACATGTGTTTTTCACGTTGCACGCGCCTAGCTGGGAAGAGAAGACGTATCGAGGTCATGTACAGATGTACTCATGTCGGCGTCAGTCTCGTACCGATAGGTCCCTGGCTCCCTGCATAGCACGGTGCTGCTCCTTACTCCAGATCATGTACAGATGTGCTGCTCCAGCCGCGCGCGGTGGGTGACGTGAGGGCGGCCGTCGTTTTGTGCTCACTTCGATCTGGTCGAGCTGATCCCATAGGAAATGGCCGGTGGCGCACGTACGCGGTTGCGCCAGCATGTGACGCAGCGGAGCCATCGTAAGCACGCTTACGAAGTCATGCGACGTTTAATTGCTGTGCACATGCGAGGACAGTGCGTGACCACAACAAAAAACTATAAGATAAAGCAAAAAAGGAACAGATACTCATCGCAGATTAATCCGCATAGGCTAGAAGTCATTAGCACCACACAACCAATAGCAAATAAAGTAAGGAGACGGACTTATCCTGGGCAGTCTTTGTAGTTCGGTCTTTCTTTGCTCCTATGCTGAGTATGCACCATGTTGCAGATGTTGCTCAGGTAAGGATTGTTTTCCCCCGATCGAACAATCAAATCAGTCCGTGTGGGCGTCTGAATTGACTTGGGTTTTTCCCTTGAGCTTTAGAAGCCAAAGTCAATATAAACGTTTTAGTTTTTATAATTTATTTTTATCAGTCACTACTATTTATTAGCCGTTTTGAGCTTTCATATCTTTGTATTTTATTATTTTATAATTCTATAAGTCGTATGACAGTCCAAATACTATAGTGACTTATACTGCACTGTCGTTTGCTCTATTACATAATGCATTCAATAACAAACCAAAAGCTAATACGAACACTCCAGGTTCTATAAATTATTTCTATTAGTCACTACTATTCGCCAGCCACTATTTTTTATTAGTTAGAAACTAAAAAATATTAATAAAAGTCAATATGAACTGATCCTATTTGTAGCTCGGAAACGTGTTACTTCTGAGTGTATATGTTGTTCGAATAGTGTCTCTCACCAACCATAGGGTTGGTAGTGCCAATGCTCTGGCATGTTGTCGTTAGCTACAGCAACTACTCCGTGTTATACGTATTACTTACGAGCCATGTTCCACTTGCATGTAACATATGCTTCGGCCTGATGATTAAGCACGATGAGCCACTGGAATCTTCGAGAAACTTTAGGTTGCACACACTAAGACATGAACGGAGTAAGCAAGGCTCTTTTTTTTGGCGAGGGAAGCAAGGCTTTTTCTTAATTTATGCAGGCCAAAAGGGTCCGAGGCTCCGAGCGTGAGTGCAGCTCACGGTCTTAGTAAATGGCGCGTAGTTGGTCGCTGAGCATACTGAGGTCATTTTATATGAACGAGGAGTATTTAATTTTATTATATAAATATTATCGAAGTTTGAACTTAATTTTAACAGTTTGCAATATTTAAAATTGTTATCAGGTATAACACAGTCTGATCATATGTCATGGGAGTCTGACCGCCATAAGGATGATAGTCTGATCGGCCAATGGCCAGTGGTCAGACCATCATGGTGCAAATGGTCAGACCGGTCGTATAGATTTTGAAAATTGCACACCAAACATTTGTGTACGTGTGTTTACACTAGATATCACTTAAAATAGAATTCTGAGCAGAAATTTGATAGAGTTTAACTGAAATTCTAGAGATAGTGTTTTCTGGTGCTCTTAACTACTCAGATCGGCCAAATACTGGCAGTCACACTGTTATGACCGGCGTCTCGTACCAACGCCGGCCCGGCCCAGTGGCTAGGCCGCACGGCGGTTAGGGGGCTGGACGCCCAGGGGAGGAGATCTCCTTAGAGATTAGATTTCTTTAGATATTGCTTATTTCCTTAATTATCATATCGCATTTGAGTCGGTTTGCTAGGACGTGGGATATATAGCCCTAAACAGTATTGGAATAAAGGAAGGAAGGCAATTATCTTGCCTGGCCTCAAGGGCTTTCCTCTCTCGCTTCTCGCCTCCCCTGCGCACGCGCGTCGCCGCCCCTGCCTGTTCACCACGGCGCCTCGCGCGCCCACGAGACAGTCTGAACTCGCCGCGCCCCTACGCATTGCGCAGCCGTGGTAGGATCCCTGATCCTATCAATCTGGTATCAGTGATGCCGGGTGACGACGACAAGGACACGCAGCAGCAGGTGCCACCGACGTCACGGCGAAGGCCCTAGCCGAGATCGCCCAGCAGCTGGCCAACCTTTCCACCCGTCTGGCGTCCGTGGAGAACCAGCAGGCGTCCTCATCTGCCGGCGCCATGCCCCAGGGCTTTTCCTTCGGGATGCCAGGGTACGGCACGATGACGCTCTCAACTGCCACCGCTGCGCCCACCACCTCCACCACCCCCATGTACGCCGCGCCATCATCCATCGCGCCATCCACACCTCTCCCAATCCACAAGATCAATTTTCCCCGCTCGCCTTCCCCGCTGCCCTCAATGGTGGCGCCGTCCGGGCCGCCGTTTTCACACTTCGCTACCCCGGCGCCATCTACAGCAGGCGCGCCTTTCGGGTTTGGCGTGCCCCGTTTCAGCAAGCTCGACTTCTCTTCCTATGACGGCAAGGAGGATCCCCTGAACTGGCTCAATCATTGCGAGCAGTTCTTCCGTGGGCAGCACACGCTCGACGCGGATCGAGTCTGGCTTGCGTCATACCACCTTACGGGTGCTGCCCAGACTTGGTACTACGCCATGGAACAGGACGAAGGTATGCCGTCTTGGGAGCGGTTCAAGGACCTGTGCCATCAACGGTTCGGCCCGGCAATCCGCAGTAATCGCCTCGCCGAACTTGCTCGTCTACCCTTCCACGACACCGTCCAGGACTATCAGGAGCGCTTCAACGCGCTGGTGTGCCATACGCCGCATCTCCTACCCGCCCAAAAGGCGGAACTCTTCGTGGGGGGCCTTCCTGAGCACATTCGTGTCGACGTCGAGCTCCGGGAGCCTCCGGACCTGCAGACGGCCATGCATCTGGCACGAGCCTACGAGCGCCGCGCTGCAGCCACCATGTCGGCACCGGCGCAGCGAGTTGCTCGCCCTCCCCCGCGGCCGCCGATGGCGCTACCGCGCGGGCTGCGCGCCGCTGCAGCGCAGTGCTGCAGCGCTGGCCGCACCGCGCCGCCCCACCCACCGCGCCCCAGCGGCCGTTCCGCCGCTTGACGCCGGCCGAGATGACCGAGCGCCGTCGTCAGGGGCTGTGCTACAACTGTGACGAGCCGTACGTGCGAGGTCACCAGTGCCGGCGCCTGTTCTACCTCGAGGTCACAGACTACCTAAGCGACGACATGGTGGCCGACGAGGGCACCGAGGCGGTCCCGGGGGAGGCGCTGCTTGACGAACCAGTCGTCTCCCTCCACGCCATCACCGGCATCCGCACCAAGGAGACATTTCACCTCCACGCCTACATCCACGGTCACCGGCTCCTCGCCCTCCTCGACAGCGGCTCCACCCACAACTTCATCAACGCCGACGTGATGCGCCGCATTGGCCTCGTGACGTCCGACAGCTCCATGCGGGTCATGGTGGCCAACGGTGACCGCGTCGTGTGCGAGGGTCGGGCGCACAACGTGGCCATGCGCATTGGCCAGGAGGAGTTTTCCATCGACTGCTTCGGCATCGACTTGGGTGGTTTCGACCTCGTCCTCGGCGTGGACTACCTCCGGACGCTGGCCCCATCCTATGGGACTTCGACGACCTCTGCATGGCCTTCAACCGGGGTGACCGCCGCGTCCTCTGGAAGGGCATGGGCTCACTTCGCGACGACATACGGCAGCCGATGCTTCAAGCCATCGAGGGCTCGCCACAGCAGCCGCTGCTCGACCATCTACTCCAACAGTATGAGGCGCTCTTCGACGTGCCCAGCGGGCTTCCGCCGGTGCGCCCCTACGACCACCGCATCCACCTGCTGCCCGGCACGCACCGGTGGCCGCCCGCCTACCGCTACCCGCAGCTCCGGAAGGACGAGCCGAGCGCGTCGATCGCGCCGCCATGCCGAGCAAGGCATCATACGCCGAGTACCTCTCCGTTGCGGCGCGGTCCGCTGGTCGTCGAAGCTCGACGGCTCATGGCGATTCTCGCATCGACTACGTGGCGCTGAACGACAAGACGCCCAGGACAAATTCCGATCCGGTGGTCGACGAGCTCGGACGAACTCCACGGCGCCAAGTTCTTCACCAAGCTGGATTTGCGGTCCGGCTATCATCAGGTCCGGATGCGTCCGGAGGACATCGAGAAGACGGCGTTCCGAACCCACCACGGGCACTTCGAGTTCCTCGTCATGCCCTTCGGCCTCTTCAACGCGCCAGCGACATTTCAGGCACTCATGAACGATGTCCTCCGGCCCTTCCTCCGCAGGTTCGTGCTCGTCTTCTTCGACGATATTCTGATCTATAGCTCATCCTGGTCCGAGCACCTGCAGCACGTCCGCCTTGTCTTCGACGATCTGCGTGCCCACGGCCTCTACCTGAAGAGGTCGAAGTGTTCCTTCGGGGCGCCGTCGGTCGCCTACCTCGGCCACATCATCTCCGCCGACGGTGTCGCCATGGACAGCGACAAGGTGGTCGCCGTCTCGGCCTGGCCGGAGCCCCGTTCGCCCTGGGGCGTGCGCGGCTTCCTGGGGTTGGCAGGCTACTACCGGAAGTTCATCCGGGACTTCGGTACCATCGCCGCGCCGCTGACACGTCTACTGCGCAAGGACGCTTTTGCTTGGACGCCGGAGGCCGCGGAGGCTTTTGCGGCACTCAAGCGCGCACTCTCGTCGGGACCGGTACAGTAAATGCCGGACTTCGACAGGGAGTTCGTCGTCGACTGCGACGCCTCGGGCACTGGGTTCGGCGCCGTTCTACACCAGGGGGTCGGACCCCTGGCCTTCTTCAGTCGGCCTTTCGCAGCCCGCCACCACAAGCTGGCGGCCTACGAGCGCGAGCTCACTGGCCTAGTCCAGGCTGTGCGGCACTGGCAGGCGTACCTCTGGGCGCGCCGCTTTCTCGTCCGCACCGACCACTACAGCCTGAAGTTCCTGCTGGATCAGCGACTCTCCACCGTTCCCCAGCATCAGTGGATCAGCAAGCTGTTCGGGTTCGACTTCGCGGTCGAGTACCGCCCGGGGCGTCTCAACGCGGCGGCCGACGCACTCTCGCGCCGCGACACCGACACCGCCGCAAACAAAGAAGATCGCACGCCCTCTCCAGGCCCTCGTTCCGCCTTCTCGACGAGATCCGCGCCGCCACAGAGGCCGACGCCGAGGCGGGCCGACTACGCCAGCAATTGCTGGACGCCTTCCTCGGTCCCCCATGGCGCACCAATGACGGCTTCCTGATCCACGGCAAGCGTATTTTCGTTCCGGCGCATAACGACTTGCGCTAGCAGGTTATTGCGCTGGCTCATACAGCCGGCCACGAGGGAATCCAGAAGACACTCCAGCGCCTGCGCGAGGACTTTTATATACCGGGCGATCGGGTGCTCGTCTAGGATCACGTTCGCGCATGCATCACCTGCCAACGCAACAAGACACCGACCCTGCAGCCGGCAGGCCTCTTGCAGCCGCTCGAAGTGCCGTCCCAGGTGTGGGCGGACATCTCGATGGACTTCATCGAGGGTCTTCCCAAGGTCCACGGGAATTCTGTCATTCTTATCGTCGTCGACCGCTTCTCCAAGTACGCGCACTTCATCGCCCTCAGCCACCCATACTCGGCGGCGTCGGTCGCACGCGCCTTCTTCGAGGGCATCGTTCGGCTACACAGCTTCCCCACATCTATCGTCAGCGACCGTGATCCGGTCTTCACCAGTCACATGTGGCGCGACCTCTTCAGGATGGTAGGCGTCAAGCTCCGCCTGAGCACGACGTTCCACCCACAGACTGACGGCCAGTCCGAAGTCGTCAACTAGGTGATCGCCATGTACCTCCGTTGCGCCGCTGGGGACCGCCCGCGTGCCTGGGTTGACTGGCTTCCTTGGGCGGAGTACTGCTGCAACACGTCATTCCATACAGCACTCCGCACCACGCCATTCCAGGTCGTCTATGGACGGCCACCACAGCCGCTGCTGCCGCACACCGCAGGAACTGCTCAGACGGAGGCGGTGGATACCCTCCTACAAGACCGTTACGCCTTCCTGACCAGGGTTCGCGAACACCTTCTCCAGGCCCAGCAGTATGCCAAGCGCCACCACGACGACCATCACCGGGAGCTGGTGTTCGCGGTGGGGGACTGGGTGTGGCTCCGTCTCCTTCACCGCCCGACGCACTCGCTGGATCACCGTCCCAGGGGCAAGCTCGGTCCACGCTACGCAGGGCCGTTTCAGGTGCTGGAACGCATTGGGCAGGTGGCCTATCGCCTCCACCGCCCGAGGGCGCCGCCCACGACGCCTTCCACGTGGGATCGCTCAAACCGCTCGCGGAGACCTCCGGCAGCCCTCCACCGATGCCGCGGCAGATTCGGCCGATCGTTGGTCGCCCGAGCGCGTGCTGCGTGCCCAATCTGCGTCGGGCACCGCCACGTCCTCGTCAAGTGGCGCAGGCTAGTCTCACCGAGGATGCAACATGGGAGCCGCTGCAGGACTTCAAGGACCTCTACCCCGACGTTCAGCTCGAGGACGAGCTGTTGCGGAGGCGGGGAGAGATGTTATGACCGGTGTCTCGTACCAACGCCGGGCCCGGCCTAGTGGCTAGGCCGCACGGCGGTTAGGGGGCTGGACGCCCAGGGGAGGAGATCTCCTTAGAGATTAGATTTCTTTAGATATTGCTTATTTCCTTAATTATCAGATCGTATTTGAGTTGGTTTGCTAGGATGTGGGATATATATAGCCCTAAACAGTATTGGAATAAAGGAAGGAAGGCAATTATCTTGCCTGGCCTCAAGGGCTTTCCTCTCTCGCTTCGCCTCCGCGCGCGCGCCGCCGCCGCCTGCTGCTTTCACCACGGCGCCCCTGCGCCGTCCACGAGACATGTCCCGAACTCCTGCCTTCTGCCCCTACGCATTGCGCAGCCGTGGTAGGATCCCTGATCCTATCACACACCAGCGCTGGCGGGCTGATCAGCCAGGTAATGGCAGTCAACCAGCTTCTGGCAAATTGGTGCTGAAATTATGCATTTTGGCTTGAGGTTTGGTCCTAGGGTTAGGATCATTGTATTAGCATGGTTGAGTGTGTGTGCACGGTATAGGTGTCGGTCTTTTGTTGTGGTGTGTTGCATGATATATTGCTTTAACTAACGTGAGTCAAGTGCATGAAATTTATTCTCAACATGGTCGCTTGGTCTTTGGATGTGTTGGTGATTTAAAGAACGTTAGCAGTCGATGATAAATGACTGGGGCTAGGCGAAAAAGCTAAAATTTGAGAAGTCATATAAGTCCGGGTGAGACTACGTGGCTCAAGCAGGAAGCACAAAGAAGACAAAGATCTTGAAGAGGCGAGTTGGTACATGTGATGCACCAAGTGACGAGGCCGATGCACGTAAAGATGGACACATTGTTGAGTTTTATTTTCGTTGTGTTAAGCATAAGCGTCGAGTTTGTTGTCGAGCTTTTAGGAATACACATCGTCCATTTAATGGCATATATAGACCTAATGCCATCTTCATGCTTGTACCAAGGTAATTCTTCTTTGAGTCAAAATGGTGTTTTGTCCTCCTAAACCGTGTCTCCTAGTAAATCTTTGTACCATTGCTTATTTTATGGGAAAGATGTGTATCATGTAAATTTTTTACTTTTGGCGTGCCAAATGTATGCGTCGAGTCCGTGCTTTTAAGTCTCTAAATGTGTATAGCCTTTTCTCATGGTATAAACACTCAAGAGAGTATGAAGGTTTGCTTTGTTGATGGTTTCTTTGATACTTTCTCTAGTGGTGTTGGACTACGTTATGGACTTGGTTTTTATTATTTTATTTTTAATCTCCGTGCTATCCCGCGAGAAGATTTCCATCATTTCTGAAGTGGTGAACCTCATTTTTCCTATTAAGGTGTGTACCCACAGCGAGGATGAATTATGAGTCATTTTGGTATTTGTGTTGGCTCTCATCATGGTGCTTTCAAGCAAGATTCTCGCTACTTTTCTAAAGATTGCACACATTTTTTCATCGAGTAGTCCACTTGCGGTGTGCCTCCAAGAATGGATCTTATTGCAAGAACCATCTAATGCATCATACTAGCTCACATACGAATTTAATCGTTTTTACTGGTGGTGTATCCAAACTTTAGTTTCCTAAATATTTGCTCACTAACATTTCGGGATCTAAAACTTGGGCAACTTATTCCTCCCATGTGTAGGCACCGAGGACGCGGGATGGAGAACATGGATTAATGTGTTTCAGTCTTTTGCTTCATTGCATGATTAGAACACTACGAGTAGGAAGTCAAGTCACATGTTTTTATCATGTTTATCCCGTCTTACTTAAGTATCTTTACTTTCTTTTACATTAATTTTGCACTTATATTTAATAAAATAATATCTTGGAATGATATGGTGGATGTTAGATCCTGTCACCGAAAAGTCCGGTCATAATCTTATAGGCAATATTCACCTTGACAACCTTAGTATAACCTATAATATTATTTAATCATTATATATAGCTTGCAATTATATATGTTGGACAACTAAAATGATTTACATATACTAATAAGGACTATTCGGCTCTACGTCGATAAATTTTAAGATGAAGCTAAGGGTTGAGACTACTTGCTAAATAGTCACTAGATTGTTGGAGCCCATGATCTTACTCGAGGATTGTGGCTTTGGTATAATTTTGGTGGTATGTGCCAGGATGCACATGGTATGTGAATGATAGCCCTATCTGTAGAAAGTAAGGATTAGACCTTTATGCCAAGTAAAGGATATAGTCCTCGCTCAACCACAAACTTGATTTATCAACTAGGTCTAATACACTGCTTGATCCGATCAAATATTTAAGGAGAAATCGCTATCACATGATCTTTTGGATGCTCCGTACGATAAGGGTGAGATGGAAGTTGAGATTTCTATGTTTTTATGCCGCTTGCCATTCTTCACATCGATAGGCCCATTCAATATAAGGGTGCGTATTTCTCACTGGTCAATTGGCACCCGATCATTATTAAATGGCTCATACCTACCAAGTAGAGACTAGAAAGGAAAGAGCAGTAAAACAGACTTGTTATCTCAACTCAGTAAACCGCTTTCATGAGCGTGTCTATTGTATGATATTGTGAGTATGAGGTATCTTGTGGATAAAGCTGGACAACTTTGTAGAGCATAATATATAGGGTGTGTTTGGTTGAGCTGTGGCTTCTGAAAAAGTTGTTGTGAGCTGTGGGCTGTGGAAAAGTTGATGTAGGTTGTTGGCTGTGGAAAAGCTGTAAGCTGTTTGGTTCAAGCAAGTATAAAACTTACCTCCTATCTCTATTTTCCTTGAAACAACTGTGAAACAGCTCTCTATTTTCACCATTTCAAAAAGCCAAAAGCAGGGTCCAAGATGCTTTCAAATCAGACTACCCAAAAGTAGTCGCTTCAAAAACACACTGTTTCCATCCCTTTGGTTGGCTTTTGGCTTTTTGGAAGCAAAAGCAGCTCCCAAAAGCTCAACCAAAGGCACCCATAGTATTCGGATATGTCGTGCTTCCAATCAACGGAGCTATTTTTAATGGATGATTCCAACAACAACACATACATAGGTTTTGAATGGTTTCAACATGATAAGTACTGTTGTTAAATTTCCTTTTCTCTTAATAAATAGTGTTTTGTATTTTAAGTATAAAAACATTTGCAAACAAACATGTATTTATACCCATAATAATAGAACCTATTTACTATGTTCTATTGAAATTATGGCAAGTATTTAGGTAGATATCCTCATGTGGTTTACTTAATACGATTGTACTCATACTTGCTTAATCATTATCAGAAGGAACTTGGGAGGATATCGAAGAATTTTTTGATGGAGACTTTGATGGCTCTCTAAAAGATGATGACTACTGGTTCTAGGTCTTTACTACGGTCAAGTGTGCCTGTAGTTTAGAGAGATTTTTTTTGTCTTGTATCATAAACTTTGGGTTTAGACATCTTTAATAATGTAAAGCTCGGTTGCTAATCCGTACTCTCTTGTATTCAAAGTTTGGTTTTATTATTAAAGTTTAAATAGATTTGATGTACACTCTTTTTTACTTCACAACCGGAATTTCTAGACGGTTATGAAAAAATTGGACGGTCTCAAAAATAGGAATCATCGCACGTAGTGTGCAAAATACGGCCTGATATGGCCAATTTACATACAGTATCGATCACCAGACGATATCAATCCATCGTTCTAGATAGCTAGCCGATAGACTGCGCATTATACTGTGTCGTCTAATAAGAGAGATGTGAATCTATCGATGTCAGGTCTGCATCGGTCTCGACGTCTCGTACAGTAGGCATTAGGCCACGCCGCTGACCGAGCGTGATTTTCCTGGACGCTGGTTCAGTAGTGCTTCGTGGCTAGCTACCAGCCTGCAGCCTCCCTCCAGTGCCAGGGGCGGACGCACCATGGGATATAGGGGTACAGTTGTACCCCTAAATTTTTTTTTTGTAAAAAATCAACTATATATAATATATATTTCATATATATAAAAAAAACTAGAAGTGCAGGTAATTTAGCAAATTCAGCCCACTAGCCAAAAGGCTCAATTGGCATTTTCTAACCTAACCCTAGCCTCCTGGCTCCTGCCTCTGCCTGGCTGCCTCCCACGCCGCCTCCTCTCCATCTCTGCGCGCCCTGGCCTCCTCTCCATCTCTGCACGCCCCTGGCCTCCTCGGCTCCGGCAACGCAGCGACCGGCGGGCTCGCCTCGCTGCTCGCCCCACGCCGCCTCCCGCCTTGCTCCGTGCTCGCCTCCTCTCCATCTCTCTTGCACACCGCCACAGCCTACAAGACGCCGCCGCCTCCTCGTCTCGGCGACGCGGCGATCGGCGAACGGCGCCGCCGGCGGCGCGGCGCCGAGCACCCACACCCGATGGCCGACACGGCGCCGACGGCGAAGAAGTCCCCACGCCAAGCGCCCATGCGGCGTGGCAGCTCCTCCTATTCCAGCTTGAACGGCGGCGGCGCTCCCGACGGTCATGCCGCCCCTGCACACAAGGTTTATTTGATTAACTATATGAGATATACATATTATGTGTCAAAATTCTCTATCTTATATATATACTCCGTAGATTCTTAACTTCGTACACCCATCTTAAAAATTTTAGATCCGCCACTGTCCAGTGCACTGCGTGGCCGTCGTTTATAAGCGTGTCGCGTTCGGCCGAGAGCGACCAACTTGAAGCAGCCGCGGGGAAAAAATCCGGTGGTACGTACAGTGTCAGTACCGCAAATTGGGCAGGCGAAGACGTCGATGGGAAGCACAGCCTCGACGCTTCTGCGGTCATGAGCCAATATCATTCTGTTTGCTGCTGTGCTAGCTTATAGGACCAGATAATGTGAACGTCACCGACTTGGTGTTTCGTTTTACTACTGGTTTGTACATATTTGTGCTGTTCGTGTCAACGACTAGCGTACGTGTGGTGTGATGGGCGAAATGAAAGGAGGGGCGTTGTCAGTTTTCCGTTTTATAGTATCTACGATTCTACCGGCCAGTAGCGAAAATAGGATTTAATTACACCTTGGACTCAGCGATAGAATGATCTTAAGACTATTTAGGCTGGACCATAAAAATGTTATCCAGATTAAACTGAATTTACCTGGGTTGTACACTAGATATTTTTCCACACCCCGGACTGAAGCCTACCCTACCCGGGGTGTGGTTCCGCCCATGCTAACAAAGATAGATGACATGGATTGTAATATAAATCGGAATTAGGTAGTATCACAGTGGAATCACGATTCAACTCGTAGAATCATTAAAAAATAATTAAATAAATTTAAAAATCAACCTTATTTAAATATAAAATAAATAAGTGTACTCAAATTATAAAATTAAATTCAAAAATTTCAAAAATTCTTCTTAGACTTACATATTTAGAAATATAATTAAAATTTTATATAATTGAGTGCCTGGCCCTTCTTCTACGATTCGATTTCATCTGATGAAAAAACCATCCTGAGATTGCCATCTAACCAGCTTGGGCGCGAGAGAGCGAAAATGGGCGAGAACTGTACGTCCTGTCCAGTCAATTTGTTCTCAAGTTGAGTGCGTTTATGCACGTTTGGGAGCCGATCGCGTCGGCGGGCCTATTTTTTTGGCTGCGGTTTATGATTTTTGGCTGAATTTTTTGAATTTTGGCTGTTTACGGTACAGATTACAGAGAGACAGATACTCACTTGCGATTTTAGCTAGTACAGATATTGGACTTTTAACGTGTAGATCGTTTAACTTGTAGACCTATCTTTAAAAATACTCCATTTAAAAGTTAAGAATTATAGCAAAAATTAAAAGCCACCAATTTTTGACTTAAAGAACAGGCCTGGCGTCGTTGAAAAATCAGTCGAAGCCGCCCACTGAACGATGATGAGCCAGCAGGCTGACGGCGCGGATAGAGGCGGCGGTGGCTGCCGACTCCTTGGGACACGTCGTCGGGATTGGCCATTGGGAGCTCCGATCCGGGCCGGGGATGCTCGATCGGACGGCTGGCGGGGACCGGAATCCGGATCTATTCGCGATCCAATGCGGGCTGCCTCCTGAGGTTTGGCTCGGCCAGCGGGATATATTCTGGGCAGCATGTGTGTTTTTTGGACCGGAAGCTAGTGGGTACTACGTCCCCGGGCTGGACGTTGATTGCGGGCCGGACATTGGTTAGCGTTGCGTCCATGGGCATGCCGGAAGAGCAAGATCCTGGAGGTGGGTGGCGAGCGCGCGGGCGCGTCTGGGACACCCGACCACCGTCCGCTTCAGGTAGGGGTGGCAACGAAGCCTGGTTCGGCTCGGCTTGTGAAAGTTTGGTAAAATGGAGGCTCGGTTCGATTCAGCTTGATTAGGATATCAAGCTTTTTTGTGGGTTCGGTTCGGCTCGTGGTGCGGCTCGAGCCAGCTCGTGAGGGCTCGCGAGCCAATATTGCCGACACACACATCTGCACCCGCATCAGCTTCCCGACGGTCGCCGGCTGCTGCGGGGCCGCCTTGGCCCCGCCGCCGCCACTCCCCGGGCTGCCTCCCTTGGACGTGGCCGAGGACCTGAGCCCGAGCGCCTTCTTCATCTTGCTGGCGGTGGCGGAGGTGAGCGAGCGCTCGAGCAACGGCCGACGGGAGGAGGTGTTGGCGAGAGGCACGCCGAGGTCGGGAAAGGCGACGGCCGACGGGAGAGGTGTTGGAGAGCGCACGCCGAGGTCGGGAAAGGCGACGGACGCGGAGCGACGGAGGAGGAGGCGACGGGGAAGCCGTTGGAGAGATAGAGGCCGAGCGTAGGGAGGAGCGCGAGGCCGAGCCCGAGTAGAGGCCGGCGTGGAGCGCGAGGAACCAAGAGAGGCGCCGGGCGGAGGCGCGCGCGCGTGAGTGGGGGAGAGAGAGAGCCGAGTGAGTGGGGGTCTGGGGGAGGCTGAGAACCGTAGAGGCGTAGAAGATGAGGAGGCACCTTGGGCCTTGGCAGACGGCAGTTAGGCTTGGGCCGAGCCAACCGAGCTGGCTCGCGAGCTGGCTCGGGCTCGTTTTATCCACGAGCCGAGCCAAGCCTCCACGAGCCCAAGCCGAGCCCGAGCTGGCTCACGAGCCCGAGCTTTTTTGCCAGCCCTAGCGTCAGGTACACCGACCCTTCCGAGTTCCGACCCGGCTAGGTAATACTCTTTTTGGATTGAATTTTGGACGTATCTAGCACTGTATGTCTTTCGAATTTCAAATATAGCATCCTGCGCATAAAAATTCCGTTTCTGACCCCTGCTCCGACCGCGCGACTCCGGAGGCTTGACACGTGGGCAGTCGTGTGGTCCGGCACCGCACGATCGAGCTACAATCGAGTCGTGCAGTCTGAGACTGCACGTCTTCACTGTAGCAAAGTGTTCGTGCACTGCCGGTCCGCACGTCTTCACTGCTACCAACGGAGCATGAAATTTACCAAGGTTCACCTACAAAGCAGACAGTAGGCTTTAATTACTGTAAAAACCAAGAAAACCGTACGCATAAACGTTGAGATAGAATTGAATGTATCATCTCTCCAAAATCCTTCGACTTAGGTTGTGTTTGGTTTAGAGACAAGGTGGGATGGGATGGTCCTGTCCCTGGTTTTGGGATGGGATGATCCCATTTTTTGTTTGGTTAGGGGGATAGAGTCATCCCTGTTTTTTGTTTGGTTGGAAGGATAAAGTGGGATGGAATGGTCCCATCCTTTGTTTGGATGGAAGGATGAAAGTGGGACATGTGTGGCCTTTGAGTTTTTTTTTAAAAAAAATTGGAGGCTATTGTTGATATGTTTGTACACATAAGCCTTTGAGTTTTTTTTTAAAAAAAATTTAAACAAAATAGTACTTAAAAAAACAAAGAGGTGGGATGACTCTATCCCACGTGGGATGACTCTGTCCCATGAAAAAAAGAGGATTGCCTGATCCCGGATCTACAAGGAATATTCCTAGTGGGATGTCCTTGACTCTACTTGTCCCAGAAGCAAACACCACCCCGAGGTGGGATATCCCACCTGGGACGTCCCTGTCCCTCGAACCAAACACTGCCTTAAAGTTATTATGTGCCTTTCGTTTTTAACATTCACGGTCAAGTGCAGATTTTTCAAAATCACGTGACATATTTCTGATGGTTCTAAGTATGCATGTATTTGCAGCCACGTGATTGCACATTGGAGGCTGACAATGCATTGCACATTGGACCGTGGAGGAACCGGCCTCCACCTCGTGGGTCACGCGGCCCATCCCCTATCCATTCTCTCGTGGGTCGCAGTCCTCATCCGCAGCCAGTTCCTTTCTTGGGCCAAGGCTGCAGCAGCTCGTTAAGTCGAAACTCTGGCCCGTTGGAACCTACTTTCTGAGAGAAATTAAATGCCCTTTTCTATATAAAACGAAAGAGAAATAAAACAGCCATGAGTTGATTAGTTAGATTTTTTTGCGAGGCGTTAGACAGCAATTGAGACTGATTTTCAGAAAAAGAAGAGGCACCCTCTCAAAAGAAGTTCAGGAGGAGGCGGCACACCAGTTGATCATCACAGTCCGTTCGGTTGGATTTTGACATCAGACCACCTGTAACATATCGTATATGTAACTACTCTCTATTTTTAATATAGAAAAATGAGTTTATCCATTCAACATTCTCTTTTGTCCACACGACCTCTCATCTCTCTCTATCTCTACTAATATAAAAAGAGAGTTTGTTCATTCACCACATCCTTGTTGTAGTGTACTTCCACATCTTCGCTTGGCATACACTGACATATGAGCATCTGTTGTCAATCGGCGGCTCTCTTCCTAAACTGCTCATAGCTTCACACCCAACCGCATATCTTCCCTTCCCCACGCGGTCACACCTTTGAGGTCCCAACCACTAGCCACTCTCGTTATTCTCGCGCCCTTATCAGCGCCACCCCCTCTCCTCACTCTGATCAATTTCTTCTAATCCTCTCTCTCTCTTCCATGCTCTGCACCAACGACTTGCCAATTTTACAAGGCAAATCCGCGATGAGTGGTGGCGCCGGTGACCGATGCCCACGACAAGCAAAAGGGTCGTCGCCAAGCGGCGACTAGGCTCAGTGAGCAAGGAGGAAGATGGTGGCGCTAAGGAGGAGGAAGATGGAGGCGTCGGGATTGAGAATGGCCATCGGGGGTCTAGGATGGCCAGATCCACTAGCTCAATGGCCAGGGATCACTAGATCCACTGGACTCCAGGTTCTCCCTCAGGTCCGACGACAAAGGCCTCTCTCTCTAACTCTCCTCCGTCGGTGCTAGCACCTTTCACTCCTTCTTTTCTGCCGACGTGGTCAGCTGACTCCAACTACAGCTCCATGTTCTTGATCCGCCGTTGCTCCCACTGTCTTGTTGTGTGGACGGCTTGATCTAACAGCGGTGGAGGTGAGGACGACTGGATCCGAATGGCGGCGACCTCGGGGACGCTGGATCCAGATGCGACGACCTCGAGGTCTGTTGGATCCACCGTGCTAGGGTAGGGAATGCCGGTGTCGAGGACGATAACCCTAAGATCAGGCAGTCATGGGATTGGGGACACCGGTGAGGAGCACAATGACCCCGCCGAAGTACCAGAGATGGAGGCAGAGCAAGGCTGTATCAGTCGGATTCGAAGGTGGTGACCTCAAACACGGTGCATCCAACGGTGGTGACCTTAGGGATGATGGATCCGGTGGCAATGGGCCCGACGACTTGTGGGGTGGAGCCGTCAGCTGGGAGGAGGCACGGGGAGTGGAGGCGACGAGGTGGTGGCATGTAGGCAGGGGGTGTGAGGGGAGACGAGGAGGCTATCTCCCGACAACGGCGGTGTGTGGGCAGCAGAAGGCAAGGGGAGCCGAGGGAGGGAAGGAGGCAGCATCAGGTGGGAGTAGAGGAGCTAAACGTATATTGTTTACACCGTATCTTAATCCATATTTTTTCTAGGTTCGGAATCAGATCCGGTAAGGCCAGATACGGATCGAATTCAGAGTATTCGAAGTTTCGGATATGATATCATCAGTACGGATACATTGTTGGTGATATGCCCTAGAGGCAACATGGAGATGTTGAATATATCACATACTATGTTTATGATACATTGTTTTGTTCCTTGAAATAGACATTATCATTATTGATCAATGAGTATGTGACTTATTCATGAGACTCTTAATGCCAAAATATTACTATTTCTAAATGATCCCTGATTATATATCATATGAGGAACAAATATGATTCAAAGATCAGCATATGTATTGATTGATGATCATGTCTCATGGATCATGGTATGGAGATACCAAATCAATAATATGGACATGTGTTAGTGAACATATGTTGGATAGACTCGCCATGAGACACTGCAGAGATTCCATGTGTCATCAGTTGGTCTCAAGTAGTGTTTATGTAGAATCCTTAGACTTGAGATCATCATGGTTCCCAACATGCGTAGTAGCCTATTTTGGGACTACTAAATACTACTCCGTAACTGGGTAGTCATAAAAGTAGTCTTCGGGTTTGCTATGAAACATGTAGTGGGATGTGAATGATCAAGATAGAATTTGCACCTCCTTATGGGAGAGATATCTCTAGGCCCCTCGATGTAATAGAGTATGAAAGTGCATGGCCATGCCAAGGTGATTGAGGAGTCAATCACGTGTTTATAATCCATCACGGAATCGAGAGAGTGATTGAGCTATTAAGAGGATGACACAGGTCTCGCCTTGAGCTCAATCTATATCGTGAGGCAAAGGGATTCGTACATGAGAACATTACAGTTCAATTGATATGATCTTTACGTATACTTTGGGGTTAATATGTCTTACTAGAGGCCGCTATTAACGTGGTGACCGAAAAGGCGTTTGTGTCGCGACCAAGTATACGTGAACCTCTGTGGTAGCACACTTAACGGGTTGGAACACTAATTCGAATGTGATTCGGATGTGGGCTCAATTCGGATAGAGATCCGGATAGACTCCTATTGGGCCTCGGTCCACGAGGCCCAAGTGAGGAGGTCTATATATATGGAGGCGAGGGGCTGAGGGGTGTATGCTTCTGTTAATCCCGAGCCAAACCCTAGCCGCCGCGAGTCTTTGGTACACTCGCGATTGGCGTTCGGCCGGGACGTGTGGATACCGTGGAGGCGCCGCTTCGTTGCGGCGTTGATCGGCATCAACAATATACATATTGGATCTTGCACGTGGTGTGGTTGATCGCGTGGAGGAGACGATCTGTTCGGGACGATCGACTAATTCCACTACTACCTCGACGCGCGTGGTTGGATCGGCTTCTCCAACTCTTCTTCACGCGCGCGCGTCTAGTGGTAACGATCCATGATCCCTCCTTAGCATGATGTCCTGGTGTGCGCGGTAGAAATTTTTGTTTTCTGCTATCGTAGCCTACACGCGTTCCTTCATACATGACGGTTTCGGATTGGAAACGGATAATATAGACGGATAGTATGTGCATACATAAAGGTATATACATTGAACCATAACACCACCACTTCAAGCATTCAGCTAGGAATAAATTCATTTATATTATTTAAGTACGATAGCTGACACCACACAAGTTTAACATATATGATTAAATCATACGTAAGTTCAAAAATCAATAAATTCATACATATGTTTAAAAGCCAATAAATTCATACACAAGTTCAACATAAGCGGGGAGGATTGGTGGCGACCAACTAAAGTGGCTGGACTTTGGAGTTAGGCTAGGACTTAGGGAAAATCTAGGTCGGTTGATGTTAATGATAGTTGATAGGCCGGACCGATTGGGGTATTAACTTGCTTGTCGGATATACGTTCGAATAGTATCCGGTTTACCGTTTATCAACGCTATTCAGTCATATTTTAACTTTTCCGTTTTGCTACCGTATCTAACAATAACTATCCGATATCGATCGGATTCGATACTAGACACTAAATTATCTTCTCGTATTCCGTACCGGCCGAAATTGTTACCGGATGGGTCAGGATTAATCTACTAATATAACAGGAGTCTGTCTGTTCACTTGCGAAGCGGACGATCATGCGCGCGCGGGCGGGTGAGAAACTGTCTCGCACGCTCACCATATCCCTGGTTTGTAGCAACCACCGCCACCACCACCACCTATTACCTATCCCTTCATCGGGATGTCCTCCCGATCCCAACCACCTTCCCCTCCCCTCATAACCTCCACTGTTCTCCCTTTCTTTGCCCTTGATTACTAGTTCGCATAGTCCAATGTGGTGAGGATGAGGCCGTGTCACCGAACCGGGGTTCGGCGATGGCAAGTTGGGGCTCATTCATGGTAGGCACAAGGCGAGGAGGTGTTGTCAAGGAAGCAGATGGTGGAGATCGCCCTGTGCACAGATGCCACGGCCATGGATGCGTCCTTGCGGACATATGCACTGTATGCGTCTGTGCCCACACCGCAGATTCTCTGACGTTACGAAGCAAAGTCACAGCGTGAGACTTTGCTTCGTAACGTTCGTCCATCCGGCAATTAATGGTCCAGATTCATCTAGCTTTTTTTATTTTTGTATTTCTAGTTTTTAGTTTTTTTATTTTTATCTTTTCTAGTTTTTTTCTTTTTTTCTTATATTTTTTTATATTATCTGTGTTAAAATAACCTATTTTAAAAAAAATAAAAAATAGGTTGTTTTAACACAGATAATATAAAGAAATATAAGAAAAAAGAAAAAAAACTAGAAAAAGATAAAAATAAAAACCTAAAAACTAGAAATACAAAAATCAAAAAAAGCTGGATGAATCTGAACCATTCATTGCCGGATGGACGAACGTTACGAAGCAAAGTCACGCTTCGTAACGTCAGAGAAGTTGCGCCGCTGTGCCCAACACCCGTGGCATGCAGCGGGCGCTCCTCTTGGTGGGGTGCGCGGAGACGAGGCTTAGCAAAGAGGTACCCGGTGTCGGGTGCGTGAAGACGGCGGCAGCATCCCCCTAGCCGGTGAGCGCGGGAACGGCGGCAGCGTCAATGGGCGGGGGGAGTAGTGGAGAGAGCACCGCGAGCGATAGTACGTTGGGTCGGGGAGTCCTTGCAGTGGATGCCAAGAAGCTGTTCGAGAGAATGGCTAGGAGAGGTGGGAGAGGAGTGGGCGGTGGGAGCGGGAGGAGAGCAGGGCGAGGAGGGCATGATGAGAGGGGCTGCACGGCAGTGGTCGGCAACAGGGAGGTGTCTAATACCTGAGCTTTATGGTGCTCCCCCAACCGGCGCAGCGTAAACAGAGTAGCAGAAGGACTCCGTCGTTACTGGCCGCCTTCTGTAAAATCGCCTTCCAAATGTTTGAGGTAACTCTTATGTCGATGCTGTCACTATACGTAAAATTCTGAATTTTTCTTCTGAACTTTCATGTTCTCGATGCTCCCATGATGTTTTGAATGAGAGCATTTCATACTAGAGTTTACGAATATAGCTATCATGATTCATAGATGCTCTGCACAGTTAACACTGCTACAAATGTAGTATGACATGACCAAGCTGCATTTGCCCAGACTAATAGCATATACGACTATCTAATTTAAACTTTCAAGTTTCAACTGACACCCTTGTGTGTTGTCCATGCTCCGTGCTTCCCCGCTACATTTTCTATTTGAAATATTCTTGCCCCGCCAATGGTTCTTTGTCCAGAATGGTGTGGGAGTGATACAATTTACATGATGAAAAGGTCACAGTGTTATATCATGTGATAGCACAAGGAACAGAAGGAGGGGTATTTAACTAGCATCACATTTTGTGAAGAGTTCCATGTTATGCATGTGGGCTGTCATCGTATGAACAATTTGATAAATTTAATGGAGCAAAATTATCAATGCTTCACCTCACTTTCCCATCTCACAGTTCGACAAGTCCTACGACGTGTTAGCCGTGCTCAAGAACCAAATGGTCCACCTTGTGTTCACCGCACATCCTGCGCAGTCCATCCGTAAGTCCCTGCTGTAGAAGCACGAGAGGCGTGGTGATGGATTTGTCTCTTCTCCACTAATTTCGTGCGTGTGGAAATGTTGAATGTTTGTGATGTTAACTTGTTCTGTAGTAAATGGAAGTACCTGAGGTTGTTTTATGCGAATGAAATCACTGCTGATGATGAAACGACTACAAAATTTCAAAAAGAATTTGAATTGCTTTGAGTTTTGATTTCATTTGGTTCTTCTCCCAAATCAATACTCATCTCCACCCTTGGTAAATCAACTCGCACATCCTACCATCTCCTTCGTCCCTTAATCAAAGTCACGGCCGTCGGCACTATTGCCGTCCGACAAAAATCAGACAACTCTAGTTGCTTCATCCAATCGTTTGAACCATCTGTCACTACCTCGATTCAACCACCGTACCTCCTCGAGGATAGGACCCCTGACAGTCGTCGGTCATGCCAAGACGAATTTGCCACCACCGCCTTTCCTCTCACTCACGGCCGACCACCCCAAGCCGTAACATTTAACCACCGCCCGAGAAGCTTGGTGCACGAAGTGCCAGCTCACCTGCTAACCTATCTGCCGCTCTTGCCAAGGCACCACGAACCATCTCGTGCCCCCCTTGCCCTAGCCACGCGCCACTTCCCAAGTGGGACCTCCCCTATGCCAAACCGTCATAAACTGGCTATAAAAACCCATGCGCCCCTCCACTCTCTTACATCAGTGTCCAGGAGCACTTAGACACTCCCAATTCATTTCGTCGGCTGACGCTTCGTCACTAATCGCTGAAAACCCAAAGTAAGCTATTACTTCCAATTCTTTTTTTACAGTAAATCGCACTTCAATTACTTTGGCTTGTAGCTCCTTTGTACTCGTAGAAACACCCTCGAAGCATAGTTGCAAGCTCTCAAATCCCCCATTGCTGCGGCACCATTAACTGCCGCTCGACTGAGAGGCATCACTGTGGATAGCCTTGCACAGCCATCCCTGATCCGAGCTGCCACTTACCCAAGCTTCCCCTACCCCCAAGGATTCTCAAACACTAATGCTCTTGTCACCTTCGCCCTTAAAACTCACTGTTGCCATTAAAAACCATCGCAAAGACACCTCATTGCCGGCGAAGCTCCGATCATCCCCGACCACACCCAAGGCCAAAAATGGAACCCCCTCGTCACCAAGAACCCACTCATGATCGTCAGTTGTTGTTTCGACCATGGATTCTCTGACCACTCCACCGCTTGAAATCTTCGACCGCTCCACTACTTGAACTCTTCGACCGCTCCACCACTTGAACTTTTCGATCACCTTGTAATCGAGAGGAGCTTCGACCGCTCCATTCAAGTCCTGAGCAACACCACTCATACGTTGTCCGATATTCTTAAGCCACTCGTACGCCATCCAATCTTCGCCGACTTCACACTCAAAGTCGAACCTCGACCGTCCACTCGACTACGTAGCCGTACTCGAGACCAGTCGAGTACTCTGTTGTCCGAGTACACAACGACAACCCGATAAGGATTAAACCCGCTGTGAACAGTAAAACCCACGATGAACAGTACCAGACCTGTCATATATACATCTATTTTGATCGATTTTTCTGGATTTTACTTCTTTATTTTCTTTCTTTTTATTCCTAGCTCAATCCTTCTAGCACGAAATTGATTTGTTTCTTTTGCTTTATGCTAGCACACGACGTCGTAGACCTGCCAGCCCAGGAAGGAGAAGGTCAAATTCAAGCTCAAGAATCAGAAAAATACGAATTAGTAGAATACATTGGTCCGCAAGGCAAGTCACATGTTTTGATCATATTGAACCTACATTCCCTTAATTATTTAATTACTAGTATTTTCATTATGTTATTTACGCACTTATTTCTTGTACAATAAATATTTAGAATGATATGTTATTTAGTTATGTCCTACCACATAAAAAAGCCCTATTTTATTTGATGGCCATATTCACCTTGACAAACCCTATTAATAATAAATTACTATAAAATATACCATGGTAGTTTAGAAAATTCAACTGCTTTTACACTAGTAGTGACAGTGTCGCAGTGTACTGGGATATTTATTTGTGAATAGTTACCTGGTTGATGAAAAGTAAGGACTAGAATCTTATGCTAAGTAAAGAATATAGTAATCGCTCAACCACAAGCGTTGACTCGTCAAACCTGGCTTATTCCAGAAAAGGGTATAATATAATGTTCCAGAAATCGATTGAATATATACTATAAGGATATAATATAATATTCCAAAAAAGGGAACAGCAGGCGTAAGAATGTGGTACAAAAACGGTAAAACTATACTTTCACAACGGTAAACTCCACCCTGTCAGGCCGCCATATTCCATAACAGGGGGGTACCTAGTCTATCAAGTAGAGGCTATATAAAGAGATGAGCAGTGAAACAACCTTATTTTCTTAACTCAGACATGGGGGTTAAGAAATCTTGTGGATAAAGTTGGGCAACTCTGCAGAGTCATAATATGTGGTATTCGAATACGCCGTGCTTTTAGAAAATGAAGTTGTGTTTAATGGGTGATTTTAATAGCGAAGTATAAGTACATTTGAAAACAATTTGGAAATGTTGAAGTTTGGAAATCGAGATGTTGAAACCCCAAATTCCTTGAAAAGTTCATGATTTATTATTTTGTGTTTAAAAATAAAATACTTACAAATAAAATTGCATCCATATATACTTTAACAAAACCACTATATTCCCACTTCTTGGAAATCCTGACAAGTAGCTAAATAGTGTTTTCCCATGTGATTTGTTGAGTGCGGTGGTTGTACTCATGCTTGCTAAACTATTAACAGAAGATGCTTGGGAAAATAACGAAGGAACCACCAAGCAAAGGCTTTGAATATCCCTACGATGTAGACGACGCCTGGTATTAGGGTTTATTCTACACTTAGACACGCCTGTGGAGTTATTTTGTATTGTAATATAACATTGTGCCACTCGCCCTGTTGTGTAAAACTTAGCCGCTAAGTCTTAATTTTGTAATAATGTTTGTTTTTTATGTTTAAACTTGTGATGGAAATGATATACACACATCTACGTTACTCGCAGTTGAACAATCCTGGGCAGTTATGAGAAAATATTAATGACCCCAGTAATGGAGGCGTTACAGGTGACATGCACGAGCTTGATGAGGCTCTCCAGAGGAAGGTAAAAATGTCAACTTGAGAATATTATGGTTATTCATGATGTTTCAGTATAGTAAGTGTGCGCCAAAACCTTTTGATTATTTAGAAGGCTCTGTTGAATTACTGTGCCATGCCATTACAGGATTTTTGGATATGGAATTACATATATGATTGTTTTCCCTGAAGACTTTCATCTCAAGCTTGTTGTTATCAGAAGTAGTTTATGAAACCTCTGTAACATCAATTATTTGAATCCACGCATCATGGTTTTTGGATTTCTATAGAGGCCGGAGGGGAACATGAAAAATCCTAGCCTTTTCAATAATGTGCCGCTATTCAACTGATTTTGTAGCGACATATTAGGAATCTAATTGTTAGCTTATTCCATGCAGGTTAAATTTTTTTCATTGCCGCCATTTACTTTTAAGTTGACTGCCTTGATTCTGAATGCATCTGAATATTTTTTATTTGTTTATGTTCTGACTATAAGTTAATATTCAATTATTTTTAAGTGTTAATACTAATTGGAAGGAGACAGTAGAAGTATGATAACTGGATAAGTATATACTGGCAATATCTGGACTTGATCAGAACAGTGATCTGCCTATGATGCACCCCTTCTAATTCGCATGATAACATATAGGAACTGCTAATGTGTGACATGGTGCTGCTGGTGGTGTTTGTTTTGCAACTAGATGGATGTCATGGGAACAACAAAGCATTTGTGATCCATTTGACATATTGACTCCACAAGACCTTGAAGAAGCTCCACGTTAGCCTTATCTGGGTCCTCAAGAAATTCAGTGAAAATGTTAACTGCCATATGTATTTCCTTGTTTTTGATGTTCTGAGATATGCATGGGCCATCTGTTTACGTTCAAAAATACAAAAATATTTTTTTTACTTCATAGGATGAGTGCACAGTTGCATAAAGTTTGAATTTCGGTTGCAATACACAGGTTTGGTGTTCATTGTCCGGTTTTTGTATCACGTTCGATGACATGTCTCACTCTTTTTCTGTACTCCGTTACAATGTACGAGTATTTTCTAGTTTTCATATAGACAGACCGAACACACTCACATGTACAGTAACCCTGTTAGCCTGGCTACCCTGCCGGATCAAAACAAATACAACCTGCGCGGGTGATCGCATACTCGCATCGCATCTCACGGGCACTGTCGCCAAATTCCGACCTATCTCGTCTCTCGGGCGCGATGCAGGCCGCGCCATCTTGGGGGTGGCTGGCAAGGTCCAAAACAAGCGACGCACGGCACACTCCTCCAAGGCGCATAAAAAAGACAACGCAAACGCGTCTCACGAACGACAACCCCACGAGCAAACTAGTCCCCAAGCGCCGATCACCATTGGATTCCATCCCTCGAGGCATCTCTTCTAACACTAGTTTTAAGACCAAGGACGCTAAACATGGACTTGTTTAGTAGTCTATTTTGTCATGAGACACACGAACTGAATGGAACTCGCCAACACACACCACACCCAAAAATTAAGGTAGTATGTGCAGTATCTTTACTATTATAAAAGTGTGAGTTGGTGGTTGGTCCATTTTCCCTTCTCTCTTCTCAGCTATCCGATTTAATTTGAACCATTCGTCTCTCTCTTCTCTCCCTCTCAGGATACAACTGCCCACCTCCTTAACTTTCCCTATCTCCTCGCGCATTCTGACCACCCTTCTATTTCTGTCGCTTGCTCTCCAATATTTGATATGTAAAATTGACCAGACAGTAAATTTTATCTCACTATTTTTATAACTTTATTACAACATACGGATCTCTAACTAGTCATACATACATGTGGGAACTCAACAAAATGGCGCCCTGGCACGAGGGCCCACGCGTCGGCCGGGATTGGGCAGATGGCTCGTAGGTTGCGCTCGTCGCCGTCTAGTCCTCTACTCCCTAGCGTATGTTGCCGTATACTGTTCACTGGACAGAGGCTGGTCCTGCCCTGTCCGCGCAAGTACTAATAAGCCGACCACAATTTATGGGAATCAGATAACGACGACTGCATGTGCGGATCGTGCGCAAGATATTTGGTGGGACTCGGCTCAATTAAACTAGCACTCGGCTAGTACCAGAGAGAGAATGCTCTTGCCATTTAACTGCCCTGCAGTGAGAGCGATTCCCTGCACACACACACACACACTGGCGCACACTATGCGTGGTATTAACACTTAGCGTTCTCTTGGAGATCATGATGCTCTCATGAGCTTACTGAAGATCAGATGAACGACGGCGAGTGATGAGAGGATTCCCTAGAAATCTTCTAGTTTCTGGGCAAGGAAGACATCTATATATCTTTTTAGGACGAGTGCCAAAGAGCAATTCCAGTGAAGGAAGAATATGGTTAGGTTACAACTTATACATGCTACTGAAGTTAGCGCACAACGGGTTAAATCCGGACTTTTGACACTTTGGCAGTGCTACAGAGGCATCTTTTCCTTGGGAAAGTACAGCGCCTTCATGTCCATGGTTGATTAGATATGTTGCAGAGATCGAATATAGTCGACTCGTACTACAACAAATTGATTGTAGATTTTGTATCATGCAGAGATGCGATGTTCTTTGCTCTTACTTCTTACAATGTCAGTAAAATTTTTAAAAGAAAAAGGAGTTGGGGTGAATCTTATCCTTCTATCGTGCTACCCAGAACCAGAAGGCACTGTAGTCGTAGTGCTGAACACTATGCTGCGTACTGTTTCAGTGGCATGCAAATGGAACAAGCACTAGAATTCAGTTGACTACTTTACTGTTTTAAGGATATAAGTTCCACAAAAGCAAGAAGATTTCAAGCACAAAAAGAGAAGCAGAAAATTCATCACCAGGAAATCCTCGGTTTTTGCTCTTGTAGAAGCAATCCTCAGTTCTTGCTCTTAGAAGCAACTTTCTTTCCGAGGAAAACGATACATATCAATAACTAAGATAGCTAGCTCATCATCCAAAATGCGAGAGGTTATTCACAGCCCTCCGCAACAATGTCGCTGCGAAGGAAAGCTAAAGCGAAGAACAAGAAACTAGCTAGAAATAGGTAGGAAATCAAATGCCTGGCTTGCCCTTGTATGCCACGGATACGTATAGGCCGGTTCAACCCCTCGACAACCACATTGCCATATCAGCCATCCTCCATTGCCTGCAGATTAAAGGAGGAAGTCGGCAATGGCGAAGACGAGAAGCTCTTGGACTTGGAGGAAGCAGCAGCGTCTAGCTTGGCTTGCATAGTGTCTGTGCTAGGAAGAGTGGGGGGGTGGAGGCTGCTATGGAATCTCGGCATCAAGGAAGCAAGGCAGCTATGTCTTAAGAGTAGAAATGATAGGGGGCTTGTTTATATTGACTTTTGGCTTCAATTTATAAATAGTAATAGCTTGTAAAGAAACTTGTAGAGAGACACTCGCATACGATTTTGGTTGATGTAAATAAAGTCACAATAATGTGTACTACACTAGTAGAGTCCGTCTTGAGAATATACTCTATTTGAAAGTTAGATATTATAGAAAAATTATTTATTATAGAAAAACAGCTTTTAGAAATCAATATAAATAGAGCCGGAGTGCTCTCAGCCTCTAGTGGAATTGGCCCTGTATGTATTTTGTAGCCTGCTGAAAGCAGCTATCTGTAAGACGCACAAGCAGCATAGCAACTCTTCATCTCGTTTTCATGTTCTGTTGTTCCATTTTCTTTTGTGAAAAAGCAGCTAATTCTAATTTATAAGGTTCATGTAACTCGTGTCGAAGTGTCCGGTCTTTTAAGGATATAAGTGCATTTCTTATATGTCGAGGATTTAGATACTTATAGTCCTTATACTATTTATATGCCCCATGGGCTATTATAGTCCTTATACTATTTATATGCCCCATGGGCTATTGCAATACAACAAGCTACTTTCCATATTAACATGGTATCAAAGCCTAGGTTTTGAACCTAGTCTCTGCTCCGGCCGCCGCCCCCGCCCCTGGAAGGAGCGTGCTCCACTCCCGAAGGCTGCCACCTCTTCCGGCCACCGCTCGACTCCACCACGTCACCGCCCAGACGCGCTCGCGCCAGCGCGCCTACGTCATGCAGTCTCTGCTCCAGATCCTCACCGCCGCCACCCGCCGATGACTCATCGCACTCGCCTCTGCCAGATCCGGCTCCCTCTGCGTTGGATCTGCTGCCTCCCGACCACCGCACCCGCCGTCGCCCGCGCTCACGTCAGCGCTCCGCATCGCACCCACCACCAGCTGGATCTGGGCGGATCCAACTGCGCTCGCCTCGACCGCCGCTGACTCACCGCACGGACTAAGTTTTTGACGCACCTGAGCCACCATCCCGACCACCGCGCCTGCGCTAGGCCGCCTCCTACCCGAATCCAACCACCGCCACCCCGGATCTGGCCTGGCCCACGTCGGATCCAACTCTCCCCGTACGGATCTTGCCACTCAACCTTTGCCTGGCCAGATCTGCCGCCCTCCTTGCCACCACGGGCCTCCCACCTCCTCCCAGTCGCTTCCGCCTTTCGATCGCCGTCGCTGGATCCCGCCGCCACCGCTTGAGTGGCCACCTGCACCGGCTCCGACCTCCTTGCTGACGCCGCGTCTCCCGCGCGCGCCCCTACTCCACGCCACCGTCGGGCTCCCCTTCGACCGCCGCCTCCTTCCGCCTCCAGCTTCTCCCTTCTCTCTGGTCTCCGGTTGGTGGTGGAGAGAGAAAGGGAGAGGGGCAGATAGAGAGAGACGAGATGAAGTGAGGGGGTGAAGAGAGAGGAGAGGAGGGGAATATGAAGGCCTAGTACTATTGCTATGCTGACATTTATGCTGCTAGTATCTGTAGTGCTTTTGAGTCTTTTCCTAGTTTTCCATTGCGTTCATTCAAGTTCATAGCATCTCTCTTTGAGTTCGTCAAAGCCGTGCGAATCCACAAAATCCTTGTCAAATCATGCTGATTGTTTTGCTAGCCACGGTCTGTGGTCCTCTCCTTCCTTTTGCATAACCACAGCCACTGCTCTTCTCTTTGAATAGCTACAGATCATAAAAGTCTTTATGATGCCGTCACCTCGAGTTTCTAAGGCCACCGCACTTCTTCTGCACTGCGCCTCTGCTGCGCTTCTTGTGCAGTGCGCTGTCGTTGTGCCGCTATACTTCTATCTCTCTTTTTGGCTTGATTTGACAAGCTTTCTCTACTTGTGTCACCTTTCACATCATTTTCGTCGTGTTGCCGCGGTTGACTTTCCTCCTGCTTACCTCTTATCTTTCCGGCCTCTGCACTTTGTGCTTTATAAACTACCACACGATTTCAAATGGGAAACGATCTTTTTGACATAATTTTTCAAGAGCCGTACGCTATAACAATATCTTCAAGACTTGAATTTTAGATTTTCCCTATTTTAGTGTCAACGTTTTCAAATGTAATGCTATTGCATATTCCTTACATTTGAAGGAGTGTGTTAAAGTGCCATTTACTATGTCTAGGATTTAGATTCTTATAGTCCTTGTACTATTTATATGCTCCATGAGTTATTACAATACAACAAGCTTCTTTTCATGTTAACAGCTGCGTGACAGACTGACAGGAGTGCAACACTGTTCATGTGAATGTTCATGAGGTTGATCACTTTTGCTCCCGGAAACTCAAATGGAGTTTGAAAGGAGTTCAAAATCGTTCACCCTTCTCCAGAAAAAAAGATTAAAAAAGAGCGTACCAAACAATATGCACAGGAATTCCTGGAGAAAGCAGAAGTTTCTGCAATATTTTATGTACAGTTCATGCATGGTCCAGAGCAGCAACAGATTACAACGATAATTGCCTACCAGTACATGCTGACTATACCAGAAAAAAAATGAACACATTTGCCGACAAGATACAAAAGAGTAATGGAAATATGACACCAAACTATACCAAAGAGAGTACAGAAAATTCCCAACCGGTGGCCTATGCATGTATATTTTTTTTTCCTCTCGTATCATATTGAGCAAAATTTAATGAACAAACGGCACCTATATCTATCTGTATTTGTATCTATCAGGGGCTACCTGAAAAGTAGGGCAGTAGGAAAAAAATCACTTCTGATGGCAACAACTTACGGCACCATGAAAGCACTAATTCCTGTATAAAAAACAAAAGGACAGCGCTATGGGGGGGGAATGAAAGTCAGCCCCATAATCATCAGGATCCTGCCACACCATTTCCATTTTCCGCAGGTGGAGCGTTTGAAGTAGCATCAACTGTGGTCAGGTCGGATATACTATCAGCCAACAAATTCACCTCCTCTCCCTCAGATGGTGCTGTTGTTGAAGCAGCATCCTCCGAAGCAATATCAGATGCTGCATCTGAAGTCATACTAGATGGCTCTGATTGTTCCGACATTTCAGATTGTGACTGCGGCTGTTTCTGTAGGCTCCAATACATAATGCTAGCAGTAAGTGTTAGGATCATCTTCTGATTCACCTGTTGAAATATCAAGAACGTAAGAATATGAACCGATGGTATAATTAGCGTGACTTAGTTTCAGTTCTGAACAGTTCTGAACTGACAAATCACCATCATTGCTTTGAATAATGGGATTTGAAACAGTACATGATGAAGATAGTATAGCATTTAGCTCAGATCCCAGATAAATTGCAGACGTGTGACAACAACTAATGCTCCGTACTAGGCATTAGTTCATCTTTGATGGTAAAATTACGGTGTCAGTTTCCTATTTCCAAGCAGTAGTCTTTACCTCTATGATGTCCTCTGGCAGCAGAAACACAGAACATCCAAGTTTCCTTGCAACACTAATGATGTAGGTAGCATTTAGCTTCTTTTCCTCATCTGCAAAAGAAATTGCAGATCAGCTAATGCTATGGTTCACTTTTAAAATTATTTGTAAACAAAATGTATATGATTAGTCAGAAATCATGTCATGGAATAGTGAATTGAATGCTCATATGGGCCAAGAACAGACCATTTTCTCCCTTTGTAACAACTTTCCAGTTCACAACCCTCGGCTGTACTGCACTAAGGAGTTCAAGGAAGAACAATCCATTTGATAAGCTCTTGTCCTGAAAGGGGGAAAGGATAGATGAGCAAGTGGAGTTTTCTTTTAAGAAACGGAAACCGGAAGCTATGGAAATTAAAAGCACCTTGAAACTTTCCATCTGAGATGTTCTTCCTGATGCTTTCACTTTGCTCTTGGCCCAGTTTAGTATATCAGCATCAGTAATTTCTTTTCCTTGGGATCCTTGGGAGTGGAATCTCAGTCTATTTAACAATTGAAGGATATTAAATCTCATCAATTGCCACAGAAGTGCTGAAATACCAACAACAACTTAAATTATATGATGAACAAGTAATTAAGGACAGTCCATTATCAACCAATTAAAAAATAGATGCAGTAAGACTCACCAACAATCAATTTCTTGTTTCCCTGCACAATATCATTTCCAGCTAAATTTACTAATGAAAACTTTAACTCCTTCCCAATTTTTACAACTTGATTGCAATTCTCCAGTTTCCTAAATGGCAATTTAATTGGAGGTTTTGATGCAAGCTTCCAATTGACAGACCCTGGAGAGACTTTGTCGAGTACCTCAAGAAGTACCCATCTGCAAGAGAATATATATTAATTATCGACTCATTTAGAGATAAACAAAAGACACTTTCAAGTAATCTCGTTACCCATTGCGAACATCTTCAAAAACATTGTTCACATATGATTCAACCCCAAGACTGTTGATCCACATCCGAAAGGCCCTTTCTTCTCTAGATACAAGAACATCATCACGTGTTGCTGTCTGTGTGAGTGTAACCTGTTTGGCGTCACTAGTTAAACCATTCCTGCGCATCATGGAACAACAGCATTCAAGTGATGATCAGATAACATCATCAAATCATTACCAGCTAGCTAGGAACCTTTTTGTGAGTGTGATGCAACATGGGGGAAATTGCTCATATGACTTTAATGATAATATGAGAATTTTCATACTTGTGGGAAACAAGAAAATCAGTACTTACCGATGCTGGAATATTTGTGCAACAAATGCAAGATTCAAATTGGCAGAGCCCTCAGTGATATCCTTTGGTGTCAAGTATCTTTTGCAGTCCAACTTCTCTGCTTGTTCAAGTACCATTTTTGCCCTCTCACTAGGTTCCTTAGTCTCCAATGTGGTTTCAGGGGAATGCTCTGGAGCAAGAGCTTTTAGAAGGTAAGCATAGGCTTCACCATCCTGTACAGAACCAACTTATGTGACCTTCGGAAGTTGAACAGAGTAAGCATAGATGCATTAAAAAGAAAGCAATTATGATGGCTCAAGTACAGTTCGACACACTTTTCCTATATTACATAAGATGGAAAATGAATTCAACTGGGGGATTTAGCAGAATAAAGTGGCTAATAAATAATGTTGCAATGCCAGATATTGCTTTGCCAATAAAACTCAAATGCAGTAATAAGATTTATCAAGCGTAATGGGCAGCGCTTCTTGTATCAACATTAGACATAAACAAGTGGTTAATAAATCTTGTGACATTTTTTGTTGTCATATGCACCTTCACATCTGAAGAAAAATTGTTAACAGTTTTCTTGTAGCCAGCTTTTTTCAGATGATGGTTCATCCATCGAAGTAGCATCTTTTCTGGTGACAAGCTCAACACTTCATCTATATCCTGCAAAATAATCAATAAAATGAATTTTGTTCTAAGCAAAGGTGTGCTAAAAAAATAAAAGGATAAAATGCTTTTATTTACCTTGCTGTCATCAAACAATTCTACCAGCTGGGGTGTCTTCTTGAGATTCAGATCAGCCAAAAGTTGAATCTGATGGTAAGTACAAACAACTTTTTATTTGGTGAAGCAGGAGTTCAACTATAGTGTGTCTATTGAATTGCCCCAAAACGCAAAAGACAGTTCAATATTTACCTTTATGATTTGAGATATCAATCCAAGAATTAAATGAGGCTGCCAACAAAACAATACAAGTTTGTGTAAGTCACAAGTTGACATTATAGAGAATTGCTTGAATTAAATATGAAAATTGGAAGAAAATTTGGAGTCCCTAAGGGAAGGTGGCTGAGAACATCCTTAACACATGGAGAAGCAGATAGAAGAAGAGCACATGCAACAATCAGCAAATGAGCAAGGGAATATGAGATGCTGCCTACTAAATACTACTAAGTGATTATAGTGAATAGGCATAGAAAGACAAGTAGCAAATTAGTAATGACATTGTGTTTGGTACCAACATTAGTCAGCATTGTAAAGGACATACCGTTCAATAAAAACCATCAGTAAATTTTTTACAACAATTACACTGCATCGTGAGTTACGAAAGGACTTGAAGTAGGGGAGCACATGACATACCCTTCCCTCCACCAAATCTTGTGTACCAATATTTACAACGGTGCATCCAATGGCCTTTGCAGAGTTGAGGCACAGTGTGTGATTTTCATTCCTCTCCCATGGGTTAAGAACTCTTTTCTTATTTATTGCTCTCTCGTCAATGGTCCCAGGTACAGCTACATTGATCAACTTACTGAGCAAATGATCCATAAATGAACAAACATCAGATAGGAGTATAGGACTAGCAGACAATTTGTTTGTAAAGAGTAAATGGGCTTGCACCCTGTATTTGTTAGCTAGAAAGACATCTCACCAGAGCAGAACACCGTCCCTGACGAGATCGAAAAGCTGGTTGCCGGCCGGGTCGATTGGCAAGTACTTCCTCAAGAACGGGTCTTCACCAAGGTAAGTGTTGATGTGCGCCACATACGAAGACTTCTCCGCCTGGTTGAGATTGTGCAGCAGCGTAGTGGTGCTGGACTTGAGGAACGACGAGGAGTTCTTGCCGCCACCAGCCCCACCGCCGCCGCCATCCTTGGTGCTCAACCTTGCTTGCAGATATAGATACTCCTACAAAAACATCACACCAAATTCCCCATTCAACCAAGTCAACAAGGCAACGACACACTCTCTCTTCCTCTCCACGGTACCAATCAAGAACTCAGAGAATCGCCGAGATGTACCCGGAGGAAGGACTCGAACTCAATCTCCTGGTCGCTCTCGGGGTACGACTCCGACAAGAAGGCGGCGATCTCCTCCTCGGAGACTATCTCATTGAGGCCCCTCAGCTTTTTCATCAGCCCCGGGAGGTTCTTGGTGGTGACATGGCCAGAGTCTCTCTTCAGAGATAAAAACTGCAACCCCACGAAATAAAAAGTTGTAAACCAAGAGTTAGAACGAAACCGACAGACGAAACACCAAGAACTGTGGTTTCCGGAGAACAGGAGCAAAGAAACCGTGGATTCGGATGCGTCACCTTGGCCTTGAGAGATCGGAGCTCGACCTGCGTGAACTGCCCCTGCAGCGAGGGGTCGGAGACCACGACGCCCACGAATCCGGACATCCCCTCCCACTACGGGAACAATAAGAAGAAAATTTCAGATCAGAAAGGTCAGCAGGACTCGAAACCCCACAAACGAACGAGGAGATCGTTGGCGCACGCGCCATGGATAGGGCCGGCGCGGCGACGGAAGGGACGAGGAGGAGCTGCAGGGCGGAGATACCTTCCGAATTGCTAGAGACGACCCCTCCTCCCTCTCCGGTGTGTGCTTTCCTTGTGCTAGAGGGAAAAGGTAGGCAACGGCGTCGGTCCAGGTTTTCCAGATTTGGTGGGGCGGGAGGGTAGGGAAGTGCTGGAGCCGTGGAGAGGAGGTAAGGTGGGCCGGTTTCTTTTTTTGTTTCTTCTTTTGCCAGGTTCTTTTTTAGCTTAAAGTTAATTTCTACTTATACTATCTACGATAATTACTTTTTAAATTATATATTTTTTAAAAGGAGGTCAGTAGAAAGATTATAGTAAAAAATATACTAAGTTCAGCTATATCAACTAAAATCATATACAATTATTTTACTATACATACTACCTCTCGCACACAGTCAAAATTTAAATATTTAAACCATAAACTATAAGTCATTAGCTCAAAAGTACACACTCATCTTTCATATTCTGATTTACGTTGCCTCGGGGTTAAGACATTGGGACAAGGTAAACAAACAGAGGAAGTTGATTTTTTTTTCTTTTCCTGTGGGGCTGAACCGAAATACTAGTATACGTATAAAGTAGAAGGTATTGTTTTAGATTATGTTAGGGGACTAATCGCTTGGCTTATTTCCATTGTGAATTATCGAAAGTAAACTTAACTCGTACATTGCATAACCATTTATGTATTGTAGACTTTTGATACACCTTTATTGGGAAAGAAACTAGCTTCAATTTTAAAGCAAACTTTCGTATATTGCATAACGATCTCATGTATTGTAGACTTTTGATACACTTTTATTAGGGAGAAGTTAACTTCAAATTTGATACACAGAGCTTTGCTACACCTTCGCTCGTTTGGTCAGTTTTTGTCTTTTAGTTCAATATTTCTTGATTTTATCTTTTTCTAGTGTTTGGTTTTTTAGTTTTTTATCTTTTCTTTTTTTTTCTCTATAATTTTTACATTGTCCATGATGGGTTGGAATGTTTTTTCTATTTTTATTTTTTAATTTAATTATGCTAAAATATCATCAACAGTTATAATATAAAATAAATTAACTATAGTATCAATAATAAAATAAATAAATCAAAATAAGAAGCACAGGACCACTATACAATATTTCGACAATAAATGAAGCCGACAAATCGGGTCGGTCCACCGCTTTAACAACGCGTCCTCGTCATATATTTTGTTCTCCTGGGTTTTCAGCCGAAAGCGTCGCCGGCCTTGGCTTGGCGTGTTGCTCCTTGCTGCCATTCGCATCAGAACAAACAAACACTTGTACCTGCACAAACACATGTCATCCAATCCACGCTCTCACCGCCCATGCAACCATCACGCGAGCACGCGTCGCTTACTTGTGCGCCCACGTATTATACACGCAGCACATTTGTCTGCAACGTAAATGGGGAAGCTCGAAATATTCAGATTTGCAAGAATTTACGGCGGGCAGAGGATAAGTACTCGAGTCTAACCGAAAGAACTGAAAAGGAAGCAATAAATCGTGCAAGCAACACTCTTGTGGTTGTAGGAAGAGTCGCATGATCGAACAGAACAACAATGCCATGCATGATGCATCATGCATAGACACCCGGTAAACACAAGCAAAAACCGTATGCGGCCGAGGTGACACCGGAGTTCCTTCTGTCAAAAATTGTCCCTGCATTGTCTATCCGCCGTCCGGCTAACGCATGCATTTTCCGAAAACTCCAGATCGCCAGGCTTGCGCACCAAACAACAAGAACGGCCACAATCGATATGTGAATCGAAAAGAGAGGACAAAAAAAAGAGTACTTGCATCGCGCCGACCGGCACAGCTGAATCGCCAGTACATCCGTTGGCTTATTCAGCGTGGATCCTGACTCCAGCGGAATGCTATGTCATGTGATGTGAGACGGCAAGAGCGAAAGAAAGCGGCAGGTTTAGCGAGATGGAAATCCCCTTCAAAAAATTTTCCCGGTAGCTTGCTCGTCCGATCACGTGGTGCGACCGACGAGATGGATTGGAGGAGGAAGCAGCCTGAGCGTGCTCACGACTTTTCTGGCGTGACAATTTTACGCTGCTCACGTAAAGCCACGTCTTTTTTAGAAGATCACTGGGCCTATCTACGCGTGTGCGTGCACATTTCCGGTCCTTGACGGGCCGATAACAAGCCTGTTTACTTGACTGGGCCAGTGCTTAGGCATCCCACTCACCCAGCCTCTTGGGCTGACTTGTCACACTGGGCCAACAGCAAACCAACCAATCCACACTGTTAATCTGGCCTTCTGGTCCATTATCCCAGCCGTATTTAGTATATTTAGTAGGAAAATATATATCTATACTCTATAAAATACTACATAAATGCAGAATTTATTCAATGATCTCCGCTTATATTTTAACGTGTGTTTTAGTAGGACACACACGAACGCACACGGTGTGATATTATATATGGTGCGAGTGTGGCTCGACCGCACGGGTGGTTCCTGGTGTGCCCACTGCCCAGCCCGCGTCACCTCCACTGCCCAGGCTTCATTGGTTCAATCTGCAGCAGAGTAGTACTCGGGGGTAACAGGAATTACTCAACTTGCTCTGATCTGAAAAAAGGATGGTTTCAGGCTACGACAAACTTAGACATGGTAGAAAAAGGAGAAAGTGAGAATTTACGGAAACAATTACTGAAACAACACGATTGAAACAAGTGTAACAATCACAGAGTGAACTCAAACATTTTAGGTTAACTCACAACGGAGTCCTAAGCTAATTCTACATCTAGTACATGCTACTTGCACCCAAGTAAAAGTTTACAACCTTCTCTGTAAAGAGGAATGTCACTGTTTTGCAGCCTGGACTAGATTAGGGTGTCAAACGAATCCGGATAATCTGTTTTTTTGGCATTCGTGTTCAGATAACAGCGAATGTAGTTAGTAAAAATGTATCCATATTGTAAAATGAATATGAATCCGGATAGCATCTAGATTTTTTTTGGCAAATACGAATACAGTATGCCAAATAGGTGTCGAATCGAATACGAATACGGATAATTTCGGATTCGTGCACATAACAACAGCTAACTACGATGTATCTTTTATATTCGATCTCTAAATTAGGCATATTATATATAGTCTAATAGGATCTATGGCGGAGATCAGGGGGCTGAATGATCTTTGCCCTCTTTTCAACTTCTACAAAATCAACATCTTTTGGCTTCTTTACTTAATTAGCTATGAGAAATTAATAAAATCATATGTACATCAGAAACAAGCATAAAACAGAAACCAACAAACCAAATAAATAAAAGAAGTAACAAATGGGCCAAAGCATCAACAGTCCACAGGCATTACATTGGTTTGACCGGGCTCAAGTGGTCTAACCGTAGGCATCACAACAGTTTTGCCGCTCATCGCTCTAGAATTGAAAATAACTTGTCACCAAGAACTCAAAATGATATAACTTCTAATCTACTCAACCAAATGACTTCAAACTTGAAATGTAGCTTTCTTAAGGTCTTATGAACCTACTTCATCAATGGATTGACAAACTATTAAACAAAGTTTCAACCTTTGCCCAAAACAAGGCAACTTACATCAAAATCGAGCAAACTGAGGTAAACACTAAGAACTTGCTATAGATCTGCTTAGATGGATGGGATTTAGCCTCTAGGAGGTTCTTCCATCATACACACATCCTTGAAAACTAACAAGATCAAGAATGGAGGAAATTCAAACAAGAAAACAAAGTAAAACAAAAGCAGAAGAAGAAATCCATATCAGAACTCACTTGGATGAAAATTTGACTTTATTTCATTTAGAGTTGGATAGTTAAAGCCACTCCACTCTTCAAGAATAGAGCTTCCACTCTATAGAGCGCACACACACACAATTTTCCTCTTGGAAATCCTAACACTAACTCTCAAAGGTCTAGCTAAGACTCCCAAAGCTTCTCTCCTAAGCCAATACATCTCTCTCTTTATATATGGAGGCTCCCAAGAAATCATAACCAACACCTTTAGTTAGGTTTTTCCCACTTATATGTTTTTCAAAGTGACTCATCGAAAGGGCTCCGATAGCTCAAAACGGTAACCCAATCCATCAAACTATATTCGCATGCTTTGACACGCAACTCATAGTGCTCAATGACTAGTCGTCACATTTTCACACATTCAAACTTCCTTGAACCATCTTTACGTGCATCGTTCTTGTCACTTGGTGCACCACATGCACCAACTCGCCTCATCGCAATCCTCATCTCTTATGTGCTTTCCTTTTAAGCCATGTAGCCTCACCCAGACTTACCCTTGCACGGACCTCAACTTCCCTACCTTGTCCCGGTCCATTGCCATTGATAGCCACCACTCTCAAAGCCACCTGCACATTCAAAGAGCAAGCAATCCGATCTCAAGCATAAGTTCAATGTACTTGACACGTGTTAGCCAAATCATGCATAATGCAACACAACACAACACCATAACAACTCCCATGCCGTGCACACATCAAAAGCAACTAAAACACTTATCACATTCTAAACTTATAGGGCTAGTTTGACCGTCAACCATAGGCCGGTCAGACCGTCGAACACCTCTCCAACTCACCTCAGTAATAGAGGACTAGTTTAACCATTGGCCCAATGACGGTCAGACCACCCGCGTAAGAGTACCAGAAAATATCATTCTGGAATTTCAGTTAATCTATATATAGTTTTAGCTAAAAGCTCTAAATTAAGTGACACCTAGTGCAAACACATCATCAGACATGCCTACACAAGTGTTTGGTATCCATTTTCTAAAAGGAATATGGCCCCAAATGGCACTAATGATCCATGATTATGTGATAAACAATAGAAAATGGGTCATAAATATTAGAGAGCTCTACGTATTACTATAAAGCTAGTGCCAACAATTTTCTTTTGTTAAACTTCGTTACGTTATAGGATATTCGGATTCGACCGAATTGAGTAGTTATTTAATTTGTATTTGTATCCGTTACAATATTCGATTTGTATTTATATTTGAGCATATTTGAATTCATATTCATTTAAAAATACAAATGCGAATATAGGATGAACACTATTCGATCAATCGACACCCCTGGTCCAGATGCATCTACGGGGACTGGGGACCAGTTACTTACTCTCCAGCTACTTGTACCCTAAATTTTCGGGGTCTTAAAGTTCGACCTGTTGCGTTAACTTCGACCTGTGAAATGAGCCATTGCCTGTAAGAACGCAAAAGGGAGAAACTAAAACAATACATTTGCGTGCAGAACAATATCAGAAGAGCAATTCCAACATTGAAAAAGAAAGCGCCAGATATTTGATCCGAGTGCATTACATGAAGTGCAGCTGCATTGCTCTGAACTCAACTGGCAGTTCAAAAACCAAGACCCTGACGACAAAAAAACTCAAAACACACACACCGACGGATCGACTGACCAGACAAGTGTCTAGGACGGTGTTTACACAACAAACAACCGAACAAGGCAAACCCTAGGGGCAACCAAACAAAAAGAAAAGGTAAAGCGCAAACGAAGCGAAGTCCACTCTGCTCCCACAGTAACAGTAAACCAAGCAGCAGGTCTCACTGCCGACGCCTCGCTTCTACACGGTGGCCACAATTCGGGACCAGAGAAAGGCTCAGCTCGACGGCCACTCTCGGCGTATGTCGAAGGTGTAGTTGATCTCCAGGTAGCATTTCCGGTCGTCGTCGAGGAACTGTCAAAACAAGAAAGCATTCCTCTCGACACATTACTGAACTCTGATGTACCATATTAATATCTGAAATGAATAAGCTTGTGCCATCCGTTTACCTTGGTCCTGGCCGAGTAGGATCCCCGGGCAAACATGCCGGACGGGGTGGTCTCCTCCGGCGTCACGTACGTGTACGGCTCCAGGTGGGGGCTGAACGTGCCGAGCATCTCCTTGGTGCTGTCCACTGCACGGCGCAGCGAGCAGATCGTGAGCGCGTTGCGTGGGTGGGTGATACACTGATTGGGGTGTCGTGTGCAGGATTGGTGGTCTCATTCTCACCTTTGATGCCGGTCTTCCAGACGGCGTTGGTGTAGCGGAGGCCGGAGACGATGTTGTTGCTGACGGAGAAGGTGAACTTGAGCTTGTACAGGGCGCCTTCCTTGAGGGTGAACCACACCCCCTTGGCGTTGGGCGCCACCGGCAGCGGCAGGAAGATGTCAGGCCTTCCCGGCGAGAGGATGGACAGGCTCATGATCTTGACGTCCGGCTCCAGGGTCTCTGCAGCGATTAAGCGTGATGGATTTTCAAATCCTATATCAACTTTTGAAGATTCTTGCATCCAAATGGCCGAAAAGTTTAGGATGTTTGCGCCAAAGAATGGATTGCTTTGAATTCTAAATTCTAATGCAAGATAGGTAGGTGCTGAATGATCTTCCTGAAAACAGGAACGGTGCTTAAAAGTTGATTCGGTTAAACAAACGTATGCACGGAAATTTATCTAACATTTCTCTAACAAAGTATGGTCTTAAAGCAAGGTTTCCTTGAATTATGCCCTCCAATTTGTTGATCTTAAAAGCACCAAAAGTAGCACTACATAACTATCACTACAACAATCAGAATGCATTATTCCCCAGATATATCACTTTTCAGGGTAGGAAGACACTGCCATCAGTACCCAGCTATGGTTCAAGGGGCCTGGATCCATCACCATCGTTGATTCATTGCCAAAGACAACATAACCATGCACGGCAAAGTACAGGACCGACCAAACCAGTGCATTCAAGAAAAATAAGGCTCCAGACTTTTTTCTCTGCAATTATTAGCACGAAAAGACAGGCCGGCCTTCCGGGCTCCGGCCTGCCTGCCTATGCGACTGAGTCCACCGCCGTTTACTTTCCTCTGCTTCTATTTTCTTTGGTACCACGGTCCTCTTCTTTTGGTTTTTGCCTTTTTCTTTTGCCTTTTGGCTTCTTTCAAAGTTAAAAAATCAAATGTCGAAATAGGACAATATCTTGAAATAGATTATCTAAATAGCTTCTCAAGTCAAAAACTGTGTGCACTATCCACATCGACATTTCTACTATCCGCTATCGTCTCAAAAAGCGTAGTCAAAAGCTATCAACCACAACAAAAAATTATCAACCTCAGAATAAAAAACACCCCCTACAAGTATACAACACAGCACGAAACCTGATGCACGGCTGGTGCATAGTCATGGCTAGATAGCCATGAAACGGATTAAGCACGGAAAGTTACAGACAGTTCACGGGACCATCCTGACAAGGCGGTGCTCACATGCAGAACTGTTGCATGTGCCGGTGCTCTACCGGTGCCATTAAACAAGATCGCAAGGACGAGCCAACTAAACGCAAGCAACGATTTGGCTAAAACTTTTTCGTGCTGCGGGTTTACCTCCCACGGAGTTCAAGTCCACGCTGCCGAGAAGCTGCTCCTTCCACCTCCGCAGGCTCTCGTCGTCCTGCAAACTCATGAAACGCAAACAAGAAATGAAGAAATGCATTGATCGATATACAGTACTAACTGAAACAACAGGAACATGAACATCGACATGTAATCGCAAAAGTAGCAGGAAGAATTCAGGCAATGGCGCAATGGCGTACCTTGTCCTTCTCGAGCTGGTCCTTGATGCTGACCCTCGGGCCGAGGTCGATGGCCTCGGGGACCTTCTCCTCGTCCTCGTCGTCTTCCTCCCTGTCGTCCTTACGGCAATGCAGCGCCGGCACCTCGCCGCACTTGCCGTTCACGGCATCGGCACAGGCCCCGCCGTCGCCGTGCTCCACGGCCGCGTTCTTGGCCACCACCACACGCTCCTTCGCCTCCTCCGGCCCGGCGGCGATGTACTTGGGGCAGGAGATGGCATCCACCGCCGACGACATCGTCACCACAGCACCACCGCCGTGCACACAACACACACACACACAATGGCGTCAACCGAGAACGGGGCAGAACGACCGAACCGCACGGAGGCAAAAAGCGAGGAGGGAGGCAGAGGAGCAGAGAGCGCGCAGCTACCAAGAGACCGGGCACCAAAAGGAGAGAATACGCGAGAAACGCCGAAACGGATTTGGACAGGGAGAAGGGAACGCGGCGCAATGCTCCAAAAAGAGGGCGCGCGCACACGCGGAGCAGGGGGAGGGGGAGATGGTTGGATCCAACAATGGCAGCGCGGCAGAGAGGATAAGGAGGAGACCAGGGAGGGAGGGAGTGGAGAACGTGATGGTCACGATTGCCACTGCAAACTCTGGAAGCAGCAGTACAACTGTAGTGTTAGTTAGGGCGATGCTTCTAGCCCGCACCGCTGCTGGTTTTAAAGCTGCTTGCATGGACAACGATATGATCCAGTTTAGCGTTAATCGATTGATTTAGGCATGTTCTTTTCAGTTTTTAAAGTTGTTTTTTGATTTTTTAATTAGTTTTTAAATAAAATATCTTTTTAAGATATAGTCTACTAATTAATTATAATACATAATATACTGACTTTATTTATATCGGTAAAAACTACACGTAATTTTTTGTTATTCTGTAATCTCTCACACGAATAACTTAAAAGTCGTAAATCACAGTCAAAAAACATAAACTTCAGCTAGAAAGAGCATACCCTTACTATCATTTCTGTCTCAATGAGCTAGTAATCACCGAGCATCGGTAATACTGCATACAAGGTTGTGGACCTTGTGGTAGAAATTATTTTTTTACTACCGAATGATGATCTGGACCGGTTTACCCTGCTGGATCTTACTGTCGGGGTTAAGTAAAGATCTGGCTGGGAACCTACCTATCCCAGTGTCCACCCTGCCGATTTTTGTGTCAGGTGTTGTCGACCAGTCCAGTTAAATCGGGCCCGTCCATCACGCTCCAATTATAGATCTGCGCTACAGGCCGCTCCATGCGGCGTGACCGTGTGGTGCATTGATGCTCAATCAATTGGGGCCCCTGATGCCAACTCATCTCGGTACTACGGCTGAGCATTGAACAATTCCTTACTTTTCAGCGGCCAGTGGCCTCCCGAACCACTACAATTTGTCTGTCAGACCACTAGGCAACTGTTGCATCAAATTAGCCCGTCTATTCAGCCTGCTTTTAGCCCATTAATTGGGCCCGGTCAGGGCCCAATTATTAATCAAGCTTTTCGGCCGGCTGAAGGTTCTTGACATGCCAATGATTTGCATACTGCAATAATAGCATCTGTATGTGTAAGACCATGTGACAGTTCTACATTGATAATGAGTATTTGATTTTGTTTATACTTTGTTGCCATTGTTTGAGTTGATTTTGTGCCATTTAATCTTTGATTTTTGCTATCAGAGTGGCGGTAGTCTGACCGGCCTTTTGACTTGCGATCTAACCGGTGTGTACAGGGCGGTTTGACAGGTATGGGTGCCGTGGTAAGACCAATCCTCTGTTACGAGAGAAGTTGAAGTTGATTGCTGGCGATCTGACTGGTCTGTGGTTGGCGATCAGACCGCCCTCTGTTGAACTGCGCTGAGTTGTATTGGTTTCGGTTGTGTTAGTTATGGTGGAGTCCATGCAAATATCAGTCATGGGGAGTCCATACAAGTATGAGTCGTGGCGTATGTCCATGTATGTGTTGTGCTAATGAGAGTCAATTTCATGTCATTTTTACTCGAATCGATTGCTTGTTTTTTGTTATGCAGGTGCTTGATGATTGTTGCGGTCAGTGGTAAGACCGAGGCTATAGAATAGGTTCTGAGGCTATGATGTGCCACGTACGTCCAGCATCATCTCAAGTAGAGAAGTATGGAAGAAAGACAAGAATCATGAGGAGACAAATATGTACATGTGGTGTGCCAATTAAACTTATACGTTACAAATGGTGATGGTTCTTAGAGCAGACACATGATCTTGGCGGCAAGTAATCGGGCATCATGGTCTATAGTGTGATGTAATATGCCATAGGATTCGGACGTCTCAAGTGGTGATGGCCTGGGAGTAGGCGTACGATCTTGACGATAAGACATTGGGTATCGCATCTTCATGAAGACCGATGGGTGGAAATTGAGGAAATTATCTAATACCGGGTGGATTAGAGGTTCGCAAAATTGTGGCATTGATCTAAGTTATTTAGATTATGTCTTAGAGGTAGAGCATCTTATCGGGCTATTAGAGCCATAAAAGTCATGCTTTAAAAAGTATGTAAGTGTGTGAGTGTAAAATCAGTTTGTATGTGGGTTGCTGAATTTCTCTATTTATAAGTGGATGTGTCCACTAAGGGTTACTGGTTGCTAGTGTTAAGTGAGAGATGAGAGCCTCCACTATATAAGCCATTATATGTGTTGAAAGATATATCAACTCTAGGAGAGATATTAGAGTTTTCTTTGTGTGGATCTTTGTATGTGCGCTTTGGCCTTAGAGCTCTGTCATCCATGGGGCAGTGGCTATAAAATATTTCTCTCCGAGTGAAATAAATATCCCAAGTTTGTCCAAGTAGGTTATGTTAGAGATCCTTCCATGTGCTTTTTATTTGCTTGACGTTCTTATTTGGATTCCTCTCTTCTTGATTTTTCTGGTGACAAGGATGTGTAAGAGTTAGAGATATATCTTGGAGATCATATTATATTCATCTAGACGCCTTCTAGGGAGAGTTTTTGAATTTGTCTGGTTTCCTTAACAGAGAAGTGATTTGGCGTTTTTACTCTTGTGAGTGATTTGGCTTGAGTCCGTACTATGATCTAATTTACTATAATATGTGAGAAACCATTTAAGGTCATCTAGATCATCAATGATTCACGAGCAAGAATTGATTAAGGTTTTTCTCTTTTACCCAGTTTTGGTGTGCAACTTCCCATGTTTTAGATATAGGTTGAAACTTTGTCATTGGTCTTCATGATCCATTATCAGAACAAGTAATTGACATCCTATGGAGGGGTTGTACCAAGTTTCACTATATTTTAATTAGTGGTTTAAAATTTAGCTCGTTTCTTGGATCGTGTGCAGTGTAGTTCTGCACTATGCCATAGCGAGCAGCCTGGCTGCAAGGAACCGAGTGGTTAGAGCGGCTGTTACTAATCATATTAGTGTGCCTGGCGGTCAGACCAGTCAGGGTGGTCAAATCGGTTCAAACATGAAATCTCAGGTGAACTTTGCAATCCTTAGCTCTTGGCTTTTGTGAGTTTGTGAACTTGTATTTTTGCTGCATAAAATTGATAATACTTAGAAAAGATTTTGAATGGGTCATTCAATCCAGCTGACTTGCCATACCGATCCTACAATATGATTATATGAATGTGACTATGCAAGGAACTAGAAACAGGTCTAGCAGAAAAGTTGTAATAATATGGTATCACCGGCATTAGCTGGAGGCAGGGCAAGCATTTGCGCTTATGACAGTAATCAGGACCAAGTAATGTTAAACTGTTGGCTAAGCACCCTTTCAGTTTCAGCTACCATGTACAGAAGAAGAATATTGAGCTTTTGTTCCAGAGTAAAATGTGGTCATGACAATAATGCACAAAATTGTTGGATCTGCTCATGCAGACCTCAGCTGTTAATTTTCTTTGGGGTCACAGGTGGTGTGTCGTGTATGTTCGGAATATCTAATGCTCTACAACATGAACTGCAGTTTGGCAGATTCAAGTATCTACAACGAAGATTTGTTCGCAACAACAAGTTGAGTTCTGCGGATTAACTCATCCACAGGCATAGTGCCAATCTCCCCGTTATGGCTGGGCCTGATAGTGAGGGTCTTGGCTTGAACTTCTTTTGGACCAACAACTGCCATGACCGGCACTTCCTGTGTTTCAGCATTCCTTATTAGCTTTGGTAGATGCTCACCATGGCACACCTTGGCATGAATACCTCTTGATTTCAGACCAGAGGCCACCTCGTTACAGTATTGCAACTGAAAATAGGAAACAAAGATGTCATGGCTTCATAATTAATGCTACGAAAGGCAAACATCTGATATGTTAGTGACCTGTAAATTTCTCTCAAATAGGAAGGGGAGATGAAATTTTACTAGAATTCTTTCTAAACAAATCTAATCTACGCTCATCAATAAAATCAACCAAGAAATATCAAATGCAAACATACGCTGATGGTTTCCCTTGGATTGTTCAGATAGATAATGCATTCTTTATGTTTTGCACAATCTACGAAATAGTAATGCCAAGTAAACGAAGCAAACCTCATTGTCTGTCACAGGTAGAATACGGGCTTGGGTTGGTGCAAGCCAAAGCGGAAAATCACCAGCATAGTGTTCGATGAGGACGCCGAAAAAGCGCTCCAAAGACCCAAGGACAGCTCTATGAATCATGATAGGTCATTTTTTTCTCAGTATTTGAATCGACATACGTAATGTCAAACTGCTCAGGCAAATTGAAATCAACCTATAACGCGTGAAAATAGAATGTTAGCATATGCCATTTTCTCCTTAAAGAGTTTGAGTACTTATCTTCCTAGAAAAAATATAATTTACCAGCACAGTGGAACATTACCATTTCCTTGCAAGAGCATCCTTGATTTTTAAAATCAATTTTTGGACCATAAAAAGCACCTCCATCTTCATCAACCTTGTACTCCCAACCTTTATCACCTAACGCAACTAGCCCATTGGTCCGTGTAATTGCGCAGTTTGGTGTAATATAATATAACTTTACATAATTTCAAATCTCAAATTTTATATTTTGCAATCTAAATTTAAATTTACAATATTTCATTTCATATGTGATTAGCAAATTTTATTTTGGATCTCTCTCTCTCTCTCTCTCTCTCTCTCTCTCTTTATGTGTCAATGAGATGGTTGAGAGGTGAGTCCATCGAGCAAATTTACACTCTTAAGTCTTAACCTTTGAATTAAACGTAGTGCTGCCTATTTCTTTTTCAAATGAATATATCTCTAAACCAATTATTGGATCTAAGATTTTAAAATTAGGGTCCACTAAATTAAGGATTAATTTTGCTAAGATCTTTTCAAATTAATATATCCTAAAGCAACTATCAAATCTAAGACTTTAAAATTAGGGTCCACCAATTAAAGGATCTGATGTTTTTTATTTTTGTGAGAATTTATAGCATATTTCTCTTTTTTATTAGCAACTGTAAATGGTCTATCGTCGGCTTTTAATATATAATAGATTGTTGCTTTTTCCCATATGTCTAAAGCCCCACCAGCATCTTCCTGTTGAAAATTCATTGGCTGCAGTCACTACTAATAGAAAGAAGATCGCCTATGCACAGCATATCAGTTATATTTAGAAGTCAGGCCTGCATACCGACGTCATAGAGTAGTTTAAACCATTGGAATATGGACAATATTGTGTTGGAATTTGCAGTTATAGAAAATATGCAAGAAACATCAACGGCTGTTGGCAGTTGCAGACTTGCAGTAAAACAATGTTGTGCTACAGCTCGTCAGTTCAAACATGGTAATGCCAGCCAGAGTGAAGGGACCACTTTAATATTCAAATCTCATAGCGCAACACGTCATTCTGATACTGTGGACTCGGATCATATTCGCTTTCTTGTAAAATGATACCCATCAAACTAATTGATTACTATTTACTAACAAAATGATGAATTGAGCACGAGATGAATGGTTAACTGTACGATGGACGAAATTAACCACAAGTCCACAAGTATGATAGTTCAAGCCCTGTAAACGGACGGGAAAAAATGAGGGTAGTAGTAGTAGTAGTAGTAGTAGTAGTAGTAGTAGTATTGTTTAGCGGATCGGAGGACTGGGTGGTGGGGAGCACGACCCGCGCCTCCTCCTTCTCGGCCGCTTCGGTCTGAGCAGCCTCTTCTGTGGCCTCAACCGCTTCCGGTGCCGAAGGTGAGGCGGTGGAGGAGGAGAGGACGGCGGTGTTGGGGGGCCTGCAGGAGGAGAGGGGTTTGAGGGGAGGGAACCGACGCGGGAAGACGGCGGTTGGAGAGCTGCGCGGTGAGCAGCAAGGCGGCGGCGAGCGTGTGGCGGACGTTCTAAGGAACAGAGCCAATTTCTCATCATCGCTCCAACGAAGCTTGGAATTGTTTACAATTTACACATCTAAATGGGTAGCACTGTGTATTTGGACTGTTTGAAACGTGGTAATTAATTGCACACAATGATCAGTTCAAATCCAGAATCCCTTCGTTCCTTCGAAAACGTTGGGACATAAGAAATCCGAAGCCAATGCAGTGCAGAAATGAGCTGTGAAATTTTACCGGCTAAGGAACACACGCTATCACACCATCACCACATCAATCGCCAGGAATAACACGTTGCAAGCTGGAACAGAAGACCAACAATAAAAGTCATTCGATTTTTCACCGAGGGCAATGTGTGGAAGGAAAATTGCCAGCGACAGACAAAGCTGGCTGGGCGCAGACTCAACTCAAACTCAACCCTATGATGGTAAATGTTTTGGAGATTTGATAACTCCACCTATCACAAAGTTCCCAAACCAAAAATGAATGTTGGGAGAATTCTCCCTCTACATGAATTATTATTTGTTGATGTTAAAAAGACAAAATTCACCAGATCCTGACTAGGCGGGATTGGGAACAGACTTCTCTTGTTCGTCATCATTTTTCTCCGTTTAGGCACCGCCAGAGCCATACTTCTTTCCGAAGAAGAGGATCTGGAGCTGGTCATAGCCGGAGAGCACACCAGCGCCAGCAATGGCACGGAGGATGTTGGCACCAGCACCCTTGAACAGTGACTTGGCACCCTCGTTCTTCAGGATCTGTTTAAAAGCATCCATGGAGCTCTTGTACTTGACGGCCTCTCCAGAGGTCATCATCATCCTTCTGCGGACGGTATCAATGGGGTAAGACGCAAGACCTGCACCGTTGGTGATCAGCCAACCAAGAGCAAAGCTCGCCAAGAAGTTGTCCTACAAACACATGAAATGGATAGGTTAATGATGGGGTCAAAACAGTCACGGTCCAGAGTACAATTGAATGTTGACAGAAAGCTAGAACAAACCTGGAGATTGCCAGTGAGAACAACTGGCTTCAGAGAATCATACATTCCAAAGTACAAACCACGGTAGACAATGATTCCAACGCAAGAGATGTTGAATCCACGGTAAAGCCCAGCAATACCATCTGACTTGAGAGTCTTGCGGTAGACATCCACAAGGCCATTGAATTGCCTGTCACCTCCGCCCTTGGCAGCTTTTGCATCATTGGCCAGCCTTGTCCTAGCATAGTCGAGGGAGTACACGAAAAACAGGGAGGAAGCACCAGCAGCACCACCAGAGGCAAGGTTGCCAGCAAACCACTTCCAGTAACCATCTTTATCTTTCTTAAAGTTGAACAGCCTCTTGAAGTAATCCTTGAATGCAAAGTTCAAGGCCTAGGAGATGGAGAAATCGACAGTCATTAGAACAAGAAAATACTTTGATAGGAAAGAATGCAACAATAATATGCCAGTATAGGTATAAGCATACTAGAACATAAAGACCATGTGAAGTACGATTTCTTATATATAAATTAGAACTCATGCACTCCCCTGGCTAATTTCAAAACATGCCAATAAAAATTAGGGGTTGCAATTGCAAAAGCATATGCATCTGCATACTGTTGAGATGTTTCCAAGGGAACTGTAGTAAGCATCACAATATCACTACAAGCTATTGAATAACCAGCATCTGATGCACTGTTCAAGTATTTAGGGTAGCTATTCCGGCATATCATTCATCACTATCAACTTTTACACTATCTACCATAATATGACTATAAAAGCTATGGAAACATCTGCTTAAAAGCATCACAATTTCAAGAAAGGTGGGCTACCTGAGTTGGGAAGTAGCGAATAACATTAGCAGTGTTCCCTCTCCACAGTGAGGCAAAACCCTCATCCTTGATTGTGCGACCAAAGCAGTCACCAATACCCTTGTATGGCTCTGAGAGCCTACCGGCCTTGATCATTTCATCCTGGTTCTGAATAAGCAGCTTCACACGTTCAATTGGAGCAGCAGCAGTCTTCGAAACTGCAGCCGACACTCCTCCCATGAGGAAATCAACAGCGAAGTTCTTGCCACCTTTCTCAGCCGGTGCATTGGCGAAAATGGGAGAGGATGACGCCATTGGGACATTGATGCCACCACTGACAGACATTGAAGGATCCCAAAGGCTCTGGGTCATGTAGTTCTTTGTGGTAAATCGCCTTTCATAGGATAAGACTGAAGGGCAGATGTTACGAGCCCGTACACCTTCAGAGAAGCTGGATCCAAGGTGGAACTGCCCACCGAACTTTTGAAGGACAGTCGGTTGGTTAGCCTGGTCCGCCATCACCAACTAAAAATAATGTCCTGCAACATTAACCACAACAATAGAGAAGTTAGGAGATACGCGGCACAGAGGAAATCGTCCCTGAACAAAACTCTCACAAGATCTGCAATTAAAGATAACTTAAAGACAAAACTAGTATACTTAGAGAGCCCGTGTTTGGTGTAATTGAAAAATAGACCAGTGAGTTTTCTATCAAAGAAACAACAGTCACATATGAATATACTTATAACACAAGATACAATGGGCATATTGATTTAGATTTGGACAGATATTAACAAAAGCATACTGATACAATCATAGTTAAATAGTTATGGAAGGAGCAATGGAAACTCTAGACTAGCTTTGGGTTTTCCATTCCTCAAACTCACTGAGTCTACGCACAATAATTCCGGCTTCGGCTAGTGGTCTTTTGGCTGAAATTGCACTCAAGCGGTTGTTACATTTTTTTGAATCACTCAATTAAAGAAAAATGGGGAAAAAACATCATTATATCTCCATAGAAATTAAAAAAATGAAATTAAGAATCAGGCGTGTTCATTCCGGCTTCTGGAAATGCCAAGAAGGATTGAACGGGGCCTAAACAAGTGCATCTACAACAGTACGAAGATGCACCCAAGTTGCATAAAAGATGCTGTGATCTCCTGTTCTCTAACAGTACTATAAATTTATTTTTAAAAAAGAACACAGCGAATCTCAAACAGTAAAAAGATGAACTCCAGTCGTATTAGGAAAATTCAATGCGTCTCCAATCCATGACACGAACAAGAATGCTTGTTCACAATAGTCAGCGTCAGTATCTCGATGCACTACGAAAAGTTCGAGTGTGTGGCCCAAAAGGTTGGGGCCTTCTCTAACCAGGGCCGTTCGCTTGTTCAAAGTAAAAGAGAAAACAACTCCTTTACACATCAGGTTCCACCAAATCATGAGGAAGCCAAGCCTTTCTCAATTGTTCAACAAAAGGGCCGGTTGGATGTAGGTAGCCTACGAATTAACAAGACAGGGCAGCAAATCTACACACGGATGCATACAAATTACGACGGATAGTGCTGTGGCACATAGATCAAATCGAAAAAAAATCACCATCCCCCCCCCCCCCCCCTATTTTTGGGAACGGGTGGCTGCCATCAAATCACACATCGGACGGCACAAGATACGACCGGATCTAACGAAAGTCACCGTCAATCACCAGAAAGAAACACCGGTCCAAAACGCAACCTTTTTTCCTCCCTGCCCCACTTCGCCCCACCCGGCCAATGGCCTTCCGATCTACAGATACCGAACCAACGCGACGACGATCTAAAGATTATAAACAAGCTTGCACAGGGAAATCGCAAGAGAAACATACATCTACACAGAAACGCAAGAGATCTAACCAACCAGCAGCAGAGCCTCCTTACCAGAGGGGAAGGAAGCACCCGATCTGGACTCTGAAACCCGAGACTACCTCCACCCGAAACAACAGACGAAACGTAACGAAACAAATGGATCTTGGGGAGCAACGGCCAGGCAGATCTACATATAGCACGACGCGCTCTCGACCAACCCCACAAATAGGCAGAGAAGTAAAGGCCTCGCCGGAAAAGAGGACGAGGAACTTGGCAGGACGCAACTCACCCGTCGGAACCGGAGGCGAGGCGAGGCGATGGCTTTCCCAAACTCGGCGGCTCCGCTCCTGCGATCTTTCAGAGGCGAGCCGAGGCGCAGCGAACTGGGGAGGTATATAACGCGAGGCCTCAGCGAGGGGACGAGGCTTTTTTTTTTATCGCCGCCGCTGCGGTCGAGTCGGACGAGTGGGGAGTAGGGGTGAAAACGGGTCGGGCTAATCCCGATCGATCCGGCATCGAATCCGATTGGTATCGAATCCAACTAGTACCGAATCCGGAGAAAAAAATATGGGTTAGGATATGGTAACAACAATATCCGTCCGAATCCGAATATCCGTCCGAATCCGATACGTCTTCAAGTATGATTTCAGGTTAGTGCTACTATTTGACGTTTCATTTTCTTTTGTAATGGTAAAATAAAATCTTTCACATCAGCTATTAAATAGTAACATCAAGTCAGTGTGTTCTACTCCATTTACTGCACTGTATGCATTCCTTACAAACAAGTAGGGGTGCAAACGAATTGGGTTAATCCCAACCGATCCGACACCGAATCCGATTGATACCGAATCTGGAGAAAAAATATGGGTTAGGATATGGTAACAGCAATATCCGTCCGAATCCGATCCATTTTCACCCCTAGTGGGGAGCGCCGCGCGCTGGAGACTTGCGCGATTCTGTGCGTACGCGCGTAGGGGTGGGCTCCGTGCGGATGAGGACGTTTGGACCGTCCGATCAGCCGGGGTTGGTGGATCGGCCATCGAAGGCACCGCTCGCGCGGTGGGCCATGTGGGGCGGGGGGCAGGACGTTGCACGCCGAGTTTTTCGATTCGTTCGACATGCCACTGATCCGCTGCGGAAAAATGCGCACCAAACAGCGGGTTCGTCCAATGGAAGGGCGTGCTTTGCTGACGCGGCGGAAACATAGTGGGTTGGTGCTAGCTGCGGCGTTTGGTGGTTGCGCGGCGGATCGACCGTTCGTTTTTTTTTTAAGAAAAATGGGATGGTAGCATACCGTCGTATTCGGCTGGTCAGATCGGGCGAGCGCGAAATTTGGGGACGGCGGCGTGTGAATAATGTATGGGCTGGATTGGAATACGGAACATGGGATGGTGCGGTGAGTGGTGCGTGCGAAACGTGCAAGTGGATTCGATTGGTGCCTTTTCTCTGGATGGTCAGCAGATGATGGTGCAGTTAACTTATACAATAAGTTGATTAGTAGGTTGTTAGTATAATAAAAGGTTGTTAGTAGGCTGTATGCTAAGGTGGAAGAGAAAGAAGGAGAGAGAAGAGAGGTGGGCTGTAAGTTTATAGCCAGCTGAAGCACAAGAAACAAGAATTTGTGAGAGAAAGGGGTGAGTCATACAGCCTTCAGTTGGCTGTAAACTACTATATGAATGGGCTGATAAGTGGTCATAAGTGTCCATACAAATTTGAAGGTCAGATTATTAGCCTTGATGAAAGTTGTCTTCACAAGAACTCTCAATCATTTAATACATACATATGTATTGATAATTTAATATATGTATGGATATAGCAATTAGTTCTATGGGTACATGCATGGATAATGCATCTTTTCCTGTGCTATAGCCTGACTCTTGCATGGGAGTTGACTTGACTCTCTATCTCCTTTTCTCTCCCCTCCATATAGAACTATGCTGATATAAATTCTCTTGTAGCTAGCACAATTAACCTTATTAAACTTGTTCTTATACGCTTCCTTTTTCTGAGCTTGCTCGATATACTGTTGTTTAGACTTTTGTGAGTCTTGATTTCAGATTGGACCGTCCATTCTCGGTCTCAAGGGCCATCGTTGTTCGTTGACACACTAGTTTTGATGGGTGGCTGGGAAGGATGCGAGGTTTAGGATTATTTTTGGAAGGTGGTTGTTGGCCAAACGGGCAATCCGGTACGATCCGTGTTACATGTAGATATGATGATGTTTGCCTGGTTAACTAAATGGGTGGTATTGTATCGGTCCACAAGTTTAACCTCAGACCCAGCTACGACCTAATGAGGTGACGGGTTATGCCCGTGCTAGCCTGAGCACATGTAGCACGATAGGTCAAGGATGGTCCATTTAACACGCAGGCCCATTGCTGCCTCCGTTGCGCGCTCCCTGGGGCAGCGTCTGTTGGGATTTTTTATGTGGCTTTCAATATTTATTATGGTTATTGTTTATTTTACTCAATGTGGAATTATTCATATTATTGATGTAAATGATACGGAATATTTTGATGCGGAATTTAACTCGAGGAAATTAATACTCGAGGTACCAATGACGGCTGTGCTAGAATATGGTAGACATATTAATTAAGATCAAGTCTACTGGAATTTAATATGCATTTTTTTGTTTAACCCGGGCACAGTACAGGGCGGAATAACTGGGTTTGTTTTGCAGGATCGGCTCTGCAGGCTGTTGACCTACATGATCAGATTGGAATTGATCTCATAAACAATCTGATCATGGCACATGACTCACACATGTGTACTTGGGACTAATATATTTTAGACTCATAAAACTGGTATGTCTGATCGTGGTTGGTGACATGGTTCAGGAGTCTCACGGAGTACCAGAAAACAAGTGAGTCATTTTATAACACCTGGAAGTGGAGGAGGAGGCCAGGCTAGGGAGGGAGGCGAACACCTGCTCCCCTCTCCCTTCGTCGCTCACCTCCTCCACCGTCGCTACCCACTAGAGCTACCATCGGCTTGGCTTCCACACCATCGCCCCCTAACGGGTCATGCTGGACTAACCCATGCCTACTCATGCCTAGCACGGCACAGTATTGTGTGTGCCAAGCCGGATCAAGCTGGTCCATGGGACCGAGGTTGCGACCCAAGCATGGCATGACACGTTAGGCTAGGATGGCATGGCCTATTTAGTCCTAAGGTGTATCGTGCCTGAGTCGAGCCAACAATATCATGCTCCCACCCAGTACGGTTAACCTGGCCCATTTGACCATCTCTATTGCCAAGTAAAAGGTATTCCTATGGCGTCGTGGGAAAGTTCAAATAGTAAGCAATTGCTAGGTAGAAGACAACAAGATTGTGATGATCAGCGAGTTGTATTTTTCAAGTGTCAACAAGAAGGTTGCAATTAAACACAGAGGTCAATACAAAATAAAAGTTGTTGTGTATGATTCATATATGACAAAGTGAAAGAAAGATGTTGTGTTAGGAAAGTAGAGCCCCTGTGATACAGACAAATGGTCCAAGTTGAACATGTAACCAGGGTATAAATATATACCATTGACTCTTGCAAATACTAATTGTGAAAAAAAACTCTTCATACGGATGGAGTCGCCGCGATTTGGCTCTCAGGGATTATCGGCTGTGATCATTTTGGCTTCCGGCTTATTTTTCACTATTCATAAATTTCATCTTTTTTTGAACTTTTAGTTTTTTATTGAGCTTTTTTGCCGGTTTTTCCCCGTATTTGTTTGTATGATATATAATGGGCTAACATATTTTTTTATATTTTTTTTTCATTTTTTAAATTTAATTACGCTAAATAAGCCACTGTCAGCTACAGTGTTTTTTCAGCCAGCTACAGTGCTTTTCAGCCATAAGGCAAAAAAAAGCCCAAATGAGCACCACTTAACCTTATAAACAAATTCATGTATCTCTTGTGTGCTTGTTATGATTGTTCTCTCGCGCTAAGGGCTGATGCCGTTTCAAAAAAGTCACTAGAAGTCACCAAATTGATGCGTGTTTTAAAAAAGCCACCGACCTGATGAGGTGTAAATTTCCATGGCCAACTAGTCACTCAAAATAGGGAAGCATAAACATAAAAAAAAACACAATGAAGCATAATAGCTATCATTAAATAGTGTTAAAAAGGAGCATCACTATTTTCTTTTGGGAGGTGAAATTCTCACATTAATAATAGAAAAAGAGAGTATATGATAAATTAACAAGATAATAGTGTGGAATGATCATATTAGATACTAGAGCTGTATAGGAAACGCAACCATACATATTCAATCACAAACATTAGAATTGTGTAATAAATATAACTTTATTTTTAAATATAAATGTATTGTTGAATCTAGCCATACAGTTTTCCGTAAGAAATTCATCTATTTTCTGCAAAAGTCAGGTGGCAAATGAAGAAAGCTCTCTTAGACAAAACGAAGTCAAGATAAAAGTTCAAAAGATTAAAAAAACGATGACAACCTCAAACTTGAGTCCGGGCCCAAAAGGGACTAGTTATACAAGCCCATCAGCCCTGCGTAATCTAACCACAGTGACATGATTCGCCCTTGTCCTGACGAGCTCGGGGTCGGGCCGAGGGCTAAATCGAGCCACCTTTCATTTGAGCCAAGCTAGGCAGGCATCGGTTTTTAAGAAAATAAATAGTAATAATTAAGACATCAATCTAGTTTGGACTTCAATTGGACCAGTCAAGATCACAGGCAAATTGGTCTAGAAATGTTTATGGGCATCCTAATGTGATCCATGGATCTAAACGAGTATTAACACATTGTGGGTAGGAAGTCATTTCTCTACTGAGATTTAGGCCCTGCTTATTTCAGCTTCAGTTTCTGGTTTCTAGCTTATTTTTCACTATTCATAAATTTCGTTTTTTCTGAACTTTTGGCTTTTTTAAAGCTTTTTTCCGGTTCTTTTTTTCGTATTAGTTTACGTTGTTCGTGATGAGCTAACATATTTTTTCTATTTTAAATTTTTTAAATTTAATTACGTTAAATAAACCATCTTTAACTATATTAAAATTGTAACCGCTACAGTGCACTTTCATTAATAAATCACACTTTTTAGCCCAACCTAGCGGGGCCTAAATAAGTTAAAGCCGCTCGGCATGCATGTACGCTCAATATTTGACTAGCTGATCAAGGGATAGTTTAGTCTTAGATCTGCAAGTGTTACCCAGTTTAATACCCATGAACCCATCTGAACCCATCTACCGCAAAGAAAAATATAGAAAAGAATCGCGAGAGCTTCCGTTCTTCTTATCCGCCATGAACCACGTGTTTTGCCACCGTAATCACGCCTCATCACAGGCAGGCAGCTCACGTAGTCACGTTGGCCGCGGCCCCCACAAGCGGTTGCCCCCGCAATGGCATCACGCTCCTCCGTTCTCCCACCTCCCCGCGGCGAATTTACCCTTCTGCCCCAAACTCCCCACCATCCCCACTAGGTGTCACTTGTCAGGGGTATAAGAGTCATTCCGCGCCGCCCGTTTTTAGGAAGAGAAACCACTCCCCGCACCCGCACCACCGCAAAGCCGAGCTGCGAAAGCGCGAGGAACACGAAAGGGAGCGAAGCAAAGCACGGCACCGACCAAACCCTAGGCGTCCGGCCGGCGGGCGCTGCTACCCGGCGGCGAGCGTCGCCCTCGGACCCCGCGAAGTCACCCGGTGCGGTTCGATTTCGTCAGGGCCCGATCCGGCTCGCCGGCCATGTCGAACAGGTAGTACGATTCCTCCCCTCCCCTGAATAGCTAGGGTGCCTCGCGACCTATTCGAGCTGGTTTGGGCGATGCCGTTAAGCTTAGAGGTGGATCGTGTTTATGCCGATGTAGCGATTTTAGGTTGGATTTAGCTTGTAGCTTTCTGGTGCGGTCGTCGTGTGAATGGAACTGATAGTGTAAGCGCGGAGGTCATGATTTGAGTAAGGATGCTGCCTGTTTGTTGGCGATTTTTGGTAATCAAGATGGCATTGGCTTGAGAGAGCATTCAATTTTAGATTTCAGGGTGTTTCTAGCTACCGATATGGCCGAATTAAGCTCCGGGGGACCATGCTTGCTGTCTCGTTTGGTCTTGGTTGTGGAAACACTAGGGCACGTGTGGGGATGGATCTCGCTGCGCATCGCTATGTGTTGATTGGACTATCTATCCAACCGCGTAAGTTCTATCGCGGATTCAGCCGGTGGTAGTGTGCTAGAATAATCCTGCTGGATGTAAATTTTTTGGGGAAAAGGAAAGGGGATGGTGAATTTTTAGATCAAGAGGACAATGGTGGGGGAAAATCCCTGTAACGGTGCACTGATATCGAGAAAAGAGAATGGAGCTGTTGACAATTATATCTGAATTCATGATCTAAATGGCCATGAGATGAGTGAGAGAAAAGTAATAATGTAATGGGAAAAAGAATATACTAGGCTTGGCATGCTGCCAGTTCTGAATACATGAGAGACACAGTTCTGGGGGATGCAATGCTTGTTTGAAGCATGGGAAAGGTAGAGTAACCAATAACCTTGCATTCCTGGTACGTTTTTATCTAACCATGGTGTTTCATCTTAAGGACTTAGGACTGTATCTGCTGGCCTAGCATAGCAGTAATTTGATGGTGGTATCCATTTAATGGACAGATAAGGAACAGATGCAGTTCATAAGCTCTATTACTCATGAGAGTCTAGATGTTTGACTAATCTGTGAAAGTTGTCAGTTCAAGGGATTGTTCAGCTAATTCCCAACTTCATTTCTGATTTTTCATTTGTTACTTAGGGAAATCATTGAAATAGGAAAAAATGTCTGTGAAGATAATTGTTTTTGTCTGTGTTGCATTTTCCTTCCTTAGGGTAAAATGGCAATGTTGATGGAGATGGAATCACTAACAGGTTTGTTTGTTGTTTTGTATATTTATCAGGTTCATTTGCAAGTTCTTCATGAATGGAGCTTGCTTAAAAGGAGATTACTGCGAATTCTCCCACGACTTGAATGATCAACCAAATAATGTAACTTACTACCTTACATATTTAGTAAACTTCAGACCAGTTTACCTTCACTGCCCAACTTACAATGTGACATGGTCTAGTGTTTCTTATTTTGATGCTTATTCACACAGGTTTGCACATTTTACCAGAAAGGTGTGTGCTCCTATGGTAGCCGTTGCAGATATGAACATGTCGAAGTTTGTTGTGACCATCCCCCACCATCAACTACCACAGCACATGCAGCATCCAACTCTTCTCAGCTTCTCAGTTCTTCTGGCCGTCCTTATTGCAGGAAATGCCAAGCAGATGTAAGCAACCAAACACAGCAGATAGGCAAGTCTTCATCGGCACTTTCTGCACATCAACCTGCACGGAGATTTGATTTTCATGAAGACAACATGCCAGAGGATGGCAACAGCTGGTCATCAAACCGAACTACGCAAAATCAATCATCCCTCCTACCTGCTCATTTGCCAATTTGCTCTTTTGCTGCTGCTGGAACTTGTCCTTATGGGGAAGAGTGCCCTCAGATGCATGGAGATCTATGCACCACCTGTGGAAAACAGTGCCTGCATCCCTATCGTCCCAGTGAAAGTGGGGAACATATCAAGCTGTGTAAGAGAAACAATAGACGTCTTGAGACGTTGAAAAAAAGTGAAGAGATAGAATGTAGTGTGTGTATGGACCGTGTGCTTTCAAAACACACAGCAGCAGAAAGGAGGTTTGGAATTCTATCTGAATGTGATCATTCCTTCTGTATCACATGCATTAGGAAGTGGCGTAGCAGTTCTCCTACATCTGGTATGGATGTCGACTCTACAGTCAGGGCTTGTCCAATATGCCGCAAGATTTCATACTATGTCATTCCTAGTGTTATGTGGTACTTCTCGAAGGAGGAAAAACAGGAAATTGTTGACGGTTACAAGGCCAAGCTCAAGTAAGATACTTTCTTCTTCATTTAGTCTTACACTAGGCACATCCGTTGTGTGATCTGTATGGAAATTCTTAGATTAATAACAACAGCAGAAGTAATATTTCAATTGCCTACAAGTGACACATGTATCTTATTTATTAATATGCTAGAGATAAGATTTTTTTGGGTACTTTCTGCCAGAGCAGAAGTTGATTGAATTGCGTTTATCTAAGCTGCACATATGTTATTGCAGGTCTATTGATTGTAAGTACTTTGACTTTGGAAGGGACACTTGCCCCTTTGGGAGTATCTGTTTTTACAAGGTATAGATTTGCTGATTTTGTTTGACATCTGAATTTGTCATGTCATGTAGACATATATATTTGATATTACGTGTGAATTGTCAACTAAAACTTGAGCAGCTACATGCCTCTTGCCTCTTCGTTTGATTCAGTGCTCCAGAGTAATGTACAACGCCATTTGAATAAGTAATTAAAATTTTAGGCTATAATTTCATAGCTATTGACGATAAGTTTATTGCAAATACTTCGTCCTAATTTGAACTAGCTCATCTACATAAGAGTACAGTACTAAGCTGCCTACAATCAGTGCTAGCTTAGGCAATATGGAATCTTGACAAAGTTTAAGGTGAATGGTATGTGTATCAAAAGTGCGTGTCCATTTTGCATGGTGAATCGTTATCATTTATTAGCCTATGATAATCGAAGATACTGCCCGTGGTTCTGGAAAATAGTAGCTGTCAGAGCATGTACAATGTAGGTTCTTAGAGAGGTGCTTAGTAACTAAAAACTGTTTTTTCTCGCCACATAGGACAGTTAAGGTTCTTATATTAAAGCATCAATGCTTAAGTAGGCACCGGTGCTTAACGAGTGTTTATGTATATAAATATGTCTAATTAATAGATAATACATCATCTAAGCACCTACAAAAAAGATGCTTGCATTGGTGGAATGAATTTTACATGGGTGCTTCATGATATGGCTATATTTTCTCTCTTTAAGCACTCGTGTATAAGCATATTGCATTGTACGTGCCCTCAGATGGCCTTGGAAGAGAAACGTTGTAGTTTGACTCATGCAATCAAATGTGCATGATAAACTCTGTAGGGTTTCTCTACTCTCTTTTTGTTGCAATGATATCATGCCAGTTTTCCGATGCTCTTTTGTTTCTTTGGTGTGACTCCTGCAATGTATGTTTTCCAGCACGCGTACAGCGATGGGCGTTTGGCAGAGGTGGCAAAGATTTATCTTCGTCCTGACGATGGAAGTGCAGCGATTATCAAAAGTATTGGGTTCGTACTATCTATTTGCCATTAGGTCCCCCTATGCAATTTTATAACTTCTGCTTCACTTGTTGATAGAAAATCCTGGTTACCTTCCAGATTGTCGTACCTGCTCAGCCGGTTGCATCTTTAGGGAAGACACCATACCATATATCTCAAATGTAAGGTTTCTTTTGGGAAATTCCTTTTATGCCATTTTTCTCCAAATAAATTGGGTGGTTGCAATTCTCTGGCCAGGCATTTTGCAATTTCTGAATTTTGTTTTCTACTGAACATTCAAAACATCCAGAAGCTATGAAGCAGTTCAAATCGAGGCACTTCGTAAACCACAACTTCCTCTCCCGTTGGTGGTGGATTGGTGGTTGTTGCCAATTTATAATACAAAGGTAATCCTCAATTGCTAAAACAGCGCCCACTTGAAGGTTTGAACATGCACACAGCTTCCATAGTTCTTACTACTATTTTGTATCTCCTACTCAATGCAGAAACTCTTTTAGTTCGCTGCCGGAAATCTCCAACAAGTTACAAGAGGTACTGTAAACCTGAGGACAACATAGAAGATACCATGCCGCAGCTGATCAGCTCGGAGCGTTCTTTTGTTGTCTTTGTGTTGCCAGAACTCCAGTAGAACAACAGAACATCACCTCATAATTATCTCGCCTATGTATGGATGGCTGTGTACAGTATACCGTTTCATTTCTGGTTTCTCAACTTTGTTCATCTGTCGAGGGAAGAATTTGTTCTGGCCAAACGTGTCAACTTACATATTTTGGTTGTATGACCATGGAAAGGAAAAAAATGCCGAATGCAGAGATGCTTCCAGAATGTTGTGGAGGGTCGTGCATTTGGGCTTTGGCTCGACGTGACCTGTCAATGACCTGCGGGCCTCACATGGGTTTGGAAGGTCACAATAATTCAAACTTATACGAAGGAAGATATAATTGGGTGGAATTAGATGTATTGTATTGAGCCTCTCGAGCGGTATATATAGAGGTACAAGACTTGGGGGTAAGATGTACAAGGGATTGTAATCTCAATGGATTCTATCTTACCATATATATTGTACTCTAACATCCCCCGCAGTCACAACGGGAGCGTCGCAGACGGTGAGACTGGAGAAGAAGCCGAAGAGCTAACATCCTCCCGTAGTTACAACCGTCGATGCTGCGCGTATGCTGTGACTGGAGCAGGAACCGACGAGTAGCTCAAGCAAGGCAGTAGCCCTTTGTGCTGATGTCGAGGTAGCCGAGCGCGAGGACGGAGTAGTCGTGGTCGAGGATGCCGTGCTGGAGATGGCCGTGGTCGACGTAGTCGTGGTTGGGTTACCGATGTCGAGGCGGTCGCTCATGAAGCCGCGGGCGCAAAAGAGGAGCCATGGTGATGACGGAGACGCGTCGAGGCAATCGTCGTGGAAGGGGGCGATGCCGAGGTCGACGCAGTCAGGGCCGTCGAGGATGTAGACGAAAAATGGCGATGCAATCGAGGCAGACGGGACAGGAACGGGAGGGTCGATGCCGAAGTTGATGCAGTCAAGCTGCTAGAGCCGAGGCGTGTGCCTGGTTTGCCAAACCCGACAACGCGTCGGGAACGAAAGCACACACCGGTATTGCCAGTACCGGACATACAAGGGAGAGGGCCCCAACCAGGCGTGGTTGTGCTGGACGAAGAAGGGCAGTGCGGGAGCGGACACTCCTACCCGAAGGCGAGCAGTCCGGGCGGACGCTCTTGCGCGGAGGCGAGCAGTCCTGACGTAAGGTACGGCGGCGGCGGTAGCGCTCGATGTCGGCGATAAGGTCCCGATCAGCATGACGAAGACCAGGTGCAGACAGATGGCGCACAAGAGGTTGCGCAGCACAGTCGTCGATGCACAGGGGACGGCGATGTAGATGCAACGGCGAGGGGACACACATGCGGCGTGTGTCGCGCGAGGAGGAGGCGACACGCAGCAGCGTTCGTTGCTCGGAGAAGATGCGCGTAGTAGTGACTCGTGATGAGAATGATCGAATGAGTGACCGTGATTCGTGAATGAGGCGATCAGCGGATCGTAATTTCGAATTCGCACTCGATGAAGTGATGTAGTTCTCGTAGATCGTAGTTTCGTGATGTAAATAGAATTCTGTGAATGTGATGATCTGTGAGTGAATGACTGAATGTGATCTGTGAGATTGAATGAGCTTTTGAACTTTGATGTTGTGCGGTTGTGGCCTTGTGGCTTGTGGCAATGAATCGGTGCCGATCGATCGATCGATCACCGAACTCCGAAATGGTAAAATTAGCGTTTAGTAATTCACGTAAACTTTGGTAAAATTGGTATTTACCGATACCGTACCGAAATAGGATGGTATTTACCGATACCGAACCGTATTCTATAAAGTACTGTATTTCCCGAAATACTAAAACCGTATTTACCGAACCGTATAAACCGAAAAAACCGAACGAACAGTCCTAGGCGGCACCCAAGCGACGGATCCAGAGGCGGCTCAGGGAGGACCGACCCAAGGCTGCCCGAGCGGAGAGCAACGTCGGCCCGAGCGGAGAGCAGCGTCGGCGGGCTCACCCGAGCGACGGCAGATCCGAAGGGTGGCGTCCGGCTGGGGAAGATCCAATGGAGACCGGAGAAGAGGATCCGGCGGAGAGGGGGGCCGGCTGCGGCCGGCCGGACTGGTGGCGGGGAAGCCCGATCTGGCGCGGGGAGGCCGGGGCGATTTCGGTGCAGAGGCAGCAGTGTCCGAGCGGAGGAGCGGCTGTCGGCGGCAGAGGCGGCGCGCCAAGCGAGGAGCGGCGCCGAGGCGCGCCGAGCGATGGAGCAAAGAGTGGCGGATCTGGTGGTGCGCAGGTCCGAGAAGATGGTGGCGCCGCGTGCGTCCTGGCCCGGCCGCCACCATGGCGGTTCAGGGACGGGCCGCGGCCTAGCCCGGCCACCACCACGGCGGCGCAGGACCTTCTTCCCGACGGCTTCGAGCCGCGCCTTCTCCGCTCGGCGCGTGCTCGCGGATCTCCTCCCTGCCGTGGAGGCGGAGCTGACATCCCCCTGACCTGATCTGCTGCTTGACGACGACGACAATGGCGGCAGGATCAATAGGATCCACCGCCTAAACGGTGGCGCTGCCCCCGGCGGAGATAGATCTCCCCGAGGGCACGCGGTGCGGAAGCGAGCGAGCGGCTAGGGTTAGAATCTAAACTAGACGTCTGATACCAAGAGGTCTCGAGTTCAAGACCTAGCTGACGCAATTAAAAAAATTAATTGCAGTCCACTTCTATTCCACGTATTAGGCCTAAGGAAGCCTACACGTGAGGGGGAGTGTTGAAGTATAAGTGAATTGCCCATCTTTCTTCATCAGCTTAAGCTTTTGGGTGAACTGGCTGGTGCATGAAACTCAATATTATAGACGTGAGTGAGACTCCAATAGTCCAATTGCTTCAGTCTAAAATTCGACAAGTCCAGGGAGAATCTCGTAGTCGTTGGTGGTTCAGTTCTGGCTCTTGGCATTTGCATCTTCGATTACGAAGGTATTTTTCTGCTCTTTGCGCACATTGCTAGTTACGATTATGCAGCACACAAAACAAGACAATGATGTCGACGTTGCAATAAAGATCTCAACGCAAACGAACATAAAGAAAACACTACAAAACTAATGACGAAGATCTCATCTTTATTCATAGAACGCACGACACAGGAGAGGCGATCTACGTGCAACAATGTATGATACCACAAAAAGGATTATACCTGACGGTTCAAAACCATCATTATAGATGATTTCTGATCTGTCAGAATTTATGTCTGTGATAATAGGTGGTTATCACAGACGGCTCTCGAACCATCTATGATACGTTACAACATAGACAATTTTAGTTAAAAACCTTTGTGATAGTCTAATAGAACTATTTGTGATAGTCTATTATTACAAACGGTTTTAATTAAAAACCATATGTGATTCTATTCTCGTATCCTTATAAATAGGTCTCCTTTAATTCATCAACATTTTCTAATTGCGCTATAAAAACGCGCAATCAGATAAAGCAGATGAACCAAAACATGTCTATTTATGATTGACATTATGTCTTTAATGGCTTGTTGTTTAGATTGTAGATATTTTTGTTTTGTTGGTTTGGTATGCCGTGGTTGTGGGCACGCAGTACTAAGCCGTGGTCGTAAGCCGTGGCCGTATGCCGTAGTCGTTGCGCGCGGTCGTAAGCCATGGCCGTATGCGCCTAGTTTGTTAGCGGCCATGTGCGCCACATCAGCAAATTCTGTTAGCAAACGGAGGAAACGACCTACAGTGCAAACGAAGACAAATTTAGCGAGCTGACAAAGTAAAATACAAATTCTCAAAATAAAGTGGTAGGGGATATATCTCCAGCGATGCAAGTTTAGGGAGACAAGATTTACATGGCCGAAACCCTAGCCATCCAATAATTTCGTAATTTCATATCCAAACATCAAGAAAGAGAGATGATTGGTGGGGGATATATCACCGGTGATAAAGGAGAGGCTGGCAGCGGCAGCGTCACCGTTGTGTTATGACAGTGACACTACATAAGATACTCTTATGACAAGAGTGCATTATGCAGTGAACCGTGGTGTCACAAGCAGAGGCGAAGGAGCTCAAGGAAAATTTGGTGAGGAGAAGTGAAAATTTGGCGAGGAGAAGTGAGAATAGAAGATGAGGAGAAAAGGAGATGAGGAGAACAACCGAACCTTCTATTTTAAAGAGCAAATCTAACGAGATGAGCGGGAAATTCAAATTCGACGAGAGCATATAATTTGAAATATTATCACAGACAGTTCTTGGTAAAGAACGATATGTGATAAGTAGGTCATCATAGACGGTTTTTATTTCAAACCGTTTGTGATACATCATAGACGGTTCGAAAAAAATCATTTATGATAAGTATAGACTAACAGACAGTTTAGAATAAAAACCGTCTGTGATAAGTAGGTCATCAAAGATGATTATTTTTATTAAGGTGAACTTAGATGGTTCATCTTATAAAATCGCCCCTGAACCGTGCACCACAACGGCCACTCAGAAACACATTCGCATCACTACTACTCTAACTAGGACGAAAATGAACCGGGTCCAACCCTGGAGGCAACAATGACAATGCATGCATCACGTTCGCCTACTGCAGAAGCCCACCGACGACGAGGGTGGAGAACACGGCAAACCACACCATAGCCAGGGAAGAAGCCGCAAAGCCAGCGGTAGCACCCGTGAGTCTGTGATTGGGGTTGTCGCGAGCAGCACGCCCAAATCCATCTACTAGGCCACCGCCGCCGCAAAAAGCACGACCACCACGGCCACGACCAACACCATAGCATGAGAAGCCATTGCGGATGCTAATAAAGCCACGCAGTGAGCAAACGAAGAACCAATGGTGAGGGTGGCCACGCGGCGACTGCTAAGGTTGCATTTAGTTTTAGGTTGAAATAAACATATTAGCTAACTTTAACTTAATTAGATTAGTTTAATCTAAAAATTTTGTGTTTGGTAATAAACTTTATTAATCTAAGGCCAGATTCTTTTTGTTTAAAGTTGGTTTATACTTGTACTGTCTACAGTAATTAGCTTTTAAATAATGTATTTTTAAGGTGGAGTCAATAAGAAAATTATAGTAAAAAGTGTACTGAGTTCAGCTGTACTAGCTAAAATCCCATACGACTATTTTTCTCTGCGTACTGCCTCTCGCGAATAGTCAGAATTCAAATATTTAAACTATATAAATAATAAATCATAAGCCATTAGTTCAAAAGAATTCATCCTAAATTGCCGTTTGATTAGATTAGCTAGATTAAAGCCAACCGCGACTGGGTAGACATCAGAATGAAGAGCGTGTCCTCCGAAGCAGATTTGTCCCTCGTTTCACCGTACTGCTGGATCGATCGGTCGTTGCGCCCGTCATCGTACTGCTGTCGGCAACAAGACTATATATAATCCTGTCTACTAAGAGGGCTCGCTTAGGGTAGTTTTGAACTTGCTAAACATTTAAATAAAATTAACACTTAATTACAAAGGGTTACTTATCTTTGTAGGTGACCTCTTTGCAAGTATACATTGCATGATGTGGATTACTGATTGACAGTATAAACCAAATAAGGTAGAACAAAAATTCAGGTTGATAAGAGAGGCCACGTTGATTGCAGCCATTGCAAGTGGCTACTAATAGATGTAGTGTAGGTGGCCATTTAACTCGAACCAAAATTTTTCTCCAAGAGAAAAATAGCCGAAGTCGGTGTCGGAAAGGCCTTCTGGATTGGGGCAAAAACGCAAAATCATTGGTGAGAACGTGGTGTTGCACCCACCGCCGTGGAACATTATTGTTGATTGCCTGATTGGTGAGCTGCCGTGCTAGTTTATGGGTCCCATGACACCGTTGGGCACCATGGGTTTGAATTAGCTTTGTGTATTTTGTAGGCTTGCACAACCAAATTAGCTAATAAGTTTTGTCCTATCATACGTTGGGCTTGAACTTTTGGCTTCTGGCTTATTTTCCACTATTCATAAATTTTATCTTTTTCTGAACTTTTAGCTTTTTGTTGAGCTTTTTTGCCGGTTCTTTTTTTCCGTATTCGTTTGTATTATATATAATGGGCTAACATATTTTTTTATATTTTTAATTTTTTAATTTTTTAAATTTAATTATGCTAAATAAGCCTTTGTCAACTACAGTGTTTTTTCAGCCAGCTACAGTGATTTTAGCCAAAAGCCACAAAAAAAAACCCAACTGATCACCACCTAAGTTGTCGAGATCTTTTTGCCAGATCAAAATGTGGTGTTTGGTACTCATAATCTAGAGCATAATAAATTGTGAAGATGAACGCAAGAAGTGGACCAACGAATGCTCAAATACCAACTAGACGATTTACAATTTATCTGTCAGTATTTAACCTTTTTTTTTTTTGAAGCGTGAACAACTGCCCTTTGCTTTCATTAAGAAGCAGAGTACCTTTTTCATACCGACCACTACATGAGATTAGTCACCAGTATTTGAATTATTTCGGGTTCTTCTAATTACTCTCCTCCCACGAAAACTAGAATAGATACAATGGATCGGACATTTCTCTACGTGATCCATAGCTATACTACTTAAGAAAAGATCATCACAGACGATTTCAATTACAAACCGTCTGTGATATTAAACTATCAGACGCAACCTATCAGTAGGAAGACAATATCGTGCATACATATATAAATTGATAAGTATGAAATAATTGCAAGATTAACAAATCTGAGAATCATTGGTCTTCATGGAACCGAGGAGTAGTTGCATATTGTGGCAAACATAGAATTCACAGGTGTTGCCTGACAGTTGCTGGCGGCACTACAAAAATAGAATTGTTGGTTCGAGAGGCATTACTATGAAGTGTATATATGATTAATGTGTATTAGTGAATACCAGGAAATCTAGATCGTGTCAAGGGCGTTGATCCATTCCTTAGATTTTCGTACCTCTACAACGTACGTGGTGAATGACCTATGTGATTTCAAAAAGTTGTCCTTACTCATTGGGAAGAAAACAAAGACTACAATAGAATTATTTATGGAGAAATGTGTTTACCTGTCGATTAATTGTTGGACAACTATATAGTTGGTTTTATTCTTTTTTTAAAGAATCAAGGTATATTACCATATTCCATTTGTTATAATTACAGTTAGAATCCAGTCGAACCTATACAGGTATGTTGTCATGATCATTAAACCTAAGTTCATGTTGCTTATAAAGTACAAACAAGTATAGACACTAGTGCAGCACTTACCCCGGGTTGTAGGCATAAGTATAAATTCCTTATTGCGGTAAGCCACCAATGTCATCGTCATGTAATTCTTGACGAAGAATGCATCCCCCTTAACGATATCCATGGAGACCAAGCGTGGGTCGAGAAAGCCAACCGATGATTTTGTTAATCTGGCTTCAGTCACTATGTATCTATCTATCTATATATACACACAAAAGCAATGAGTTATATACAACATTTATCGGTATTACATGAATGTAGATTGTGATTTTACGCACTTACAGTGTCCAGCATCGAATTAAGACATCGAGTGTGAAGAGAAAGAATAAGTCCTCGAAGATCACCATGAAAAATAGTTATGAATATCATGCTGAAGATGCAAAGGCGAACTTCTAGGTGCTCCCAATATGGTAAGTCCCAAAATATTGATCTTTTCTTCCTGACATTCTTCTCACGGGTCGTCGATTTATATCCCTTTCCAAACACAACATATAAATCTTTAACCATATCGTAGACATCTTTTCCGCTTAAATGCCTTGGAGTTGAACTGTCCTCCTTCTCTCTGTCGAATTGTTTCTTCATCATGTGGTATGGGTGAGCTCTCCAAAGGAATCTACGGTGATGCATATACATGATTTTGCACGAGTGCTTCAGCCACACACTCTCGATATCATCTAAGTAGTGAGTACAGGCTTTGGCCCCTTTCATACTCTGGCCTGACAGGTTAGCAAGGGCGGGATAATCATTTATGGTGCAGAACAACAAGGAGTGTAATGTAAAGTTCTCTCGTTTGTACGCATTCCATACCTATGCCCCTTCCATCCACAGTATTTTTAGATCTTTCACCAACAGTGGTAGGTACACATCAATATCAATCCCAAGTTGCTTCTTTCCTTGGATAAGTATCGATAGTAAAATATACTTCCTCTTCAAATCCAACCAAGAAGGAAGATTGTAGATGCAGAGAGTTATAGGCCAAGTGCTATGTCAACTACTCATGTTACCGAAAAGATTCATTCCATCTGTACTTAATCTAAACCTTATATTCCTCGATTTAACACCGAAGTTTGCAAACCTCCTATTGATGTTTCTCCACTAGGCGGAATTAGTAAGATGTCTTAGTATTCCATCCTTCTTACGCTCCTCCGAGTACCAACACAACAGTTTTGCCTTCTTTGGGTTCACAAAAAACTAATTCAAATGGGGAATTACAGGAAGATACCATGCCACCTTATCAGGAGGTCCTTTTCTTCATATCTATTCCCTCACTTTTATCTGATTGATTCTTATGCTTGTATCGGGATGCATTGCATACCAGAATATATGCATGTTTGTGTACTCTTTACAGTAAATGATACAGTTGTTCATACATATATGTTACAGTTGTTCAGACATATATGTTTTCTTTCTATTTTTATTTCTAATGGACAAAGAATCTTCTTGGCTTTGTAGATGGTTTTGGGCAACTTGTTTTCCTCCGAAAGCATGTTAGCTAAAAGACCTAACAGTGTCGTGAAACTCTTATCGAACCAATCGTTGCTTGCCTTCAATTTTAGCATTTCAAACACAGCTGACAACCTCGCATACTTTGACTTCAAGAACATGAACAAATGTTTCTCTAAGTCCTCCATCAAGCTTTGGAACTGAACATACTCTCTTCCTCATCACAGTTCCCTTCTGCATCGTGAAGTATCTGATTCAGATTGTCATCATCACAATTCTCTTCCTCATGCAGCTTATCCAAATCGGAACAACAATTGTCATCATCCAGTGGCATATCGTTGACTTTGTTGGCGATGTCATTATTACTATCTTGCTGTGTAATCTGCTTTTCACCATGACTGGTCCAATGTACATATCCCTTTTTGAAACACATTCGAATCAAATGTTCTTCAATATGCGCTCGGTTTTTAAACATCTTTATATTCTCGTAGTCAATGCATAGACAATACATATATTTCATTCCCTTATTCGACATATCCTCCTCAGCAGCTCTTGTAAAAGTAAAAACGCTATTAATGTACTCTTCACTCATACGATTCACATCGTACATCCAAGTTCGGTTCTACGTTATGCATATAACAATTTATTATTTAATATTGAATTAATTAATTAGTATACTAGATATATATGATCTAAAGTAGCTATATTTAGCAAGAATAATTAATTGAATTGAATAAACTCTAGATCATGCTAGATGTAAATAATCTTCTTTGTACATCAAGCTAGATAGATCTAAACCATTTTCAATTCTCCTTTCATAAAAATCTAGATCTAAATTATAATATAATTTGGAACAAATTACTAACCATAGGTAGTCAAAAACTTAATGGATCTACAATCATTCTTGCCAAATAGTCTCATTTCACCAAATGGCCTCAAAGCCCCACCTCCAGCTCAAAGCAACAGCCTAGATCTGGAATTTAAGATAGAGTGTCGACGGGTCTACGCACAATTAATATAGTGAAATTATCACAGACGGTTTTTAATATAAACCGTCTGTGGTGATTTAATTATCACAGACGATTTTTAATACAAACCGTCTGTGAAGTATTACAGACGGTTCAAAGAAAATACTGTTTGTGGTATTTGGTATCATAGACGGTTCTTATTAATAACCATCTGTGATACTTCACAGACGGTTTTCACCATGAACCGTTTGTGATATTACCTCTTGACAGACGATTTTTATTGCAGGCAGCAACACATACAGTTTTTAAACTAAAGTCGTCTATGATTGTATTTAATACTGATAGTTTAGGATAATCAATTGTGATGTGACGTCTAGTATTAGGTTTTTTGTAATAGTGACAGTAGTTGCACCTTGCCGATATTTCATTGAATACACTCGGATTTATGAAAACCAATAGAAAACAAAGGCATGTATACTAAATAAGGCTAAAACTCACATTAAAGAACAAATTGTAAGGCCAAAGTTCCAAATTTAACGATATCGAAACACGCAAACACACATGCTTATTAGAGGTGCCAAACATAGATAGTGTTGGATACGTATTTACCTATTTCGTATTCGCTTCACAATCCTTCGGTTGGTCGGTTGGATGAAATTACACTTTTTTCGTCTCTACACAGGCATTAGACAGTACAGATGCAATTAGAGCGAACACGGGAGACTAATTGCTAAGATGTCGAAGGAAGAGCATTCGATATCCCTTTCCTGCTCAGATGTGGTAATTTGCTTATATGTTATCTTGTTCATAACTGAAGTCACAATAGTCTTTCTCATACCACCTATCATTAGACACATATAGACAGATATCGTTTATCTTATATCATATTATGTATTTTTTCTCTTCAAAGCCAGAGTTAGATACAAATTATGTTAGATATCTATTTATTTCTTCTGTATTCATCTAGGAAGCCTTCGATCAATTGACTCGGCTGGACGAAAATATCTGTTTCGTTTACACTCGTGTTGCTTATTGCTTGCCTAGCTAGAAAGGGAAAATTGCTCTCATGCCACAAACTTAAGTGCCATCTTCTCATTTGCCATATACTTAAGTAGCTTTGTTATTATGCCACAAACTTGAGTGTTTTGTCCTTTGTTTTGCCATTTTCTCCCTTTAATGTCTATTTTAATTTCATTTTGCATTTTCAGGGACTTGAACTGACCCTTTTTTGTATCTTTTTTGCATCTTTTTTGTATTTTGAGGACCAATCCTAACATGGGTACAAAAAAGATGCAAGAGACCGTTGCAAAAAAGATATAAAAAAGGGTCAGTTCAAATCCCTGAAAATGCAAAATGAAATTAAAATAGATATTAAAGGGAGAAAATGACAAAACAAAGAACAAAACACTCAAGTTTGTAGCATAATAACAAAGTCGCTTAAATATGTGTCAAATGAGAGGATGATACTTAAGTTTGTAACATAAGAGCAATTTTTCCAGCAAGAAAGGGCCCGTTCAAAGAAAAATTAGCCAACCTCACGACGCGTTCCTCTCCAGCTCTCCTTTCCTCCAAGAGATTTCCGCCCGGCCGCCCGCTCCCATGCACGCCTCCGTGCACAAGGCGACCACTCATCCCAAACCCCTCAAAATTAGCCCACTAATCCCGCTATAAATCCCCCTCCCTCCTCAGGCAAGCAGCAAGGGCACAGAGGCAGCCAAGAAGCAGCAGCAGTCAGCTCGTCGAGCCCTTCTTCCTCGCCTCCGTTCCGTCCCGCCGCCGTCTCGTTCTCGAGTCGACCACCACCTCAACCAACAAGGGATGGAGATGAAGAAGATCGCCTGCGCCGTCCTCGTCGCCTCCTCGGCCTCCGTGGCCCCGGCTCCTGCCCCCACCAGCGCCTCCGCCGCCGTGGCCCCCGCCATCGGCGCGGCGCTTGGCGCCACCGTGCTCTCGTTCTTCGCCTACTACCTGCGGTGAGCGGAGCCAGCCAGCAGCCGCCTTCGCTGCGCAGATGGAGGAGGAAGAGAGGAAGGGAAGATACTTCAATATATGGCTACGCTAATCTAAGCACGCGCGTGCATTTCTATTTCGATCGATCGATGCGTGTGTTTTGATTTATGTTGATTTTAGTACCTTTGTTTTTTTTCTCCTCCTTTGACGAATTGATGTTGTTGATTGATGCACCGGATTAATTTGGTGCTCCTTGTTCTGTTCTTCCCTTCGAGAGAGGGATGGATATTGTATTATTGTTTGCCATTTGTTTGGATTAATTCAAGTGTTGGATTCGATCAAAGCATACGTAAATTTGGTTGGATTCTGTTTTTGAGGAGATGCTTCGCGTCTATGGCAGTGGTAAACTGGTAGTGGCTTGCATTTACACTGATGAGAAATGATTAGAGGAAGATGGTGTAGATGAAATTGCACCTCATTTCGTCCTTGTGTTATTGGATTATTCACTAACGTAAACATTCCGAGAACTATAGTTCTTTACTTTCAAAATTAATACATCATGAATTTTGTAGGAGTTTCATAGGAAAACCTACATCCAAATTCCTATTATTCAAATTCCTGTGAGAATCATGCTTTCCATACGGTTCTCTGTTTCGTCAGCCAAACTAAACCAAGTACATAGCATTCACTTGAGAGAACAGTAGCCACAGCGGAAGGTTACGGGCCTGTATGCAACGGCTGCGGCTTATAACTTTTGGCTGTTTACGGTACAGATTACGAAGAGACAGATACTCGCTTGCGATTTTGGCTGGTACAGATGTTGGGCTTTTAACGTGTAGACCGTTTAACTTGTAGACCCTGTCTTAAGAAAATACTCCGTTTGAAAGTTAGGTACTATAGCAAAAACAAAATACCGTCAGCTTCGAAAGAAAAAAACAGGCCCAGTTACCAGCCAGATTCAGAAACATATGCATCTTCTTTCAGTTTCAGGGCAACCATGCTTTGATTTACCACCTAGAAAGGAATCAGTCACCACTCATAAGCAATACATTAAGGAAACAGAAGATTAACCTAGATGTAAGGTAAGATACTTGTCTCCATCTTGAACAAACGTAGAGTTCAGAAGAGCAGATAACTAACAAAAAAGCCACACTTCATGTGCCAGACACCAGGCCTCCCCGGCATCTAGCCAGTGGTACTTGGCCTTGCAAGGTCAAGAAATGATAACCAGTAACATAAGGATTTCCACATCCCAATGCAAGAAGAAAAAAAATAAAAATGCTTCCGTAGGCTTTGATCCTAAGCTCAAGTGGGATAGCAACAAACTTGGGCTGAAGAACTACATAGATTGCTGATAATTCAGGGTTCTAGTTCAGTGGTTTCCTTGAGCCCCCTGACAGAATGAAAGATGAAAAGAGATCTGAAAAACTTCATGGACTGGCAGCTGAAGGTGAGTGATGTGCATCCTCCTTTCGCTCCAAATGCCTTTTTGTAATGACAAATGAGCACCAATAATGGCAATGCTTATCCTATCTACTAGTGGACAATAATGCCAATGAATCTTTACCATCCAAAAGGAAGGTGACAGGTTATTGCAACTAAATCTAAATTGGAGCCTACATCACACCGCTGTTCAGTGGTCAGCATGCATGAAGTCTATGAAACCTAACTAATAGGGGATGTCTGATGTGTATTCTGTACAAAACATTGCCACTTGGACATACGCTACAGCTGCAACTTAAATAGAGTGCAGTATAGTGTATATATAGACTGATGAAAAGACTCCATGTCTTCATGAGCTTTGCTTCCGGAAATTATGGTTTACAATGGGCTGTTATGCAGCTACCATATTATTTCTGTTTCTTTAATTTCCAACCACTTGTCTGAAATCTATCTTGATTTCTCAAGTACCAAGAGGTCAGTAAAACAGAAATCTATCTAACTGCAGTCAAATAGAAATCTTCACTTGGGCCTCTATAGTCTACAATGTGTTCTTTGCACCTATTTGAATTATCGCTCTTCAGGGCCAACAGGATCTGTCAAATACCTAGGCAGAAGTGTTAACAAAAGCACAGTTGGTTTGATCACCATTATTTTAGACTGTGATGTAGTATTAACGTACATAAATCTAAATCTTGCTTGATATATACATCAGGACACGGTGGATAATGGGAAAGTCTCAATTATACTACTCAAGAATTTCTAAAAAGCAACTAAAGTTGGAAAAATAATATCCAACAGCTTAGTTCAGGACTTCAGGTCAACGTTGCTAACAACTTGGTACCAGCAAAGTTTCATCCTGTGGACAGGCAAGAATAATCAACAACTTGCCAATCAATTCAAGCTGTTCTACCCACATGTTTACAGGGTACATTTAGGTAAAACCATAAAAGTCAGCAAGTATCTGTGTTTCATTGCCCTGTTCATGGTGGACAAAACTGAGCTGTGAACTGGAGTGGTAGTTTGACAAGAACCTTACAGTTCCATCTCTGATAACCACCTCATAAAACAAGTATCAATTCAGTGTGGGGTAACTGGATCAAATCCATTAAATGATTCAGATTCCCCAGCAAAGTTTGTCAATAAGTGTATGCAGTAGGCAAGCTAGACTTAAAAAAGAGCTTAGTCATCAATAAGATATAACGTTGAAGCTGATTTACCTAAAATCTACAAAAATTTTCTTGATCAAATGGAAGGCTAATAAATCATGTAACCATCCTTGGACATAAGAGTAAACAAAACAAAGGAGAAACTAACAAGAAGAGAAACATGGTACTACTAAAATGGATGCATATCTTCATGTAACTATAACAGAAGAAACAACAAAAGAAACACAACTGAAAAAGATAAATTCAATATAGCCCACGGACATTTCATTATCCGAAAGCACCTCAAATTCACCACCTTTTATTGATACAATTTTATCTCCAAATTCCTTGAGATCTTGTAAAACAAAGCTTACTCCTTGAAATCTCATAAACCACCCTTGATAAAACTCAATTTACTGATCAAAATTCAAAACTGAGCTTTGAAGTTTGAACTAAAGGCTGAAGCCATAACTTTTTTTTATGGCTTGAAGCCATAACTAGACAAGCAGCTTGCAAGCCCACTCTCACCTCAATACCTCACCAGCAAACAATAGCTGTTTAATGTACGGTGATTTTATCCAAGTGCCAAATCATGAAGGTTCCAAAACACAGCTCAGCAATAAGAGAGTCACGCAGTAGGCAGCTGGGATCTAAAATGCAGTTATAGCCACCTAGTTAACATTTACCAAACAAGATACCAACATGGAGCTGGTTCAACGAAAATCTATTTATCTATGGAAGATGATAGATTTTGCAACTGGTTTGATACTTTGATCTAACAGAAGAGGAATATCATTGTACTAGCAACATTTATTTTTTAAAGACCATTATACTAGCAACATTTCAAACAATCAAATTACGATTTCCTTGGCCCCGTGTAAATACACCAGAACTAAGCACAGTTTGACATCCACAAGCACCAAAATTTCATAGTTTAAAGTCTATTAGCCTATCGATAGTGGATTCTTATTCCTCAATACTGACACTAACCATGCTTCCTGGAGAGAGCTCAGCTTCAGCTTACCGCATCAAGATCGCAGCTACGGACCCAACAGATACCCCGAGAGCGCAAGAGATGGCGACCACCCGCGTCCGGAGCAGCATGAGGTTAACATTCTTCGTGGCCTGGAGGCACAACGTGAGCACCTGCAGCCTACCGCTGGCCTCCATCTTCTGGAAGAAGGCGATGGGCTTGATGGCGCGGCGCAGCACCAGGGCGGCCGTGAAGGGGAACGCGAACGCCGCCACGCCCTGCACCGCCGCGGCCGACTCCACCCCGACGGGCGAGGCACCGGAGACGATCCAAGCGCCGGCGGCAAGGTGCGCCCCGCCGAGGAGCGCGAGGGAGGCGCTGAGGCGATGCACGGCGCGGCGGAGCGCGTTGAGCTCCCGCCGCGCCTCGTCGGCGAGCGGCGACGTGTCGCGCTCCACCGTGGGTCCCTCGATCTCCTGGTGCCGCATCGCCTCCTGGGAGGTGGGGGCGGGAGCGGTGGCGGCGTCGGGGTTGGGGTTGGTGTCTGGGGTCGTGGAGAAGCGGCGGTGGGGGTGGAGGAGCAGGAAGGGATTGGGCGCATGAGCGTGTGGTTTGGGGATGCTCAGCGCAGGGAAGAGTTTGTCCGCGGTGGCCATGGGGCTCAGGAGTCGGCGGAAGATCGCCATCGGAGAGTGGGAGGGAGGTCGCTACGCTGCGACGGCGCGGTGGAGGCTAGTAGGCTACCGCTTACAAGAAGTCGCTTTTCTTTCTCCGGTCATATGCAAAGCGTAATCCATGCAGTACGCTTTACCGATAGATATGGCGATTTGCAGCTAGCCAAGTTCGGCCTAGCTCCTGCTCCGGTTTTTGGGCTAGTTCGTAGAGAAAATTACAATTCAAATTCTACATATTTTTTTAACTATTACGCTTTTTAAAAATTTTCAGCCTAGGTTAGCCGTAATCGAACGGGTTAGCCGTGCCTGCTGGTCTGTCGGGTTAAACGGACGTATATTGGCCCCGCATAGTAAGACGCCTCTGAGCCATGACTGGACCGCCGCCTTGGCCCACGGGCTAATCGGGGTCATGCCAAATTGGGCTCGTGCCGGGCCGCCATTAGGCCACGACTGGTGGCGAAATTTGGACACTGTTGGACCCATAGCCCACCGAAATTCCTTTTTTGGCCCCCCAAAGCAAAAAATTCCAAAAATAGACCCCATTTGAGCGCGTGCACGGGGAGGACACGTGGCCATCGCTCATCCGGCCGTGCGGTTCGTGATCGCACGACCGCTCGGCGCCGCGCCCGAGCGCGCGAAGCGCCCGCCCAGCGCCACCGCCTCGCGTGGACGCGCGTCCCCGCTCCGACCGCGCGTCCGCGCCGCGGCAGCGCCCCGCGCCCGCCAGCCAGCGTGTCTTGACGCCGACGCGCGAATCTTTGCCATTCGCGTCCGTCCTTTTCGCCAAAATGAAAAAGCAAAGCAAAGACGCACACGCCAAAATGAAGGGCTTTTTCATGTACCCAACAGACACGCGCCAGAGCCCAAAACGGCCCCTCAGAGCACACGCGCATGCACTTAAAAGCGCAAGGAGAAGGAAGAAATGCTTGGCGGCAGAAGCTCAAGCACGCTTGAAACGAAGCGAGCGAGAGAGTGAGGAAGCGAAGGAAAGTGACGAGTGAAACCCGTAGATTTGAGTTGTGTTTGTTCGAATCTGCGGTTTTGCAAATACAAAGTTGTAGATCGCCTCGTGTGCTTCAAGAAGAGGTAAGTCTTGTGCCCATGAAACTAAAATTTTATGTATGTGATTAGTCCATAATTAGTCGATTAGCACAAATCATCGCTTGGTAATGTTATTTTATGTGAATGTGTGATACGCGATGTCAATATTTGGTACGTTATGTATTTGTAGGTAATCTTTATGTGAATATATGTATTATAAGTCAATGTGTCATACATTGTGTATGTGTAGGTAAAAATCAACATATGATGCATGCTTTATTGTAGTGTAGATAATGTTGTATTTTATGTTGAAGTTACGTATTGTAATGTAGTTAGTTTTTGTGAAGAAAAGAGAGGAGCAAAGCCTAAGAGTTGAATTGTTTTCGTTTGGAATCGTGGACTTGGCAAGTAGAAAAGTTGTAGATCGTCTCGTGAGCATCAACAAGAGGTAAGTTTTGTGCCCATGCAACTATAATTTTATGTATGTCATTAGGCCTGAATTAACGAAACCATCTTGTGTTATTGTTATTTTATGTCAATATTTTATACGCTATGTATGTATAGCAAATCTTGCATATGTTTAGCATGATGTATTGTAGTGTATATAGGGTTTCATTTTTGTGAACATACGTAATGTAAAATAGTTTCAGATTAGGTGGAAAATATGAAGTTGTAGTGTGTAGACGTTGAGAAAACACATATTTATGTTAGAGCAATTGTAGGTGATAACAATAGTACTAGGATTAAAATAAATTAGAAATAAATTTGGTAGATTAGAAATAATGGAGGGTGAAAGGTGCAGTATGGTAATCGAGCAAAGTAATGGTATGGTGTGGGAGGAGCGGTGAGGACCGTGCAAGAAGTTTGCAAGTGGGGAAGATCTTGGTGCGTGCTAGTGCGCTTGTTGGGCTGATCTTGATCGTATAGAATCGAGGTGGTGGAAGGAGAAAGAAATCAGAAATGGCATGGCACCCGCCACCACCTCTACTCTACTCTAGCCCAAAGATCTTTCGCTTTGAACTTATCCCAAAATCAAAATAAACGGATACCTTTTGAAGTGAATTTTTCGAATGGTTTATGGACTTCAAAGCTATATACGCTGCTTATGTCGCTTGTCTGCGTCTCAAAAATGTTGACCGTAGTTATTTGTAGTGTTTATGTCGTTTTCTATCTATATACCACTAGAAATTTACATAGACATTTACTTTTAGAAATATTTGTTTGCGCCCAAATGTCGTTTGCTACATAGACTGTTTATGTCCATAGTTAGAAAAGATTGTAGTGTAAATAATGTGTAGGTGTTGAAAAGTAAATATTTATGTTGGAGCATTTGTAGGTGTTAAATTTGTAGTAGTTAGATTAGAGACAATTTGTATAATTAGTATGCTTAGTGAATGATCAGTAGTATGAAGGTCATTTCATGGAAATAAAAATGATAAGTATATTTAATTTGATGTATGGTACAATTAGAAAGTGAAATAGTTACAAATAAATCGTAGATTTAGGAATACAAAACATATAATAATCGAAATCTGTTAATTACATGATACGATTGTTACATGTCGTGTACTAAAATGGTTGATTATGCACTTATGTTAGGTACACAATGGTGGCATTGAACAATTGATGGTGTTTTATGGGAGTGGTCTCGTGCGTGATGGGCCGTATGGGGCGGACTGTCAAATTGCGAGCGGGACCGTGATCCGCACCGGCCCGAGCGCCATGAGCTTGTCGAGCTACGAGGTGTGTCCGCTCAGCGCTCGATCGATGCACCGCAAGGAAGAAGTTACGGATCGAGGCGATCTATGCCTCAATGGTGGATGACGGAAGGGGAGCATATGGCAACTTCGAAGGTGACCAATGACGCCTCATGGGCGAACTACATGGAGGTCGTGCGCAACCCCGATGCCGCGATATATGGGAGGCCAATGGTGTATGTCGAGTTCGTGGAGAGGCGTAATCATCGTGCATGGTTGGTTCGGATACGGTGGAGATGAAGTGGCGGCGGTCATGAAGACCCTTGCGGGAGAACATGTGGGCGAGGAAGTGGGTGATGAAGACGGCGGGAGGCGTGCGCGAATTTCCAGCCCAACGAAGGTGTGCACGACAGTGGTGGGCCGCCGTATTGACCGTATCATGAGTATCTTGGGGACCGGGTGGAAGAAGAGGACAGCGAGGAGGATGAGGAGGTTGACACAGCAGCTCGGAGAGGACGAGGATGGCGAAGGTGCAACCTGGAGGGGTGGTAGGTCGTGTTGTGACCACGACGGTGCAGACGTGTCGCCCGGATCGACGACATCGCAGCGGCAGCTCTAGTTCGCACAGCGGAGGAGGAGAATGGGGTTCAGCGAGGCGCACTCTTTGCGGGCGGTGCTTCCGTAATAAGAGTCTTTGTCCAAGCGAGCTATTGCTAGACATGTCGTCAACATAAGCCGGACGATCGGGTCCACAAGTCAAAGCCGACACGCACGTTGTGAAGTGTGTGGACGGGTCATGTGGTGGCAAAGTCCGTGCACAACGGTACAAGGGCGTTGGCATGGAGTTCGGATAACGGTGCTGCAAGATCACGATTGCGAGCTTGCGGGCCAAGACATAGACACCGCAACATGACATCACGTTATGTTGCGGAGGTGGTCACGCACCTCGCCCAGCGGATGTGTCAATTACCCGAAGGTTCGATGGCGGCGCAGAGCGAACGAGGCGGGCTACAGTGAGCTACAAGAAGGTGTGGCGCGGCGAAAGGTCTTTGCACGGTATGTATGGGACGACGAGGAGGCGCACGACTGGTCCCAAGAATGCTGGATCAAATTGCACAATCAAACCTGCACTTACATAAACAGCGGGAGAGGGTCCATCCTACGGAGGCCCGAATCGTTTCATTCTTGATAGAGTGTTCGGGCCTTCCATCAGCGATACAAGGGTTGGTGGTGCCGCCCAGTGCTAACTGTAGATGGGACGTTCCTATCCGGCAAGTACAAGGGCACTATCCTTACTGCGATTGCAAATGATGCAAATTGTGGAGAGCGAGAATACGAGATAGCGGCTTTGGTTTCTTTGCAATTTGAAGAATGCCAGAGTGCAAGACAGGCCCGAAGTGTGCCTTATCTCCGACCGCAATGCAAAGCTTGATGTCTGCGTTGCGTAACGTTCTGAGATGGGACGCAGCCCCGCCCCGTGGATCGATGTGAAGAACGGCGGTGCATGAGGCATATTGCGGCGAACTTCCACGAAGGTTCCGTAGCAAGGACCTCATGAAGATGTTCAAGAAGCTATGCATGCAGAACTGAGCGGAAGTTCGACGCCTTGCGAGGCGGCTCGATCAGAGGCTACGAAGCATGTGCATGCAAGCGAGGGGCCGTGGAGGGCTCCACAAGAGTCGGGTATTCTCACAATGGGTTCACCCAATGCACCGACTTGGAAATGTGGTCTTTGTTGCACGACACCGGTGGGGCGAGGTATGGGATCATGACAACCAACATGTCGGAGGTTTACAATGGTGTATTGAAGGCGTCCGATCCTCGCCGATCACGGCAATTGTGGCGAGACACAGGAACCGCACTGTCGGGTACTTTGTGAATAGAGCCAGGATGGCACGAAGCACGTTGAGGAAAACAAGCAATACTCGAGGTCATGCAGCCTTCATGGACAGGAAGATGGAGAAGGCTCGAACCCACATTGCTCACCCATTGATGGCTTAAGGAGGAAGTTTGAGGTCCGCCTAAGGCGAAGTATGTCATGGGTCAAATTAGAGGGGAGCGAAGCGGTATGCACGATTGGTGATGAAGCATCTTGCACCGCAACAAGCCCGACTTACGCACAAGCCATGCTCCCATGTGTACGCGGCATGCGCTGTATGGAACCAAGCGTCGACACAAGACATCTCCAAGTACTACGACATGCAAGACTTGTATGCAACACGAGTGCAGAGTTCCATTCCTACGGGTAGACATGCACTACAGGAATTATGGCGGGAGATAAAGTGGGTGCCCAACGATGCATCAAGCATTTCGGGCGTGGAAGACGACAAAGCCGCCGCATCCGCAACGACATGGATGAGAGCCGAGGGGATCGTGTTCGCGCCCAAGTGTAGGCTATGCAAGACCTTTGGCCACTCCTCGGTCGGTGCCCAAGCAGTAGGCATCAAGCAACGCTCAGTAGTACCAACCATAATCCATATGTAATGTATTATTCAGGAGGTGTACGCTTAATTGTTGGCTCGATGGTGTAGCTATGTATTGCACATTACCATGTTATGTATATTTTCGCACATTCCATATGTTTCCTTGTCGTGTGGGTCATATTGGTGTGCACATTTTACGTATGTTTTTGTACATTCCGTACGTTTCCCTGTCATAACATTTGTTGTGAGTTATGTTGTTATTTGTTGCACATTTTGTTGTAATGTACACTAACTTGTTATCCTTCTTTGGCAGGACATGGCGTTCGAGCTGCTAGAGCCCCGTTGGGACGAGCACCACCGATGCCATGTGTGGTTGTCGGCACCCGCACAGGGGCCTCCTTGCTTCGTCCTTAGGGGCCCCCGAGAGAACTGGCGTCTCGACCCTCGGTACATCCCACTACTACGGACACCGGCCTGCGCCCATTGCCCGCATGTTGGATCTACCGCATGGGTTCCGAGACGATGCGCCATCTGTTGTCGACTCGTTGATCGATGGAGGCCGAGACTCACACCTTCCACTTCCGGTGGGAGATGACGGTTACGCTGCAGACGCCACGATGATTACAGTCTACCCTCCGTGGTGCCGCTTTGGTGCCACCCGAAGGCGCAGATTGGAAGGTTCGTGCAGGTCACCGGTTCGGTCATGCGATCCGAGACAACGCAGCTGGGTGCCACATGGATGACTTCGCCGCTTCATGACTGGCCCGTAGACGCAGATGAGGTCGCGGTGCGACGCACTTCGCTGCATACCGCTATATCTGTTCGGCACGTCTTGTTCCTAGCACGACCGAGACTCCGTGCGGCCTAGCTACATACCGCTAGCGAGTCCTTGGCGGATGGTGGCCCGGTCGCAGACCACGATATAGCTGGGATCGCGGTCCTTAGCTCCACATACCGAGGCTTGTGTGACGCCTCGCGCATCGCGCGCCGAGCCGATCCTAGCCGCCGCTACCTTCTCCTTCGATTGTGGTCATGGGAACACTTCCCGTTGGCGAGCCCGACTTTGGTCGTCGTGTGCACCCTTATGACCTCATCCGCAGATTGTATGGTGGTGACGACCCCATTGATGCACCCACAATGGGTACACGTTGGACGCATGGTCGATTGAGGTGGGCCAGGGAGAGACCGAGACGTGCGTACTCGGATTTCCACCAGAGGTTCGAGCTTCTGGCGTTTGCCGACGTAGACTGGTGGCCATGGTCTCCATAGTTAATTGCGAACACGGCCCCCCACGGGTTGTCATACCGGTCGAAGCGAGATCGAGGTACTTGGATGACGACCGCCACTTGGTGTTCGCGATGCGCCGAGCCGCATGACCCACACCGAGTCATGAGACGGTTGGGCCGTATCAAAGATGTCCCTCCCATGGCAGACGCCTCTTGCGGAGGAGTTCCACCGTATGTCAAGACACCCCAAATTTAATTACTGCATTAGTGTCAATGTCGATCGCATCGATTGTGTAATGTCTCAATGGACTTGCAGCAATCGAGGAGAGGCGAGCGATCAAATCGGAGAGCCACACGCGCGGACGTGGGCGGACATGTGGTCCGACCATGCGCATACGATGGTTGTGGATGAGACACGCCGCGACGACCGACGACCCGCGCCGCATGTGGCATACCTTGACCGGTACGCCCACGCACCCGCCGTAGGCTTACTACGGGAGCCCCACGACCTCCACCTCATGCCGTTCACGGGCGGCTATACAGAAGGTCCGCACCGTCATCTAGCGCACGGTCGACGAGGCGATGAGAGTATCTTGTGTCATTACGCAATGCAGATTACATTTGAACCGATCGCTTGTTTCATCGCAGTGGACCGGATACATCGATCGACATCGAGGCTAATGAGGCTATACGACATAGGAAGTCCAATACCGAATCTCGGTGGGTAAGCTATATCGCGCAGCATCGCGAAATGGCAAGGGGTACGACACGGGGCTTGAGTTGTGGTCGCCACCGAGATGAGCGTTGTTGCTACACGCGTGGCGGGCGTGGCGAGGACCACCACCTCCTCCGCGCTCCGTCGGCACCGGGATCAAGACGGCCATCCTCGGCCTCCACGCGCCGCCCCGTTCGACAATTGGCAACTATTTGTTTGTGCACTCATTTACCATTTATGTCTAACCACATGTTCGTCTTGCAGCAATTGCGGCGAGGATAGCACGCGCTACGGAGGGCGACGCCATCACGAGGTCGACATTGCCGCACGAACGGAGGGCCGTCCGAGAGTCGGCAAAGCTACGATCGCTCGGCCTCCACGCGCTTCGCCCGCGGTTCGACAATTCGCAACTATTTGTTCATGCACTCATTTACCATTTATGTCTCACGCACATGTTCGACTTGCAGCAATTGCAACAGATAGCACGCAGCTACGGAGGGCGGCGTCATCACGAGGTCGCCATCGCCGCACGAACCGAGGGGCTGTCCGAGAGTCGGCCAAGCTACGGCCGCTCGCCTCCACGCGCTTTGGCGGCGGTTCGACAATTCGCAACTATTTGTTCATGCACTCATTTACCATTTATGTCTAACCACATGTTCATCTTGCAGCAATTGCGACGGGATAGCACGTCGCAACGGGCATCGTCATCACGGAGGGCGACGGACGAGCGACCGCGCTCTCCGGGGACGCGACGGCCCACTCGCAGCAGCGCCCACGACTCGCCGGATCAACCGAGAGGCAGATGCCCTCGTATCTCCCGGGACAGGTGCAGACCAACCTATATGACCGGGACAGGTGGGTTGTGCCGACCTATCAAGGCATGACATCGCACGAGTACATGGGGGACTTCCCGTCGACATCCTCATTTCACCAACCACATACCCCGGTATGCACTAAACGTGTGTATTTCATTATGAATAATTTTCGTACTTTCCATTGTCTAATTCAGTTGTACCATCTAGCGTGGACGTAGGCACCTCCTCCGATTGGGTGAGCTCTATGCTTTATGACCCCGTCGTCGAATGCTGCTACTGAGTTGTACCCACCGCCGCCTCGCCACACCCTCGCAGCACGATCTTCGCGATGCACCCCGCTCCCTAGTAGGTTCACCTTCTCGAGGATCATATGCGCTGCATTTATATGCGCGGACGACGAGATGATGAATGAATTTTTAAATTGTGCTTTTGTAATATTTGTGATGTTTTTCAAGTGCTTGATGGTTTGATGTTCAAAGATGGTTTCAGATAAAAGGGTTGCTCTAAGTTCTTTGATTTAGTACGGCATACAACCAAGCGAGAGATGACAACACGGGGTAGCTGGAGAAGACATAGCTTGACGACAATTTTTTTGCCTTGTGATAACAACTCCACGTACATAACAACCAATTCATCACATGCTTAACAACGTTGCACATTACATCGTTATGGAAAGAGGGCACGAGAATATGAAGGTCACGAGAAAATGAAGGCATCATGCACTTACAACACGAAACAACACATACATTGCACATACGCATGAATTTATGGAAAGTTCTACACCCAAAACATCAACACAATGATCCCATCGCACAAAGATCAACACATTCCGCACCCTCGTGGCCTACATGCCAAACGAGCCTCGTGGCACCCACATGGAGAATCTGCTGAGGGGCCGCCTCGGACGAGGCCGCCATCGTGGTAGTGGCACGCACATATGCGCTTCGGGTTCGCGCGAGCAACATGTGGGATCATAAGAGCTTCCTATGTTGACAACCTCCTCGCTTCCCTCTCGCGTTGCATCTGTTGGCGGAGCTCATTGTTCTCCTCATTGAGAGTCTCCATTCGGTACTCCAAGTCCATTATTCGGTCCCATAAAGTACCCACATAACGGCCAATATACCGCTCATGAGGAGGGTCGATCCAATGGGAGAAGTCGCATTTCGCCATCTGCGAAAAATGACGAGAAACATGGAGGGTCCATAAGCAATAAAAATGTACTATTAGTAATTTGTACCGGAGCGTGGGCATCGGAAGAAACGGCGCCGCCATCGCTCGCCCTTCCAGACTGCACGACCACGCACTCATTGTGTCGCATTTCGCCACGCCGTTGCGCACGCCGGCTTGGTAGCAAGCGCATGCGTGGTCCGAACATCTCCTCCTTTCCAAGGGAAGGTCTTCCTCGTGACCCATATCCGATCGCCCTCATCTTCCGCCATGGTATGTTCTTTGTTCGATTCTGTGGTTTTCGCTACAACTTCATGGGACCTCTACCGTGCTATTTATATCGAATGGCGGGACAAAAGATGGTCGCTTTGCCAGAGACAAGACAAAAGCGCTCAGCTTTACTCGGTGAGATGACAACACATGCCGACTTTACGCAGTGATATGACAAATCGGGGCGCTTTGCTCGGTTAGATGACAACACATGCCGCCTAAAGCGCCTACATAAAGACTACGATCCAAAAGCCTTCATACGAACATTTATTGCTACTCAAAAGCCTACATAGGAACATTTATTGCTACTCAAAAGCCTACATAGGAACATTTATTGCTACTCTGAAAAGCCTATCGCTACGTAAACCAACAAAATAGGGGCGTAGGTCGTAGCCTTTCTGATGAGTGTTCACGTCATAGGCATGTATCATTTCAGTGAGTTTTCATGTCACCTTTCCTTGTTGTTTCATAAATACATGATACTGAGCTCGAAAAGCCTACATAGGGACATTTCCATGGACTATGCCCATCGCACTGCATAACTTCGCCTACATAAAGGCCTCCTATGTCTTCCATACCACATCTCCTCCTCAAGCCTTCACAATACTACTACACAACAATGTCTTCTCGAGGTCCGACCCATTTGGAGTGCCGGAGTGGCATGAGCGCCCAAGTGCCGCTGCGGCTTTAGGACGATGTTGGGAGTCCGGACGGATCAAGAAGAGCGAGCCAAACACGGCCGTAGGTTCTTCAAGTGTCCAAACACGGATGACGATTTCATGGTAACGACGACAACTAAATCATTTGTTTCTCGTTGTCGCTTTCAACTTGATCCATGACATCTACCATGCCACACATAGGCTTGCGTGTTCATCGAATGGGTGGATCGGTGTCGCCGACATGGCCACATAACCGAGCGGTGGAGGTGGAAAACAAAGGACAATACTTTGTCAAGATGACTCGAGCTCGCGAGGTGGAACGACAGTGCGGCGTGAGCAAGAGTGCCGCGTGAGGGTGGACCAAATCCGTCTCAAGGGCAAGGAGGATGAGCTGCAAAGGAGGCGGGAGCGGCTAAGTCTGCGTGAAGCGACCATCAAGCGTCGGGAGGAAGAGCTTCAAGCTCGGGAGGCACTCTCAAGACCAAGAATGACAGGAAAAAGGATGCAATGAGCCATCTTCAAGGCGCGATAAAAGGGGAAACAACCACGCTACACCCAAGAGACAAAATGTTACGAGCGATTGGGTGGGTTAGTCGCATATCATGCTATATGTTATGCATGTAATAAAATTGTACGCAGATGTTATGAAGTTTATTTCTATTCACATAAGGTTATTATCTCGTGTGTTCGCATTCAATGATTCAGATAGCAAGTCATTTAACAATATTAACATACTCTTGGTACACTAATTCTTAGTAACATAAAAATATCACTTACCAATGTATATATCAAATAAAAAGGGATTATCCGTACAAAAATTCCATAAAAATTACCAACATATACGAGGAGAAGGCATCAGCAAAGACAACACGAACAACTCATACATTTCACGTACATGACATGTAGCAAGTAGTACAACCACCAACACACCAACGAACACAAGAACTAAAATACAACACAACCGTACATAAAACATTACCAAAAGAGCTTGACGACAAGAAAGCATAAAACATTGCGAACATACACGAGGATAACCTCCAAAGACTACAACTTGAGGATAACAATAAACACAAGAAACAAAATAGCACACAACATTAAATTTATCTTCCACTCTAGTGCTGTCGAAACGATGTCGCATCCGACGGGTCGCAACCCCACGACAACTCTCTCACGGCGAACACCGTCATTCCTATTTCCCATTTCATCCTCCCACACCCAGAATCGGCAACCACCATGAGCTTCCTGCGATTCCATGACAAGAAGATTTTTAAACATACCACCACGATTTGAATGAACCCGAAACAATATGACTCACCGAGTGATTGGGGCACTTGTAGTAGTGTCACCCCGGATTCTTGGCCGTCTGTGATGTCCTACGTCTAACCACCAAGTTGCAATTTGGGCACATCACCGTGGGTGCCCATGAAGACGTGCTGAGCTGACTCATTGCCTAGTCTGGGGGAGTGAGCACGAAATAAAACTACACAGATTGTGAACAACTTACTCAGAGGTGACTGATAACATGGCCGGGAGTATGTGAGGGATGGCTCCGTTTTATAGGCTGTGTGGGGGGTAGCCTCACACACAAAGACCACAGACAACACAAATCTGGACCCCACACCATGCTCAGTGAGGAGACAAAATATGCCAGCTTTTGAGGTGACCTCACAAAACGGGCAGCTTTGCTCGGTGACATGACAAAAGAGGTCGACTTTGCTCGGTGACTAGACAAAACAGTCGACTTTTGCTCGGTGACTAGACAAAACAGTCGCTGTTGAGCTACCGCCACCGAGTCGCTTGATGACTCAAGCAGGCCATTACGACATATACATATTAGGCTAATACTTTAACTTGGCGAATGACGTGTGGTACAATTTTCTACGCACACGTAAGAGAGTGAATGCACAATTTCTGCGCAGTCTTCGGGAGGAGCCTATCTCATCAATTATCCATTTTCAGTCCCCGAGCTAGTGTCAAAGTCAATAAGTCATTCCTCGAAAGTCCCAAGTGCAATGATACACGTCACATTCAAAAGGCATTACATAAGAAAGCATAAAATGCATACAATGGATGGATGTACATAATATTGACAATGAAATAAATTTTAATATTGGATCAAATAACACCTCTTACCGAATGAGGCCATCATCTTGGTTCCGTGGCTTGAATAAGGAGGACATCATTTCTAGTTTGGGTGGTGAGTGTGCACCGATGCTCAGATTTAGAGATAAGAGGCCATTGGCGAGAGCTAAACACCTAAACAATGCCAAAAGGCATGAGTATAGCCAATTCGTGATTACTAAAGAGAGCAGTTGTCCTCAGTGGGATGCCAAAAGATGCCAGCTTTGGGCAGTGACATTACTAAAGAGAGCAGTTGTCCTCAGTCAAATGACAAAAAGAGGCCCGCTTTGCTAAGTGAGATGACAAAACATGGCAGCTGTGCTCAGAGACATGACAAAACGGGGCAGCTTTGCTCAGTGAGATGACAACACATGCCAGCTTTGCGCAGTGACATGATAAAACGAGGCAGCTTTGCTCAGAGACATGACAAAACGAGGCAGCTTTGCTCAGTGAGATGACAACAGATGCCAGCTTTGCGCAGATGACATGATAAAACGGGCGCTTTGCTCGGTGATATGACAAAAGAGGTCACTTTGCTCGGTGGGATGACAAAAGATGCGGCTTTGGGCAAGGCGTGTGATACTAAAGAGGCGGTTGTGCTCGGTGACATGACAACAAGAGGTCACTTTGCTCGGTGAGATGACAAAAGATGCGGCTTTGGGCGGTGACATGACAAAACGGGGCCTTTTTCGGTGATATCGCAGCACTCCCATCTTTACTCATCACACGACCACGCGGACCATCTTTACACGCACGAGTAGAGACAAAGCGGCCCTATAAATTGGTATGCATTCCATTTCCCAATGAACATTGCACATCCAAACCCCATACTACATCGCGCTTCCTCACCCAACCGGGATGGACAAAGGCAAGAAGAAGCAATGGGACAAGATGGTGAAGGATTGGGAGGAGACCCGTGACATAGCACGGTCAGTGCAGCTCGCGATGCCGCCCGCGATGAGAAAATAAGGGCGATACAGCCCGGTAGAACAAGCACATCGTGCTACGATGAAAGGTCCCCAGAGCGTCCGCGTAGCAACAACCCCATCCCGACGCCCCCACCGAGCGTTCGCCACAACTACCACTGAGGGAGACACCTCCCTTTGTTGGTGCGGGACGTGTGCAAGTTCTTCAAGTCTAAGCACCGCATCGCCTAGGTATGCGATGCGGGGTTGCGCAAACTACTCCGGTGACTACCCCAACCGCCGCTTTGACACCGCAACCCTCGGCAATGCAGTGCGACCACATGCACCATTTTCCCTACCTTTTCTCCTTCACAACACGCACTAACAATATCTCTCTTTATTTACATCTCCGAGCCCCTATGTGCCTACCGCAAATGGATCGATTTTGAGATCCACCTCAGACCAATGGACCTCGACTTGAGGAGTGGAATGTCACAAAGGAGAAGGAGTTCTTTGGAGGAGGAGCGCCGCAAGCACGAGCACACCTGCGTATCTGCCGCGAGACGCAAGCTCATCTTGAAGCGTGCGCGTAGGATCGAGAGGCTCGCGAGATGGAGCGCGAGAGAAAGAGGGAAATTGCGGCTAAGGCAAAAGAGGCCGCGGAGGAGTTCAACGCCGAGCGGGCAAGGAAGGGAAAGTGGCCCGGTCCACACAAAGAGGTCGTCTGAGCAGTTGGGTGGGTTAGTCGCATATCATGCTATATGTTATGCATGTAATAAAAATCTACGCGACATGTTACTCCCAATCAGTATTATGAAATTTAATATCTAGTATTTTCGCATTCCATGATTCACGTAGCACCTCATTTAACAATATTAAATGTACCAAAATTTATGTATCGCATTCCATGTTACTCACCTTCACAATATCACTTACCACTTTATGTATCGATCGTTCTACGGTCAATCTTTCCTACAAAAATTTACCAAAATTTTTATGCATCTACAACTTACAATGAACATAATCTTTTATTACAACTTTATCTGATTTTTATCCAGTTTATAACTACAAAATTGCTAAAACGAAAACAATCACGGAGATTGCAAACCCTAAAAACACAAAGAAACCTTAAAAGTCACTTACCACTATTTGTATCGATCATTCTACGGTCAATTGTTCCTAAAAAAATTTACCAAAATTTTATTGGCATCTACAAGTTATAATGAATATAAACTTTTATTACTACTTGGTCGATTCTTTCCGAGTTTACATTTACAAAATTGACAAAACATACAAATAACATGGTGATTGCAAACCTAAAAACCATACGAAACCCTAAATATCACTTACCACTTTACTAAACGATCGTTCTATGATTAATCATATGTAAAAAATTTATCCAAATTTTTTTACATCCGCAACTAACAATGAACATAAATTATTATTGCAATTTTATCTATTTTTCTCGTTTATAACTACAAAATTGCGAAACCATACAAATATTCACGAGTATTGCGATGGGGACATGCGGTCGGGAGCAAGCGCGCTCGTGCGGCGCATCGGGGGGACGGACGCTTACTGGCGGCGGGCGGCGCGCGCTCGTGCCACCAGCGGGACCAGGGGGCCTTGTATTGGCGGGCGGTGGCGCTTGGCCAGCGAGGCGGCGATCGTGCGATCGGCGCGAGTCGCGTGCTCGGTAGCCGCGCGCGGCGATCGTGGCGGTCCCGACCGCACGATCGGCGACGTGGCGGCAGCGAGAGACGCGCGGTGAGGAGGGGTATAGATTTGGAATTTATTTTAGAAGGGGACCAAAAATGAAAATTAAATTATTTAGGGGTCCAACAGTGTCCAAATTTCACTGGTGGCGGCAAGGGGAAACGCTAGGGACACGGGGACGGAGCACATGCCATGCCAGCCATTCCGCACAACGCCAGTTTCGGGTTTGCCTTCCTCTCCAATCCAGCGGCCGCCGCACGGCTTACAACCCGTTTTCTTCTCCGTCTCCCCTTTTCCTACCTCCGCCTCCCCTCCCCTCACCGTACCGCACCACACCGCACGACACAGACCCTCGCCGCAAGAAAGAAATAAATTTCGAGCCAAAACCCCCACAAGCCTAGGCAAGCGCCATGGTGGTGTACACGCAGGAGCACGTGTACCGGCACCCGTGGGACCGCGTGACGGCGGCGGCGTGGCGCAAGTTCACGGACCCGGCCTCCCGCACGGCGCTTTCCCACGTCGCCGACGTCCACACCCTCCACCGCCGCCTCGACCCCGCCGAGGGCAGACTCCAAGCCGCGCGATCCATCACCGTCCGCTCCCCGCCGCTCCCCTTCATCCTCCGCCGCCTCCTCCCCGCCGCCGCCGCATCCCCCTCCGGCGCCGCGCTCTGCCACTGCGTCGAGACCTCGCTCGTCGACGCCCCGCGCCGCGCCATGGACGTCGTCGTCCGCAACGTCAGCCTCCGAGGGCTCATCGAGGTCGAGGAGCGGTCCACCTACCGGCCCCACCCGGAGCGGCCCGACGAGTGGACGCAGTTTAGGCAGGAGACCACGATCCGGTGCCGCCCGCTCGCGGCGCTCGCCGCCGTCGCCGAGAAGGTCGAGCACCGCTGCGCCGAGAGGTTCCTGCAGAACAGCGCCAAGGGGAGGGAGGTCGTCGAGCGGATCTGCCGGTACCTTGAGGCCGAGGCCGCCGGCGCCGCGCCCTCCGCCATCTGACTTGCTCTGGGTTGATCCTCCTTCCTTTAGCCGTTCTTGATCTGATCGGGATCGAAGCGTTCGCTCGATCTGTGCTGCGTGTGCACGGCCAGACCTCGCCTCGTAGGCTTTTATTTCATTTTCCCTTCGTTTTGTATGAAATGATGAGCTGAATCCTGAATGGAATAAAGCTTCAGGTCATAGACTTAATTTTTCCGTTGTCTGTTAAACCAGTTTAACCCCTTTCTTCTCCTGTTTTTGTTAGGCTATTCTAATCTGCTATGAAATCGCTGGTGCTTATTGCGCTAATTTGACCACTTGGGCAATGCAGATGTTTTGATGTATGTAAGGCTGTGTTGATACCTGCGAAGGGGTAATTCTATCGACATGTTTGTTACTGAAGTTGGGAGATGAGTAATTGTAATTCTGTGATTCTAGCATAGATGCGTGTATTTGGTTGGTTGATAAGAATTCAAGGCACATGTTGTGCTGGTTCCTTAGATTACTATTGGAATTGTATTATGTGAGTTTGGGTTCCGTGGTTCATCTAAATCTTCTATGTATTAACTGATAGATACTGCAAATAGCTCGTGACTTTCTTTGACCACTCTTGCATACATACAGTTAGATTACTGCTTGTTATGTGTCCTAGGTTGTTCTTCTGTTCCTTTATGGTGATGCTGATTCTTGTGCGAATATGAAGTTATAAACTTAACTTTGATATCTGGTGGTGGGTAGGTTGCATGTTCTGTTGTTTGATCTCGTGGTGGATAAGTAGATATGTCGAATTAGTTTTAATTGACCTACTTAAGCTTCATCAAGTTAAGAATTGAGGTAAGCCAAACATAGCTTAACAATACATTTGTCGACATGGTGGTGGATAGGTTGCATTTTCTTGACTCCTGAACAGATGCGCACTCTCTGGGTGTTGAATCCTTGCAATTCGGGGAATGAGGCTACTTGAATTTTGTTGCATAGCCTTTGGGGAGTAAACATAATGAAACTGTAGGTTTTGAGAAGTTTGGATTCTCACCCATATCACAGATTTCATTTTGCTGTCTTCTCGTGTTCATACAGGTCTACATCTTTCCCTTCAGCTTCAACTTTCTTCTGATGTTTATTTCATTTGCTGGTTTTCATAGATACTTCAATTAAACATCTTTCGGAGCATAAATCTAGTTAGCTCTCCATTGTAGGGAACAATGCGTTTACGAGCCAACGGCTATTTCTGAAAACACTCATACAGGAATAGTTCAGGACATGCATGTTTTTTTGGCTGGAAATTGTGCATGTAAACAAACAGTTGTCCTCTACATACTGCAGGTCGTCACTAGTTTTCACATCTTCACTTGTTTGTGCTCTGCCTGTGATTTTTTTGTTTGTAAGCGCATGCCCTCTCACATCTATTCTTCGTAGCTTGATCATTAGTGTATGGTATTGCTTAGCGGCATATTTGACTCTAGACAGTTCTTTGTGTGAAGACTACCTTGTAATTGAAAGGGCATGGTCTGAATTCTAAACTGTTTCTACTTTATTCCAGTGATGTTTAAGAGCTGCACCGTTGTTCGTTCTTATCCCCAGGAAGAATTTGTGAACTATTTGTGTGCTAGAAAATTTTACACACTGAAATCTAGTGATTATTGTATGCCACTGCTTGCATTTATTCGAGTTTTGCTTGCATGTATGGTATTGGCCCTCAGCAGCCTCATGTTTCAGTGTTGCTGTGGACTGAAAAACATTCTGCGGATCAGCAGATGTGCTTTACTGTTGGTTACACATATCCTGATCGTTGCAAATTCGGTGGTGTGTGCCAATGCTCGAGTGTTCTCTGTATGGTAATGGTCCTCAATGGTGTTACGCTCCAGTTTTGCTAGAGATTGAAACACACTATTATTCGCTACTGTTTTGCAATTTCTGTAAAGCTTCTGTACTATTGCTGAAGATGGAGCAGCATGACATTGGGTTTATTCTTTTGAACTGCGGTTTATGGCTTTTAACTATTCGTGAGAGAGTACGAAAAGAGATATTTGCGTACGATTTTAGCTGATATAGATAAAGTCGTTACCAGTGGCGGACCCAGGATCAAAATTTAGGGGGGGCTGACCCTTGGTGGATCTGTGTTTGCCTCCCATCATCATCGAGCAGTTAAGCGTGCAACGATTCTCTATACATTCAATAAGTTCCGTTGCAACGCACGAGTACGTGTATGTGTGTGTGTGTGTGTGTATATATATATATATCTTGGTATATGAACCTGCCATCTCGTGTCTGGGATACATATACAGCATTAATTGATCATAAGATTTTTTTTCCTTCAAAAAAGGGTGCATACAGACTTCAAGCACGCAACAAGGCATAAACTAGCCCATATGCCTAAAGAACCTACAAAATTTTATACCTTATGATGATCAACCATGTGAGCTCGGATGAGACATTTCTTAGACCTAATGACTGTGCAAAATTCACACTTGTAGCGCCTTATATCCCTGCAACGTGTCTCTTCAACCCTTGCATCTCCGTCGATCTCATCTCCAGAAAACATCTAACCATGATCTAGTACAAGATTAAACTTGCTCATCGTCATCACAAAAGCGTACAACCAACATGAATCACGAGGCCAGAATCTACACGCAGACATCGATAAGACATTTAACAACGGGGGAGGAGGAAAAAACTGGCTAGTGCTGCCAATGAACTCGACGAAACACCGCGCATCGATTGGCCAATGGACTGCGACCAGGGGCGGCCGGCCAGCCGTAGGGGGGCGCCAGCCCCGGCTGATCCCCCGGTGGATCCGCCCCTGGTCGTTACAATATCTACTATAATCGATTTATAGACTCTGCCTTAACAAGATATTTTATTTAAAAGCTAATCATAATATAAAGGTCGAAAAGCAGAAGCCGAAAAGAAGAGCCAAATTGATTCTTGGATCTGGGAAACCAGCTTGCTTAGTTTCACGTTTCTAATGGTTATAGTGCACAGAAACTGGACCTGTGTTATAGTCTTGCAGATACTGAATTACTTGGGTTTTTATGAGGAAGAGGAAATCGGTGAGCAGCATCTCCAACCTTGCATTTGCGGAGTTGCTACCCTGTAATCCGTTCTCCCGGCCGTATGCTTGCTCTGCTCGTTACTCTCAACCTAAATACGAATCATTAGCATCTCCCCAAACTGCCGTTTATCATGTGCGTGAACCCTATCTTACGACTAGGACAACCTCTCTCTCTCTTTGCGACGACAAACCACGAACACCCAAAAAGAGAGTAAAATATAGGAGCAAAGGGCCTGCCTAAATGGGCCTTTTGTAGAATACACGGCCCGATCACTGGACTGTGAGAAGAGGCCCAAAACGCTAGCGAGCCCTAACTCGCGCCGATATAAAGCGGCGACCCCTTGGGCGTGCGAGTAGGGTTTCTCTCCTCTCGCCGCAGCCTCCGTCGAAAGCCAGACAAGAAGAAGGGCGAAGGCGGCGGACGGGAAGATGTCGGAGAAGAAGCGCGCCGCCGGCACCCGCAAGGACGAGGTGGTGACCCGCGAGTACACCATCAACCTCCACAAGCGCCTCCACGGATGGTACCATCCCCCGCCCCCCCTTCTCTACCATCCCGAACCTTTGCACTTGCAGTGGATCCGCGAGTTAAGAGGCTACACATGCCTTTAACGAGGTCTTATGATGGCGCTAGAATCGCCGTTCTTGTGGATGCTGGTGCGGAGGGTCGCTGCCTGCGAGCACTCTGTGGGCTTGCGAATGGCTGGTGCACCTGTGTTTCGATCGATATCCTTAGGCCAGCTAAATTACAGTAGGGATCATATGACCGAGTGGGGTTTGGTACTTGTGGCTCCCGCTCTTGTATTTGATCCTACATTTTTTCGTGTAGATCTTGGTTAGTAATCTTTGTTTGGCTTGGTAACTAGCGACATGTAGCTATTGAGATTCTGTTAGTGCCGTTTGATTAGGTGTTAATCGGGTATAGTCAGGTGTCAGCCTTTTTAATATTGTGGCTGCACACAGTTACATGCCCGGGAGATGGACTCTGCCCATCGTTACACGTACTGCTTCTTGTTATGCTACCATGTGTTCCATTTGGGCAGTAAATTTCTCTAAGCGGTGCCCACTCTGGTGCATTGTTATGTTAGGATATTTTGGTTATTGTCTTTGATTGCCATCAGAGTGAGAGATTGCATGCTACAATCTCGTTGTTTCTGCTGATATTGTCAAATCTTCTGTAGATGGTCCTTATTCCTGTACCTGTTTCAGTGATTTGTTTGTTTTTGAATATTTAGTTATCTGATCTGATAATCTGATCCATTATGCCAGGACATAGTCTTTAAATATTGTGGTTGATACAGTTACATGCCCGGTACATAAATGTTGTTCATCGTTACACGTTACCTTCGTATGCTGTCACGTGTTCCATTTGTGCGCCACATCGAAATGAATACTACTTTCTGAAGCATTGTTCTGTTTTGTACCCGGCTCCATTGTAGATTCTGTCTAATGCAGTATCATATTACACATGTTCATTTGGTTGGTTGCTTGTTCATAGATATGCTACCTGATCATATGCTGCCATATGTCCTCTGTGGGCCTGTGGCTAATAACGCTACTTCCATTCGCAACTATCCTCATCGTGCCTTTTCTTATTAAAATTACAATAGACCTTAATTGTGGTGGTTCTTTATCTTCACAGTTGTTAGCATGTTTGAATTGATTAATTGTGGTGTGACATTTAAGTCTGCTCTCATTAACAGAAAATCACTGTGTATGTTACAAGCTCCAGTATCTTACTTACAGTTGCATTGCCAATCAGGCTTCCATTTGTCTAGTTGAATTGAGAATACGGTTTTTGTTTTATCTGCTAACCAACAAGTAATGGTATCTCAAATTTTCTTATAAACAGCACCTTCAAGAAGAAGGCACCAAATGCCATCAAGGAGATCAGGAAGTTTGCACAGAAGGCCATGGGCACAACAGATGTCCGCATCGATGTGAAGCTCAACAAGCACATCTGGAGCAGTGGTATCCGGAGTGTCCCAAGGCGAGTCCGTGTCAGAATTGCCCGCAAGAGGAACGACGAGGAGGACGCCAAGGAGGAACTCTACTCTCTGGTCACAGTTGCTGAGATCCCCCAAGAAGGTCTTAAAGGCTTGGGAACCAAGGTTGTTGAGGATGAGGACTAAACCTTCCATGGTTACTGTCAGTTAGAACTTAATGCATCTCTGCTGCGAGCAAATTTGGAAGTCTTGTTTTAGCTTATTGTTATCTACTGTTGATGACTTATGTAATAGAAGATTCGAGACATTGCTTATTTCCATGAAGCGCTTGAAATTTTTGTCGAGTTGTTTGGGATCAGTGGAGGATTTGCATGCCTTGTGATGGTTCTGTCTGAGCTATAAACAATGCTTTCTAGGAGCATCACTTCTGAGCTTGACAAATTGCTTGTTAGAGCATCTCCAACAATGTTCTTTAAATCTCATCCCTAAATTATTTTTTAGAGGACACAATCTAGAATATAGAAGACTAAAAATATGTAATCTCCAACAAATCCTCTAAATATGGTCCCCTAAATTAAAATCTGGGTCCACAAAAACTACCAATCAAAGAATTTAGGGGATCAGACGGCGCAGGAGCGTTGGGACCGATTTAGGGGATGGTGTGCGTCCTCCATATATGGGGGACGAAAAATCAGGGATGGAGTCCTCTATATTTTTGGGTACCACTTAAGGGATCTGTTGGAATCTTTTTTTTTATTTTTTCTTCTAAAATATAGGGGATATGAGCACTTTAGAAGATTTGTTAGAGATGCTCTTATAGTACTTCTGGTTCTCGGTGCTTGGTTCCCCTTTTCTGGCATCAGTGGAGGATCTCAAGTGCAGTGCTGGAGTGCTTGACAAATCTACTGGAAGATGGATGTAGGGGCGTAAAACTGGACAAATGTACTGTTGGTGTATCTTGTTAACATTTGCGGAATACTGGCTAGGTATTTGCATCATCGATTAATGGGCTTTGTGAACGTGTACTTCTGTTATGTGTTTTGCCCTCCATTTCCGGTCGGCGAGAGCACGAATTGCTCCGGAATTTTCAGGGCTGTACAGGTTCTGGGTCTCAATGCTTGAATTGCTTGTGTATCTGGAACTTTACCGTCATTTGGTGCTAGCGCTACGAGCACTCTTCCCTGTTAATGTCCTGATTTGCTGAGTGCTGACTGCGATGCTTGTCCTATTTCGCTGGACCGTGCAAGACCGGTTGGGCAATAATGTTGCCCACGCCCCACAGGCACAAAGCCATGCTGTCCCTATAAGGGCGTATCGTCTCAAGACTCTTCAACATCTGATTTAAATGAAGACAAGAGAAAATAGGGAAGCCTTAAGAAACATAACAAGAACAGTAGGAAGTAGGAACACATGCTAATTTTTCCAAGTTCATTTTCTCCTGACAAAGAATTTATAGCTCCAAGGAAGCTTCTCAGTGGTCCAATGTAGTAGCCAAAAATCACAGCGCATGGTTAAGACATGCACCCCACCGACAATAAGACATTTTGGATGATCCAAAAAATGTGGCATCGGCAATTGATGTCTTCGACCATCAGCAATGAATTGCCTGTAACAAGGAGAAGAGGTGATCTATGAGACTCGGAATTATTTGACATAGTGTAATCAAACATAAAATAAATTGTACTAGTGTAAGTTTTGATACAGAATGGAGCGGGACTTTCCAATTTTGAATACCGAATGATAATATGAAGCACAACTTGTCAGTTTTTTTTCTCTTTTTTGAGAATCAACAAATGTAGTCAATTCTTATTGGGCAAAATGGGATGCTGGAACAATCATATGTGACCCCTACTGCAACCCTAGTAAGCCAAATTGAAGCAATCCACAACAGTAAATCTGTAAATGAAACACCATAATTATTGATAACAAGACCGAAGAACTTGGTGCAATAGACAGCAGAACAAGGGTAGATTGCAACACATATGTTTCCGCAAAGCTTTAGAGATTAGGAAGAAAAACCAGCAAATTCCATAAAACAAATATTAAAGGATGGAAAATCTTCACGTGATGTAACAGAATATTTTTTTAATAACTTTTTCTGTATATAGCAAGAAATTTAGTCAGTTTCTATAATAGGATGTGCTGAACAGTAAAGAAATTAGAACGACTATAATAGGATGTGCTGAACAGTAAAGAAATTGTGGTGGTTTCATTAAATTCGGCACCAAATTCAACATGTGCTTCAGATGCATGCACTTCACCAAATGTCCCAAACCTTAGGCTAATGCATGTTGAATTTTTACCCGGCGCATCAATTGGTTCAATTATTAAAAGCAAAATCGCAAAAAGCTCAGCATCAAAAGCTCATATTTCAGCACCAATCACTGTACACTGTTGAGACTGTTAGCTACAGCATATCTAAAACGACTATGCCACTAGGAGTGACTGTGTGTCTATGTTAGCTCATTTGATACAAATGCAACAGAACAATCTGATTTACCATAGCTACTCCTACCAAAAACTACTGTGACATTATGATTTAACACCCACTAATATAGTACATTTCTTTCAGCAGACTGCGAATACTCATAGCATCCAGCCATCTACTTCAGCCAGGCTGACAATGCTTAGCCACCGATCCAATTGACTGCAAGAGTTAGTAGGAATTTCCTAATCTATACTACAAATTATCCCAATTAACGACACAAACCTAGCACGAAAGTTTGGATTCCACAAACAACACTCCCGATCACGAACATACAACTACACAATTTCAGTATACTGATACCAAATAACTCGAGATCAAATTATTAGAGCCAAAGGTAAGGATGGGATGAGACATAGAAATGCTTAATTGCGTGTACCTATGGATCAGAAGTAGATGGCCATCTGAACCCCCTTCTCCACGAAGCCGCACTTGGCGTAGTACGCGCGCAGCTCGGGGGTGCAGTCGAGGATGACCTTGTAGCAGCCGGCCTCCTTGGCGATCTCTACGAGGCGGCGCACGATGCGGAGCCCGAGGCCCCGGCCACGCGCAGCGGCGTCGACCACCACGTCCTCCACGTGCCCCACCTTGCCGCCGCCGCGCAGGAACTTGCGCTCCACGAAGAGGCACCCCGTGGCGAGGATCCGCCTCTCAGTTGCGGCGGCGGGGTCCTCGGCCACGAGGATGACGTGGTCGTCGCCAAGGGCTGCGAGTTCGGAGAAGCACGAGGCGAACTCGGACGCGGTGAGGTCCGGGCAAGCAGAGAGCTGGGAGAGGAGATGAAGGAAGCCCCTCTCGCGGTCGACGACCTCTAGGCGACGGATTTGGACGGAGCCGTCGGTTTCTGCGGCGGCGGGTTCCGGCGAGGTGGATGCCATTTGGGTTCGAGAGGTCGGGACTGAGGTGTTTGGCTTTGGCAAATGTCACTCTTTTTTCAAGAAAAATCGGATATACGCGGCTCTAAAATATAGCGTTTAGACATATACTACCTAAAATTCTGAAATTAAATATTCATCACTCTATAACATTTTTGTTTCGATATATAGCATCTTAAGACACATTTACCACTGGTTCTTCTTCTTCCTCTTCTTGTGACATCTTCCTCCCTTTCACACCACTGTCCTCTCTCTCTTGTCCCCCTATCTCCCTTTTCTTATCTCTCTAGCAAGAATTTGGCACGCCTTCGGCATGGCACGGCCTTGCTTCTCTGGCGTGACTTCGGCGCGGCTCATCAGAGGCGGAGAGGCTTTGGCGGGGTGACACCATCTTGCTTCTCTAACAGTAGTGGCGTCACGAACTTATGGAGACGCGGCGGCAGCAAACGGCTTGGTGCCCTAGTGGCTGAGAGGGAGGAAGCACAAGTAGCCGATGCCAAAGCCCTCTCCAGCGATGGGCGGCAGTGATGGGAGGAAGAATGAGATGATGAAAGAGAGAAAGAAGAAGAGCCCAAAGGCAAAAGTGTTGTAGAGTGGTATACATTAAAGTAAACATGTTTTAGAGTGGCATATGTCCAATTTCAAGATTTTAAATGGCCTATCTCCAGATACTATGTTTTGGAGTGGCATATATCCAAAATTGCCCTCTTTTTTCCTACGTTGCACGTTGCATAAGCTGTTGGATGGCGTATCAACGCTCTCAATCGACCATGGTGAAATAAGTAGGATAGGTTCATTTGTTTTATAAGTTGAAACAAAAGTAGAGGCTTATTAGTTAAGAATTTAAGGTTGACGGGATTAAAAAATTAAGATTGAGCTCAAGCTTAGTTGGGAAAAAAAGGCTCAAATAGGGTCATGCTCAATTGGAATGTACTTTTTTAATTTGAAATTCGGAACTCATTAGTGACCGGTCAACTTAGAGTGTGTTTGTATTGATTATGGTTGATGGTTTTTAGCTGAAAATGAATAGTAGCTGAAAGAAGTGCTTTTTAGAAGGAGGGACGAACGGTGGGAAAAGTGTGAGAGTGATACGTACGCGAGACAGGAGCAAGAGGAGTGCAGTGTATGACACACATATGACCCATTGTCTTATCCTCGGAGCAAGACGTAAGCAGAGAAATGAAGAAGTCGGGTATTCATATTGACTTTTGACTTCTCTAAGCAGAAGACAAGTAGAAACCAATATAAACAAGACCTTAGGTGAAGTGGGTTTCAAACAACCAATCTCACAACATCACGCCTCATATATGAAAACATTGATCTTTCAATATGTAAGGGCCATATCATCTTCTTGGAATGCGATATACCTTAGTAGAGGTGAACTATATTGTTATGGGAGTGCCCAACCCCTCAAACATCTGGATTAAATAGTGGGCCTTAGGGTAAACCTAGTAGCATAGGATTACATGTATAAAAGAATGTACCGATTTACCCTCACATTTTATAATTATTGAGGGGTAGGATGAGAATTTCTCATTCTACCCTATTCATATATATATAACCCCTTGTGGTATGAGAGAGGGGCAAATCAACTCATTTCCACTGACCAACTCTCTCTCGCCGTTAGTCCTCTATCTCTTTTAGTTCCATATCCTTAAAGAGAAAGGGGTACCCTGTATCCACTATTGTGGCTCATGTCACAACATGTATCATTGCATTATAGCATTTCTAATCTTCCGATCAAAAAATGAAGGTTATCTGCCACACTTATTTGTTGTAGTCTAAAAAAATCAACGTCAAATACTATTTTATGATATACTCCTAACTGAGGTGAGAGATAATAATAGCACATCGAAGAAATTTTTGTACGAATAATCTATTTTTATTCGAAATTACATAAATATACCCGTGAATTTTTTTTACAAAATAGGCTCCAGTCGCCCAATAGGGGCGACTGAAGCTAATCTCCCAACCAGGGGTCGACAGAATGTCTGTCACCCAACTCTCGGGCGATTGAAACCAATCGCCTCCCCCACTGGGCGACTTGCAGTGTAGTCGCCCGCCCATTGGGCGACTGCACTCAGTCCCCCCGTGATTTTTTTTTTAAGTTTTGTCTACACTTGATGTTTCGTGAGCTCCTCCTTCTTGGACCAGCTGGGTTAGGCTTATCGAGTGCTGGCAAGCATTGTGGTTGTGTCGCCCCAGGAATGACCGCCCCCTTGCTCCTCTCTTCGACGTTCTTCCCGGTGTACTCATCCAACAACGCCTACAAAACATCAAATTTTCTCCGCTGGTTCTGCCTAGCCAGCCTCTTGAATAGCTTCATCAAAGATTGCTTCGGAAATTACTTGAAAAAGTTGGCCCCTAAGTGACGAACGCACCACCTGTTCCTCATGTCCGGCCAAGAAAAGCGCTCCTCGGGGTCTTCCTGCAGTTTTCTTATCGCCTTTATAATCCCGGCGTGGCGATCATGGATTATGCACACACCAGGACGAGTGCTGACAACTCCAACTCTGACATGTCTGAGAAACCATAGCCATCTCTCATAATTTTCACTTTCCACAAATGCGATGGCCAGCGGCAATATTTGGTTGTTGCCGTAAACGCCTATGGCCGTCAGGATCTGCCCCTTGTATTTGCCTATCAAGAAGGTCCCGTCAACTGAGATCACTGGCAGCATGTGCCTGAATGCCTCAATGCAAGCACCAATGCTAAGAAAGCTCTCTACAACACCGCATATCTTGGTGGACTTGTGGACGGCTTGTTTTGCACGGCAATATATGTTCCCAGGTTCATTTCTTGCAACACCTCAAGCATATGAGAAAGATTATTGTACGCTGCCTCGAAAGACCCGAAACGTTTTTCCAATGCCTTCTGCTTGGCACGCCACGCCTTCGCGTAGCTAATCTTGTACTTGAATTTATTCTCGATAGCTACCACGATATGTGTGGCCTCTATCTTTCTTCTCAATAATTTCTCTATACATCAAATTGGCTATAAAGGTGGACGTTAGGTTACGATGTCTCGCCAAAACACTGTTAAGAATGCAAGAGTGCGGCTCCACCTTTGACACAATCCAGTGAGTCTCATACTTGGGTCTCCGTGCGTGCACCCTCCAAGGACAACCAGCCTGCTCGCACTTCACAGTGTACTGTTCCTGGTTTAATTTCACGACACGAAATGTCCGCTGCATTGAAAGGGCCCATAGCTTGATGGCATCCTGTAGTGCTTCATTGTCAGCAAACATAGAATGCAATCGAACCTCTGTCTCATGATACTCCCACGCTGATTCATGTGCGGAAACACCCTCAGCGTTAAACTAGTTCCATTCCTGTGGGATAGGAACTTCATCCTCATCCGAACTGACCTCCTCATCGTCCTGTACAGCTTCCTCTTCAGCCCATGCCCTTTGGTCATCACAGTCCATCTGCTGCACAATGTACTCAACATGCTCCCATTCGTTGGCTTGTCCAGTTCCCTTCGTATGGCTTGACCATTGTACCTCTTCTCCATGTACCGCATCGACTTCAACACGACCAACTTGATCATATTCGACAACATGCGGCCCGTCCGAGCTGCTAGCACCTCCCGAAGCAAGAGCAGACGCATGAGCTTGCGCAACTGCTTCTAGTGAGCATGGTTGCACAAGCAAGACACACTCGTATCCACGGCATCGGCACCCTTGCACAAAGCCCTTCCACGAAGCAGTACGCACCAATGTCTTCAGCTCCCATCTGATGTCCGTAGGAGACCAGCTCCAAAGCCCTTGCACGACGACACTGCACACCTCGGGGTCCAATAAAAAACTCCAGATCAGCCAATGCAGCACATTTGTGATTCGAGCATTCTCGCGCATCCAGAAGTATGAGAGTGACTTGCGGAAAGCCGCTCAAATCCACACCATTCGGATCTTCACGAATGGTTCCAGTACCGTAATGCACTCTCAATGTAGTGGCTACTGTCATTGATGATGTCGGTCTGCATATACGTTTCAATTTTGCGACATGTCAAATAACATCGCACAATACTAAAATTTCTATACTAAAAATTGTGCTACAATTTCTATACTACAAAATATTCCGTACTAAAAAATGTATACTAAAACTTTTCTATACTAACATTTCTATACTAAAAATGTAATAAATTTTCTATATCTACAATTTTTACTAACACTAACATTTCGTAAAAATAATACTGCAAAATACAAAATAATCAAAAATACATGAATCTGAGGATCTAAATAAATGGAATAGCTTTCACTCCTCCTTCCTCCCTCACCTCCTCCTATCATGTCCTCCTCTCTCTGTCCCTCTCCTCCTCTCCCTCTCCTTTTCTCCCTCTCCTCTTCTCCCCCTTCTTTCCTTCCCCTCCTTCCTCTCTTCTTTTCTCTTCTTCTCTCATTTCTTCTCTGCGCGCAGAATGAATGAAAAAATGCGTAAGTAGTGGCGGCGGTCGAGTGAGCTGCCTTAAGGCCCCCCTGTCGCCCTGGCGTTGGGCGATGTCGCCCAACCGTACAGCGACTGTAATGCAGTCGCCCAACGCTCGGGAGACAGCAATAATTCGCCCAACCGTTGGTATATTTCCTACGTGTCGCCTTCTGGTTGGGCGATAGGCTCTAGTCGCTGCTCTATTGGGCGACTGGAGCTTATTTTTGTAAAAAAATTCGTGGGTCTATAATTTCAAATAAAATATAGATTATTCGTACAAAATCGCACATCATCGAAGGACCCAAATCCCACCGTCCCATCTAACGCCCATCATTGGTCAGATGCCCTCATTCATTCAGGCAACTTCAATAATTTTAGGAACATATATAAGTTTAGAGGCCCATATAGCAACAAGCCAATAAACATGTCGTATTTAAGTTTCTTTAGGTCAATGTAGAAGGGATGCATTAGTACTATTTCTCCCTACCACTTTCCCAGGACATGTGCTGTAGTACATACACCGCCATTATGGGTCGTTGGCTGGCGAACGAATGTGAAACTTTGATCGGCAATTATGTGCGAGAGATATATATATCTTGCCATCTTGGGCTGGCTACACCGAGGAATGGTCACCGAGGAATAGATAACTGTATATTTCTTTTTCATAACATCACAGTCTGTATTGAATATTTGAATTCACATCACCCTACACTGCTTATTCGTGAATGGTAAATCCATATGTCCGTGAAGTAAGACAAGTCGCACGATCGATTCATTAATTTTCTTTTTCTATGGAGTACGGACAAGGAATTATTGAAGAACAAGTTCTCCACTGGAAGTTTTCTTCAGCGGTGACGTCGTCAATCCATGTCAACATGTAAATGAATATTCGGAATCAGTGCTATCGTTTGGAAATTGGATTCAATACTATGATACTCCAATGGGAACGTCAGCCATTGTAGCGAAGACTTGACGAATGGGAATCATTGAAACAAAGGACATGGGCATCGCGTGACCCCTTCAGATGATCAGATCTACAGGAATATACAATTCAGGCGAAAAGGTTTCGAATGGAGAACAAAACTTAGGTGCTACTTCAAATAGCTTAAAAGTCTTGCTTCTAGTTTTTGTTATTGGTTTTATTTGTAATTGCACCGCGGTTGTCCGGTCCGATGCGCCACCACGGTCGGCGTCCGCGCGGAAAGGGACACCAAAAACTGGAATTGGGGTCCTCTGACTTTGCACAGGCGAAGTCAGGGTTTACTGTAGCTACATTAAAAAATAATGTAGCAACATCTAATCTGGGTCGTTCTTTTTTCACGGACGGCTCAGATCGCGCGAAGTCACCCTGGTCAGAGGATTCGATTCCCAAAAACTGAAGCCTTTTTAGCCGCACTCTTACCTGTCGCCTCCATTTGCTCCCTCCCCTCGAAAGCGCTCGTGTTTCTACCCTCTCTCGCGCGCGGTCTCGCTGTGCAGTCGCAAGAATCTGCTTGGGCTGCTCCGAGTTTGTGATGGCGATAGGGTGCCGTGGTAGTATCTGCGCGAGTCAACAGAGCTAGATCTCTCCGCGTATAGGTAGATAGACTGAGCGGCCGATTTGGTTGCTCTTGTGGGAAGTACTGGGAGGAGTGCGAGGGGAGAGAGGGAGAGGGATGCCCATGGAGTACGGGAGGAGGAAGCGGGCGGGGGTGGTGGTGGCGATAGAGTGCGTGGCGGGGGGTTCGAGGGCGGAGGAGTGGGGGCCGGGGAGCAACGAGACGGTGCAGACGGGCGACGTCGTCGAGGAGCTGCTCATCGGGGTGGGCGGCCGTGGCGGGGCCGCAGCTCACGCCGCGCCGTTCAAGGGCGGGCGGGCGGCCGTGCAGAAGCTCCTGCACGCGGCGTACAAGCGCGGGGACACGTCCGTCGAGGTGCGCGTGCGGCGCCCCGCGCAGGCGCAGGCGCAGCAGCAGCTGGTGGTGGCCGACGGGGAGCTGCTGGCCCCCGCGGCGGCGGCGGCGACGACGACCACGGCCAGGATGCACGCCTGCATCGTGCCGCAGGAGGCCGCCGTCGGAGGCGGGATGGGGATGGTCGGGCGCAGCCGGCAGTACGTGCTCCGGTCGATCCGAGACCCCAACTACGCCGTCGGGCTCGTCGATCGCATGGAGAGCGAGTGCATCGCCATCCGAGGTAACAACACACTACGTTCATACTACTAACTAGATGAAGCTGATTAATTCGTAGATTTTTAGAAGAATTTTTTGGATGCGCTTTTAGTCCGTGCAGCAAACTCTAGCTAGGGAAGAAATGTAGGGTTCTTATGGTTTTTTTTTGAAATTTTTAAATTTTAGGTTGTTCGCGATAGAAATTATAGAGAGATACTCACTTATGATTTTGATTAGTACAGATGTTAGATTTTTAACGTATACTACAATTAACTTATAAATCTATCTTAAGAAAATATTTCATTTGAAAGTTAATTATTATAGTAAAAAGATAATAGCTGATTTTAAAAGCCGCAAAGAATGTACCCGTAAAAGTCCACGACTGAGTTTTCGTTACATGCCGGGTTGGACTTCAGAAAAAGGATAGGACGGCTGTGCCCTCTGAACGCGACTTTTGTGCGCAAGTAGGTGTCTTGATAGATGACTCATCTTTGTCGTTCCCTCTCTCGATGGCAAGAGGAAAATTTGGCGTGTTCGATACTTCGATCACGACATTGATTTTGATTGTGAGATAGTATGCCGAGGCATATACTTGGATCAGTTCTAACTTCTAGCTACGTAGTCAGAAATGGTCACTCCTGCGAGTATATATAATACAGGGTCTGATGATCATCGTGTCTAGGGATATGAGCAGAATATCCCTGGTGCCATGGGATCGATCCATAGAGGATTGCAAGAACTGTTGATAACCTTGTTCTTGTAGTGTTTAGGACTGCTTTTGTTGGGAAGTTTGTAGAGTAGCTTGTCCTGCGCAGGTTATAATATGGCCATCGTGTCTAGGGATATGAGCAGAATATCCCTGGTGCTATGGGATATAGATCCATAGAGGATTGCAAGAACTGCTGATAACCTTGTTGTTCTTGTTGTGTTTAGGACTGCTTTTGTTGGGAAGTTTCTAGAGTAGCTTGTCCTGCATAAGTTATAATATGGACATCCGTTAGTCCAGATGATGTATATTTGCATATTGCAATGTTTGGTATTGAGCATATTGTGTGGACACATTATTAACGAGATATGAAAGAGCTTGTCTAGCCCCAATTGCTAGCTTCTTCCGTTTGTAAGGGCTTGTCGCCAAGAAAATAAGGGTGACAGAAATCAATAGCCTAGCTAGTACAAATCATAGTAATAACAAAGTCCAACCATGAAATACTGGGAATTAAGATGAAACCTGGGAAGCGTACATGCAATGTTTTTGCTTTGTCAGTAAAAAAAGAACATCAAGTTGTTGTAGTCTAGCTTAAGTTGCATACTTCCAGGCAACAGACACGGCGGTGCACGTCGAATGGAATCGACATTTAGATTCATTCATACGTGGCACCACTTGAATGTGCTCCTCTGACGAGAATTTGTCTCGAAATTTCTCAACGCAATTCGGAGATTCCCCGGTTGACTTTACCTTCCCACTCACATCCCAAAAATATGCCTCAAAATTCTTAATGCCTGTCAGAAATACGAGCAAAACTAACGCAGAATTGCATATCAATCACGTCAAAAAAAACTTGATACGAGCGTGAAAATTCCTCTGAATTTCTAATGTTATGGCCATGGGACACCGACCGTCGTGCGTTCAGGGTCGAGGGGCTCGAGGGTGGTGTGCGCGCTGAGCAAGGCGCAGCTGCAGGACGGCTACGTGTCCTACCCGTGGGAGAAGAAGACGAGGGAGGTGCTCCCGATCCCCAACTCCAGCAGCCTCCTCTCCATGCTCGTCCTCCCCACGGCGCTCGACCACGCCGCTTCCCGCTACAACTCCGTCGATGACACCCTGGCCCGCGCCAACGCCTGGATCCTCTCCTCGCACGCGTCCGGGGTGCCCATCGCCTTCCTCAGCGTCCAGACCGAAGCCCTCCTCACCAAGGTCTCGCCAAGGCCAAACCCCCCACAGATGTTTCTGTGCACCGCGTGCATGCCTTACCGCCCCTTACTGATGACGCGACGTTCTTGGTGCAGATCTCCGGCGAGATGGCCTCCGCGACGGTCAACTCGGGGTCACTGGCTGACCTCGCGAACCTCGCCAACGCCAGTCTTTACGGCTTCGAGGACTACCACGGCGTGGACATCGGCGTGGTGAAGGCAGTGCGCGTTTGGTACACCGCTGCCGCGGGGGAAGTGCCCGTGGAGATCACCCTCGAGGAGGGCGACACCAAGCTCGGCTTCGCCATTAGCCGCACCGAAGAGGTACGTTACGGTTTGCTTCCAAGTTCCGACACGTCTTGCTCGCTACGTACTTCTCTCGTTCTAGCGCACGCGTTTGATTATGCGTCTGAACTGAATCACTTGGGCAGGGTTTCATCTACATCTCGTCCGTCATGGAGGACGACGGCGATCGCCAGGCGCCGTCCACGCGGTCGGGGCTCCGCGACCTCTACCGGGAGGCGAAGAGCGCGTCCAAGCTGCTGGTCATCTCGAGGGTGTCGGGCGACAAGGTCCTGCCGTGGATGGTGTCCACGTCCGGCGCCATCCGCTGCTTCGACACCGTCTCGCTCAGCCAGAAGCTGTCCCTGCACCGGCACGCCCTGCGCCCGATCCTGCTCCACGTGCTCATGTGGGACGGCAAGTCCGACGCGCCGGCTCGCCCGCACGAGCCATGCCCGCGGCCGCAGCAGCCGCTCCCGGCGTTCGCCGAGCTGCTGCGGCAGAACTCGTTCGCGCGCATCGAGCAGCCGGTGCAGGCAGAAGGTGGGCCGGGGATCATGCAGGGGAGGGACACCGCAGGGGGCACATCCTTCAGGTTCCACAACTTCTCGCTGCCCAACAACTGGGTCTGATGAACGCTTGGACATATCTGGAGGTCTCAGTGGGTAGCTGTACATATGTAGGTTTCAATGAGTGGCATTGTGCTGAGAAAGAACACATTGTAGTATAATAGAGTAATTTTGGCCGGTGAAATATTGTTCAGCTTCAGCTCTACTTTAAATACTGCAGATTGCATTAGGAGGAGAATAACAGCTACAGGATGGATTTTAAGGATGGTAGTCATGGATATCAAGGCCGATATCATTCTGACACTTCATTTGGAAGTTAAACAATATTATTTGATTTTCACTGGTGATGTAAGTTTAGTACACAACAGAGTATCCATTCTACCTTAACAAGATAATCGAATGAACCTATTTTGCATGGACATAACAGGGTCTACTTTGCATGGACATAAAAGGGTTGCGTTGGGAAATAAAAGAAGCACCCTCAGTATGTGAGCATCCGGGAACGAAGATAAAAGTATGAGCTTGGACTATTCCATTTCGCGTTCTGATCATATATGAGGCATCAAATTAATCGGAAGTCTACATGATGTCTAGAATCCATTCTTTCCTTTCAGATTAATCGCTGAGAGCTCCTGTTCAACATAATCCCCAGTGCAGATTGGCGGATAACTATGAGCATTGGGTGTTTCAGCAAAGTGGCCCAATGGCTTAAGCGTCGCATCAGAAGCAATGTGTGCGAATAACTAATTAGACAAGCAGACAAACGGGTTAGTCAATAGCTCACCAGAGCAAGTAGAATTTAACTTCTGCAAACTTCTCATGAAATTAGCAAACACAGAAAGGGAATTGAGAGCATACTGTTGATGAAACCCTCCACAAGCTTCTATTTTGCTCTTTCGCTAATGCTATAGCCTCTAATGTTCTCTTGGTTACCACTACCTCATGCATTCCAGCTAAACACTCGCCACCTGTAAGCCATTCCAGCTGTATAGAAAGAGACACATCTAATTAGTGAAGAGGTGTACATTTTTTGTGTGTTTTTCACTGACACACCCAAGTTCCCAGAAATAAGGCCCGCTTTCACTTGCTTACCACTTCCACATAAGTGTTTTGTTTAAGGATCACATAAGTGTTTGATATTTTAGAAATGGCTCAAAACTGAAACTAAAGCTTGATTTCTATGATGACAACAGCAACAATTTCATGAAAACCAGTACTCAGAAGTCAGAACAAAACATTAAGGATGATATCATTAAACTGACATAATTGACCCCTAGTAATTTGCATAAATATATCCCTTCACTAAACCATGAATAATACATTAAATCAAGGTACATCCAGTAAAAGTGGCAAAGCCAACCTGTTTCCCTGATTGAATGAGAAGGCAGCCAACAGGGACCTTCACCTCCATCTTTTTACCATTCCTTAACCAAATGTTCAGGCCTGGAAATCTACTTCGACCATGTATGGTCAAGAAATTAAGATCATAATGGAACCCAGCAAAAACAGTGCCCTCAGAACCATGACGCTGCAGGTCACTTCCAGTTGGTGCTAGGAGATGTGGTCCCTATTGAAACACAAGAATAATTGAGCAATGCCAATGAGATGATTGCAGAACTTCAAGCTGAACAATACCTATAAGACTGCAAATGTTTAATTGCATGATTCAGAAAAGGACAGTTCATACTACACCTTAGAACCCACTATGAAAAGGACAGTTCATACTACACCTTAGAACCCACTATGAAAAGGACAGTTCATACTACACCTTAGAACCCACTAAGGTATTTTCAGTTTACCAAGTTAACACAATGCTGAGACTAGGCATGATTTTTAAGAACTTGCATTTCAAATAGATTTACACATTACAACATAACAAGTTAGCGCAGAGAATTGCAACATTACCTCCTTCATCAAAGAGGTAAATGCATCCTTTGGCAAGCCAAATCCAATTGCAGCCATCTCAGCAACAACCTACATAACCATACGACACAATCAACTTGCGTATCAATATCATACAGCAAAACCGCCCATAGAGTGCATAAAACATTGATTCAGAAATAGTGCTAAGAATGAGATGTGTACCTCAATTGCAGAAATCATTTTAGAACCCCAGGAATCCATCGTCTCTTTCCACTCAGGTAATCCATCAGGGATAACAGGTTCCGAGTTCAGCTCCTAAACAAGGTTACTTACACATCATTTTCAAGACTTCTACACTGAATTGAAAGGATCATGTGAAAAAATCACAACCTTAAAGCGGGTATTCGCGGGGCGAGGACCCACTCTCCACATGTACCGCCATTTCGGGTCTGGTCCCTTCGGGGTAGCTGGCTGAAACTCCTCGGGCATACTCTTGATCCTGTCTTGCATCTCCTTGTCGACAAGGCTGCGAGGTACCTCCACACCTTCAGGTGTCACACCAACCTTATCATTTAAAACAGAACCAAATGGCAAAATCAATCATCACAATGGGGACAAATTAAGACACCACACGTTCAGCACAGTTGTCGGATGTAACAATCTTAAGTGTCTGAATTCTCATGACGATTTTACAATGCAACGGATCATACCAGAGAACTTGATCCAACAAACTAAGTATTACTGATCCTACCAGGTCGGGCTTAAATTTTCCCAAACCCTCGCCTCCGATCCCACGGAATCACACGCCAAAATTCGTCCAGGAAGCAGAACAATAGAGAAGGGTACCACTACCTCTAGGCTCTAGCCCATCATTTACCTGGTAGTGGAGGTGGGGGCGCTCCTGGAGGCGCTTGGAGTCGTCGGATCGGGCGAAGTAGCACTCAACAACATCGAGGAAGCGGTCGTTGTCGGCGGCGGAGCAGCGGGGGTCCTTCACCAGCAGCGCCCCCGTGTCCCGGAGGCTGGCGCTCACCGCCTCGCACAGCGCGCGCACCCCCTCCTCCTCCGCCGGAGCCGGGACGCCGGTGATCTGGAGGTACGGCGCGAGATCCACCACGGGGAGGTCCATAGGCTGCGCGGCGGCGGGAGAGTCGAGTTAAAATGGCCGCCGCATCAAAATGCGAGGGGGACTGGACTCGCGTGGAAGTGTTAACTGTGGAACAGCGAGCGCGAGTGCGAGAGGGGGAGAGAGATGATGCGCGAAGGAACCGGGGGCAGAGTGGGGGCCAAAACAGCAAAACCGGGTGCTCACGGAACCGGTTTGGATAAGGATCCTTCCAGTCCGGCTAGTTGGAGTCACACACGAGGAAGCTACGTTCAAGAACAAAGAGTGTGTTTGGTTGGTGGATGAAGATTGTATCGTATATTCTGAATGAGTGAATACAGACTGAGTGAAATTGTATTTCAGAAAAAGAAGATGTTTGGTGAGGTTGCATGAGCGGATGCAAAAAACTGAGATGCTATTTGGTTGCCTGTATGAGCGGATGCAGTCTACCAAACCTGAGAGGCTGACACGTGGGACCGCATAAGATACACTACATCAACCCATCCAGGATGGCCAGTGAAGCTCATTTTGAGCGTATCCACCCATCCAGGATGAGGGCGTATTTTTGCATCCGCTCATGCAGGCTGTATCCACTCATACAGGCAACCAAACAGGCTCTTTCTCAGATTATACGGATCCACCCAGCCAGGACGAAGGAGATTCAGGCAACCAAACACACCCAAAGGGTTTGTTTGGTTACCCGACGTTCCATAGTTTTTTTGGGCTGAAAAAGCAACTTGTCTGGACTAAGCTAGATTCTTGGGATATAAGGTCCTGCTCAGTTAGGTTAAAAAATAGTGACTTATGATTAAAATTACACTATAACTAGTTGAAATTACACTATAATTGAAGATGACTTATTTGGCGTAATTTAATATAAAAATAGAAAAAATATGTTAGCTCATGACGGACAACGTAAACAAATACAGGAAAAAAGAACAAAAAAGCTCAAAAAAGACTAAAAGTTTAGAAAAAATGAAATTTATGAGCGGTGAAAAATAAATCAGAAGCCAGAAGCTTAAGCCGAAATGAGCGGGACGTAAATATGAGTTGTTTGGCTGCTCCAAATGGCTTTTAAAGGGCTGCGGCTTAATGCTTTAGCTTTTGACTGTTGGCTGAAATTATATTGCAGCGACTGTTAACTTTTTTAGAAAAAATAGAAAAAATTTGCAAAAAAACAACTATATCATCGTAAGCAATACAAAGAAATACAGAAAAAAGATAAGACAAAAATGCCAAAAATAAGATGAAATTAGAAACCGATGTGTTCCAAGTGCTTTCTGTCTTAAATAAGCTGAAAGCTAAAAAAAGCTAGAACCTGAAGCCATTTGGAGCGGGGTCTCGCGCCTTCTAACTGTTGATTTTTGGCTAAAAGTATGTTGTAGCGGCTATTAGATTTTTCTGAATCATTCAATTAAAAGAAAATAAAAAAATAAAAAATTATTATATCTCATGGATAATACAAAGAAATAAAGGTAAAAAAAAGCCAAAAACAGAAAAACTAAAATTAAGAAGACACGGTGTCCCAAATGGCTTTCGATCAAAGCTGTTTGGAGCAGAGGCCAAAGTTATCTAGTTGTGGTCAGCTAGTATCTATGGAGATGTTATTTGATCGGTTACATTAGAGATGCTAGATGTATATGTGAAGGATGAAAAATGTTAGCACAACTTTAATTTGTCTTAAAACACTCTAGCTGTACACTAATACCATTTAATATGCACTAATCACTCCTTAATCACGCAATTAGTTGGGCCTGGCTGGCTGCGGAGGAAAGCTTATTTTTTATGTTTCCAGATACCCTGACTTTAGATGGAATCTTTGTTTTTTTCTTTGCATGCAGCCAACCAAACAAGTGTCGTAAAAAAAATTGTACATTCCACAGGCCTGGATCCAAGTCATCCAAGCAACCAGACACAGCACCGCATCTATAGAAAGAACACAAAGCGGCTCCTATATTTTGTGTCCGCTTGTGGTGACTTTGCAGCTCTGTAATGGCTTAAAAACAGGTTGCAATGCAGAGTTGAAGAAGAAAAATGTAATGAACTGCTATATTTTTTCCCATTGAAATCAAGTGCATGCTCGCCACTCAAAAGGCCACCTATGGTAGCTATGTATGGTGACAACCGTAGGAGTTACTGTAGCTGACTAGAATTTGGGTTCCGCCTCGGTAGGAAGATGATAAAAACTATTCACACGTGCATTCATAAGCTAAATCTGTATAGGTCTAAAAAAGCTATATCTATACTTTGTCTGGGAAGAAAATCAATATATTTTCTTAAAGGAATAGGGTGGGTTGCTTTTTTTGTATTACAACATAGCATGTATGCTCACGCATGCCCTACTCACGCCACACAGGTCCACACACACGTGTCCATACATGCTATATCTTAAGCAAAGGCCACTAAATAAATCTTAGATTAACATGCCAGATATGGAATCCGAGCGAGCCACCGGCAAGATAGGTGGCGCTATCCACCCGAGCATAGCTCGGTCATAGGTCGGGGTTGTTTGCAACAGGCCTAATAACGATCAAAAGCCTACAAAAGAAAATATATCTTAGATTAACATGTCAGATATGGAATTTGGGCGGGCCACCTACGAGATGGGTAGTGCTAGCCACCTGAGCACAGCTCGGTCCTTGTAGCCTAGGGTTATTTGCAACGATCCTAATAACGATCAAAGGCCTACAAAAGAAAAATAGGCCCAACTTGGTTTTGTAAGCCCCGTTGCAAGAACCCAAGAGACGAAACCTGTACTTAAAGAAAGCAAAGGTGAATTACGCGACTCCAATTGACCAAGAGAAGCACAAATATTTTTTCTTAAAAGAAAAGAAAAACACAAATAATTAATGGGTAGTTCATGTGGACAAATTGGGTATGGCATGCATCAACATGGACAGATTATTTTTCCAAAGCAGACACTGACTCACTAAGTAGCTGTGAGGACCTCGAATTTACGAGGAATCTCCGAAGTCATGCAATTGTCTAGAATTTCAGTCATGCATAGATTAATAAACAGTCTGCTTATGATTTTAACACTATAACAGGGTTCTTACACAAAGTATGACATAACAGTTGATTACAGATTTTTAAGGCTTCCAAGCCAAACTTACTTATGTTATAGATAAAGGACGACAAAAGGCGGTCACAGCATAGGCAACGCTTAAGTGTAAGGTTAACCTAAAATGTATGATCTTCACCATCGTAATATTCATCATCTATTGGTATATCCTCCTCATATTGTTCATTATCTAAAATAAAATATGTAAGAATTAGTACATTCATATTCAACAAGCCATACTGGTAAAGTTTTATAATACAATTGAGGATTTTAAGGAAAATGTCTATCAAGAAGTGTTTATTTTAGACTTATCCTCATTGGTACCCATACAATTTTATTTGTAACCATTTTGACTACAATCAAAACAAACTCATAAAGAAGGTTTTTATTAAGAGAGTTGCATATCAACAAGTTATCTCACTTTCAAGTTATCATAATTTTAACTAATAATATCAATTATGCCTTGATCTAGGAATTACCTCTTTTGACACGGCTTCATTAACGGGAAACATGATATATTTGAATGATTCGGTACTCAACAAGTACCTATCTAACAAGGAGAATACATTATAGGGATGAGTATGAAAGGTACTCAACAAGTCCAATTTATCAAACCAACAAATACGTGCCCATAATCCAACCTTCACATACATCTCTACTGTACCACCAAGGACCAAGGTCCACCAAGATACCATGTATATTTGGAAAGGGATAGACTATTGCACAGGCGACTGAAATTTTTTTACCTTTCAGTCACCTAAAGTTGCACTTTGAATCACCTGAAGTTGCACATATTTTTTTGGAGGGGGGCTGCAATTTTAGTTGATTGAGAGTGCAATTTCAGGTCACCTGAAGTTGCACTCTGAATCACCTAAAGTTGCAGCTGTTTTTTTGGAGGGGGGCTGCAATTTTAGTTCATTGAGAGTGCAATTTCAGGTGACTGAAACATAAATAAATTTCAGTCGCCTGTGCAATAGCAAAACTGATTTGGAAAAGATATTTGTTATTAAAAGGTCAAGTTGAATTATTATAAAGCAACTATTCATAAGACACCACAAGACAGAATGTCCTATAGGTTCCATTCCTTGCAGTGGTTGCAATTTCTACCCGAAACAGGAAGTGACAGTCACTCAGTCACGGTTTATACACTTGTAGGGCTGAACTATTTTACCCACAGACGTCGTAGTCATCATGACAGATTATTTGACACACTTCCTTTGGTGTACGACAAGACTAAAGACATAAAGCCTTTCATTGGTCCCATCCGCCAATATCTTTGCCTGGTCATTACAATGCTTCCTATTGTAGTTGGACATCGTCTACTACTTTAGCCATGCATATAGCATACCTTTCATTTCATCTACTCACACGAAGTGTGATATCACAAATCCTTATGGGTACTGATGCCTACCTAAGTGTTATCATATATACGCTCCTAGCAAAGATAATTATTAAGAAAGCATTACTGAGCTTTAGGGTGTGTTTGGTTGAGTTGTGGCTTCAAAAGTCTTTGTGAGTCAATGTGGAAAAGTCAGAGGTTGTGGGTGTGGAAAAGTCATGTAAGCTGTTTGGTTCAAACAAGTATAAAACTTACCTCCTATCTCTATTTTCCATGAAACAACTGTGAAACAGCTCTCTGTTTTCACCATTTCAAAAAGCAGAAAGCCAAAAGCCAAAAGCAGGGTCCAAGGTGCTTCCAAAACTGTACTACCCAAAAGTAGCTGCTTCTGGTTTCCACCCCTTTGGTTGGCTTTTGGCTTTTTGGAAGCAAAAGCAGCTCCCAAAAGTTCAACCAAAGGCACCCTTAGCCCGCTCATAATAGGTCTATTGTTAACGTGTCATTTTCAGCACTTGAATGCCTTATGGCAGTTATTATTTAACCTTAAGGTGGTAATCCATACATAGGGGGCCATGACAACCACAATTCCATTCCCATGACCTCCCACTACCAGCCATGTAACATAATTCAATCCATCGACTGCTCCACTAGTTGGTCAACCATCCAAAGAAAATTCCATCATAAATCAAGTTTAATTGTTATTTTAGAAAGTAAACTATTTTACCATGCATGCGGTATTAAGCAAACTAAGTTACAAGTATTGTTATGAACCTTAGTTCATAACGGGTAAACACCACCAAGAAGATGGCCGGATGGCGTCGGCGTAGGAAGAGGGGAGAGACTATAGACTAGAAGACTTTGTTATTACTCTGGTTGATCACAATAGCATGCGGTAGCCTCTTTATATAGATGGCTCCCCCTAACAGATGTAATCTAACTCCAATCATATCTCTAACTATATCTCTAATACAAGGAAATCAATCTCTAACTCAAATAGAAACCAATCTCTTATTCCTAATAATAACCCAACTGGCCCAAGGCCCACGTCTATAACATTACACCCCTCCCGGACAAGCAGCTCGTCCTCGAGCTGCTAAACGGCGGTCACTGGAAGACCGTTGATGCCGATGTAGAAGACGAACGGTGGCAGAGTGCTGCAGCGGATGGAGACGGACGGCCAGATCCACGCGGAACAAAAAAAATACTTCTTTTTTTCAACACCTGTAAAAGAAAAAAATTTCCTTTTTTTTTGGGGGAATTTTTTTTGGGATTTTTTTCACCGGCTCCTCATCCTATTAAACACCTGGCGCGGGCGGCTCGGTCTCACAACGGGAACAGAGGCGGCGATTTCGGGCGACCCAGGGCGGGCGACGGCGGCAAAAAGTGGTGGCCGGTGCGGACCGGCGGCGACGGCGGCTCCGGCGAGCAGCGGCCGGCAATGGCGAGCAACGGCCGTGAGCGAGCGCAGAGGCAGCGGCGCGGCCGCCGACGGAGCGCCGGCGGCGAGCAGCAGCTGCGGCGCGCCGGCGAGATCGCGACACGGCCGGAGGGCGGCGGCGGCGGTGGCGATCTGGCGAGACGGCCCGCGGGTGGCGTCGGCGCAGCGAGGCGACCGGCGCGGCGGCGACGGCTCGGCTCGACGGACGCGCGCGGCGGCGGTGGTCGAGACGACTCGGCCGACGGCGGCAAAGAGCGGCGACCGGTGCGGACCGATGGCGATGGCGACGCAGAGGCGAGCAGCGATCGCAGCAGCGCCGGCGAGGCGGACTCGGCGGATTCGGCCGGAGGAGCGGCGTCGCGAACGGCGGCGACGCGCGCGAGATGGCCCGGCCGAGGCGGATCTCGAGCGGCGCGGTCGAGCGCCTCTCGAGCATGGAACCGCAACCGGCGAGCAAGCGCCCCGAACAGGCGGCCGATGTGGCGGCGGTCGGGGAAGTGTCCGGCGTCGGGAGGACTCCGAACAGGAAGACCCCGAGGCGAGGCGGTGACGCCCGATCCAGCGCAGGCGGAGCAAGAGCGCGTGCAGTCGGCACCGCTGGTGAGGGCGGCCTGCGCGAGGAGGCCGGGGCTGCGGCCGAGGACGGAAGGTTGCCGGCGGCGGCGGTCGATGCCGGGCGACGGCGAGTGTGGCGCTGGGTGGAGATGGCAGAGGAGATGCTGCGGCGATGTGGTCTGGATCTGGCGATCTGCCGAGGGGTAGAGGAAGCTCTGGTGAAGGCTGTGGCCGTGGTTCTTCTTGTTGTTGTTGAAGATCTGATGTTGGATGATCCTGTGCTTTCATTATCTCTTGTAGCTTCTTCATCGCATTCTCACTCGATTCCTTGATTTCCTTCATCTGCTTGCTGATCTCCTTGCAGAGCGCGATCGTGTCGCTCCAGCAGTTAGCCATGGTAGCAGAAGTCGTGGGAGGGGATCGACTGCTCTGATACCAATCTGTTATGAACCTTAGTTCATAACAGGTAAACACCACCAAGAAGATGGCCGGATGGCGTCGGCGTAGGAAGAGGGGAGAGACTATAGACTAGGAAGACTTTGTTATTACTCTGGTTGATCACAATAGCATGCGGTAGCCTCTTTATATAGATGGCCCCCCCTAACAGATGTAATCTAACTCCAATCATATCTCTAACTATATCTCTAATACAAGGAAACCAATCTCTAACTCAAATAGAAACCAATCTCTTATTCCTAATAATAACCCAACTGGCCCAAGGCCCACGTCTATAACAAGTACTTTATAAGAAATTAATAAGACAACATGATTGAAGGATTGGAATCGTCGGTGCAAATAGGAGATAATTATGTATCACAGACGGTTATTTATTAGAATTGTCTGTGATAATTATGTATCATATACGGTTCTATACATCGCTACTAACATAGACGGTCACGTATGTAAAACCACCTGTGATACCATCTATGATGAGACGTTCCATATGACATTCTCGGTAGTAGTGTGTATAATAGAAGACATTATCTCCATGTAACCTGAGACCTGACAAAGCAGTCATCATGACTAATCATTTTTATTGACAGACCTATGTGATGATAGAGTACTTAGCGTGGCATTGTTACGACAATAGTCCTAGTTGATATATTACTTCTTAGTAGTGCATTGACTAATCATATAGAAACGCAGCATGCAGAGATAGTGTTTAAAGGATGATACCACTGCGTAGAATTATCTCAGGTTTAGCATCTACATAAACACAGGGAAGACATAATTATTAGTTTTGCTCAACTTAAGTACTGCTAATTTTTTTTCTTGAAATCTGACATATATTCTTAGATTACCCAAACACCAACGGCATGATCTTTGTAAAGAAAGAGGGGATTACAAACAGGGGCGGAGCCAGGAATTGAATATAGGGGGCAATATAGACAACAAGTAAAGTAGAACCAATGAATCATACCGGATTTACCGATCCAATAGTCACATATCAGAGTAATATGTTTCGCAAATTACAATGCAAAGAAAATTACATCTCTATTAACTTAAACTTAGCTCTACGACTAAAACAGGGTCTAAGCCGATTAAAACAGGGTCTCTAGATGTGATGTGAGAGCAACTACTGAAGTGTGTACTTATGGTTTTTGTTTACATTTTTTGATACCGCAGTGAACGGTAAATATATTGACGTGGACGACTCATATATTTTTAGACTCAAAAAGTCATTTAAAAAAACTGCTTTTAAAAAACACTCTATTTATTTTGATTTTCGAAGAAATCAAAAAACAAATCCACGAGAACATGTCCATTGTATTGCCGTAGAAATTCGGCCAAAACATTTTCTTGGCTTTTAATTAAAGGTTCCTAGCGTTATGTACTCCACCAACTAGTAGTGCTTGAGTAATCTTCAATCACACCTATGACTAGCTACAACAGCTTCTAGTCAACTCACCAGCCTGCATTAATCATCCTAAGATTAAGAACACAAATATGCATATCCTACAGATCACGGTACGCACCACCTTGTAACCCGCATTTACAAAGATCAGTAGATACAAAGCTAAAACAAGAAACAAAACAAAGAGGATTTGGGCTGCATATGACTGGGCTTTAAACATACTTTACATTTGGGCTAAATTGGGAGGGACTAAACCACTAATTAAACATATGTAATTAACTACATAATAGAAGATTAGTAAAAGGTTGGGGGGTGCCAGCCCCCCTTGTCTCCGCCACTGATTACAAAGTACCACCATATTCACATAAATCCCTAACCTATCAGTGGCGGACCCAGGATTTTACCAAAGGGTATGCCGCACCAAAAATTTTCGTATGCAATTTGGTAAAATCATTTGCCAATTCGGTAAATAATTGTAAAATTTGCACCATAATTCGGTATACAGTCTACGTACCTTTTGTGTATCGAAAGAAGCAAATGAGTTGGAACTCTTTATGTGCTCGACAACATAAGCTCTTCACTATGATCTCCACTTGGATCACAACCAAGACCCCACATGTGGCCATTAATTTGTCCGAGTGGTAGCAACGCCTTAGAGCAAATAACTCAGTAATCGAATAAGCTTGCATGTGATGATCGAGAAGTGCTGCACGAAGATTAGGGAAGTGCTTGGTGGTGACAACAATGATATTGTAATGTGAATCATAATATTTCAACCGCCCTTTGACAACTTGCTTATTTGGAATGCACACTTTCATCTGTAATAATAAAGCAAGACAACAGGTATCCAGAATGATTACCAATCTTAAATAAGCAAGCAAAGAAGTGAAAAATAATTGGCAGCACGAACCACGATCTTAGGAATCCTCCTCCTTTCACCATCACGAGATCTAATCAAATCTGCTGAAGTCAAAAAATTCAAAGAATTTCGAATGCTTTTGATAACTATGCCCGTGCACGCAAAATGCATTTTGTTTCCTACACAAGATTATAATTTCAGTCATTAACTACTGATGCTTAAATACAAACATGGAAAACTAATATGCATATAACAGTATAATCACCATCAAATGAAGCAAGCGAGACAACACTTTCCGACAACCTTGAAGCAAGTTTTTCACCGAGTTCGCACCATACACCTTCATCAAAATCACTTAAGCGCTGAGTGCATCTTCAAGAGTATCATCCAAATGCAAGTCTCCTAGTTACGGAAGCATTATACAAAGACAATTGTGAGTGCTATGAAAAAGCTTAACAAATACGCGCCTCTATCCGTAAATTAGGTTAGATACAGATCCGTAAGCGAGGAACTCACAAGTTGCAACACATCGCTATCGCAACCAACCTCCCCAAAACCAAACCCCAACATTTTTCAAGATTCATCGTGTCCGCCAAACCGACACGAACGAAGGATTGGGAAATTTTTCGCGTAGCGTAAGTAGGAAGAATCAAGGGAGGGGCTCACGCCATGGGGATGGTGACATACCGAATCGCCCAAAGGCCGCAGCCCTAGCTCACCATCCGCCTCGCCTCGCCTCTCGCCCAATCGCCGCGCTCTAGCTCTCGCCGGCTTGAGGGGCAACTAGGGCTTGGGAATCACCGATCGGGATGGCGCAGTTAGGTCGAGGCGCGGGCCTGTGGTATGCCGTGGCCCACCCGGCATACCCTGTGGCTCCGCCCCTGTAACCTATACATGCTAGTGTTCTCCCATCTTTAAAGCTAGTTCATGATAATGTAACAATCTTCATGTAGCGTTTCATTTTTTTCAAGTTGCACACTCCATGCATGTCAATGATTCCATTTTACTAGCTTAGTAATAGCCAAAAGAGTGCCAAATAAATTATTCATTGCATGGAATAATCATTTATGACACATTTTATTATTCATCCTACACATGATAATTATTTTCAGATTGACCATAAGCACATTCTTGCTAAAGAATCCATGGTAATTCTTGATAATTAAGAACATGAGATCACATTTTTTTTAGATTGAGGAACACAAAGTTTCCGGCCTACCCCATTCCCGAAAGAATGAGTACACCACTCAAGACAACTCCAAGGATGCTAAGATCCACAACCGTTAAACGGGATACAAAACAAAGACAACACCAACTAAAGAAGAATAAACGGTTCTAACGGCCACCCAAAACTTAGTTCTCAATTCTTCTCCGATGTCTCCACTCCATCTTTCCGAAAAATCGAGTACCAAGACTTCAATTCTTTCGCATCCCTCCTTCAAAGCCACTCTCTCTTCCTCTTTAGACAATGAGACCGAGTGTCCGATCCAATAAGTCCATCTGAAAATGACTGCAGGAAAGAGTTAGTGCTTGTTTTGTTGAAGACCGCATCATTTCGCATAACCATAGAGCCCAAAGACATCGCCGCTAAACCCACTATTACTTGGTTCCTAATCGACGTATTGAAACTCAATAGCCAAGAACCAAACAAAAGGGTCATATCTCTAGGTGGTTGGAACTTGAAAGCGATGAACAAAGACGTTCCATAACAATCTAGCTTTATAGCATTCAAAAAAGATGTTGAATCGATTCATCTAAGCCACAAAAGACACATTTCGTGTCCCCTTTCCAACCTCTTTTTAACAAAGTTATCCTTTGTAAGAATTACACCTCTTTTAAATACCAAAGAAAGATCTTAATCTTTAGAGGTATTTTAGCCTTCAGAACACTAACTTTCCGGATCCTCTCGTTTTCATGATATCTCTATACAAAGACGTGTTGTAAACGTCCCATTTTTCTTAAATTCCAAATGAGCTTGTCCTTATTATCATTTAGGTTGTGGGTAGAATTAAAGAGACCAAATTGAGCCAATCTTGTAGCTTTTCCCCAACTATCGCTCTTCTAAAAGAGACGTTAAGAGGAGAGGTACTTAGTACGTTAGCCACCGTGTCATTCTTCCGTCTCACTATATTGTATAATGCCGAAATTTTTCCATTAAAGGTTCTGCCCATCCAGTGTCTTCCCAAAATCTAGTTTGGGTTCCACTATTGACCATAAATCTCCCTTTTGAAGGAAAATGTCCTTACGTCCATGAGCCCCGCCTTAAATGCGAGTCGCCTGTTTTAACTACTTGGGAAAGAGTTTTGCTTTTCGATATTTCTTTCAGTAAGACATCTTGCCAAAGACCCTCTTCATTCTGCAGCTTAAATAACCACTTAGCTAAGAGGCAAGAGTTCTGTACCTCCAAATCTAAAATGCCCAAATTTCACCCATATCTCTAGGTTTGCACAAGATGTTCCAACGTGCAAGTCTATACTTTTCTTATGCTCATCACATTGCCAAAAGAATCTAGATCGGTAGTAGTTCAGTTTCTTAATTACTCCTTTAGGAATAGCAAAGAAAGACATCATGTACATTGGTAAGCTAGACATAACCGAGTTTACTAACACTAGTCGCCCTCCGCACGATAACAACTTGCCCTTCCAACTACTAAGCTTCTTTTGGAACCTTTCCTCAATCAGACTCCAATCCTTATTTGACAACTTTCGATAGTGCATTGGAATTCCAAGATACCGTAAGGGAAGAGTACCTTCCTTACAACCAAAGAGTTCTACAAACTCCTTACTCCGGTCTCTTGCCAAACCAAAACAAAACAGTTCGCTTTTGTGGAAATTAATCTTCAGGCCCGACAGCTTTTCAAAAGCACCTAGTACCAACTTTAAGTTGTTAGCCCCCTCAAGATCATTTTCCATGAAAAGTATAGTATCGTCTGCATACTGGAGAATGGAGAGGCCATCCTCCACTAGATTAGGCACTAGGCCCTTGAATTGGTCGTTGATTTTAGCTCTGGAGACTAGAATGGCCAACATATCAGCAACTAGGTTAAACAAAATTGGGGATAAGGGATCCCCCTGTCTGAGTCCTTGCCTAGTCTGAAAGTAATGGCCAATTTCCTCATTCACTTTAACCCCTACGCTACCTTGGCTAACCACCGCCTCAATCCACTTACACCAAAGGGGTGAGAATCCTTTCATTCTGAGAGTTTGTTGCAAAAAAGCCCAATTGACTTTGTCGTAAGCCTTCTCAAAATCTAGTTTAAGAATGACTCCGTCTTTTTTCCTCTTGTGTAGTTCATGGATTATTTCATGCAACACTACAACACCTTCCGAATATTTCTTCGGTAAAAAGGCCGTTTGTGATGGTCTTACCACCCTATTAGCAATACTCAGTCAATCATAGCCAAGACTTTCGTAAAGATCTTGAAACTAACATTGAGCATGCAAATTGGCCTAAACTGTTGTATCTGTTTTGCCTCTTTCAGTTTGGGAATCAAGGCGATGGTACCAAAATTCAGACTAAATAGGGGTAGCTTACCACACTGGAAATCTCTGAACATGGCCATTAAGTCATCTTTAATAAGGCTCCGAACACTGATAAAATTCCGCGGAAACCATCAGTCCAGGAGCCTTGTTATGCTTCATCCGGAAGATAGCCTCTCTTACTTCTTTTTCTGTAAAATCCTCCGACAGCACCTCATTTTCTAGTTCATTAACTTGGGGAATATCCCCTACTTGTGACTCATCAAGAGAGAAATCATTTCTCTGTGATGATCCAAATAATCCTTTATAGTATTTTGTGATAACTCTCTTTAAATTTTCCTGGCCCTCAAAAATTTCCCCGTCCTGTTCTAGCTGAAAGATTCTTGTCTTTCTTCTTTTGCCGTTAGCTACCATCTGGAAGTATTTTGTGTTATTATCTCCTTCCAGCAGGTCTTTGGTCTTGGCTCTCTGGAACCATCTAATTTCTTCTTCCCTAAGAAGCTGTGCGATTCTCTCCTTAGTATTTTGTTTAAGGTCCAGCTCCTGTTGACTCAAAAGTTGAGTCTCCGCTTTCTTATCAAGTTTATCTGCACGCCTTAACAGCTCCTCTTTTTCTTTCTTACAATTCCCATCCACATTCTTAGCCCACCCTCTCAAAAATTGTCTCAACCTTCTAATCTGTTCTGCCACTTCTGAAAGAAGTGGAGCCTTTTTTCTCACCAATCCAAACTTTTGCCACAGTATCAAAGAAGTCTTCCCGAAGGAGCCAACCAAGTTCAAACTTGAATTGGGGCAGTTCCTTATTTTGACTTCTTTCTACTGCATATAGGAGCAGAGGAGTATGATCGAAATTTCTCTATTCAAAGCCCGAACCGTGACAAGAGGAAATTTCTGCTCCCATTCTGCATCAAGCTAACACTGTCTAATCTTTCATAGGTTGGTATCTCCTCGAATTAGCCCAAGTGAATTTGCGACCGACAACTCGATCTCCTTAGGTCCAACCCATCTATGATGGCATTGAATAAAAGGGCCAACGCTCATCGAACTTATCGTTATTCTTTTCACTTGGGTTCCTAATAATATTAAAATCCTCCAATTAATAAAGGGATGGAGACTTTACTACAGTGTCCGCACCAACTCGCTTAGGAACCTCTCTTTGAACTCGAGTTGGGCCGCACTGCGTAAACACCACTAAACACCACCAAAACCATCCTCCTTGTTTCGAGATGGAACTTTATGAAAAATTCCCCATCAACTATGCCGCCAATGTCAAAACGTCCGTGTTTACTCCCAAGAAAATGCCCCCAGACCTCCCATTCGGCTTAGTCCAATGCCACAGGAAATTCCTCCCTGCACACAACCTACCAAGCTTAGCTTGAGAGAAGTCCTTCTTCCCGGTTTCCAAAAGAGCAATAAAGTCTAAACTCTGCTCTTTTGCTGAATTATAAAGAAATCTAGATTTAGCCAAGTCACGAGACCTCTGCTATTCCGAAAATTCCTCTCATGATATCCTAATTTTGTTAACTTTTACCTTCAACTTTCTTGATGCCCTTTTTCTAGACGACTTAGCGCCAGGCATTCTGTGGACGATCTTAGAATCACAACTTAGGTGATAGCTATCTTCGTCGAAAATTTCCTCCATTAAATCTCCACAAAGAAATTCAACCGCCTTTTTTTCAAAACTAGCACCGCATCCGAGTCACTAATCGAACAGATCTCACCGTCACTAAAATCGCAGCAAAAGAGCCTTTAGTTCTTTCCTCGCTTAAAAACGCTCATCAATCTTCAAAAGTTAAACTATTTCTACTCTCCTATTGAATCCTAAAGATCGTAAATTAACAATCGCAGCATTCAAAGGAATGAATAAGACGAACTGCTTGAAGCCATACCTTCGCTTCTTTCCGATTCTTCACCTCAAGACGACGTTCGCTTCTTCCGCAGCGTGTGCTCATCCGGCACCCGCCACCTTGGGCCGGAGCTAGTTGGCGAGCAGACCTCCGTACTAAGGCCGCGTTCAAGCTTCCACCTCACCCTGTCTTGCCCACAAGCGCCGCAGCCAGAGTACCACCACGCCTCTGCTTGCATCACAATCACACCTGATCGACCCGTGGGAAAAGCAGACGCTTCCTCCTTTGCGCTCCTCCCAACCCCTTTTCTTCCTCCTCAACCGCTACTACCAAACGGGCCCAAATTCAAAAAAGAAACTGAGAAACCGCCACCTCACCACCCCAAACCAACCTCCACCATCACTTATTCTCAAACAACAGACTCCAATACCACCTTATCTGCAGCCTCGCCCGTAATCAAGCTAACAGATTTGCCTAACACTTCATTAGCCTTCCACTTCAAGAACTCCTAAACTCGTCTTCATTCGGATAATGGCCCTTGGCCTTGGTCTCTCCGCTCCCGTGAAGAGGAGCACCCTTTCTGCTTTCCCATTACTCTTTTACACTTACTATCTCCGGCATCCTCCAACTCATCTCTCAGAAGCCTTCTTCTTCCAAATTGCCTTCCTTTCCGTCCCCACCGCCACCATCTTCTCCCCATCCCACTCAACATCAACCTCATCCCCATTCTCATCAAAACCTCTCTTCTCCACTTCAAATTCTAACTCAAAGTAATGATCCCCAATGACCACGTGCATTTCAGTGGGATCAACTTTGGGTCCAACATCGCCACAAAAATTCTCGCTAAAGTCGCTCTTCCCGGTGGTCTCCATATCCACCATTTGAGTTGAACCGAGCAAAGACCCAACCGCCCACGATTGAGGAAGCTCCTCATCGACTTCCCGATGCCCGTAACTCGACTCCACACCTTTGGAAGCAGGAAACCTTCCTCCTTCTCTTGCCATTCTTGAAACAAAGAATCGGACTCCTTGAGGAACTCCATCTTCTTTAACATCCGCCTCCATAAGCCATTGCACGCCGCAGATTCAGCTTTGGAAGGAAACGCGCAGAGAACTCACCTTCACCCTTTTCCAAAAGACTCACCCCACTTCACGTGCACTATTCTTTTCGGTTGCACGATGACTTGCTCTTTGGATAACTTGCCACCGCCACCGATATCGATTGCCATCCTCGAGTCTTTCTTTGACCGCGACACCGGCGGGTGAGGAATATGATAGAACCTCACCATGAATCGCGTATCCCACCGCATGAGCAACGGACGCGCATCTTGAGCATCGGACATTTGTGATTCACGTGGTCATGAGAGTCACAAATCACACGCAGATGTCCACCGAGCAATCCGCAGCAAGGTGCCCCTCTTGGAACACCGCGAGCACCGGACCGAGCGCACAAAGATCACCGCTTCTCGCCCACCATCCCGAGCCTCCTCCATCACCGCACCACCCCGCCGAATCGACCGGACTCCACGTTCGCGCCGCCGCCAATCCTCCGGAGTGGAGGCACGAGCACCTCGCAGAACCTCCCGCACTGCCGCCGCCAACCTGGGAGATCGCAGCACGACGCCCCAAAGACGCTGTGATGCAGATCGTGATCGCCCCGAAGCAAGGGCGCAAACCCACCACGCACTCCTCCTCTCCCAAAGTTCCTTGCCCGCCAAACCTCGCACTCTACGGTCATCCCGAAACCTCCGGTCCTCCCGAACCTTCACTCGCCGCCGCACTCGCCCCGATCCCGAACCTCGGCCATGGCGAGGAGCACCGGGGGCAAACGGAGCTTGAAACGCCCTACCACCAAAACCACCACGCGCTTCCTGCCCGCCAGCCTTCATCGTAGTTTCGTGGTGCAACAAGGACTTCTTCCCTGCGCACGCCTCGCGAAGGAGAAAGCGAGGTGGGGGCACGTGAGCTGAAAATCCGCGAGAATCCACCGTAAGATCTTTATTCCGCGAGGCAAAACCCCTGGAACCCCTCCCGCATTAAACAGCATCCTAACCCAGAGTTAAACTAATGATGTGTTCCAACTTTAATACATCGGTCCTTTCCTCGATCCTAAGCCCGCCAAACTTTAGGACTTTGAAAGGCCCGACCCAACCGTGGCCCACAAAATGATTTCAAATCCCCTCTTAATACCTTGTTTGCTATCACAAGACAACAGGATATCGCTCGACAAGCAAAAACTTTTAGGGCATCCTTGTTTTATCGATTCGAAACCCTCAAGTCTTTAATCTGCAAGTCTCCTAGCTCACAAGTCGATGATCTATCAAATTTTGGCAGAGGACCTTTCCATGGCCGGTTTTTGAGGACAACCGCAAATCTGCTACCTTCTCGATTATCCTTGAAGGCAGAGGTCTAGGATGTCTCACATGACCAAAGACCACGATCACCAACCAAACTTCGGTGATCCAACGTTATCGACAAAATTGCCTCACTCTAATTAGCTCATCCACCGTGAAACCCACTTGCAAAGCGCCCCTAACAAAATCCGAGCAAGAACTAGATGAACACCGACTCAGCGTGTTCATCTTCATCCTCGAAATATCATCCCCGCCAATGCCCAAAACTTTGATTTCCTTCTAAGAATTCTATCTCCGACTAACTGAGTGGGGTTTGAGAAGATCAGCGCAGATTGCCTTCTAGGCAAGACCGTGCCAATTCTTCTCCGCAGGATTGCGACTTAGCGCACGATAAACTCCCCCCTCCCGATCGCCGGCCGCCATCAACAAAGCTCAACCAAACGCGAGCCTAGCTCCCGACGCGACCGATTTAAAACGAAACCAAAGAAAAGAAGACAAGACTTCACGGAGTCTAAATCTCGCGGAGCAAAACGCCGAGCATCCGCCTACAACTTACGGAGAGACCTCGCACTACCTCTATTGCTCCACTCGCCGCACGCCAGCCTCGCAATCGCCGCCCTTCGTCTTCTCCGCCACTTCTCCGCATCACGGCGCCACGCCTCGCCTCGACCGACGCGCTCTCGACTTCGTCACCGCACACCGCGACGACAAAGAACGGTCTTGATTTGGGAAGGCAGCGGGCAAGTTACGCCGAGACGGGAGCAACGCCACCAAATTTCACCGGGAGAGGAGGCGTCACCCGCGAGAGAGAGGAGGCGGTCAGCCCCGCTCAGATCCCTTTTCAAACCTTTGCTTGAGATAATCTTCTATGCTGTGTCCAACACCAGCATTTCTTAATAGAATCTCGAACATGAGATCACATAAGATCTTAGCCATTATCTAAGTAAAATTTCTCAAGAACAAGTGTCTGAACTCCTACAGTACAATTGTGTGCTCAGAGTACACAAACATCTCTTTTTGAAAACTATTTTCAAAACTTCCTCATGAAAGGTTGATGCTATGCAAATGCAATTGCAATTGATGCCTAGAGGAAATAATATTATCTAAATCTTCCAGGGCTAGAATAATCTAATTGGTCGAATCAAAATATCAAACGCACAAATAAACACCCGACAAACAACTAACGGATAATTAAAAGGCCATACAGGAAAACAATTGACTTAGGCATAATAGGGTTTTTGTCCGTACCGTGCATCATCAACATCGATCTCTAATCAGTGTGATCTTACCAATAGCATGACTGAGGCCCTGTTTGTTTCCACTTAAAATAATTATAATCTAACTTATAGATGGGGATTATATAAGCTATCTTATAATAAGTTGGTGGGAAATAAGCTGTCAGGTGTTTGGCAACCTGGATTATCAGAATTATGGATTGTTGTATTCGAATGTTTAAAGACTACAATGCCCTGGGAGAGAGAGGCACATGAGTTGGGGGTTAGATGAATGGCAAATGTGGGTAATATTTCTAAAGTTTTATGATCATTAAGATAAAAGGTGGATATATAAGTTGAAATAAGCTCCTTTTTTGAGCTTATTAGATTACAATAATCTGGGTTATTAGATTATAATAAGTTACCTTATAATCTAGGCTGTTTGTTTCCACTTATAATTTATAAGTTAGATTATAATAATTTTAAGTGGAGATAAACAGGATCTAAATCTAGACGAAATTTTTTTACAGCCAGCAGCGTGGCCAAACCTAGCCGAAAACTAGGGAGCTGTTACATACTGCTACGTGTGAGATTTGCCAGGAGTTTTTATTGCCAGATATACGGCGCCGATCGAACATTAGTCCGCGTTTGCCGGAGGCCTAGGGCGGCCTAAAACCCTCCCAAAACCCTAACAACTCAACATACCGAGGTGGCTTCCCAACCAGACTACCCAAACTACCCCTACAAACGCAGAAATATCAGCACGGTGTGCGTGCGCAAGGAGTTAGAGAAATAGCTTAAAAAAAGGAAAAGAAGCAGAGCGCCTTACCCAGAGGCCCAGAGGCCAGCGAAGGTGCGCAGCGACCACGGGTACAGGGGAATTACGCCTGGGCCCGCTCGCCCGTATAAAAGGAGCGGCCGGCGAAGGCAGCGGCCCCCTCCACTTTACCCAAACAGACCCTCGCCTCCGAAGCCAATCATTCCCGTCTCGTCTCCGCCTCGCGCCGCCTCTCCTCTCGTCTCCTCTCCTCTCCCGGAAGCCGCGAAGCTTCCGCGCCGCGTGCGGCAGGTCCCCTCTCGCTCCCCCAAGGCCCCAATCCAATCCCTTAATCTCCTCCCAAGCCGTCTCTAGTCCAGCCCATTGGCGCGCCTCGCTGAGCTCGGGGTCGATTGGGCGAGGGTTTAGGGTTTTGATTCCGCTTCAGATCGTGCGCTCGTATGGTGCTTTGTTTGGTCGGGGTTTAGTGGGGGGAGAATCGTTGCGTTTTGTTGTGTTGTGGGTCGTGGCGGGGGTTCGGCTGATTGGATTTGGTGGTTTTGCTTTTTGGCTTGGGCAGGAATATGGCGGGCAAGTCGAAGGGCGGGAGGAACAAGGGGAAGGCGCAGGGTGCGAGCCAGGCCGTCCCGGCGGAGCCGGAGGTGCCGGTGACTGATGGAGTTGAGGAGGCCAATCCCGAGAACATGGAAGTGAGTGAACCCGCCGCGGAGGGCGGTGTGGCGGATGTCGAGGAGGAGGAGGAGGGGGATGCGGCTGTGACCACGCAGGCTGCAAAGAAGCCAGCTGAAGGTGAGGACAACCGCTTGTTTACGTTCATATCGACGCTTTATTTGTTTTGTAACACATAGAAAAGGTGCCCTGCGGTTCATCAATTCAATAAAACGCAGCCCTTTTTGCAAATCACTGGTAGCGTTGTAACGTTGGGTTTTAAAAGGATACAACTGCCACAAGTACCTTTGCTGATGAAGTAATTTAAGAGTGAGGCTCGATGAGTGGCTCGATGAGTGTAATTTTCTACGCTGAATGAATAGTATGTTGTATGCTGCTGTCGTTAACTGTTTTCTTACATTAATGGTGCTGGATATGCATTAAGAATTAGCAGAAACTTGTCTCTGGTTTTTGTGTAAAACACACAAAATTGTCTGGTCGAGCTCATTTTTTTAGCAAATGATATGCATTTTATTACACCGACACATTTGAAGAATTATCTAGCTGAATAGCAACTACTTCCTTGAAACTGAAACTGAACTACTTCCTCAAAGCTGAAATTGAGTGCGCCCTATATCTTCAATTACAGTTGGCCAGTAACATTTTATGCAAGTGAATTCTAGTATTTCTTATTTTCCTCCTGGAGATACAACCTCTTTAACAAGGAAAGCTTCTTATCTCAAGCAGGAGAGCTTCATCTCTACCCTGTTTCTGTTAAGACGCAATCAGGTGAAAAGCTAGAGCTGCAGGTAAGTGTAAAAAATCGTGCTGTCTTTATCTCTTGGTTTTTATTGGATTTTTGTAATCATATTATGCTATTACTTACAGCTAAGCCCTGGAGATTCTGTCATCGATGTCAAACAATTCCTCTTGGATGCTCCTGAAACTTGCTTCTACACATGCTACGATTTGATAATGCATAGTAAAGATGGTTCAACTCATCAGTTAGAGGACTACAATGAAATTTCTGAGGTTGCAGATTTAACTGCTGGTGGCTGTTCATTGGAGATGGTTGCTGGTATGTAATATAGATATTTTACATATTCTTTTTCATTGTTCCCTTGAGATTTTGATACAATTGATCTGTAAAAAAAATGTATTTTCAGCAACATATGATGAGAGGTCTATTAGGTTGCATCTCCGCCGTGTCAGGGAATTACTATCCCTCGCTAGTCTTCATGTCTCACTATCCACATCCCTAGCTCTGCAGCAAGAGTCTGCACAGGGGAAAAATGCAGGTACTAGATTTTCCTCCTCATTAGATGTGTAGGTTTGCTGATAACATTCTATATTAGTAGCAATACCACCTGCAGTGTTACTGACTACTGAGTAGTAATATGATTTGCACACGAGTTTTAATACAGCCTGATGTTGATATAGATCTTATTTTCCTTTTCCCCCCTGCCAACCAGATGCTGGAAAAACTGTTAATCAGGAGCTTGATGGTTTAAATTTCATGGAGGACACTACTGGTGCTCTCACTAATTTGTTGGCATCTGCACCATCAGAAATCAAATGCGTGGATAGCATTGTTTTTTCTTCATTCAATCCTCCGCCGAGTTATAGAAGGTAACTCTTCTGATTATGTTTCCCTTATTTGTCTCATTATTTTTGTTCCCTTATTTGTCTCATTATTTTTGTATGCCTTTGGAATAATCATTGTTCCAAAAATCAGCCTCATACGAGAAATAGATGCCTTCTCGATTCCCGTATAATTGGCTGGTTAGGCTTTATAGTTGCTAAAGGTGGGGTGAGTTGGGTGACTGATCAAGTAGGTTACCTTTTTTTAGAACATTGGGAAGAATACAGTTGGATTTTATCTTTAAAATTGAGTGTGACTATGGTGCACCCATGCACGTGTATGTAATTTATGCACTTTACGCATCCTTTTCCAACCATCCAGTAATAATCCTATAAGTGGGAGTGGGGAGAATGCTAAGGGTTAAAAAAAGTTAAAAATCTTTATGCACCTAAAAGTTGTATGTACCATATCCACCCCCTTAAAGTTTCCTTGATTCAGTACTTTTTTTTTCATTCCTACTTTCTGTTCTTAATATTTTAATCTTGGTTAACCCTGCTGGGTCTTTTTTTTTTTTAACTTCTTCCTTCTATCCTGGCTTATATTGCTTTGTGTATATTTATCGGGCTATGTTATGAATGCTTCAAATATCTGTTATTCATTGAGCTTTGATGTTGCAATTCTGGTTAACTTTGAAGTATGGTCTTTCTGTGAATTCTTCACACAGTGAGGATCTGCTGTTAATGTTTATATGTACGTTATAGGGTTAGGGCCCATAACACTGGTAACATTATATATAAGGTTGTCACTCGCTATTTGGATTTTTGTGGAATTAACAATTGTTGATGGTTTTCTCAGGTTACATGGAGATCTCATTTATATTGACGTTGTGACATTAGAAGGAAACAAGTACTGCATCACAGGAAGTTCCAAATCTTTTTATGTGAATGCTAGCAATGGAAGTATTTTGGATCCAAGACCTTCAACAAAACATGCTCAGGAGGCTACCACTTTAGTCGGTTTGCTACAAAAAATTAGCGCCAAGTTTAAGAAAGGTTTTTTGTTACTCTGGAGTGTGTCTGTAATGTGTTGTAGTACTAGTGTATGTTTCTATAGTGATAATTGGACAAATCTTCTGAAGGTTTTCGTGAAGTTTTGGATCGCAAAGCATCAGCCCATCCTTTTGAGAATGTTCAGGCCTTGCTCCCAGTGACTTCTTGGTTGGGAGCTTATCCCGTGCCAGGTAACTTTCTCGGTACATTCCCATGCTCGCCATATTATCTAGTACACCTCCAAAAAGTTAGCAGCTGAGCTTGGCCTGAGAGCTTCTCACCCTTATATTTTTATGTCTTAATAATGCTTGATATTGATTTCTTTATTAATGATTTTGCTATATTAAACTTTAAATGCACTCCACAATTTTATGTATAACAGAACATAAAAGGGATGCAGCAAGGGCTGAAGATTCTGTTGTTTTGTCATATGGTACTGAATTGATTGGCATGCAAAGGGACTGGAATGAGGAATTGCAGTCCTGCCGAGAGTTTCCTCATAGCAATCCTCAAGAAAGGTTCTTATTTACCATCAAACTTTCTGGATTGCCTACTTTATAACTGCAGTGACATTATTTCTGGCTATTGTAGGATATTGCGTGGCAGAGCACTCTATAAAGTGACATGCGATTTTGTTGATGCTGCGGTAAAAGGGGCAGTTGGTGTCATTAATAGATGTATACCTCCGATTAATCCAACTGATCCAGAATGTTTTCATATGTGAGTAAGCCTTAAACATCATACTTGTAGCAGAATAATCCCAATGGAATTTCTATTCCTTTTTCCTCTTTGCAATGTTCAAGAAGGTGCTAGGCGCTAGGCGGGTGGCGAGGTGGGGCCTAGCGCCTAAGGAGTTTAGGCGGGGCTTAGGCGGCCAAATTAAAAATATAGATAGCAGGTTGAAGATAAGCAACCATGCACAACAGAAGTTCAGGATTAAATATTTACAGATAAAAAATTTTACTGAGTAATTTAATATACAATGGAATACTCATTGTTAAATATTTACAGAGAAAAAATTTATTGTGCGTGCGCTCTCTCTCTCCTTTTCTTTTCTCTCTCCCCTATCCTTTCTTCTGTTCGGCGAGGCACCTAGGCCACTCCTTTTTCTTTCTCTCTTCTCTTTTTTTCATTCGGCTGTGTTGAGAGCCACTCAGTGCTTCTTTCTTTGCCTTATCTCTTCCTCCTCTTCTCTATCCAGTTCATCCCCTACCTCATCGTCTCATCTCACTTTTCTCTCTTTTTCTCCAATCAACTGAGTGGTAACCATCTCTTCATTTCCTTGCCTCTTGCTTCCCTCATTCCCATCCCCTTCTTCCTCTTCTCCTTGCTTCACTCGGCTGGCTCCCATCTTGGCTTCCTGTCGACGCCTTGCCGTCAGCGCCATTGGCTTCATCTCCTCTCCATGCGGCTGCTCTCCGCCGGTCCTAGCCAGCCCCTGCTCGGCCTCCTCCAAGCCCCTTCGGCGACTCCGACGAAGAAGAGGGTGATGGAGAGCTGCATGAGGGCGGTGGGGATGGCGAAGCTAACGGCCCAACTCATGTTGATGAAGATCTGGCTTGTGCCTGGCCGCAGCGTTGAGCCCGCCTCTTCCGCCTTTTGGAACACTGCTGCTTTGAAGTCAGACTGCTTGATCTGAAGGCATATTTGTGGTATTGAAACAATAAGGGGGTATATATGTGTATGGCTATTCATACTTTTTATTCTGAATTTTTGAATTCAAAGCTTGGGAGTTTGTCTAAAGTTGATGATCTTGAAAACCTTGTGGAGGCAAGGGCTTCAATCTCCTGAACATACCAATGTTCCAATGGTTCCTCTCTCCAACCAAGACAGGGAAAAAGTAGTGTTTCAGGGAGATTGTTTCTTTAAATTAGACAAGAGTCAAGTTTGAAAAGTGTGGTATCTATTTTAGATGGCTAGTGCAAACCTGTGAATAATGTGTATGTATAATCGGGGGAGTATCTAGTGTAAACCGATAGCCAGGTGCTACCTATCTTGCGAGCTCACTTCACATGTGAACCATTGGATGATAATTGTTGCATTTTATTTTAAAAGACCTGAGATTATGGGATCACCCATATATGACCTGAGGGATTATTTGCAAAATGCTCATCCATGTGGTCCTAAGTCCACTCAAATCTAGCACATCCAAAATGCCATTGTTTAGCAGAAGCACAAGGAGTTTGCATGATAGCACCTAGTTAAGGGTTTGCACAATATAATGTTATATCAAGTCACCTGTTTATAAAGATATCCGCAATTAGTATGTCCTGCTTGAAGTGAACGATGTGCAAGGTTGTTTAGTTTCATTTCCATTTAGAGATGCTTACCTCTGCTCTTATATATTTCAGGTATGTCCACAACAATATTTTCTTTAGTTTTGCTGTTGACTCTGACTATGAACACATTTCAAAAGCCCACAAGCCAGACATCCAAAATGGGTCTGGTCAAAGTGCGGAAGTCTCCTCCCCAGATTTGGGGGCTAAGCCAGATAGGAACCATGCGGATTCCGGTGGAACAGTGAATTCAAAAACTGAAGAGCCTGACGGTGTTTTGGACAATAGTTCTGATGCATCTGCAGAGGCACAAATAGCAGACAGTGAGCAGGCTACCTATGCTTCTGCTAACAATGACTTAAAAGGAACTAAGGCTTACCAAGAAGCTGATATTCCTGGCCTTTACAATCTTGCAATGGCTATAGTTGATTACAGAGGTCACAGGGTTGTAGCTCAGGTATGTCTAGGAAACAGTTACTGATTTATAGCATTTCTAGATACTTTTCCTACTTACATCATGTTTTTCTGCTATTCCACTGCCTTCTAGTTTTGCTTGCACACCTTAAGTGCAATAGGGTAGGTTCTTTTGGGCTAATGGCTTATGACTTATAGTTTAAATATTTGAATTCTGGCTATTCGCAAGAGGTAGTACGCACAGGAAAATAATCGCATGTGATTTTGGTCGGTACAGCTGAACTCAATACACTTTTTACTATAATATTTGTATTAACTCCGCTTTGAAAAAACGTACCGTTTAAAGGCTAGTTACTGTAGACAGTACGAGCATAAGCCATGTATAAGCTAAAACGAACCCGCCCATAATCTCTCTATGTCTGTGGCTATAGACTGATGCTGATGATATTTAGAACTTGATAATTGCATTCTGTATTTTTCTCCTTCACATGTATCCTTATTGAGCCATTTTTTCGAATTGGTTTTAATGATGCAAATGTTTTGATTAAGTTCTTATTAATGTGCCTTGTGCAATTATATTGGAATTGTAGAGTATCATACCTGGTATTCTTCAAGGAGACAAGTCTGATTCTCTTCTGTATGGTTCTGTCGATAATGGCAAGAAGATATCTTGGAACGAATCATTCCATTCGAAGGTCAGTTAACATTTTTCTTCTGGTCTGCAAAACATTGTTTCTCAACATTGGATGATTTTATCTGCTGTATGGAGTCAAACTTATGTTCTTTAGTAGTGGACTGTTTGTCCTGTTGCATGACCTCTAGACATCTTGCCCAGTTCAAACAAGAATTTGTTAGTATTGTCAGGTTGGTTGTTAAAATGTACTGGTTGTTATGCTAATTAAGGTTTGCTTGATATAATGATTAATGATAGGAAGCTGGGTGGTTTATTGAGATTTTTAGCAGCGATGCTAAAATTGCATGCTATAATGACTAATTATTGCTTACTGAAATACTATTTTCACTGTCCCAAGTTTTTGGGTATCTACTTTGTTGTTGATTCACCTGTCATGCTGATGGATAAGGATGTATGGCTTGACCGCTTGAGTACTATTGCTGTCTAGTTTTCCTAATATATCAAGTTCTGTCAACCATGTGTTATGAATCTTAGTTCATAACGGGTAAACACCACCAAGAAGATGGTCGGATGGCGTCGGCGTAGTGAGAGAGGGGAGACTATAGACTAGGAAGACTTTGTAATTATTCTGCTTGATGACAATAGCATGCGGTAGCCCCTTTATATAGATGGCTCCCCTAACAGATGTAATCTAATTCCAATCATATCTCTAACTATATCTCTAATACAAGGAAACCAATCTCTAACTCAAATAGAAACCAATCTCTTATTCCTAATAATAACCCGACTGGCCCAAGGCCCACGTCTATAACACTACACCCCTCTCGGACATGCAGCTCGTCCTCGAGCTGCTAGACGGCGGTCAATGGAAGACCTTCGATGCGATGTAGAAGACAAACGGTGGCGGGGTGCTGCAGCGGATAAAGACGACCGGTCTGATCCAAGCGGCGGAACAGGGCTAAATGATGCCGCAAAGCCAAAGACCGGCCGATGGGACCCACGATCAAGAGCGGCGCCGGCGGCGCGGATCGGCGGCGGCCGGATCGCGAGGCGCTCGGCGAGGCGGATTCGCCGGCCGCGGTCGAGACGGCCGGCGGCGGCGGATTCGCCGGCGGTGGTCGAGACGGCGGCGGCGGCGGCGGCACGACGGGCGGGCGCGGGCGACGGACGGCGGCTGCTGCGTGGACGGCGGTCCGGCGGCGGCGGCGCTCGGGTGGAGACGGCCAATGGCGGTGGCGGCGCAGGCGGCGGGTCGGGTGGCTGCAGATGGAGGCTGCCGGCCGGCAGCGGCTCTGTGATCGGAGATGGCCCGGCGAGGCGGGCGGCGGCCAGCAGCGGCGAATCCGGTGACGATCGGATCGCGGCGGCTCGGCGGATGCGGCGACGGCGGCGGCGGCAACGGCTCGGCGCGGCGGCGGCGGGGCGCCGAGCGCGGCGGCGGCGGCGACCTCCATCTTGAGGCCGTCGTGGTCGAGGCGGCGCAGGAAGGCAGCGTCCCCGAGGGCGGTTGGAGCGGCATGGGTCGGAACGAGCGGGGCGGTGGAGAAAACGCTGCGGAAGACGCTGCAACGGTGGAATCCTCCTGGCTTGGAGCTGATGCAGCCGGTGGAGTGTAGCCGGCAGCTAAACTCCCCCCGGATTTAAGTGCTGCAATCCTGGCGTTATTTGCGATGCTCTGCCGTGTCAAATCTGCAATCTGGGAGTTCATATCGGCCATCTGCTCCTGGATCGCCTTAAGCATTGCACTCACAGAACTGGCCTTCTCGCCGGAAACCATGGTAGCAGAAGTCGTGAGAAGGGATCGACTGCTCTGATACCAAGTTGTTATGAACGGGTAAACACCACCAAGAAGATGGCCGGATGGCGTCGGCGTAGGGAGAGAGGAGAGACTATAGACTAGGAAGACTTTGTAATTATTCTGCTTGATGACAATAGCATGCGGTAGCCCCTTTATATAGATGGCTCCTCCATAACAGATGTAATCTAATTCCAATCATATCTCTAACTATATCTCTAATACAAGGAAACCAATCTCTAACTCAAATAGAAACCAATCTCTAATTCCTAATAATAACCCGACTGGACCCAAGGCCCACGCCTATAACACCATGTTTATGTAATGTGTATGGCTTGCTTGACTGGTGCACACTTGATTCTCTGTCGAAGGGCATATTTATGTAATGTGTACAGTTTGCCTGACTGGGCCATCCTTGATTTTCTGTCGAAGGTGATTATGAAATTACACTAGAAAGTACTAGAAAGGTTCATCGATCATACTTTAGACATAAAGCCTTGGTGGTAATAAATAACCTGTCTGGCTTTGTCATACAGCACAGAGTTTATTATGTACCATGTGATAATCGCCTTCTCATCTTTTTTTATAAAAAAACTATTTTTGGTTCTTGTCAATATGTTTGTTTAAACTCTAAAGTAAGGTCTGCCTTTGTAGGTAGTTGAGGCTGCAAAGCGGCTCCATGTGAAGGAGCATGTGGTTTTGGATGGTTCTGGCAATCCTGTAAAATTAGCTGCTACAGTCGAATGCAAGGGAATTGTTGGAAGTGATGACAGGTAGTTCTTACTTTGAAGTTAAACATTGTGGTTTGTTTACTTTTCAGTGTGAGCCTTCTTTACTTTGTTTCTTAAGGACTTTTGTTTGGCAACACTGGGTAAGTAGTTACGTTTTGTTGGGCTTTTGTGGCCTTGTTTGAGAAACATTAAACATGTAAACAACCTAATAGTGTTTTCTGAGCTGACCCTAATTTAGTTATCGCATGCTTGAACTGTCAAAAATCTCCAATATTGCTTTCTATTTTTTTTTATGGCGGCTCGTGACTTTATTTTTATCTTTGTTTTACAGCAAAGTGTGTTAATGTTGTTGTCATGGGCGTGATCATGGGTGTGGGCCCAACCGGAGAGATTAGTTTCTATTTGAGTTAGAGATTAGTTCCCATTTGTTAGAGATATGACTAGGAATATGATATTAGTTTCTATTTGTTAGATATATGATTGAGATTAGATTTTATCTGTTAGGGGAGCCTATCTATATAAGGGGGCTGCCACATGCTATTGGAGGCAAGCAAAGAAATAACAAAATCATTCTCATCTATAGTCTCTTCTCTATCTCAACCACGCCGCCGCCGCCCGGCCATCTTTTCGGCGGTGTTTACCTCCTATGAACTAAGGTTCATAACAGTTGTCCTGCCAGTTTATTTAGCACACTTGTTTGGCTTTTTTTTTAACTGTGTAGGCATTATATTTTGGATCTGATGAGAGTGACTCCTCGAGATTCTAACTTCATTGGACTACAACACCGCTTCTGTGTGTTGAGGCCTGAGCTAGTAGCCTCATTTGTTGCGGTCAGCTGATCACATAGTTTTTTTCTTTAAAAAAGATTCTGTGTTTTGCTGGTACACGATTGTAATATCTTTTTATTGAGCAGGCTGAATCCGTAAAGCAATCCCCTATGCAGAAAGTTCCAGATGCTCCGAGAGAATGTATTGACCAATCTGCAAGTACTTCTGATGCTACGGTTGGTTCTGAATGTGTTTTCACAGTTGTTCTACTTCTGTCACTTCTGTGTAGGGAAGAATTGCTATGTTTGTTCAAAAGCATGCATTTTTAAATAAGCAGCTGGAAAATAGTTTTGATGTGTCACTCCAAAACAGAAAAATCGTTGAATATGCCATTCTCCTGTCATATAACGAAAAAACAAAGTTGCCATGTTTTTAGTGGCATTCATGTCTTCCTTCCTTAGCAGTTGCATGATCATAATTTGTTTATCTATAGCTCTACTTTCTACTGTGGTATACAGCAAATTGTTTTTGCCATTTTTATCCAACAGTTATGGAAGTTGGATGAGCCTGTGCACTCATATCGAAGTGGCTAAAATCTAATAAAAGACCCCTAAATTTCTTGCACACATGTAAGCTGGAAACTTATTCCATTCCTGTTATTTAAGGCTACTTCTGTGGAAGGACATGACGCTTCTGATGAATGCTCTGCTCCTAGACCTGCTGAACATAACAACTCAACTGCTGAAATCCTTTTCAATCCAAATGTATTCACAGAGTACAAGCTCGCTGGTAGTCCAGAGGTTAGTTTTCGAACACTACTCTTTGTTCAATATCCTATCCCAATTTAATAACATTATATTCTTCGCTATTCTTAGGAGATTGCAGCAGACATAGCGTTGGTTAAAAAGGCTGGTTCATATCTTCTAGACACAGTGATCCCAAAGTTTGTTCAGGATCTTTGCTCCCTTGATGTCTCTCCTATGGATGGTCAAACTTTAACCGATGTGATGCATAACAATGGGATAAATGTTAGGTATCTGGGCAAAGTGAGTCTCTGAACTGATTCCGCTGAAGGTGAAAACATTGTGTTGCATTTATTAAGTCCATGATATAATTCCTCTCTCAGGTTGCAGGCATGATAAAACATTTACCACATTTATGGGACTTGTTTTCTGCTGAAATAATTGTTAGGTCTGCAAAGCATGTTGTCAAGGTGATGTATCTATCTTGCTTATGCTAACCGCAGCTGTTTACTTTTATGACATTGGAAATTCTTGTCTGTCTAGTTGCACGACATTTTTCTCATGGATCATATATGAATGTTTGCGTTACAATTTGATCAAATATGGGAATATGTAAACCTTGCATATATTATGGCTTTGTGTCTATTGTACTAGGAATGAACATATCCTCACTCCTGGAGCACCAATAAATATTGTTTATCTGCAGTGTTAATGCAGGATGCATGTCGTTGTGATATCTACCTTGTTGTTAGGCTTACCGATCATTATATTGTAAGATAAATATTTATATTAAATTCCTTCTGTTATAGTTTATGATAATTATTCACATTAAATTCATTCTGTCATATAGAACTCTCAAAATGCATAGCTTTCCCTTGTTACGATGTTCAACCCAGCTATTAGTGTAAGGGTACTTGTTTGTTAACCCTTATTGTTCTTTCCATTCCAGGAAATACTGAGGCAAAGCCCAGATCATGATATCGGACCAGCTACTGCTCATTTCTTAAATTGTTTTGTTGGCAAAGTTTTTGTTGCTTCCACAAAGGGTAGCGTTGGCAGCACGCAGTCGAAAACCCAGAAGGTATGCTATTCCAAGCATAAGCAATCTCATGGTATTCAAATGCACTTTAAAGTCCACTGTTGAGCTATCACCAGTAGATCTGGAGCTTATGTATGTGGATCCTCTAATTACTGCTTGGTGTGTTAACTGGTATTATATCTGTAATCAATGAATATTGTCTTTTAAATATTCAATTTGTTAGGGTCATGACAATACACAAAATCATAAATCTTCTAAGGGCCAGACATCGAGCCATGCAGCAGCTTCAAGAAAGGGTCTATCAACATATTCCCATCTAACATCTGATGGAATTTGGGCCAACATTAAGGAGTTTGCAAAACATAAATATCAGGTACTGATGGTTGCTGCTTCTTTCAGTTCTTCAGTTTTCTATTTGAACACCATGACTAATGGACTTAATTTATTTAGTTTGAAGTGCCAGATGATGCAAGGCTTGGGGCTAAAAGAGTTGCGGTCCTCCGCAATCTTTGCCAAAAGGTTAGCTTTGTCCAGCCCTACGTGATACTTGTATGTATCAGATGATGATTGGTTTGGTATTAACTCAGAGAAATTTCTTAGTAGTTCGGGTTGTAAGGAGATGCTCTTGTGCATTGTTGTGAATTATTTACCTGCATGTAGAATGCATGTTCTCTATAGAATGCCCTTCAAAATTATCATTGTGATGTTATGGTGGTGTACGTTCAGTAAATTAGGTCACTTGTCACATGTTCTGCATGTAACAGGTAGGAATAACAATTGCTGCTTGCAAATATGATCTGGATGCTACAGCTCCATTCCAACCTTCAGATATCTTGAATCTCCAACCAGTTGTCAAGCACTCGGTACCTATATGTACTGATGCAAGGAATCTTATGGAAGCAGGGAAAATTCGGATGGCTGAGGTATATTTCTGATATAATCTTGTTGTCGACTTGTCGTCCAATTTTCCAACTCATTTTTTTAATGAACTGATATACGGACTTGATTAATACTCTCTTCAATTATCTTCACATATGGATTTTACAAAATTTGATTCATGCATTTCAGGGAACACTGAATGAGGCCTACACACTATTTTCTGAAGCTTTTTCGCTACTTCAACAGGTATACAACACAGCTATCTTAGCATGAAATCTTCACTACTACTGACATTTGCCTCTGACCATTGAAATTGCAGATCACTGGTCCCATGCACAAGGATGCCGCAAACTGTTGTCGGTAACATGTTAATTTCTTGATACAGGATTATTTTACTAGTATTTGCTTTCATGAGGAAGATGCCTGTAATGAGAACCTGAACCTCGTAGATGGATATTTTACACTGCATTTCCAGAATTGTGTGGATTATGGCAGTATCATGCTATCTGCTATATGTCCTCTTATACTGTTCGAAATGTTTCTTACATAAATTGATAAGAGAATCAATGCATCAGGAATATCGTGTTCTATCACATGTTCAATGGTGAATATGTAAGGCAGTAAGGCACATTGAAGAGTGACACAGAAGTCTCAAAATGTTGGGGGAATTGATCATTTGCCACTGTTAAAGATATGCCATTTTAGGATTTGCCACTAATGTCTCATTGACATGTGGTCCCAGGACTCACATGTCAGTGAGACATGGAGTGGCAAATTCTGAAGTGCACATCTGGCAAATGATGAAATATCCCTCAAATGTTTGGCATTTTCCACAATTTATTTTTGTTATTATGCACATACTTTATTCGAATTGAATTTTGAAACTCCTGTCTTTTTATTTGTTTTATTTTGGCCAAAGGTACCTCGCTATGGTTCTGTACCATGCCGGTGATACAGCAGGAGCAATTGTGCAGCAGCATAGAGAACTTATCATAAATGAGCGATGCCTTGGCCTAGATCACCCTGATACAGCTCACAGGCATGTACTTTGTTTAATTGTATTTGTGCTGTAAATTTTTATGCCGTCCTTAAAATTCAAGAAATCATAAATTTAACTCACTTTATCCGTGTGAAACTGAATTTCCTGTTATTGTTGTCAGTTCTGAATCCCATCATTTATACAAAATTTGTAAAGCAACTGTGGTGATCTCAACTGAAAAACAATTAAGCCTTGTTGAAAATGTAACTATGGGCATTCTGGTAGCTCTAGAATCTAGCACAATAGATTGTTATAACCCTGTATGGTTTTTGTACTTTTTGCTGCTGAGTTAGTGTTATTTCCTTCCTCCAAACTATATAATTAGTTGAACAGTGTTCAGCTTGGTAGTATTCAAACATGGCTTTGGACATGTTCCTTAATGTTATGTTTGTAATATTAGTTTATCATCACATAATGTTCTTTTTTCTCTTTGATGTTGTCTATCAATATGATTTACAACCGTTTTTTCTAACCTTGTGTTCTTTTCTTTTTCAGCTACGGTAACATGGCTTTGTTCTATCATGGGCTCAATCAAACTGAACTCGCGTTGCGGCACATGTCCCGCACACTGCTTTTGCTAAGTTTAGCTTCAGGTCCTGATCATCCGGATGTTGCAGCAACTCTTATAAATGTTGCAATGATGTACCAGGATGCCAGCAATATGAATACTGCTCTTAGGTATCTTCAGGAAGCACTTAAGAAGAATGAGCGGCTTCTAGGCCCAGATCATATTCAAACAGCAGTATGCTATCATGCTCTTGCCATTGCATTCAGTTGTATGGGTGCATACAAGCTTTCAATTCAGGTTAGTTCTGATGGAAAATGATTGGCAAAACAACGTTTCAAAATATTGAACTGATGTCTTGGCTTTTGATGGCAGCATGAAAACAAGACTTACGACATACTGGTGAAACAATTAGGGGTTGATGATTCACGAACGAAAGATTCAGAAAATTGGTTGAATACTTTTAGGTTGCGAGAACAGCAGGTATATATTCAAATGGTATCATTGATTAGCATGATACATTTCAGAATCATACAATACAATGGAATATGCTGCTTATTTATCTTTGGAAGAGCAATAACTTATGAATATTTGTTGCATAGTTTGGTATATATGTTGTATGAGTTGCCATGTTCTGTGAGAAAATTCCTACAGTTGCTTCTCTTTTGGTCCCAATATTCTTGTATGTTTCGTAATATAAGATGCAATAAATGCAATGCAAAATATTTCCATAAGAAATGTAGAAAAAAATTGTCTTCCCTTCTGCTTTGCATACCTTCCCCTTCCTTGCATGCCAAATCATTTTTCATTGTGCACCGAAGATAAAAGTTTTTTTTTCTTTGCACAGGTTAATGCCCAGAAGCAAAAAGGCCGGGGAACTAACCCATCTGGTACTGCTATTGATTTTTTAAAGGTAAGCTTATTGGTTGCAATTTGCAAGTATTGCTGTTATGGCCTTGGAGCTTCATCCCACTTGAATGCCAGAATAGCCATACACCAAAGAGAGAAGGTAGATAATTTTTAATTAGCTTATACGTCTCAAGGGGATGAATCAAATGAGAAGAATCACCTTGAAAAATGTGAGAATGCCATCTTGTGATCTGATCTGTCCAATCCTGTGAGGGAAAGTTATTATTATTTGTTTGATCTCAGGTATGCTAGTGTTTGTTTGGAAGCTGGCAACAGGGTTCCCAAATTCGCCGGGAAGGGAACTAGCTTGGTTCTGGTTTTTGGAACACTGGTCCAGTTGAACACCCTCCCCCCCTCTCACATCATCTTCCATAGAAATGTGCATATTGGGGGCTAATGCTTCCCTTCATTGGATCTTCAACATTTTCAAATTCAAAACATAACCTGGACTGGTTTTGGGTCTGAAATGCAAAATGGATTCCAGAACGCTGTTTGGCAACACTAGTCTGGCACTCCCTAGTTGTAAATTGGACTGATGGATGGACAGTTGGGAGTTGGGACTGTGAGTGCATTATCTTATTTTAACTCTGGTTCTTACAAGATAACGGTCCGTGCCCCCTCAAAATGCATTTGATTCTTATAACTATATGATCCGTGCTTTGTTGAACGCAGTACTGTTCAATCCAGTTCATGTTTCTTCTGTTATTTTATTTTTGCTATTTTTGCATACTAATTTTAGTCCTTGAGTACTTGCTCATGTCAAAAGGCAATGCAATATTGCTATCATTTTTTGGCTTCTCCTAGAAGTGAATATTAATGCTGATGAAGTATATTGTTACCTTTAAATATCCATCTTCGTAGTTTATACTTGGTTCTTGGTGGCATCCAATTCTTACCTTTTGATTTGACAGGCAAATCCTGGATTGTTACAAGCAATGAAGGCAGCTGCGATCCATTCTGGTGATGGATCAGCGAATGTCAACAGATCTCTTAACGCTGCAGTAGTTGGAGAAGGTGTTCCTCGAGTAAGAGGAATTGACGAGCGAGCTGCTCGAGCAACTGCAGAAGCTCGGAAGAAAGCTGCTGCCAGAGGCGTTAATGTGCGTAATGGACCTGCTGTGAGTAGTGCGTCTGAACTAGCTCAAATTCTCAACCTTATCAACTCGGCTGCTTCCGCTACTGCTACTACTGCCACTGCAAACACTCGAACAACTGAATCTGAAGGGCAGCAGTCGAACGGGCCTACCCCAAACGGCAGTACAAAGGAAGCCAAGGCTATGCCCGACGGTCGCACTCCAGTAGGATTAGGGACGTCATTGGATTCGAAGAAGCAGAAATCAAAGCAGAAATTGTAGAGAGACAGCATCCGGAATAGTAGTTTTTGCCAACAACTTTGGGCTTGTAGGGTGATTTAAGTTTTTACCCCCATAGGATTGTCACGTCCACATGGTGGCAGAGTGTTTTTTATTTATTTTTGGTGGGGTTCGTAGGATGGGTTCAATAGTAATAACGAGAAGTGAAGTCAATTGTTGCGACAATGAACTGATGAGATAAATGGCTAAGCCTTCTCCTATACTGTTGAGTGAGTCAATATCCTGTTCGTCCGGTAGGCCTTAAAAACTTTTTGTAAACTGGCTATACTAATTTGTTTGACCACGTTGGCAGAGCAATAACATGTTAAAGATTTTTTGTTGTTGCTGTTGGGTGGATATCTACATCCTACCCTACATGCTACAAGAAAATTGATACTTTGCCGTCCTATTCGGTGGGCTTCGATAAAATACCACTCCTTAAAATGACCATTATAAAATATCACTCTTAATATTAGCACTTTGATTATTTGCCATTTTGAGGGTTTTTTAGGATTCTGCCATGAGAAAAGACACATTTGCTCTTAGGCCATTTGCTTGTTCTCAAAACTCCAGACGGCGACCGGGAGGACGGCGCCAGCGAGCCCTGCGCGTCGGATGCGTTTTCTCAGGAATCGGCGGCGGTGCACGCGTTGGCGTCGAACATGCCGGCGCAGGTGGAGGTCGGCGCGCTCCGGAGGTCCAAGTCGGGGGCCAAGTCCACCAAGGTGAGGCCTTTTCTCCCGCCCACCCGGGCAACTCTCTTCCGTCATTCCGAGTTAACATTTGTTGTGATTGGTGCCATGTCCGGGGGAACCTAGCCGGGGAGGCTAGATGTGAAATGCTGCGGAGATGGGGGGCTTCCCCTTGGGGTTCTTGGTCGGGCTTAGGTGCGGATTGGAGCAATGTGACTTCGCCTGTGAATGATTTGGGTCCAGATGTGGTTCTTCTGGTCGGCAATGTTTGGTTGCAGTGATGGGCGTTTCGTTTTGGTTTTTCCTGCTTGCGTCTAACATTTTTGTATCCACCTGATTTTTTTAACATCATGCTTTGTCTCGAGCTGCGCCTATACTAGTTTGGATTTGTCATTTTTCACTTTGCCTGGAGTTTTGAAATCATCTTATGATGTGTCCCGGCCGGGGAGGGGCGGCACCGTCGCCGGGGAGGGCGGCGCCGTCGCTGTCGCGGTGGCCGGAGGGCCTCCTCCCTCTTGGTCTCTCTCCTGTCCTCTCGTCTCTCTCCTGTCCAGGAGAAAAGCATCTTCTGGATGTGTCTGATGGAAGGCAATAAGCAAATGGTCCAAGGGTAAATGTGTTTTTTTCTATAGCAAATAATCTGAAAATAGTTAAAAAAATAATTAAGAATCCTAAAAAACCTTTAAAATGGCAAATAATCAAAGTGTCAATGTTAAGAGTGGTATTTTAATATTTTATAGTGGTCATTATAGAGAATGATATTTTGTCGAAGCCCACCGAATAGGATAGCAAAGTATCAATTTTCTCACATGCTACTGCCTGGTTGACGCCGGCCCTATCAAGAACTAATGATTCACCTTATCACGTGGATCTTATCCAGCCATGGCTTTTCGCATCCACGAGCACGCAGTAGTGTGGAGGGCACCGTCAGTCCAGTTTCTCCTGTGTGATTCGTCTTGACGCACGCTTTAAATCAACTCTCTTGCGTCATGCCACTAGCCGTAACCAACTATAGTGATTTCTTCTGGTACAGCCGAATACCCCGCACGCACCATCCAAGTGCCGATATCTTGCAGTCTTTCCGGCATTGGAGGTCGTACAAGTTTCAGGCCGAGGGGGCACAATAGGCTAGTGCAACTATAGAAGTATTGCAACTCAAATTTCGAGCCTACAATGTCGTAGGAACACAGAATCCCAATACGAAAACTTCAATTTCATAATGTACGAGGCTGGCAACTAGGTTAAACAAACAATTCAGGGCAGTATAGCAGGCGTTTATTGTGATCGATGATCACGCGAAAGCAAATCAAAGATTCATTCCGAGTCTTGTATTGGTCCCTCAAGCACAACAAGTTTCCAGGGATTTGCAAGGGAACTAAGTGCATCACCAAAATAGACAAAAGCACGCATCATCTTCAAAATTCACCGAGCTGCTGGTTTGCAAGATTTGTGCTACAAGTGCAAACTTCAGTCATTGGGCGGGCTTCTTCTCGGTTGTGCACGGATAATACTCTTTGCCATTGTCCACTCCGGTAGTGTTACCGCCAATGTCCAGCACAGACCAAGAGAGTGAAAACATAGAATAGCGTATTACAAATATGATCGAGAATCAAATATGACCGAGCACATCCCGCGTCATAACCATTGGGCGTGCATGCAGTGATAAGGATAATGTTGACACTTGCTGGGACTATCTGATTGAAAGTGAGAACAGTATAACCCCATAGTAAGATTATGAGTAGATAGATTCACAGGGAACTATTATCCTGGTATGACGCAAGAGCACACCAAGGGCATTACAAGGATATCTTACTGGATCCAATATAGAACTTCTGTTAATGATCTCTTATCAAGAATTATGTTCACTCATGCGTTTAAATTTCTCATTTCCAGGGGAGCTAGGGGCTTGATCCGGAATAATACTGCCATGTTCTTCGAGTTGCAATAAAAAAAGCAAATAAAACACCCAAATAGAAAGCTAACCAACATATAAGCATAGCAATGCTATCCTTACGAAACAATTCCTGCAATCTCAACTATAAACTAAAATGCCCTAAGAGTCGTCTGGAAGGACCACGTGAAAATGTTCAGATTTTGTGATGAGCCGTTGCCATTTTAGAGGAGCTGGAATTTGGTTTTTGCAGTTTTTCAAGCTTTGCTTCAGACTTGGCGATCTGACCGACCAAAGGAAGCGGTCAGATCGGCCACTAGTCAGACTGGTTGGCAGCTAATAGCGGTCAGACTGGCTGGTGCTGGCGGTTTGACCGGCTAGATGAGTTAGTTCGGCTGAAATTTGGAATTTTAGGAAATTTGGTCATGAGTTGATTTGGTTTGACCTAGGTTAATGCATATGTATTGCAAAAAGCATATTTTGACCAATGTGGGTCAAGTTGTGAAGAATTTGTGGCTTAAAACGATTTATTGGTCTTTGAATGTACAACGAGGTTTGAAGTCAACTATGATCAATAACAAGGATCAGGGCTACGTTTATGGAAGCCAAGGCCTAGAACGATTAAGAATGCGGGGTGAGATGGTTGAGCTCAAGATGGCACAAGGAAGGCGAAAAATATTGAAGGAGAGTTTGAACGACGAGTTGCACCATATGGCTTGGTCGGTTTAAGTGAGGTGTGGCCCGGTGAAACCGGAACGAGAGAGACTTACTGATGTGTGGTAAACCAGTGGTGCACATACACGTGGTAAACATGCCAATTACTTACAATGAAATGGAATTTTGGTAAGTTGACTAAAATATTGGAAACTATCTTAAATCAAAACTGCAGCACTTGAAAAAGTGATTTAGGTAAAGAAGCTGAAAAAATTAAGTTGGATCAAAAGTTAAGGACTTAGTGGATTTGAGTTCATGTGATTTGAAAAGCATACATGAGTGTAATATGTGAGTAAAACCTGTGTTATATGAGGTTAACATGTTTCCATCATTGTGTTAGTGGATAGCATCCATTAGGGTTAGATATGTGTTGATTGCCTTATCTATTTAACAGGTTAGATGGAGACATGTTATTTAGCCATCCAACTAACCATCATTATTCTGGCCAATTGTTCTAGGGTAAAGGTTTAAGAAATGGGAGTGCTATGGTGTGCTTTTGTCCTCTAGGTGGTGACTGTAAAACCTTTATTCTCAAATAGCAATACATCAACTTTTTTCATCTCTCATAGAGTCCTCTTGTTTTGGTTGATTTGCTCATGATCTTGTTGGTTTTAATCTTCTGTCACCTCTTTGATCTTGTTGTATACTAAGGATGTGTAAGTGATGTAGATGACTCATGGATAATGATCCCCATCAATCTAGGTATCAGGTCTTGTAAGTTCTTAAAATTGTCTGATTTTACTTGGATTTGACCTCAACGTGAAACTTCTTTATCTAAGGGTTTTTGCCTCAAATCTTCGGTAGTTCTTGCTTGCTATGACATGTGAGAATATATTTAGAGCCATTTTGGGCATCCTCCACCCACAAGCAAGTCATATTCCCCGTTTTCGGTTTTTGCCTAGTTTTGGTACAACCTTACTTGTTCTTGTGAAAGGTCTGAACTTTGATGAGGATTATTGTGATATTTGGATGGAATAGATTCATAAGACCTCAAGCAAGGTGTGTGCAAAATCTCATCTTATTGGACTTGAATTTGTAAAGTTGCATCAGCTCGGGCTGTTTTCTCTGTCTTGGATTAGGGGAGCGATCAAACCACCACCTAGTAGCCGGTATGACCGCTAGTGCTATGGTTTTTCAACTCTCTTTTTTAGTTGATTGCTTTGGTCTTAGTCAATAATCCCGATCTTTATAGCTCAATAGCTACTGGAGTGAAGGATTGACGAATATTTAGGAAAAAAAAAATCAAAGATATCATTTATCACCCTCTGTTGCTATATCGGTCCACATCCTGAAGGCGATGCTCAGCCCTTACCGCATCACTGTATAGATCTTACTGTCTAGTCAAGGCAAACCAATGTTAGGAGCAAAAACCACGGCAAACTGACCAGAAACAATGCACCATGCTCTATATCGCCAAATTATAGCTCATTTAGTCATGCGAAATAATTAGGACGGTGAAAGGCCCCAAAGTTCCAGGCATTTAAGGAACTCCGATAACTGGAGTTCCAATCTGAGGTACTTTGAAATGAGTAAATATTCATTCAAAATCAGTCAATAAGTAGATGAACATACTACAGACGGACAAATAGTAATGATCTCATGATACAAACAAGTTCCATAAGTCTAATGGTCTGTTAGGTGGAGTGTTCGGTGATTTGAGTCTAGTTTAACCTATCTAAACGTGTTTGCATCATAAGATGGTTAAATGGCTCCTTGACTTCACAGCAACCCCAAATCTAGATTGTTAGGTAAACTTACTTTTCTGGGTGAACCTTTAGCTTATCCTACCCTGCTAGCATTAACCTGTTTAGCCATGAAGCTCAATAAGATTAAAGCTAAACCAGGGAACCCATCTTGCGAAAACAAAGCAATTATAACGTAAAATATATGTTTGACCCGTATCTGTCCACACAATAACTCTTTACTGTGTAGTCACCAGAAGTCAATCAATAGAGGAGGATAAACTATGCCACCATCCAAAATTAGGATGCACCAATCCAAAATGCTCCAGACATCCATGTAGAGGTTCCTTGACCAAGAGTATTATTTCAGTCGTGCTTCTCCAAATATAGCCCCGTTTGGCACAGCTCCTGGAGCTGTTTGGAGCTGTTTTGTGCCAAACGGGGTATAACAAAATAGCTCCACCTAAGGAGTCTCTTAAAACCTGCTGAGACAAAAGTAGCTCCTTGGGTGGAGCTGAAAAAAGTAGCTTCACCCAGCTCCACTTGTGAAGTTAAAAAAAACAGCTCCACTTGTGAAGTGGAGCCGTGCCAAACGGGGCCATAGTTTACAAAAGGAAAAAACACACTTTTAAGGTGCTTAAGATTGTAATTAACATCCTATAGCTGTATTACAGCCACCAATTTAGTCAGGTTAATCTACCGGCTACTTTCAATCATTATGCATGGAAATAATATTCATAGGACTATTCTCAAAAGAAGCTGTCTTTACTCCTACAAGAGTTATGCTCACTCAATGACATGAATAAGACTTTCAGTGATACGAGATCCATAGCAAATATCTTTTCAACAAGCCACTCAAAGAACATATTCTTACAGTCGAACTGCATTTTAAAACAGCCAAAGTTTGAGTGATATTGATTTATAATTTAATGTTGGTGATCTTTGGAAATGCTTTTGAATTATTAAATCCCAGCGCCACTTATTTTTCTGCTGCTTTTAATCAAAGAAAATCATTTTATGATGTAACTGAATCCACCAACCAATCAGAGCCCAGTTCGTGTGAATCATCATATCATGTTCAGTATAACACAATCCCAGTTGATATCCACATGTCTGCATATCAATATCGACCCTAAACACACAGACGTAGCACAGCCCCTAGTATATCAGTACCCATTAGCAATGACCAGAAGAAGCCGGCGACGAAGGCGCCGATGGCTCCGTTGACGAAGTCGCGCTTCTTGCGCTGGCTCTGCACGAGCTGCTCGACGCCGATGTAGAGCCCTCCGACGGCGGCGAAGGTGGCCCCGTAGCTGCCGCACATCTTGAGCGTCCGGATGAGGCCCGGGAGCGCGACGTGGCGCTCCACCCGAGGCACGTCGTACCAGGTGGCGACGACGGTGCCCCAGATGGTCCCCGCGACCAGCCCCGTCACCGCGCCCTTCACCGTCTTCATCACCGGCGAGTCCTCCTCGGATGCCATCGCTCCCTCCCCCGCTCCCCTGCTTCCTGCACGGGCAACAAAAACCGCGCGCTCGAGCCGGTGAGCGGAGGAACCCTACCACGAGATCGCGATCTGGTAGAAGCGTGCGCTCGATTTGGGTGGGAGCCACAGAGATGTGCGCGGCAAGCGTCGGGTTTGGGAGGCGGGCCTGAGGAAACCTTCGCTGCGCGGCGTGTGCCGGCGACCGCGTGCCAAGGCGGAGTTGAAAACAAGTTGGGATTTTGGGGCGGACGGCAGGAGGTTTCGCGAAGTGGCCTCGGCTCGGCGGTGCTTACCGGTATAAGCTTTATCTAGTATAAATAGTATTTCCAGTGTAAACATGTAAATACGAGTGAGTGCTAACGGATTCAACCTTCTACGTTTCAGATATGTGTAGGTGGAATCTTTTAAAACTTAACGCACTTTTACACTTAACCCTCACATCCCCAGTAGTGTTATGTGCCGCGCCCCCTCCTTACTACCCCCTGGCCTCCCTTGGCACCGCCCCCTCCGAACTCCCTTGGTGGTGCCCCCGACCTCCCCAGCGTCGCTCCCCGCCTCCCCCGACACCCTCCTTGGCCTCCCTCGGCGTCATCCCCTCGGCTTCCCCAGCGCCACCCCCGAGGGCAACGCCGACGACGTCACGGCGCTGCCCGAGCTCCTCCCTCCTCCCCGGTGCCCTTGGAGCCATATCTGGCCTCTCCGCCTCCCCCGAGCTCCTCCATCCCTCCCAAAGATCCTTCCTCCTCCCCGCCCCCATCAGCGCTAGATCCGACCTCCTCGCTGCCCCGAGCTCTTCCCTCCCCTCGACGATTCGACCACGGTCGCTCACGATCGCAGTTGCGAATGACCACGGTCACCCACGACCACAGCCGCGCACGACCACGGCCGCCACGACCACAGCTATTTTCGACCACGACCACGATTACGACCGCCTTCGACCACAACCGCCTTCAACCATGACCACAACTACCTTTGACCACGGACGACTTCGACCATGATCGCAGTGAGGAGGGGGCTAGCTCGGAGGGGAGCGGTCCGGCTGGGAGGGCGTCACCGGGGGAAGCCGAGGGGGCGGTGCTAGGGGAGCCGGGAGGGGCACTAAGGAGGCCGGAGGGGCGACATCGGTGAAGCGGGAGGAGCTAGGGGAGAAATTTCGATATTTGCATCGAACACGTGCGCTCTCAACTTTAACCCCATTCGCATGCCTTTTGAAATTTAACCTGTCATCTGCGAATTCTTTTGATTCAAGGTATTCTCTTCATTTTCGCAGTGACAAGTGTCAAAATAGGAAAGGAGAGAAAATGAGGGAAAATGAGGAGAATCCCTTGAATCAAAAGAATTCGTAGTGACAGGGTTAAATTTTCAAAGGCGTGCGAATTTGAGGTTAAAAGTTGAGAGGCACACATATTCAGTGTCAAATATCGAAATTTCTCGCTAGGGGGAGGGGAGGTTATCGGGTTGGCGGGGGGTTAAGTTTTGAGGGATCCCATCCGCACAGATTTGAGGCGTAGAAGTTGGATCCATCGACCCTGATTCATGTTTGCACTGAAAAGACCATTTGCACTAGATATACTCTCTCTAAATAATTAGAATAGCGCATATACATATGTGCTCTGTGAAAAACACGTGTTGCTTGATGAGGATTTAGTGGCTCTACAAACTTTTCAAGCGTGTGTAAAGGGTTCCCTTCCTCTAAAAAAGACATCGTCAACGTACACCTGTCTCAAAGAAAAAATGTGCTGTAATCGTGGTGGTACACCATTGCAGCATTAGAACAGTGGTGGTACACAGACGACGCAACACCGTGTACATATACGCAGGCTGTAACCGTGCTGCATACAGGTTACACGAATTATAATATGATGAGGATGAATATATCAAGGGAGTGTCTATACAACACTCGACTATTTTTGAGAATAAAAATAGTCAGATTTTGAGCTGTTAGATGAAGATTCAACGCTCTAGATCATTTTTTTGAAGGGAGCTTGTATTGGTGAATCCGTTGGATAGAGATCTAATATCCCAGATCAATCTGACTGTTTTTGTCCTAAAAACAGTCGAATATTATATAGCAATACTCATATATCAAATGAAAAAAAGAACCAATTAGTACACCAAACAACAATGCGTCAGCCGATCCTGCTGGCCTTGCAGCACGTGAAGTCATGCGTACTTCGTGCAGTAGTGGCGCATATTCATGCATGTCTGATTGTCTGCTCATGCAGGCAGTCTAAGGTTGTCATCATGGTTGAAAAGTCCGTGGTTTATGGCTGAAAACACTGTAGCTAACTGAAAAAAGCACCGTAGTTGACAGAGGCTTATTTTGCATAATTAAATTTAAAAAATTTAAAAATAAAAAATATGTTAGCCCATTACGTATAATACAAACGAATACGGGAAAAAAAGAACCGGCAAAAAAGCTCAACAAAAAACCAAAATTTCAGAAAAAGACAAAATTTATGAATAGTGCCAAATAAGCCTATGTCACTGTAGCATCAGCCAAGCTGATCGCAGCCTAAGGTGGTGATCGGTTCGGCTGAAAGCCTCATGGCTTATGGCTGAAAACACTGTAGATGGCTGAAAAAAGCACTGTAGCTGACAGAGGCTTATTTACCATAATTAAATTAAAAAAAATTAAAAATAGAAAAAATATATTAGCCCATCACGTATAATGTAAACAAATACGAGGAAAAAAAGAACCGGTAAAAAAACTAAAAAAAAAGTTAAAAATTCAAAAAAGACGAAATTTATGAATAGTGCAAAAATAAGCTGAAGCCAGAAGCTGAAGCCATATTGATCAGGGCTAAGAAGTCCAGCGCCATTATACTATAGTGTACACATGCAACGGCCTTGCCCATGCCGAACTCGGGCTGGCCCAACGGGACACGAGCTCACGATGGAACACGGTGCTCGGCCTCGCGGAGCGAGCGACGCCGACGCGTGGATGGAGGAGGCTCGCGCCCGGCAGCACGCTGCCGCTTGTTCGGCACGACGATCATTCGGTAGCCGACGAGGCGAACGCACGGCGCCCCAGCCCACGCCTTCGGCAAGTACGAGTAGCCGAGTGCAACCCCCGGCCGTCGTGCGACTGTTAACTACTATCGTTTTGTGGTGCACCAAACAAGATTTTGTTTGTTAGAAATAAGGCTGATCTTGTGATTAGTTATTCTTTTGTTTAGATTTAAGGTCTGGTTTTTTTCGGTTTTTAAAAATACTTTTCGACTTTTTTTTACAGTAACTAGTTTTTAAACGAAATATCTTACTCTGTAATCTCTCATATAAACAGCTCAAAAGTTATAAACCGCAGTCAAAAGTTATAAACTTCAGTAAAAAAGAACACGTCCTAAATCTTATGGTTGCAAACTACTTGAGGTTTGATGGATGTCCCAGTGTTCTATAAAAGGGTCTGATCTCTCTCATCGGTACGTCAGTTATTCTCGTGACACCATCCACACACGTACCTTGAAAGGAGCGGAAGACCTGATCCTAGACCTCTTCTACAGGTCGACGACTCCCGGATGAACTCCTTCCGCAAGCCGATTGCAACAACAATTCTTACATGGCAATCCGTAAGTTCACTTTTCTGCTGCCGTTGATTGATCTTGGTCGCTGACCATGTAGATCAATCTGCTTACATTGGTATCAGCTAGATCGTTACTGGTATTCATTCGAAATCTTCTAGTTTGCTGGTTGCGCTAGTTTCTAGTTTCGATATGCTATTTTAATGCCATCTATAGAACTATTGAGGACTTGTTTGAATGGACTAGGACTAGTTGTTAGATAGGACTAGTTGTTAGCTGACTAATAGTTAGCTGGCTAAAGATTAACCTAGTCCTGTTTGAATCCAAGGACTAATAAGTACTACTATTTCAGTACAAAGTCTGTTATACCCCTGAGCTTCTAGCGCACGCACGTTTTTCCTGCAGTTCCCGCGCATGTTTCCTGCACTAGTTTTTTTAGGCGCCATGCGCTTGTGTGCTGCGCCATTATTTTTCGCCTTTTTTCGTATATGCTCGCTCGTCAGAATGCTTAAGCAAAGATTGGATTAAAATAACGCTTACTACAAATAAATAGACTGTTCCAATCACACTCCTTTTGCACAAGCACTTGTTCCTTCTATGAGTTCAAAAGTTCGTACATTGGAATATACTATCCTAGTTAATCTCTTCTAGCTATCAAAGCATTAGCAATGTTGAGTAAACCAATCTATGTCAGCTAATCGGCTGCGCTGAGATAGATCATATATTTATGCATACAGTTACGTTTCTATTATGCGCGTGGGCGCATGAGTTAATTTAGATCACATCTCTAATCTAGGTTTCTTGGATTAGCACTTTCTCGCTAATCTCAAGATTGCAGTTTCTAGATTAGATCTTTTATTCTGACTAGATGAATACCCGTCAGTTGCTACGGATTTTTAAAAGAAACTCACGGGTGGTAAAATTTTTTATAATATGCATACAAGCATGTTCTAAAAGTTTTTAAATCCGTAACAACACACGGGCATTCAGTTAGTGCAGGTCACTTGTCAAAAAGCAACAGGAATCAGGGCATAATTCAAATGATGATGAGTTAATTTTTATCAGTTTCTAACTATATAAATTTCATATATTTGCATCACTAAGAAATATAAGACATATAAAAATTATACAGTCCAAGCAGGAGAGGAGGGAGGCGAGAGGCCAGGTAGAAGAGGATGTGGGAGATGGTAAATGTTAGTGGAAGTAGAGAGGAGGGGTAGTTAAGCTACGCGAGGTTAATATGGCATATGGTTTAATCTATTATTTGCATTCAAGTACTGTCATTTGCTAGTTCGTTCCCAGAGGAAAGCTAGTTATATAAATATACTTGAAAGGGTATGACAATGATAGTTGTTTTATAAGATTAGATAATTTGACTGCCCAAAGGTGAAAAATTAACTAATAGAAGGGATTTTATTTAACTGTCATTGTGACCTACGAGGTTGTAGTTATAGTTCTGCTCCCAAAGGAGGTGCTATAATTACACATTGTTTTTTTGTGTGTGGATGTTACTTTTCGCAGTTCTTTGATCGTTTGTATTTTTCATTTACCAGCTACTATAAGTTCTTCTGTTATGCCATCTCCCATCATACCTGTTGCACTTCTAGTACTTAAATGGCTCAAACTTCTCGGAGTGGAAAGAACAACTTTTGCTTTACCTTGGGTATGCTGATTTGGATTTGGCCCTCAAGGTTGATCAACCTGCTGCTCTTACAAATCAAAGTAATGCTAGTGCAATTTCCCATTATGAAAAATGGCAGCGCTCTAATCGCATTAGTTTGATGCTGATTAAGTCTCAAGTTGCAAAGAACATCTGGAATTCAGTTCTGGGTTCTGAGACTGCCAAAGGGTACATCAATTCGATTGAGCAGCAGTTTGTCAGCTCTGATAAAGCATTGACTAGCACCAGTGGCGGATCTAGGAAAATTTTTTGGTGGGGCTGAGTACCTTCAGCTCGACCTCAGCCCCTTCTACATTATACATTCATGGCTAAAAATTTTTTTGGGGGGGGGGGGGCTCCAAGGGTCCGATAGCGGTAGGGGGCTCGAGCCCCCGCCCCACCGCTGGATCCGCCCCTGGCTAGCACACTCATGGGGTAAATTATCTTCCATAAAGTGCTCTGGTGGTTCCATTCGCGAACATATTATGGAAATGCGAAATATTGCATCTCAGCTCAAAGACTTGAAGTGATCTTTTCTGTCAGTCCTTGTGCACTACATTTTAAATTCTTTACCTACTGAGTATGGGTCTTTCAAAATATCATACAACACACATCAGGAAAATTGGTCTATTAATGAGCTTTTGACTGTGTGTGTGCAAGAGGAGGGCAGGTTAGCTCAAGAGCAGCAGAATACAGTTAACATTGTTTCTCATAAGGAGATCAAGCCCAAAAAACACACTTGGAATGGTAGCTTCAAAGGCAATCATGGTCCCATGAAGAAGAAAGTAAAGGATGCTCCTGCTGGTTCCAACCAGTCCAGGGATAAAGTGCTTCCATGCTTGTTTTCCAAGGAGGAGGGCCACATAAAGAGAGATTGCCATTAAGTATCAGAAATGGCTTGAGAAGAAGGGTATGTATGCTCTTGTCCATGAGCTTAATTTTATTTTAGTGCCATCTCATTGTTGGTGAATTGACAGTGCTGCCACTTGTCATGTGTCCTGTACTGTGCAGGAATTTCTAAACCGGAGAAAGCCAAATTTGAATGAGACTGCCATCTTTACAGGACAAGGAATAACTAATAAAGTATAATTTATTGGAACATTTAGATTAGTTTTGAACACTGGTCATGTTTTAGATCTTGATGACACTTTTTATATTCCTACATTCCACATAAATTTGATTTCTGTTTCTTGTCTTGGCAATATTGCTTACAGTCTGAGTATGATGATTAATAAAATTTCCTTGAACAATTTGTTGGCTCTACAATTTTGGAAAATGGTTTATATAAATTATCACTCAATGATTCCCCTGGTGAAAATTATTTATCTATGCAGAGTAATGTTGGCAGTAAACATGGCATTTCGAATGAGATGTCATCTATGCTTTGGCATAAGAGGTTGGGGCACATCACCAAAGAGAGAATGCTTTGCTTAATTAGAGAAGGCATTCTATATAATATTGACTTCTCTGATTTCAGCACTTGTGTGGACCGCATAAAGGGGAAGCAGACCAATACCTCTTTAAAGAGTGCCAAACAAAGTGATGGAACATTGGAGTTGATCCATATAGATATATGTTGTCCTTTTCCACCATGTATAACAGGCCTTAAGTACTTTATCACCTTTACTGATGACTACTCTCATTACGGCTCTCTCTAGTTGCTGAAGGGGAAATATGAAGCACTCGAAGCCTTTAAGGTTTTTAAGGCCGAGGTAGAGAATCAACTCGAGAAAAGGACTAAGATGGCTAGATTTGATAGAGGTGGTGAATATTTTGGTAGACAAACTGAAACTAGGCAAATTCTAGGACCTTTTGCAAGTTTATTGAATTATGTGAATATTTTGGTAGACAAACTGAAACTAGACAAATTCTAGGACCTTTTGCAAGTTTATTGAATTATGTGGTATTGTGCCACTAATACAAAAAAGGTTACCACAGGCAGTTTTTTGAACTGTCTGAATTTATGTATAAGTGATAATCAGAGGTTATCATAGATGGCTTGTGAGCCGTCTGTGATAAATACAACACAGACGGTTTGTAACTAGAACCGTCTGTGAAGAACACTATCACTTTTTTTTAGATAAAGGATATAAAATCTGGCCTCTATATCCACGTGGGATATACACAGCCAAAAGTTACACGAGCTCTTAGGCTCAAAGCCTCAAAACTGAGGGGCAAAAAACAACAGCAATGATAGCTTAAGGACTATGAAAAAAACTAGAAAGACTAAGCTTCAGCCCTTTTACTCCGTCCTTGCTTTCAACAAGTCCCTAACCTCATCCGACTGAGCCATCCAAACTACGGTCTGTTTTGCGTGAAGATGGACCTCCGAGGCGACGTCTCCAAGGAGGCGACTAGAGTCGCCGACGCCGCCCGCCTCACCGAGGCAAGGTTTTCACCTGGAGATCAGTAACATGAGAGCTATGGAGTGCCACGACAACACCTCCAGGAAGGATAATGGCGCCCGAAGGCGTCATTGCTGTCTAGACCAGTAAGGTCATCGGCAAGGCTTTCGCCAGCACCTCCATAGCACCCCACGCACTACCCACACACAAAAAAGACCGCCACCAACACACCGGGGTCCTACATGTCTCAAGGCCATAGCATAGCCACCCTTGAACTCCACAACGAGCCGCTTCCTGTAATGCCCGCCACTGTAGAAACCACTATGCGACGCTTAAGCGCCACCACTGAGCAGATCCAGGGACATGAGCCACAGGTCAAGCCTACAGCAAAACAACGGAAGAGCCTGGCGTGAATCTTCCTGAACGCCTTACGGAGCCTGCACAGCACGCGGAACACCACTGCCTTCTTGCTCCCGGCCACATCCATCTGGAAGGCGGAGTTGATGTAGAGGTCCTTGAGGACGCTCTTGAGCTCCTGGTTGCCAATCTCTAGGTCAAAGAACGCCTGCGCGATGTAGTCCTCAAACTCCGCGGGCACGAGGCCCTTGACCTTCTGGATCTTCCTCCTCGCCGTGAACAAGGTGCCTTCTTCCTTCCTTCCTTCGCCACTGACAGATTGGATAAGATGCACCGTAAGTTCATCTGAGTTGCTCCAGCTGTGCAGCCGCAATCTGGCCAGTACATCTTGGGATATTGCCTCATCAAAAGAGCATCTTCCAAAGAGATTCTTCAGCTTCTCCTCATCATTCTCACTCCATGGAACTGCTTCTATGCATGTCAAACACGATTCAATTCCTCGGTCAAACATGATTGAGGGAGATACCTCGAGCACATCGATGGCCCGTGACACGCCCAAAGACAAGAAGCCGCCTTGGATCGAGCTCGTACATGAGCTCCACCGCCGCCCTGAAAGCCTCCACATTCTCCACGACGTCTACCTCAATCCTCTTCCCGCTACCACTGCCGGCCGCGGAGCCCTCGCCCTGAAAGGCTGTGAAGAACACTATCACATATGACTCGAATAAAAAATCGTCTGTGATATCCACACATCACAGACGGTTCTAGCTACTAACCATCTGTAATGAACATAAACGATTGGTATATAGAACAGTCTGTGATACTTTCTCATTACAGACGGTTGGTAGATAGAACCGTCTGTGATGTGCGGGTATCACAGATAGTTTTTGGTTTAAACCGTCTGTGATAGTCCTTCATAGACTGTTTATACCACAAAACCATTTGTGACAGTTCATTTTATATCTAAATTTTTTTTCTTTTTTGACTAGCCTCAAGAAATGTTAGTTATACTCTTTGAAAATAAGCAAATACAACAGCAAGCACAACATCATATTCCATTTCTATTAAGATTAGAATCCACCATTACAGCATAACACAAGAGGACACTTACAATTTTACAAATATAAGCTTCACAGTTACAAATTCAAAAAGATGCTTAACACAAGAAAATTTTAAGTAGTAGAAACAAAAAGGCAACGAATACCATTTTTAGTTTCTATGCCAAATTCAACAGAATGCCACACTTTTAGGATGTAACAAGCAGAAACCTCTGCCGATGTCGGTGACTTGGAATAGTGCAGATCTGCCATTGCCTTCTTCCATTCTATCTTGCTTCAAGTGAATATTTAGCCGCCTTTGCCGAACCCCTTCCCACCCTTGCCACGCACAAATGAGTTGGAGTAGTATTGGTGTGCTAGTTCCTGGAGTAGGGAGACGTGTATTAATAAGGGGCAAGAGGTAGGGAGGAGATCGGTGGTTGCCGTTCGATGTTGAGAGAATGAACGGGTGAGATCGGGATCCTGGAGGAGATGCCACAGATCAGTGACGTGGTGGGGAATTATTATAGACAACTTGGATTACAAACCGTCTGTGATAGACATCACAGATAGTTCTTAACAAAAATTATCTATGATAACGAGAAATATCATAGACGGTTCTTACTAAAAACCGTCGGTGATAATGGTGAAACGGTATATCACAATTCAAAGATAATATATCGGTGAAATGTAAATATCTATTCTCACAAGATAAAATATCAAAGTTTTGTGTGGCTTATATATACTCATTTGAAAGTTTTCGATAAGATCTACAACTTTGCAGTTGAGGTAAAACCCAAATTCTGAAGCGAAGATCAAGAAAAAGAGCAAAAATAGAAACAAAAAATTTACAATGCAAATTTGGGACCAAAGATGGCCAATTTTGTGGGGTCTTAGAGGGTGACTAGCATAAGTTGGTCATTTTTTGGATCAGTCTCGTCGTTAGGTTTCCAACGAGTACAAAAACGTCGAAAACGGGCACTGTATACAAAAGTTATGCACGTTTTACTAAAAGTGTCTCGGAATGGAATCATACTCGGATTCAGGTGAGAGATTATGAAATTTTAGAGGATTGTGAGGCAGAAAAATATCACAAATGGTTTTTTTTAATATAAACCGTTTATGATAACTCCATTATCACAGATGATTTTTAATTAAAACCATCTGTAAAATATCACAGACGGTTTAAATAAAAAATCATCTATGATATTTCACAAATACTTCACAAACGGTTTTTATCATAAACCATCTGTGATATTTCTCTTTATTAAAATTGTTTGTGATTGTACTTAATACCGATGGTTTTGATTAACCGTCTGTGATAAGATGTCTAATATAACTTATTTTGTAGTAATGTGCCATAATCCACTATGCCAGAGACTCCAAGTTAAAATGATGTGGAAGAAAGGAGAAACCGTGCATTAATTGATATGTTAGAAGTATGATCAATAATTCTTCTCTCCCTCTATTTTGTGGAGCGATGCACTAAAGACCGCCCTTTACATATTATGATATTAAACAGGGTTCCTACTAAAGTTGTCCCTAAAACCCCTTTTGAGAGATGGACATGTTGGAAATCTAGCGTAAGGTATTTTCATACATGGGGCTATCATGCGAAGGCAAGAGTGTATAATCCACAGATAAAGAAATTGGATCCGAGGACAATTTCATGTTTTTTCATTGGTTACTCGGAAAGATCAAAGGGATTTAAGGTGGTGATCGTTTTGGCTTAACAGCTTGTGGCTTATGGTTGAAAACACTGTAGCTGGCTGAAAAAAGCACTGTAGTTGACAGAGGCTTATTTACCATAATTAAATTTAAAAAAATTAAAAATATGTTAGCCCATGATGTCTAATACAAACGAATACGGAAAAAAAAGAACCGGCAAAAAAGCTCAACAAAAAGTCAAAAATTCAGAAAAAGACGAAACTTATGAATAGTGCCAAATAAGCCTCCGGTACTGTAGCGAAGCCACAATGATCGCAGCCAGTTTTATTGTTCATCACATAGAACCGTGGAAACACGAACCGCTAAATTTAGGGTCTGTTTGGATCCCATGGGCTAACAACTAGTTGCTAATTTTTAGTCCTTGTGGAGTGGGCTAAAGTTTAGCCAAAGCCCCAACTAGTTGTCAACTAGTTGTTAGCCAACTAGTTGGCCAAACCCAGCTAATGAGGGCTAAAGGACTAGCCGGATGGAAAAAAGACGCCGATACCCACGCCAACCCTCCCAGCGCTAGAGGCTCAGGGATATAACAGACTTTGTACTAAGATAGTAGTACTTATTAGTCCTTAGATCCAAACAGGACTGGGCAAATCTTTAGCCAGCTAACTACTAGTCAGCTAACAATTAGTCCTAACTAACAACTAGTCCTAGTCCATCCAAACAGGCCCTTATTGAAGATTCAATTAGTGGGAGCAATCCTCGGTTCATTGAATTTGAGGAAGGGGAAGAGTAGGCTAATCTTTCACAAGAAAAACCTACAACACCTGTGGTGGTGATCGGTTCGGCTGAAAAGCTCATGGCTTATGGCTGAAAACACTGTAGCTGGCTGAAAAAAGCACTGTAGCTGACAGAGGCTTATTTAGCATAATTAAATTTAAAAAAATTTAAAAATATAAAAATATGTTAGCCCATTACGTATAATACAACCAAATATGGAAAAAAAGAACCGGCAAAAAAACTCAACAAAAAGTCAAAAGTTCAGAAAAAGACGAAACTTATGAATAGTGAAAAATAAGCCAGAAGCCGAAGCCGAGTTGATCAGGGCAACAGTATGGATTCCACTTCCAATAGATCAGCCAAGTGCCATGGAATCGCAAAATGCTCCACTAGAAGAAGCGAAAAATCTTCCACGTCAGGAGCAAGTGGAAGTTCCCTTTAATAATGGTGTTCCACATTAAGAACAAGTGGGATAAAATTAGGTGGCGTTAAATATTCCCCCACATCAAGATCAATTGAAAGAAATATATGCACCTCAAAGGTCATCAAGCACAAGAAGGTCTGCCATATCTGACGATTATGTTGTCTACCAAAATGAACATGGTCAAGACACAAATGGTCCTCTTATGTTTTCCTCTTCCATGAATTGTGATTTTGTGGGTCAATGGTACGATGCCATGAAAGATGAATTAAAGTCCATGGACTAAAACAATGTCTGGGATCTTGGCTGCGATCATTGTGGCTTCGCTACAGTGCTGGAGGCTTATTTGACACTATTCATAAGTTTCATCTTTTTCTGAATTTTTGACTTTTTGTTGAGCTTTTTTGCCGTTCTTTTTTTTCCCGTATTTGTTTGTATTATACGTAATGGGCTAACATATTTTTTTATTTTTAAATTTTTTAAAATTTAATTATGCTAAATAAGCCTCTGTCAGCTACAGTGCTTTTTTCAGCCAACTACAGTGTTTTCAGCCATAAGCCACGAGCTTTTCAGCCATGTTGATCACCCCCTTATAGCACCTGAAAAATAGGAAGTATTGCAACTATTCAAAAACTAACAATATCTTATTTATCTATTAAATCAATTAATTAACCCTCTAATCTAGACTTGAGGGCTAGTTAAAAGGGTATGACCTATTCCCATCGTGGTGAGGCTTCCAATCTCCCAAAAAGCCCTAATTTTCTTTTTCCCAGCCGTCGCCATCTGTTGTCGCCTATGCTCCCATTGTCGCGCGTGCAGCAGATTCCATCGCCCGACACCAACGGCCACACGCCATGCTTGCGCCGCGCCATCCCTCCCATGCATTACGCTCCCGCCGAGCCATTACTACCTCGTCAGCGCACCACGCCACATTGCTCAGAGCAATTCCAATAGCATAGGCAACTAGTAGCTATAATACTTATCTATTTTATCTATAGTCTTCAAAAAAAATAGTTCATATTAGGGCATCCGCAATGGTAATAGCTAGTACTAGCTATATAGTCAGCTGACGTGGAGGTGAGAGACAAAAGCAAAGACTATTTTATACTGTTGGACCCACATGCTCCTCTCTCATGTTCTTGGACTACGTGAAATAGATCAGCTATTTGCTCGTCACTAGTGACTACTCTCTCTCCTACTTTTTCCTTGCCACATCAGATCTAGCTAACTAAATAGCCAGCTGTTGGAGACGCCCTTATAAGAGCAAGTTTAATAAGGCTTACTGTGCTAGCTACAAGGGAATCCATGTCAGCACAGTCCTATGTGGAGGGGAGAGAAAAGGAGAGAGAGCCAAGCCGACTCCCATGCAAGAGTCAGGCTATAGCACAAGAAAAGATGCATTATCCATGCATGTACCCATAGAACTAATTGTTATACCCATGCATGTATTAAATTATCAATACCTATGTATGTATTAAATGATTGAGAGCTCTTGTGGAGACAACTTATAGCCAGCTTATTGTATGAGTTGACTGCATCATTATCTTTTGATGATATGGAAATATATTGGAGGTAGCAGCTATCTGTACTATTAAACTTGCTCTAAGGTAGCTATTACAATAACTATTTGGCCCCACGTGTAAGAGAGTGAAATGCATATTTTTACGTGCTATAACTAGCTGTAATTTAGTAGCCAGCTTCTTTCTCTCTCTTCCTTTCTCTCTCTGCCATGTAAGATTTGGTTGATATTATATTTGCTATAGTCTGCTGACTAAGCCTTATTTTCCCTGCTCTCATGGGTTTGCCTACATCGTCACCCGGTCGTCCCGCCTGCGCGTGAGTGCGCGCCATGCGCCGCATCGCTGCTCGCCGCCAGTGCACTCCTGCACATCACCATCACATCGCTCCACGGCATCTACGCCTATACGCTGCTGTGCACAACCATGGGTAGCTATCGTCATCATCACCGAGTCCGATACACAGTATGCCATCTACTCTGTCGAAGCCATAAATGTTGTTGATCCTCACGTGGAGCTACATCTCGTGCATACATGCTGTCCAAGCAAGGGGCATCACATCCGAATGCAATCAACAGCAAAGTTAACAAGTCACATAGATTATCTGGTCACCCTTGAAGATAAGCCCAAGGCAAAAATAAGTTATCTAGTCACGGCTCAAGCACACATCAACAACAACTACACCCGTGAAGCACATATTACTAATGCTTACTTATTATTAACATATTATTAATGCTTACTAATTTTATACTTTTAATATTGTATTTATACCATGATGCTTTAGGCTATCTTATTTCACATACTTCTATGTTTATTAAATTACTCAGTTATTAATATTTAGAGTTCATGCTTAAATCATTAATGGGGGTAACGGATAATCATGTTGTAGACTTAGATTAAAACTATGAGCAATCTTTTAAATATCAATTTCTATGTTTAATCTTTCTGATATCATGATGTATTATTGGTATGGTTTCTTATTTGAGTCATGACCGATATATATTAACAAATGTTAATTTGATTAATAATCACCTGTCACATAATAAAACTTAGTTGGCTGTCAACTCTTGTGTAAGTTTTGTTATAATACCTCTTTTAGAATAATTCCTAGACTGTTATCACCGTGTTATCATTTCACATCAACATCTATCGGGATCTAATGCTTTTCTATTTCAAACCGTTAGCGAATCTTTCCACTTATCATAACATCATCTTAGCCTTCGCTCAGTTCCATTAAATTTACACCATTTTATCTATTAACAATACAACAGTTACTTGGTCTGGGGTTACCCACATATAGGAGAGATTTTCACCCACATGGTAACATACGGGGGCTGTACACTTTCGTTACTCAGGATATTACACTCCATCTGTGATTATACAGTCGAGGATAAGGTTGTGCTTAGCTACTCTCGTACAATTAGGTACGTGGGAAGTAATCACCGGTACCATTGTCATAACTTGTTAAATAACAATTATCCATGTTGACAATATAACGGTTACCTGGCTTGGAGTCATCCATATATAGGGGAGATTACCACCCACCTAGTAACGTATGGAGGCTGTACACTTTCGTTACTCAGGATATTACACCCCGTCAGCGGTTATACAGTCGAGGACAGTGACGTGCCTGACTATTCTCGTATAACTAGGTATACTGGAAGTGATCGCTAGTGCCATTGTCATAACTTGCTAAATAGCAATTATCTTTAATTCCATTGTTCCTGTCACCTCTATCTCTGACATTTATCAGTGTTTCCGGTAACTTGGTTTCATTGCATTTAACCTGTGTCAATTACTTGCTTGTATTATTTGTCCTTTACTCACCGTGTTGCGACTGTTGTTGGGTACTTGCTGAGATTTTCAAATCTCACGCTTGCTCTTTTCATTCTCAGGTAAAAGGTCAGTGGAGTGATAACATCATGCATGGGTGAGAGCACTCGAGTTTTCAGCACCGTGACTTGCCACTATTTTGTTGTTTCCTTTGTTCTTCATTTAGTTAGAAGTGGACCAGTCCTATGTTTCAAATATTTATTTCAGTTTCTGCTTATTCTCTAATAAAGTACTCTTAAAGTTTTAATTTTCTTGTAATTTCTATTGCTATTTTTATTATTTATTCTTTACTTTGGTGATGACGTTTTATAGTAGTTCTCATATTAGTATGTGGGGGTGCTACAGATCTAGTTGATCTGTCCAAAGGAATTAAACCAATTGGATACAAGTGTGTCTTTACTACCAAACTTGATTCCAACGGTAATGTTGGAAGGCACATGGCTTGCCTTGTTGCTAAAGGTTTTACTCAAAAAGAAGGCATTGATTACAAGAAAACTCTCTCCAATCTCTAAGAAAGATTCTTTTCACATTATCATGGCTTTGGTCGCACATCTTGATTTTAAGTTGCACCAAATGGATGTTAAAATAGCTTTTATTAATGGGGATCTCCATGAGGATGTTCATATTGGATAAACCTAAAGGTTTCTTGCAAAAAAGGCAAGGAGCATATGGTTTGCAAATTGAATAAGTCAATATATGGGCTAAACAGGCATCCCGCCGATGGTATCTCAAATTCAATGAGGAAATCATGACCTTTGGTTTCAACAAAAACATTGTTGATCAATGTATATACACCAAGGTCAGTGGGAGTAAAGTGATTTTTGTAGTCCTATATGTTGATGATATATTGTTGGCTAGCAGTCGTTATGCTATGCTACATGAGACTAAAGTTTTTCTATCTCAGAATTTGAAATGAAAGATATGGGTGAGACCTCCTATGTTCTTGGCATAGAGATTAATAGAGATAGACATAAAGGTTTACTTGGTCTATCTCAAAGGGCCTACATATAGAAAATCCTTGAGAGGTTTAGCATGCAATATTGCAAGCCGAGTATAGCTCCTATTCGGAAAGGGGATAAGTTAAATGCTTTTTAGTCCCCAAGGAACCAATTAGAAAGAGAGCAAATGAAAGGATGCCCATATGCATCTGTTGTTGGCAGCCTAATGTATGCACAAACGCTACCAACAGGGGCGGAGCTGGGCCTCGTGCCTCCAAGGCAATGGCCCGAGGACCAGCTAAAGAAATCCCTACTATTTACTGTAGCTATTACTAGCAAAAGTCTTGATATCTTTTCTTTGCGTGGGCTGGGCCCGAGGCTGGTCCTCGGGCTGGCTACGCCCCTGGCTACCAAAGTGATCTAGGTCAAGTCGTCAAGAGCATTGGAAGGCTGCTAAAAATGTGCTAAGGTATTTGAAAGGGAGGTCTTACAGTTTGGAGCTTGTCAGATATTCAGACTCCGATTTTGCTGAGTGCCCAGAGACAAGAAAGTCAACAATTAGGTGCATTTTCTTGGTAGCTGGTGGAGCCATGTCATGGAAGAGCAAGAAGCCAAGTGTACGTTACTGCCTCTTCCACTATGGCGGCTGAGTACATCGCTTGCTATGAGACCACATCACAGGCAATTTGGCTAAGAAATTTATGACAGACTTGCGGATTGTGGACTCAATTGCTCATCCTATCAAGATAAACTATGATGATAAAGTTGCGATCGCTTTTGCTAATGACAATAAAATGTTCGATGGTGGTAAACATTTGGACACCAAGTATCTTGTCGTGAGAGAGAAGATTACCAACCAGCTGATTTCTTTGGAGCACATAAATACCACCATGCGCATGGTGGCGGACCCATTAACTAAATGCTTGGGGCATAAGCTCTATGAAGAGCATGTTTTTAATATGGGCTTATATGCTTGCTTATTTTGATGTGTAATCTCTCACAATAAAGTTGTACTTTGAACTCGTTTATTTTGTTTATGTGAGTTGAAAGTCGGACCAGTCAATAGGCTTATAGTTGTGAGAATTTTCTCCCAAACTCATTCTTATTGTTTAATGTCAACATAAAGTGCTTGTCTAAATTGAGACAATTGTATAGTGATTATGGAAGGATACCTCTAGAATACTAGAGGAACTCCGTCCTAGTTCTTGCAGTTGTGCATGTTTGGTCCAGTGAAGGAACAAGATATGAAGTGAAGCCGGTTTTCAGTTGTGCGTGTTTAGTCAAATGAAGGAACAAGATATGAAGTGAAGCCGGTTTTGTGCACGTAAGGATTATCCAGCAAACTTGAAGGTATATATATCTTGCTTTGTATGCTCAGCTCAGGCTGTCAGGCATGTACGCTTCTTGCCGTTGCCGTCTGGATTTGCACGGCTGCGTTTCGGAGGTCATTCGTAGGCTCGAACCGCCCGGTGACGCCGCGGTCAAACGTCACCTCGCGCCAGATATACAGAGTGCCAAATGATGGCACGCAGGCAGGCGACCGATGATGATGTCGCGCGACAGCATCACTGCGGCGCGGCCAGCCGGGCGCAGGGGCCCGTCGAACAAGCTAGCCTCCTCTCTTCGCCGTCTCGCGCTCCTCTCCTCGGCCGCGGCCGACCCCATGTGCCCGCGGGGGCAGCGGCAGCATCGCGTAGGCCGTAGGCCACCACACCCGAGCCGAAAAGCGGCGCGGCTTTGCCAAAAGCCACTGCCAACCCTGCCCCCGTGCCCGGAACCGGAATCGATGCCTTGGGGTTCTGCTGGCTGCTGCTACAATGGGTCTGTTCTTTATGCATGTGGTTTATAGCTTTTGATTGAAATTTTTAGATTTTAGCTGTTTGTGATAGAGATTACGGATAGAGAGATACTCGCTTACGATTTTAGATGGTATAGATGTTGGGCTTTTAACGTGTACTACAATTAACTTGTAGACTGTCTTGAAAAAATATTTCGTTTGAAAGTTAGATACTGTAGTAGAAGCTAAAAACCAATTTCAAAAGCTGTAAAAAACAGGCCCAATAAAGCCCACCATCGATGCCATGCCTCCATTCCTCAGTGCCAATCGGGCTCATGGAACGTGCTATAGACCATGAGAGTCACCATATGTGCTGTGAATTGATCCATGTCGAGAGCCAGTTAGTGTAGCTGATACAAGTGGCGGAATTAGACCTCGTGCTATCTAGATTATAGCTCACGGCCTGGCAACCAAAACTTATATAAAATTCATGAAAAATCATAAAAAAAAAACAGCATTAGCCTAAGAGTTGGCCCACGAGCAACTGGATCAGCTCGAGACTTAGGCTTGGGCTAGTTCCACGAAACATAAGGTCCACAAAGATGGCTTTTGGCTTTTAAACCATAGCTTTTGCTTTTTAGAAGTTGAAAGCTGTTTTGAACACACTGACTTTTTAACGTGGTTTTTTTCCTTTTTCTTTGTATTATTTATAAAGATATGACAATATTTTTATTTTTCTTTATTTTCTTTAATTAAATAACTAAAAAAACTAGCAATCGTGCTATTTCAGTTCAAAGCGACACGGCTGCTTGGAACAGGACAGATACCAACAGATGGATACCACGTTATGCTGCATACATCTGCTCAAGTGAGCTGCCAGCTGGGAGCTGCGAGTTTATTTCATACTGATGAGCATTATAGTAGATTTATTTTTTATTGTAGCTGCTGTTAGCTTTTTAACATAATTAAATTCTAAAATAAAGGGAAAAAAGATCACTTCACCTTAGACAATACAAAGAAATAAGAAAAAATATATATAAAAAGCTTAAAAACAAAAAAAAAGTTAAAATTAAGAAACTCAAAGCTGAGTTGAGCAGGGCCGCATGCGCATGTGTCTAGTACGGTTGGTTGGCCCCTTGTGGTCCGTCGTCATGTACTAAAACCACGTTTCTAAAAGCCAGACGGAGCTGTCTTAGGTTCGCTTCTGAGTTGTGCAAAAGTATGTAAAAACTACACTAGCAAACAGCATGTGACATAGTTCAAAAGTGTTTCTACAGAATCTCCTATCCTTGATACAAAATTCTGATTATAAGGTTTTATAGAATCCAACCCTACATTTGTAAATCACATTCGAATTTGCATTCGCGCATATATAAGCTAATTGTTTGGTTTTTGTTGGGTGTGGATATGATTTGTCAAATCAGAATACGTCCAAATAGATAAAATTACTTGGATGTATAATTCTCATCCAGAAATAAAACTTCTCAGATTCAATAATCAGATTAGAATAAAACCATCTCCATTTTTACCTCTATACAGCATGGGAGACCGGGAAGCAGGAACACCATCTAGTACCAACAAACTAAGCTACAATAAGAGGGCAAAGAAGAAGGTGCACCAGATGAATCAAAATTGCAAGAATCTCTGCTGGTATCACCAGCTGATGTGAAGTGAAACTCTGCTGTAAGCAGACCAAAATAGTATTCAGCCTAGAACAGCTGAACATGGTAGGTGTACTATTAGTTCATACATTTTGCATCAACATGAACACAAATTTGAGCAATCAGTACACGTTTGCTTACATTTTGCAGCATTGAGCAACTAACAAAGATGACAATGGCAAAATTTGAAGACTAACTGGTACTAAAAATTGTATGGATGACTCACTTGCATTCTAGGCCTGCTTCCGCTGCTCGCCGGGGCTTGCTTTTCCGACGGTTTCCATTCTGCCTGAATCCATTAGTCCTAGTTGATTCATCACTGCTTGATCGAATACTAGAATTGTCTTCTTCTAGGACAAGATTGGAGCTCTCTTTCAGCTGTCTGCCTCTCTTGTTACCAGCAGCTGCAGTGTTGTTCTTTTCTAACCTTGATGCCTTCAGCTTCGCATCACCACCTTCTTGTTCATCACCATCGATGTTATCTACAATGTTTTCAACATCTGCTTGATCGATCTTATCGGCAAAGCGCTTTTGGGGCCTTCCCCTCCTCTTTCTTGCAGGCATAACTTCTTCACCACTGCTACCTTTCTCTTCATGGCTCCTGACAATGGTTAGCTTCTTTCCCCTGCCTCTTCCTCTACCCATTGATTCAACTCACGCAGCAGTAGCAAGATTGGTTTAGGCAATTACTGGAACAGGAAGCTCTACTGAAGCTGCCGCTTCTATTTATCAGATTGCTTGTTGGAAGTGATGTATTTCAGAGAGATACCTTCTGCTGCTACAATCCAGCCAAAAGATATGCTAGAAATCTGCAGGAGTAATATCAAGAACATGCTGTTACATCTAATTAATTCAGGATCGAATACCTTATTGGGTTCTTGGAGTTTGGAGATAAGAGTGAACTACAAGGTCTATTGAGATCCATGGCAATCAAGAAGACATAAATTCAGATCAAGCAACATAAATATCAAGATTAAAGCTATATAAAATAGCAAGCAACACGCATCTAAGCAAGGTAAACCAAAAAAGATAGAGCATCTCCTTTTGCAAAATAATTTCTGAAAGAAAACAAGAAGAAGCAAGGACTGATTCAACAGCTAAACCATTTCTTAGATTAGTGGGTGGATGACAAGCAAGAGCCTGACCTTGGGTAAAGCTGGCGTCTACTCCAAGCAGCATCATGCAACCCATTTTTCCAAGTCTGGTGGGTAAAAGATGGAATTTTGCCGGTGCTAGAGGAAAAGAAACGCTGGTTATCTAATGGATCGGTGGTAATCTTTGGTTTGCGACGCCAGAAGTACCGCGGATCGGGAGGTTACAGCAAAGGTTGAGATGTGGTGTGTGGGAAGCCGCAGGACTCTATCAATGAACAGCTAGTGCTCTACTGCTCTGGAGCTCTGGATGGTGGAGCAGTTGAGCTCCAATAGCTGCTGGGAGCAGCAGCACCGGCTGGAGAGAGAGACAGATTTGGTTCTTTCTTGAGGCTTTTTCTAATATATTGTTGAGGAGTCATATGCTGTTTGTTTATGCTTTTTTTTACAGAGTACCAACCGTTGAAGAGGGAGAGAGAGTCCTTGGCTTCTTGCCAATTTCTAGATCCCTAGGGACGCGGTTTACTTTTACCATGATGGATTTTGGTTCCATGTTGGTCGATGTTTTAACACCAATAGCACTCTGTTACCCAACACCTGACAATCTATCTGACATCCAAGGCCACATTGCTTTAGGTGAGAGATCCCACAGTTCTCTGGATTGGCTCCAGGTGAACCACGTCCAGTTGATTCCAGAGAGGGGCCGTTTGTTCATGAGATTTAACCGAGTAACTTTGTTCAGGCTTCATTCATTTCAAGTTTTCAACAGCTAAAGATTGGTAGTATTAGGCTTTCAGTTTTAAACTTTTATCCATTTCAACTGTACCTCCTAGTATTTACCACACAGTAGCAGTCCTGTTCTACTTACCATGCTACTAGTGTTACCAGTCGGAGTCAACATTGTTAAGTCTCTGCAGTAAGAGGGCATTTCTATTTCCCACACAGTAATCAGACAGCTAAGCCCACCACGGCTGCTGTGGCAAGTGTCTGTATTCAATTATACTGAATCCTGGCACAGACTACACTATGATTGTTTTTCCCTTTACTTTGAATTTGAATTCATTTTCTCTTTTCTTTTACATTTTCTGACATTGGTATGGATTCAGATCAAGGTGACTATCTAGGATCTGTACTAATGGCTCGCGCAATGGCACTACCGTATCTCTATACTGTATACTTGAGATGCTTTTTGAAGCATCACAGATGTACTTGTTGCTCTTGATGTCAGGTCCTTACTGAGTACTGTCCTTCGATTCTCACCATATACTTGTGAATTGGGCATGCTTGTTTTGACAACTGTTAGTTGAACAAACCAGATTTATGAACGCTTTTACATTCTACACTAATTTAGTACAATAAAAATGTGATTGTTACGAAATTTGCCGAGCTTTCTCCTGCTACTATATGCAGAGTTTATTTTCCATATATGCTTTGGAGAAAATGGTACTTGGCCTCTGCTGTTGGACAGCAGCTTTTGTCATCGAATAAGCAGGCTATCCTGATGAATCTGCATCTGCATGTGCTTTTCATCAGTATCGCATCGGCTGGGTACAATTTACACTGTGTCTAAGATGCAGATTTTGCAAATAAAGCGAGGCAAATTAAGGACCACAACCATGATGGCACTGCAGATTCACACCATTTGTTGGCACAAAGGCTTGGAATGCTCTAGGTACAGACCAAAATACCAAATTACGGGAGAATCACATCTATGCAAGCCGAGTTAGCCGCCTCGTAATTCAACTCAAATCCCATCATGTTTCCTTTTAGAATATATTCCATGCAGAGTTAATTCCTATGCGGAGCTTGAACAAGTTGCAAGCTGCCTGCCAGCCTCTCCGCACCTAATTGCTTAGCAGTTAGTTGGTATTTTGGCCCAAGAACAGCAGGAAGGGTAGTAACATTGCATGCTTCCCCATCTCCGGTTTGCTCATCATATAGGTTTGCACAGATGATGAAATCCCTCAAAACCAAATCTTTTGAGCTAAATATATCGCTATCCAGCCGAGATGGTTCTGAAGCAGTGTTATGTTCATTTCAAGTTTCTAGTCTCCATCCATCATCACGAAGGCCACTTGCAACAGGCCTGACAGCAAAGAACAAAACATCATATCAACAGTATTTATATAACCTATAATAAAGTTATCGTTTAACGAACAATTTCAGACTGAGACAGAAACCATGCCTGAAACATGTAACATGCTGGGTTCCATTATCATAATGTCAGTACAAATTTTAGACTGGTAAGGATAGTGACCACTCACAAGTAGAAGCATGAGTGTACAAGCATCTGAAGTCGATGACATTATAGGTGTGCAAATAACAACTTGATGACTATGCCATGATGGCAATAAGATTTTCTGCACAGACTGCATAGCTGCATCTTAAATTCAGATTACACTAGGCTCTAAAAAAGAAACTAAGATTGGATTAAAAATTAGAACACAGCACCCAGTGTACACATACAACATGAGAAAATACACATCATGAAGGCACTACTAAAATAGCATGCTTCGTCCATTACTGCGCTCTTTGCACACTTCCACACAATCAGTTCCTGCTATTTGGGCAAAGATTTGACAAAATTAACAATAAGATATACCATCTCAGCATCAAAAGCTGGACCTTCCATTTGGAAGTGGCCAGCTCCTTCGATCAAGTGTGTATCAACCCGCCCAGCTGCAGACTTGAGCTTGTTTTGCAGCTGCTTCACGCTTGTAAAGCTGTCTTTAGTTCCCATGATGAATAACTTTGGTTTCTAAGACTTGAGGATAGCATCATGATGCCTGCCGAATAGGATCGAGGCCATTAGACCAAATGGGTACCCGATGCTGACATAACCAACCACCTGGTCAACCTTATCAACTGCAGATCCCGCAATTGGTGCCCCTGTATCAGGAAATTAGAGTGAGATGCATGACCAAACATGCTTAAATAGCTACATGAATGGCTGAAGAAAACTTGTATGCAGAATGGTTTCAATGTCATTTTGATCCAAGATTTTGTTTTGGCAACACCACAAGTCCTTTTACCTGTATGGGAATGCAGTGCACAGTGTTGACATAAGTAAATCTTAAAACCCTTAAATGTCAATCTTGTTAGGAGTTAAGGGAGCCGTACTGGGTAGTGGTCAGCGAGAGTAGGTTTGATAACAATATGTAAAGCACACCACATTACTCACAAGTCAAAACTAATCTTTAGGCCAGATAAGAATGGCCACACATAGGTATAGCACATCTGGAGGCGACAAGGTGTACATAGGCTGATAAAATCTCCAGGTTTCCTTATATTGCCTACAGTGAGGATTTGCTGAAAAACAGTGGTCGTGACCTAACAAGAAAGATCGCTTCTAAGAAGGCTTGGGCTACCTTAACAAAAGGGAAAATTCGCCATTGAAACCTCTTACGGGTTCCTTACTCAGCACCTATTCAAAATCCCCAAGAACAAATCGATGGGTAATATCCAGCCGCTAGTTCAATCTTTGGATTTGAGAGACACCGAAATGGTAAGAACATGGTATATTTGAAGCCAATTCCATGAGGCCAAAATTCTGGGCTTTCAATTCTGATGCAATAAAGTGTACACCACCTATTCCTATTTGCTTGCAGACCAAGATTGTTAGCCTACCATGCACCATGCTGTCTGCATTCAAGATGACACCTCGGTTCATGGTGAAGCCTCGATTCAAGATGATGTTGCATGTATTTATATTAGCATTGTTGTATGTATTCGCATTAGTGTCACCATTGTATATATATCCTTGTATATCAATGAATCAGTCAAGTGCTTCATTTCTATGAGCTTTCATGGTATCAGAGAATCCTCTTTGAGCAACTTTTTCTCCCACACACCACCCTTCTTCCTCTCCTCTAACTATGGGCGACACTGGCCACGCCACCTTTAAGGCCACCCTCTGGGCGCAGGTTGTTGCTGTGGCTAGTATAAAGACCCTGGTTCTAATCACTCTCGATATCAAGGTTGCTAACTACTCCCAATGGCGAGGCCTCTTCAAGGTTGCCCTGTGCAAATATGCACTCAACGACCATGTCAAGGATGTTGCTACTTCTTCCCCCGATGCACAATGGAAGCACCTCGACGCTCTCGTCCTCTCATGGATTTACGGATCCATCTCCATCGAGCTCCTTGCCATGGTGATGGCATCGAACACCACCGCCAGTGTTTTCTGGAAAAACATCGAGGGGTTGTTCCGCGACAGCGCTGAGACCCATGCCACTTATTTGGAAACAGAGTTTCGGAGCCTCTTCCAGGGTGCTGTGTCCATCTTAGATTACTGCCGCAAGCAGAAAACCCTGGCTGATGCCCTCGGTGCTGTTGATCAACCAATTAGCGACAAAACTCTTGTTCTCAACACCCTTCGTGGACTGAATGAACGATACGCCTTCATGCGTACACTTCTGCCCATGCAAAGACCATTTCCCACCTTCTTGGAGACTCATCCTGCTCTCATACTCAAAGAACTAAAGAAAGCTTCCGAGGTTTCGCAAGCCTCGGCCTTCATCACCTCCTCCAGCAGCGGTGGCATTTGTGGCGCCTCCGCAGGGGGTGGCGGCTCTAACAAGACTCATACTGGCAACTCCAATCGTGACACTGGGCACAGTAGCAACAACTTCTCTAATAATCACCGTTCAAATCATGGAAACGCTACTGGGAGTGGCGGCAAGGGTTTCACACCTTAGCCCTCGCTCCAGCATCCATGGGCCGACTCAATCCACATATGGCCGAACCAGGCACCGCACTGACCCTCTCGGCCCGGACTTCTCGATCCACGCCCCACTGGTGCACCACACCATGCCGTCTGCATTCAAGATGACGCCTCAGTTCATGGTAACGTGTTAGTCTACCATGCACCATGCCGTCTGCGTTCAAGACGACGCCTCGGTTCATGGTGACGTCTCGGTTCAAGATGATACTGTATGTATTCATATTAATATCATCATTGTATATATATCCCTGTATATCAATGAATCAGTTAAGTGCTTCATTTCTACAAGCCTTCACAGATGAGAGGTAATTGTCAATAGCATACTCCATTTGATAAACTACAGTTCCTTCCAGAAGAGTTCATTGTTGAGTCAATTTGATTTCCACTGCGGCCTCTACGTGTGCGGCTTCACTGAATCTCGCATCGAGGCAAACTGAACATGTATGGAGAGCGAGAATCGTCTTGGGGTGGAATCGGCGGAGTTAACCTACCGGCGGAGGAGCCGACGAGAAGGACAGCGCGCGGCATGAGGTTTTCGGTGACCCAGCGACAGACGGCTACGACGTCTCCGACCTCGGCGGAGCCGGTGAGCGAGGCGCGGCCGGTGGACCGCCCGGCGCCGCGCATGTCGAAGGTGACGGCGCGGTGGCCCCGCCGCGCGAGGACCTCGGCGATGCCGCGCAGCAGGCCCTGCACACCTCCCAGGATAGTGTAGGGGTGCACCAGCACCACCGCCACGTCCTCCGCCGCCTCCTCCCCCGCCGCCGGCTTAAACAGCCGCACGCTCAGCTTCGCCCCGTCCCCCGTCTCCACCGTCGTCCACTCCATCTCAGCCAGTCCACTCTAGCTCGCTGCCACTTCTTCCTTGTGTCGATTTGATCTGCCTGCTCTGGTCTCAGGGGCTTTCCTCCCTCAACTAGTCAACTCCGGTTGATTTTGTGGGTTGGTTCGGGTGATTGCGGCAGTAATTAATACATGGGCCGTGAGCCCCTGAGAAGTGGGCCTTTTCCACTTCCAATGAATCAACTCAATTGGTTCGTTTTTGTTGGTCTCTCATCGGCCTTTTTGTGGATGGTTAGGTTCGGCTCAGAAGATTCAAATGGGCTGATTATATCACAGGCCCATACATTATATGGGCCATTTTTGGTGGGCTTAAGAAGGCCGGATAGTTTCTTGTTGAGACTCTGAGAGTCGTGAGCCGCTTAGGTCATTTGGTTACCATTATTGATCTCTTATTGAAAAGATGCTTGTCATCGATCTGCGGACCCTAGTTCTGGCCATGTAGCCCTCTCATGTCGTGGCATGGCTACCTACACGGCTACCAACCTCATCTCGACTTCTCGCGATCCCAGGGCACTCGAACTCCAGCAAAAGTGGCCAACAGTTCACAGTGCAATGGCAGGGTGCTCTGCTAGAAATGGGCTGTCAAGTCACTTTAACAGCTGCACTCTATCGCTAACAGCTGTGATGCTACAGAACCACTGGTGCTTCGTGATTTTCCTTCAAGAAAAACAGTAATGCTTACCATCAACTTATACAGTTTGCAACAAATCTCACCTCAAAAAAATCTTAGGGCCTATAAATTACTCTACCACATTTCAGTTAGGTAACTTTTGACTTTTGTTGTACCAATGTTGGGCTCTTCACGACAATTATAGCGCACCACCACCAGCTATTGACACAAAGTTTTAAAAACATTACCACCACACTTATGGGAACATTTTGCTCATTACGAAACCATGGCTTTGTCACATTTTTGTGCTAAAAATGTGGACCCATAGGTGCTCCGAACATAACCGTAATATGATCGAAATAACTAGTTCATCCCCTTTGGTCTCTTCCTTTTCCCCGGTGCTGGACCGTTCTTGGTCCACGGTGCTCGTTAACTATGCACCACTTCACGCAATCTTTTCCTCTGACCTTCTCTCTACCCGATTGGTTGTATCCTATCCAACGAGTTCTTTCCTTCGCAACTTGCGAAAGGGAGCAACAAAAGTTAGGCAGAAACAAAGACACCGAGAGTGTACGACTTCAACAAAGCCGCAGAACGCTGATAAGATACCAGCAGGCCTCAGGTAGAACACACAGCGTGACCTGGATCCAATGATAACTTATCACTTTTGGCTTTGTTCGCTTGATCTTTTCAGCTTTGGTAGGCGCAAAGTGGTAGGCGCAAAGAACAGAGACCTCTGTCCTGGTCTAAAGCAGGCGACGACAAGAAAAGAAAGCTGTCACTTGACTTCCTTATTCTATCACTGTGCATCAGTCACACGGTGCTGGCCATACACCAGCTCTCAACTGTGCACACAACGATGAATGTACCTACTTTTAAAAAAAAAAATTAGCATAGAGCATCCGGTTTTGCTTAGAGATGGCAATGGGTAAATTGTTATTCTATACCCGTATCCACTAGGTGTAAATTTACCCGTCGGGTTACCTGTATCCGCACGCGGGTAGAAAAATTTACCCATACCAGTACCCGCGCGGGTATTACTACCCGACGGGTAACCCGTACCCGCAAGCATACCCGGTTCAACACATAAGAATATCATCAGTTTAGACATTCATTAATCATATATGCCAAACACAAAAGCGTCTAATGATCAAAATTAGTACATCACATAAACATACTTGATATGACCATATCAACATATGACAAACAAATAAACAATCAACAACAAGTAGATAATAAAATTAACATTTGAGTGGGATGTCTAGTTGTCTAATGCGGATATTCATTACCCGTAGGTAGGCGGGTATGGGTAGTATATACCCACACCCGCACCCGCCGGGTAGAGGATTTTGCCCAATAACGTACCCATAGGTACATAAAATTTTCCATACCCATCTCTTTATCGGGTAAAACCCGTCGGGTATTCGGGTATCGGATACCCATTGCCATCGCTGGTTTTGCTTTTACCCCTCCGTGTATTTACTTTGGACAGATACCTATAAGCTCAATAGACAACCTACTAAGCTATCCTTATTTGGTAGCAGTCGGCCGCATAGTGCATGCTTATATTAGCACTAATTATATTTAATTAATACTACTTATATTTAATTTTGCTTTAGTTTATGCAAATTAAAACATTTAATTAACTATATTTTATTTAGTACTTTAATTAATGTTAATCATATTTAATTACTACTAATCACAATTAATTAGTGCTAATATAAGCATGGTGCTTGTATTTTGTGCAAGATTCGTCGTACGATGGTGTCACACGATTGACCTCCGCTTGTACCAAGTTGGGAGGATGTGATCGATTTGGCTTTGGACTCTCTACCACTTCTACAGAGTACACTCTCCAGTCTCCACCGTGAGTCGCGTGAGCTGAACCGCAAATAGGCAGGAATCTTAGCTAGCGACGTACGTGTATGTACTACCAAAGCCAAATTGGTGGACGTGTGGTGTGCCGTGGATTCACATTTTCTCAAGGGTGAACGGCACATTTGCACATTTCCTCTTCTTTTTTTTTGAAAAGAGCATTTGCACATTCTCTTAAACCGAATTCTTTTAAATAATTATTTTTTAATTCAATATTATAAAAATATACCTATGATTTTATTTTTGCACTTTTGGCCTCATATCGCCTGACCGTTGGATGATTTCATCTAGTCGCCCAACCTCAACACCCTCTGTGGACTGAATGAAAGGGAGGAAGAAGAAGACCTAATGGGTTGGTCCCGTCTGTGGCAAACGAATGAATCCAGACCATCGGCCGAAGAAAGAGAGGATAAGTGGGAACGGACGCATGAGATTAGATCAGGGGTGGAGGATGAAATCCCAGCCGGACATATGTCAGCTGGAGGAGGTAGAGGGATTTAAATCCTTTTCAATTTTTAGAACTCCTGAACATAGAATAAAAGCTTAGAAAATAGTAAATAGAGTCCAAAACATTCACAGAAATTCTTGAATCTATTTTAGAATTAAGAAAATATTTTCAACTCAAATTTGGTCATTTAGTTTTTACAAAAAAATACTTTTTATCTTTGAAGTTGATTTTTAAAAAATCCAAAACATAGAAAATCCAAATAAAAGCCAGATGCTATAAAATAATTAATTTGAAATAGAATTTTTATAGAAATTCAAAATATCATTTATTCAATAATACAGTCATCTTTTACTTAAACTAGTTTTCAAAAGAAAAGCCTTTTAAAAGCTGAAAACAAACAAATAAAATCTCCAAAATTGAGGTAACCAGATAACACTTTATTTTATTTTAAACTAAATTTAATTAATGTTTTCGCTAAAATTTTTGAAATAAATAGCTGGGCTATTACAACCATGAGGTAGTGATGAGTATTTGATATTGCTTGTACCTTATTTTTGTTGTTTGAGTTTGATTTTGAGAAATTGCATTTTGAGTTGCTATTGTTTGGAGCTAGCGGTACTACCAATATTGTAATCGCGGTATAACCATCAAACGATAGTACCGACTTGTGTCGTGGTATGACCGGCTGAAGCGGTAGTACCGGCTTGTGGTTACTAGTAGCTATTTTTCATAAAAGGTTATTTTGTATTTTTTTTTTTGGCTGAGACCTAGTGTGGTAGTATCAGCATTGAAGCTACGGTATGACCGGCATGGGTACCGTGACCATACCGACTCTGTGCTACAATGGTTGTGAATGTTGGTTTTGGTAGTGTTAGTCATTGGGAGTCCATGCATGTGTGAGTCATGGCGTGTGCCCATGCATATAGTTTGCTAATGGAGAGTTAAGTGTATGTCATTTATGTCTGAATAGATTACTTTGTCTTTGTGTGCAGGTGCTTTTATGATTGTTGCGGCCAACGATAAGACTGAGGCTACGGAAGGAGTCTTAAGGCCATGACGTCTCGTGTAAGTATGGATGGAGCAACATTTCAAGCCAAAAACACGGGAGAAAGGCAAGGGTCAGAAGAGGCAATGCAGGCATGTGATGTGCCAAATGGACTTTTGCATTTTGGGTGGTAACACTCATCAGAGAAGGCGTACGACCTTGACGATAAAGCGTTGGGTATCACGGACCGTGGAGTGATGTTGGTGTGCCATAGGACTTGGGTGTTTCAAGTGGTGACAGTCTCGGTGTAGGTGTATGATATTGGAGATAAGTCATAGGCATCACATTATTGTGAAGACCAGTGGGTAACAATTTGGGAAATTGTCTGCAACTGGGTGGAGTGGTAGTTTACAAAACCGCGGCGCTGGCCTCGTCTTTTATGTTTGGAGTGTACTATCGGGCTTGTGGAGCCTTTGGAAGTCACGCTTTAAAGCGTGCAAGTGTGTTGAGTGTAAAACCTGTTTATATGTGAGTAACCAGATTTTACCATATGTAAGTGGTGTGATTCACTAAGAAGTGGCTAGTTGGTATGAGGTGAGGAGTTTTCACTATATAAGCCTTATATTGAGTTGAGTCTTTGGTGTGACTTAAGAGGTTAGGTTTATGGTTTCTTTGTGTTGGAGCCTTTTGTGTGTGTGCTCTAGGTTTAGAGCTCTTATATCCTGAGAGATTGGCTGCAAAATATTTCTCTCCAAGTGAAAAGAACATCTAAAATTTGCCCAAGTGAGTTCTGTTTTGAATCTCCTTATGTGCTTTTGATTTTCTTAGCTTTCCTGTTTAGATTTATCTTCTCTTGAGATTTTCCGGTGCTAAGAACATATAAGAGGTGGAGGTATCTCTTAAAGATAAGATCTCATCCATCTAGGTATGATCTATAAAGAGTTTTTGAGTTTGCTCAGTTATTCTTAAGAAAGAGGTGATTTTTGGATCTTACTCTTATGAGTATTTTGGGTTAAATTTGTGTTGTGTTCTAACTTACCATGACATGTGAGAACCTATCCCAAGTCACCTAATCCATCTAGGGCTCACGAGCATAAACAGATCAAAGTTTCTCTCTTTTACGGGGTTTTTGGTGTACCCTTCCTTCAAATAGAAAAATATCAAAACTTTGGCATCGGTTTTCTTGATCATTAAGTAGAATGGATTTCTGACATCCTAGAGAAAGTGCATGTACAATTTCAAGTCATTTGGACCAACGAATTAAAAGGTTTATCAAAAATTGCTCTGATTTACTGTAGCAACAACACTTCCGATTCTACTGTAGCGGTACTGTTGATTCTACTATAGCAGTACTAGCATTTAACTGTAGCAGAATTACTGATGTTATTGTAACGGCACTACCGATTTTTACACAGTCTCTTTTGGATTATTTTGTTAGGTGATTGATCTATGAATGCTTTCAATTTGAGAAAGATTTAAAAAAAAGTGTTGTAATTTTATTGGGTTCTATTCATCTTCTCTGGTCGTCACTAGTATTAGAAATGTAGAATGGAATAATTATGTTGGGGATCGGCACTGGAATCGAAAACCAAGCGTAGTTCATTGGCCCTAAACGTTCACATTTGTGTTGAAAATTGCCGATCAAGGTGAAAACTCTTGGAAAGCTCAGTATTTCACAAGTTGCAACGAGCGTGCGTACTTGACATGTTGATGCGGTTTCGGATCTAACCGACGACCGGTCCCGTAATTTTTTTACATGGACGTGCGTATTAAAGTGTGACTGGTTGCTTATATCAAGTGGTAGATATATAGGATAGTTTAAAAATGTTATCAATATATTTGGTTACTTAAAGTGAACCGCTCTATGCGAGACGGTAAGATACAAATTTGAGAATATTCTCTCCAGATAATAAAGCATTCTATTCACGCGAAACGATGAAACCAGTGTCACCCTATTCCACCCAAGCTCATCTCACCATCAAACACACGATTATACGGCACGAGGAGCACAAGGTACTTTAAATCAGGAGGAGTGCGTCCGATCGCACGCAGCGGTAGTTGATAGGTCGCAGTGCCAATCAATCATGTCGCACCAACATCCACAGTGACGTGATTTAACTCCCTGTCGTCAGATCGCATGTTTAATTAGCCAGGACATGCATCTAGATCGCCTGTCAAAAAGGATAAAAAAAATCAAAGGGTTTGGCTTTTAACTTCTACCTTTTAAATTTTATCTTTTTTCTCATTTTCGGTTTTTTATTTTTTTTCTTTTTTCCTCGTATTCATTTGTATTATTTACGATAAGAGAACCTTTTTATTTTTTAAATTTAATTACATCGAAAAGCTTATAGCAGATATAGTGAAAAAAAAACCTAAAACAATGTTAAATAAGGCCAAAAGCCAAAAAAGCATAAGTCCAAATGAGCGAATGAGCACCTCTGGGCTTCAACTTTTAGCTTTTTAACTTCTAACTTATTAATTTCTTTTTTCTAGCTTTTTAAGTTTTTTATATTTTCTTTTTTTTCCGTATTTCTTTGCATTGTCTGTGTTCAAAGAACATATTTTTTTATTTTTATTTTTTTAAAATTTAATTACGTCAAAAAAACTTACAACAGCTATAGTATAAAAAATCTTAAATAGTGCAAAAAAAACCTAAAAATCAAAAGCTCAGCCATAAAAAAAATCTATCGCCCATGCAAACAAAAGTGTGACGCTAAGAAGCACATCAAGCCAAGCATTTTCAAATTCAATATTGGAGTAGCGTTTTTTTATCGCCGAAGTCAAGTTCAATTTAGGTACACACTCTTAACTGTTCGGTACATCTGCTACACCTGTTCTTATCTAAAAAAAATTTGATCCAACGGTTGAGAAACGAATCCTCGTGCCCATGCATACGCACGACCTCATGTCACGTACGTGCGCCGGGCCGTAATTTTTCGCCGACCCGGGTCACAAGATCTCCGTTTCGTTCGGGAAAGGGGTCAATTAGGAAACAGCTGGCATGGGCCATGCACGCTGCCACATGTGTCGGCCGGCTCACTAGCTTCCCCCGGCACGCGCGCGCGCAGGAGAAAACGAAAACAGCCACCAACACCGCCTGCTACTAAGCTCCCTTCACTCCCTCCCTCCCTCCCGGCGTCCATAAATACACCGGCCGCACCACCACACCGCACATACCCGCTCCATTCCCCGTCTCCGTTTGCCGGCCGGTAGGTAGGAGACGCGACCATTTGCGTACGTACGTACTCGCGCGCGTACGTGTTAGGCGAGAGTTTGGAAGCGCGCTGTACGTGTGGCGCAGTTTACTCGTGCTCCTTTCCTCTGTTAAATGTCTGGGAGCCTGGCCGGCCGCGTCGTCGTCGAGGTGTCGTCCGAGCTGGAGGTGGCAGTAGTGGCTCCCGTCGTGGTGGTGGTTTCGTTCCTGACTCGCTTGTCGTCCCCGTCACCGGAGAAGAAGCTGCGCGCTCGCACCGGAGGGTTCATCAACGAAGGTATGTGCATATGCATGATCGATGTTGTCCGTGTGTACCGTATGTGCGTTACGTGTATCATGCCAGCTCTTTGTATCGTCGTCTCGATCGGTTCTTTTTCTTCTTTCGTAATGGACCGACTAAGATTTGGGCGCTGCCGCAACGCATAAGAACGGACTTGTTTTTTGAACCATAAGAATTAAGAACGGAGGTTCTAGTTCGGAACTCGGTAGCACTGACACGTGGGTCCATCTGTCGGTGGGTGGCACAGAATCGTTTTTGTTGCTGTGCATATAACCCTTCTGATCTTGGTGGTAGAACCGTTTTTGTCTATGCATGGTTTACAGACTTTACACGATGTTTTGGCCGGATAGTTAGTGTTGCCTGTACCAGTAAAATTAGTGTAAGTACCTATGCAGATATCAGATTGTGAGAGTGCATGGCTGCGACGATACGTGACCATGCATCTCTGCTTGGTTTGGTTTTATGATTGTGTGTTAATTTGAACTTAAAAGATGAAGAACCAAAGCCGAAATTTTGCATGTTCGTTATGCTTTTACAATGGACGATTGATTCATCGCTGACATGAGGTATACTCGCAGGTTAAATCTTCCTGCCTTTCAAGGCTTCCACAAAGAAAAAGTGAAGAACGTCTTGAGGAATCTGCAGGAGGGGGAAAAAAAAGCAAACAAGGTATCATGTCACATGTGGGACATATTTCGGCCAACACATAGGCCCTACCAATTTAGTATTGTTGCACGATCCAGCGTAATAAACAAGAGAACAACAAGAGAACATTTGATGACAAAAGAGGCACTGACAAGTAATATTTGTACTTTAAACGGCAGGGGCCAACATGAAAATAGACGCATGCAGGGATTGGAATAAAACAGATAAAATGCATAACAGTACTCCTGTACAGTGATACGTGGACTATATGAATACATGAACAGACAGTTGCAGTTCATAACTCCATATGACTATATGAATAAAGATGAACTTTAAGTCTGCTTATGTTTGGATGGAGTATATGAACACCTAAAAAATTTGTGACTATAATTTCTTATTATTTAGTATTTTCTAATTTATTTTCTGAATATTGATGAAGCAGTCGAAAGTTGAAGTTTGGAAAACTCACTGAAGATGGCTCCAATCACTGAGGATTCGAAATGGATTTCTCCCATCACTGAAGATGGGTCAGCGGACAGACATGGAAACCCAGCAGTTAGAGAAAGCACTGGGAGATGGAAGTCTTCGATCCTGTTGCTAGGTAAAGCAATGCTTTGTTTTGCTTTTGTTCTTCACGTATTAGTGTTTGTGAATAGAGATTAATTATTAGTGAAGTGTTTTTCTTGGTCTCCCAATATGAAATTAACTCCTAGCTCCCTGTAGTTCGTTGGTTCAGTTTGTAAAGAACTATGGAACAAAACAATCAATTCAATAGTGTAATTCATAGCCGTATGGCTTGTCATTTGCAAGCATATTCCCACGTACCGTATGAGTTGATTGCAGTACAGACTCCCAGCAACTGGACCCTTCAACAGGCATCTTCTTGAAGAGCTTCTAGTAGCATGGCAGCCAAAAGTGGGGTTGATCCACCATTGGAAAAGCAGTACTGTACTCTTCAGGTTTTCCACTATGTTTTGCCCTCTCATTCTGATTTATTCTGCATGGGCAGCAACACAACAAAACTTACTAATTTGCTTATTCTAAACCTGACTAAGCTCAAATTTCACAAGACTGGTTGCTGTGAAACATGTTTAACCTTTTGGTGCATTACAGTCAGTTCTATAAGCCATCTGTGCCAATTTGATCCTGTTTTCCTAAAACCGGTATGAGTTGGCTTGAGAATTTGAGATTGACTCGATCATTCCTGTTCGTGATGCAGTCAACTATGGACTTGTGACCTGCGCCTTCTTCGGCGTTGGGGTGAACCTCGTGGTGTTCCTCCGAAGGGTGCTCCACCAGGACAACGCAGAGGCGGCCAACAGCATCAGCAAATGGACCGGAACCGTCTACATCTTCTCGCTCATCGGCGCGTTCCTCAGCGACTCCTACTGGGGCCGCTACATCACATGCGCAATCTTCCAGATGATCTATGTCACGGTACGATCGTTTGAAGACATTGAGCAACCAAAAATTTTGTTGATCCTTTCTGTTGCTGGATTGATCTCACTTAATTGTGTGTGTGTGTGTGTGTGTGTGTGTGTGTGTGTGTGTTGCTCTGAGCAGGGCCTGGTGATACTGTCCCTTGCATCGTGGTTCTTGCTGGTAAAACCCTCCGGCTGCGGCGCCTTCAAGGCGCACTGCGACCCGCCGTCGACGCTCGGCGTCGCGCTGTTCTACCTGTCGACCTACATGATCGCGTTCGGCAACGGAGGCTACCAGCCTTCCATTGCGACGTTCGGGTCGGACCAGTTCGACGAGACGGACCCCAAGGAGGCGCGCTCCAAGGTCGCCTTCTTCAGCTACTTCTACCTGGCGCTTAACGTCGGCTCCCTGTTCTCGAACACGGTGCTGGTGTACTACGAGGACTCGGGGAAGTGGGTCATGGGGTTCTGGGTCTCGGCGGCCGCGGCGGCGCTGGCCCTCGTGCTCTTCTTGCTCGGTACGCCCAATTACCGGCACTTCAAGCCGGGCGGCAACCCGCTGACCCGCATCGCGCAGGTGTTCGTCGCCGCGTTCCGCAAGTGGCACGCCGAGGTGCCCCGCGGCGAGTTGCTCCACGAGGTGGAGGGCGACGAGTTTAAGGTTTCTGGCATTCGAAAGATCCTTCACAGCGACGAACTTAGGTATGGATCTCTCTCGAACAATCATATTTTGGTTTGATCCGAGCACCGAATTGTTGAGCGTTGAGTTGAGACATCTAAATAATCTGCATTATTTGTGGTGTGCAGATTTCTTGACAAGGCTGCGACGATCACCGAAGAGGACTACTGCGCGCCGGAGAACATGAAGGACCCGTGGAGGCTCTGCACGGTGACGCAGGTGGAGGAAGTGAAGTGCATCCTGAAGATGTTGCCCATCTGGCTGTGCACCATCGTCTACTCGGTGGTGTTCACCCAGATGGCGTCGCTGTTCGTGGAGCAGGGCGCCACCATGAACACCAACATCGGGTCGTTCCACGTGCCCGCCGCGAGCATGTCGGTGTTCGACATCCTCAGCGTGCTGGCGTTCATCGCCATCTACCGGCGGGTGCTGGTGCCCGTCATGTCCCGGCTGTCCGGGAATCCGCAGGGGCTGACCGAGCTGCAGCGCATGGGCGTCGGGCTCGTGATCGGCATGGTGGCTATGGTGGTGGCGGGCGTGGTCGAGGTCGAGCGGCTGAGGCGGGTGGCCGCGTCGGACCAGCCAAGCTCCCTGAGCGTGCTGTGGCAGGTGCCGCAGTACGCGTTGATCGGAGCGTCGGAGGTGTTCATGTACGTGGGGCAGCTGGAGTTCTTCAACGGGCAGGCGCCGGACGGCGTCAAGAGCTTCGGCAGCTCGCTGTGCATGGCGTCCATCTCGCTGGGAAACTACGTTAGCATCATGCTGGTGAGCGTGGTCACCAGCCTCACCGCCGGCGAGAAGCGGCCCGGGTGGATCCCTGGGAACCTCAACTCTGGCCACCTCGACAGGTTCTACTTTCTCCTCGCGGCGCTCTCGCTCGTCGACCTCGCTGTGTACGTCACGTGCGCGGCGTGGTACAAGGGCATCAAGATCGACAGCGGCGAGGAGAGGGGAAAGGTCCCTGTGCATGTTTAGGCTTCACGCCTTCAGGGCGTTCTGGCTCTTTAGATACGTACGTACTGGGCTGGCAATCGGCTTGCCGTAGTAATAATAATGACAGAACTTGCATGCAACCATCCTTTGAGTGTTAGATGGCCCATGTTATTTCTCTGTCCGGGGTTTAACTCCAAGCCTCGTAGTCGTCTAATTTCTTGTAAAGTACTCGTGCATGGATGGATGTGGCCATGTGGGCTGAACACTCAACTTCTGAATTTTGATCGATCCAAAATTCCAAATTGAAGCAAGTTACTGAATCCTTGATGGAATTGTTAGACCATGTATGGTCGGGATTAAAAGTGATGCTGAATAATTGATATTTAAATTGCTTTAGAATTTACGTTTGCGAAAGTTTTGGCCAATCGCAGTCAAATGTTTTGGCTCTAAGTGGTTTTAAGTTGCGAAGAAGAAGCTGATCAAACCAGTCCGATCAGCAAAGACATTCAAACCATACGATCTTCATGTAAATCATTTTGACAGTCCGATCAGCGTCGGAACGTTTGGACCAGTCTGATTAGCGAATACATTCAGACTAACCGATCTTTATCTAAGTCATTTTGATGGTTCGATTAGCGTTGGGACATTTGGACCAGTCCGATCAGCGAAGACATTCAGACCATCCGATCTTCATCTAAGTTGCTTTGATGGTCCATGCAGCGTCAGAACGTTCAGATCAGTCCAAACACCATCTCATGCGATCGGGGTAGTCCAAAGAGTTACTTGTTTTTCGACCGTTGATTTACAATCGGGTGGATCGGCTGGTTGTGACTGTTCAAACCAGTCCGAAAGATAGAGCGATCATTTTTTTCATCATTTAGGATGGGATGGCATTCGAGTGGACAAGACGATCAAACAGTGTTCGAGTACCATCGGAGGTCCGAACGGCTTTACAACCACGCTAAGTCAATCACTACAGACTTCGACCATGGCATTTTGACTACGCCAGTCTTCGATCTCATCCGACTTTGACCACATCTGGTTTCGACCAGAACGACCACTGAAGGTAATCGTAGCTACATTACTTTTTCATGGTCGTAGCTATAGTGCTTTTCATGGTTGTAGTTACAGTGCTTTTCATGATCATAGCTATAGTGCTTTTCATAGTTGTAGTTACAGTGCTTTTCATGATCATAGCTATAGTAACTAGTTGATACTCAATAGTCGTAGACTTCGAGGATTGTTGTCATAGTCGTAGACTTCGCGGTCTACTATATTGTCTTTGGTTTTCCGGACGGTTGTCATAGACCATGCGATCGGTACTCGAAGGCTTTGCGATCGATTGTTGTTGGTTTCTCGATCGGTACTCGTAGACTTCTTGGTCGATACGAGTGTTTCATCCTTGTGATCTTCGAGTATTTTGAATACTTGTGTTAGGCCAATGGTATGACTAGCTTGTGCATGGCTGTCAGTGATTGGTGGACTAGGTTGGTACTCGATGAACTATAGTCGTGGGTAGTGCTTGGTACTCGGTTGTCGGAAGGACTTCATATTCGATAGTCGCGGTTTTCACGGTCGTACACGTTGCGATCGGTTGTCGGAGGCTTGTGGTATGTGATCGGTAGTTGTAGCGATCGGTACTCGGTACTCGATGTATATGTGGTTGGTAGCGATGCTTTGTTTTTTCCTGAGTGTTTTGAGCGAAATGATGGTAATTCCGACTACTTATTGTTTTCAAGTACTCGTTGAGCTAGTGGTCGTAATGAGTTATCTGAGGCTATTTTCTGGATAGCAATGGGATTCATGGTCGTGGACGACATGTGTGATGTTGGTAGATGGTTAAAATTGTGTTTCGAGTGTGTTTGCTGATGGCGATCAAGTTGTGAAGAACTTGTGCCAGAAAAACTTTTTTTTATCTTTGCATGTGTAGGTGAGTGGAGCCGATTATGGTTAGTGATGAGGAGGACCGAGACTAGGATAGAGAGATCTGAGGTCCAGACGATTGAGAATGTCACGCGAGGTGGTCGGGCTAACACTGGAGCATGTGGAGACCTAATATGGTGATGTGTGGAGAAGCTACGGACGGTGTGGTCCTGGAGACTTTGACACGGAAGTTGATGAGGTTACGGGAGGTGTGTCCTGGAGGCTTCGTCACGTGATAAGTTAGGAGTTATGGATGGAATCTATAGTTAAGAAGGTTGAGTGTTTGGATAAAACCCGTGTTAGGAAGGGTTTCATCCATTGATTTGAGGTAGAAATAAGATTCTGTATTCGTATTTGAGTCGAACAAGGTTTAGGGTTTTAGTATATAAAAGCGGGTAGAGACTAAGGGTTTTAGTCGCGGTTTTTAGAGATAGCCTTTTTGTTATGATTTTTAGGGGTGCTTGTGATGGCACTTTGTAAATCCATAAAAAATCAGTAATAAAGAACATCTTGAATCAATCTGGTTCGTGATTTATGGTGATTGTTGTTTGGGCGACGTATACGATTATGAGCAAAGCTGAGCATTAAGTGTTTATTCAAGCAATCGAATTCTTCATCGACTACGTAAAGATTTCAAAAAACAAAAATAATTATTCATCTCCTCTGATTACGTCATTCGATTCTATATGAACTAATAGCTCTTAGTACATGGAGAACTCGTGCATCCCAGCACCACAAGGCACAGCCGTACGTGCACGTTGCCACGTGCGAGCAGAGTCTACCCGCCACCACAATGCCCTGCCCCGTGAGCGCGGCCGAGCGGCAGGTCGCTGCCGCCCTCGGCCGACTCGCCTAGCCGCGTGCATGCACCGCCGTTCGTCGTCGTCCACCCGTCAAGCCTTCCACGCGTCGCGGCGGTTGGTGACACGTACAGAGCATCTCGCCATCCGTCGGTTCAGCACTTTCAATACATCAAGGCTAGTTCGCTTGGGCCTTGCTCTGTACTAGACTACTAGCAGCAGTGTGGCTGTTACTCAGTCTGACGTTAGTGTGGCACGTACCAAACTCTTGAGTGTTTCAGGTCTTGGAATTCAGCTAGAACTGCAAGGCTGCATGATGTTGGACGCGGCTTTTGAGAACTCACAGGTGGGAAAAAAACAAACCTGAAATCAAACATGATGTTGGATAGTATCGGCACTTTGGGTTTATCGCCGCCAGCATCCATGCTGTACGTGAGACACATCAAACGTTCTTTTTGTTCTATTTTGTTCTTGTCTATTAGTTGCCCTGCGAATATTTTCCCCCCTAGAGACTAGATTAGAATGAGATGATTTATGGAGACAAAATGGCAGGGAAGAAAACAAAATGGACTGCCGAAAACACCCGAGGTGATTTAGCCCAGAAAAGCTGAGATCAGCAAAATTTAATCTCGAGGCCCACTAAGGAATAAGCCCAAAAAGACTAAACTAAAACAGTATATGCATAACAATGCAAAACAAAACAAACATTATCAAAAGAAGGCAAAGTGTTGTTTAACCAATCTAAAAAAACGGTACAACCGTAGTGTACATAAGGTGACAGTGAACGAACGCCGCGTACAGAACACAGAACACAGAACACAGAACACAGAACTGGGGGGCACAGCTGGTGAGCATTGCATGTGAATAATTACACTGAAATTAATCTGCACATATGATTTCTTGCAAATCTGTACATCATTTCCACATGGACGCAGTTGCCAGAAAAGATTTGGAGGAACTGACACTGGTGCATTATGTACCAGCGAATCAACGATGCCACTAGCTTATAGGCACACGTACTGCTGCTACTATTGTTTTTTTTTCCCACCAAGGGACCTAAAGTATGCCATACTGTTGTTTTAATACCGATCTTATATATGATTTATTAGATTTAGGGAATCTCTTAGAAAACTAAACTATGGCTATGCGGAGAGAAGACATGGGAATTTTTATACATGCTCAGGCCTTCTCTTGGGAGAATAATAATCCTATTTCCTGTGTGTCTATTGCTCACAGAAATTGATTATAAATAAGAGTAATGCGAAATGCCTAGCACTATCTCCTGATCTGATGTGGTTTTGTCTTTTTCTCTCTGTTGTTAACCTTTATATAGTTGACGAAGTGACAGCCGTTGTCCTATGCCAAAAGATGTCTCAACGCTTCGGGAGATAACTGTCTAACGAAAGGTATTGTTAGAGAGATATGGTGGGTCATTCGTCGTGTAGTGGTTGTTGTTAGAGAGATATCATGTGTAGTTATTAGGATTAAGCGCACGTTCTAACTGGCTTGTCAGATAGACCCACGATGTAGTAAGTTGTCGTAGACAAGTCAGATGGAGATGGATTGGTCACAGGAGGGTCTGCGACCACTTTATATAGTCGTAAAAGGGTTTACGATTATATGGTCATAGAAAGACTTACGATTAAGAAATGGTCGTAAAAAGATTTACTATTGCCCTATAAAATCTCTCTCTTATCGATAATAGCTATATTTGTAGAATATAATGACTAATAATTTGATAATTATTATATCTTTATCATACCACAACTATACTTTCACCAAAATATGGGTAGAAACATGTCTTTTTTAAGAGAGTGCAGAAGAGATGGCCACGAACATGTGAAATAGAAGGCCGCCACAGGAACTTTGTATGAAAAAAAATCATCCAAAATTTCCATGTCGCGAAACGTGCCTGATTCATCTGTGCCACAGGGCAACACCAGCACTATTGACATACAGTGGTCCATTGCTTTCGGCACAGTAGACACAAATGGACCGAGATTACTTTGATTGGCTTTAAAATACTGGATAAAACAGTTGACGAAAAACGAAATAAATCAGCTCCGTGCGAAATTTTCCCCAACAAGACGAGGCAGATTACACTCGGATCAGTCCTGGCACAGCAGATCACTGACCTCTGACCGTGCCCTCGCGGTACTCCTCTGCGGCTCTGCCTATGGTACGTCGCCATGCCAGGTCGAGCCATGCATGCGTTTGGTTGATCTAAGCACCAAACCCCGAAAAAATGTTAGTTATTTATATGACTTACGATCACTTAAAACGCAGTTCGTCTCCATCCGTGCCAAGTTTAGTATGTCTCGTACATAGTTTCTAACCAGTTGCATCTAGAGATACCTAATGAATCCACCTAATCCATTAGCAGATCATATCGGCCCAGCCGGATATTTGTTTTCCAGATCAAATGCAAGATGATCAATCCGCCGTCACGGACTGTAAAAACAACCATCTCGCTACCTGTTTCAGCCGATCAAGACTGGGTGGTATTGAACTACTACACGAATGCTGTCGTTCGTCACATGCAAGAACGGGCACGGTGGAGAACCGGCCAAATTTTCACACGGAGTTGCATGCAGAAGACAAGAATATCGGCACATAGATGTAGCAGATCGTGCTACATTATCACTGCATTTTGTAATACAACTAGTCAATTGATGGATCATGTAATAACAAGGTGTTTTATAGCCAACTTGGTGGCACACACCAGTTGCCGCGAATATACTCTGGTGACTAGAACGAGACGAACAGAGTATAATACTCGGTGAGGTGTCCGGCTGCGAAACTGAAGAGTTCATGTCGAGGAAGTAGCCTATAGTCAAATCACTCATATCATCCCCAAAAAAAAACAATGAGCATCTTTCTTCGTGTCAGTGCATATTATTGCAGGATATTCTAATGCATTGTTATGTGGGCATGGACCCGATTCTGACTTTCTGACAGAATAATTCGGCGTTCCAATTTTACTTTGATGCTGGAAAACACACGCTGGCGGATTACCCAAAGGCCAAAGAGGATGGTGACTTTTGACTTTTGAGCTTTGATTAATGAGAAAACTGATCATTTGCGTATATGACGCTCTACCATTTGAGACTAAATTTTCGGTAATAATCTAAGGACTCGCTCGGTTGAGCTGAAAAGTTGTGGCTTATAGCTAAAATTATACTTTAGCGGTTGAAATTTCACTGTAGCTGAATGTGGCTTATTTGGCGTAATTAAATTTAAAAAATTTTAAAAATAGAAAAAATATGCTAGCTCATTACGGATAACGCAAACGAATACGGAAAAAAGAACCGGCAAAAAAGCTCAAAAAAAACCAAAAATTCAGAAAAAGATGAAATTTATGAATAGTAAAAAACAAACCAAAAGCTAAAGCTGAAATGAACAGGACCAATGTCTCGTAGTTTCTGAGCAAATTGACTAATTACCCTTTTGGATATTTTTACCTCCACCTTCTTAACCTTTTTCTTCCTCCTCATCCTCTCTCTTTTTGTTCTTTCGTCCTCCGGCCATGCCCCGACTTGGACGAGCTCCCAACACAAGCAGCAGCCAACACCAAGAGCTCAATGCGGCCGCGTCGGCCAGGTGCTTCACAACATCAGTTGCTGCGTGCGCCTCGGCAAGTTTCTCGCCATCGTTGGCCCCATCGGCGCCGACAAGTCCACAATGCTCAAAATCCTAGGCAGCCACTTCTAGCTCTCCCCGCCGCCTGACCTCTCCGCATTTTCATCAACGTCGAGGCCATGCACGACCCTACCATGACGAGTCGCGCGGTCGCACGGTGATGCTCAGCTTCCACAAGTCAGGCGTCGGCGACTCCGTCCTCTACGACAGCACCATCGACGCCCTTCGCTCCCTGCTCGCCGCCTCTGGCCTTGAACTGCCCGCGCACGTTGACACTGTCGAGTTCTCCATCATAGACTCTGTGTGTTGATTTTACTCGGGAGAAAATTCACACATTGTAAATAAACAAAGAGAACTTAGAAAAATTTCTTAGTTTCTCTATCCTTTTTCTTTCTTCTTTTTTTTTTTATAAAATTAGCTACAAGACTACTTATTATATAGACTAATACTCTCATACTAGTATACGCACTTAGATTTCAAATTGGTCACAACTCCAACTTGAGTAACCCATGGAAATAGACTTTACTGATTCTCAGACTCGATTTAAACTTTAAGTCATTCTTTTTCTTAATCTTGACTCGACATAATTTTAATTTAGTCTCAATACATTATGAATTAGTAGCTACGCCTCTATACGAAGTGTTCTACATACGAACTAACACACATAGTTAAATGTAAAAACTCAACTCAATTGGTATAGGTTCATCCAGATGCAAAGACTCTAACTTGTTGAGGCAATTAGTCTCAACTACGACTTACTCAACTCATACTCGACATAGGAACAATAACACATCTCCTCAATGTTCTGGACTCAGCTCTACGTACTCGGTTCTAGAGCCGAAACAGTAAAGATACATTGTTTTTAGCTAGCATAAGTTCTTGATCTGTACTAAGATCATACCACCTTCTCCGAAAAGTAGTGTCACCGGTAACAAGACATCATTAGGTGTGATGGCGAAGGAGAGTTCCACTGTATCGCTGTATTATCTGATGTGGACACACTTTGTCTCCACTACCAGCACCATAGAGCACCCGATGCGCTCAGAGGGTGGCGGCCTCGTCGCTGGTGGCCGTGATGCATGCAAGAAGGCACCGCTCGGCCTTCATCAAGGCGGCATGGTGTCAATGAAGTTCTCTACGATGCAGGCATTGGCTTGGGCGTCCTTGCGGCAGCGCGTAGCTGGCAAAGCTGGTCCTCAAGGTAGTATGGGGAAGGGCAGTGCTGGCGGTGGATGAGGAGGTTCAGGAGGAGGACGAGCAGCATTGGTGTGGAAAGGTCGTCAGGTCAGCCATGGCCATAGCTGGAGCAAGAGAAGAAAGAAAGAGAACAAGAGGAAGAAGATAAAGGCAAAATTGGTATTTATTTTCTAAAAAGACAAATGATCAATTGACTTCTTGACTTTGAGGCATTTAGGTTATTTTACAGTACAACGGTGGACGTATACATGTATTCACGCACACAGCCTAGCATGCCCGGCATTTGGACTATTACCGATAACTTAGTCCCAAATTGTCAAGTCCCCGTAACTTAGGGCAAATAATCAATTTTCTCTTGATTAATTGATGGCATGGACTCGGTGTCTCGGTGAAAGGCGATCTGCGGAAATCCAATCCAGAACTCGCCATCACGTGCTTACAATTGCCATCAGATGAAGATATATCTTCATGGACTTAGGTTGCGTGTACAGGAACCGCAAGAGCATCACATTACAAATATCCATGGCTTGAAGCAACACCGAGTATAGACGTAAACCGATCATATGAAATACGACCCAGGCGTTCGTATATATCATGTACTGCGAGTAGACGAGTGGATGCATAAAACCTATACACGCATGCAGCGATATGTATTACATATAAAATCTAGAAGTGTGTGATAGTGCAGTGACTATTATACTTGTACATGGTCAAATCGAGAAATGATCTAGCTACTGAGATGTTCTCCCTGAGAAGAGGTGTTTGCCGGCGCATCGTCCCCACCAAACCCTCGAAAAAAACGAGAATCCCATCTGGGCTCAACGCTAAAAAAGTCATATTCTTTCAAACTACGACTTTAGTTTTAACATATATTTTTAAAATTTTAATTGTTCGTAAGCGACAATATAAATATGAAAAAAATTCATATGCTATTTTAAACTCAATATAATATATACTATAATCTATTTATAAAATCTATCTTAAAAACACCGTTAAAAACTAATTACTTAGCTGCGGAACCAAAAGCCAATGGCTATTCTACGGCGCGCTCCGCCCGTCGGATGGGAGGAGGTAGCGGACGGGCCACGGCCCTCCGGCGCGCGCGAAACAGAAATCGACACGTGTACGGGGCAGATTTCCCAGCCTCCGACGTGGGTCAGTGCGCCCCGCCTGCTCCACCGGGCCCACCAGCTAGAGGCCAGAGGGACGCTGCGGTGGTGCCCGGGGAGCTTTTAAATAGCGCCTCTACCCGCTGGATTCGGAGGCGGCCTCCTCCTCCCCCACGCATAAACTACTCTTTAATTCCTCCAAACAGGTGGAAAAGGGGAGGGTGCGCGCGTCCGCCCCCCAGTTCTACCACTCGTCTCAGGTACCCGCATTCGCCTCCTGTGATTCCTTCTCGTATCACTGTTTTATAGAATGTTTTGATTCGGTGTGAATTTGTGCGGAATCTGTCTGTTTCCATTCGGGGGCGTTTGGTCTGTGGGGGTAATGGTGGGGATTGGGGAATAGACGGGAGATTTACCGTCGTGGCAGCCGCCGAGCTCGCCGTCGCGCCAGCCGGCCAAGCTCGCTGTCGATCTCACTGCCGGGTATGTGTGGGGGCCTTCTGGTATAGGTTCTTGCAGAGAAACTTAAACGAGGATTTTGTTGCGTTTCTTGACCAGATCTGTAGGATTTAGCGATTGGTGATATTTAGATGTTTCTGTGTGCATTTGTGGTCCTGATCTCTGTTCCTCTGTCGTTGCCACTCGTTTTAGGAAACCTGAAGTGCCACCTTTTGGCACAGCCTTTTTGCAATTCACGTTAATTTTGTTGGGAAAGCTGCTACCTTTACATCTTTTTTTTTTTATCCCCAAAGCCTGCCTCTACCTTTCGGCTGCTTTGAAGTTCTCCATGTTGGAATCCGACCGTAAGAATGCTTTGGTGGCTAATTCCTCGTTTTTTTTTGTTACGGTGAGCATCGAGGGGGCCCGATGACGATACACGACGCTACTTGTCCTTTCAGCAAAGGTAAACGAGCATTTCGAAGGGCAAGTTGTTGCTGTGGTCGTTTCGATGACATAAAAAATCTCTCTTTTTCCAATGGAACCTAACCGGCGGAGCCGCGGAGGCATATGCTTCTCCTGCTCTAGTGGTTGGATTGGAATTTGGAATACTACCATAAGAAGAAAGAAAAGAAAAGAAAAGAAAAGAAAGAGAAGGCCGTTCCTTTCATTACATCTCTCTCACGCGCTGGGGCTCTGCGAGCCGGCGGCGGCGGCGGCGGCTGCTCGTGTGCGGGGCGGGTGCTTGACCTAGAAAATGGCATCGTGCTTCACGACGCGCCACCGTGAGATTCTTTTCCCGGTGCTTGGACGGTGGCGATTGTCTCCTCCCTTTCGTGCAGGGTTATTTAGAACTGAGCATGCCTAGCGTCAGGCCACGGCTGTGCCCGCGCTAAGGTACAAACTGCAGGGGTCACAGCCTGCAAAGTCAGTATTGTGGCACCGGAATCCAGGCCCACATGTCGCCGGTTTCACCCATTTTTATCTCTGCCATTTCCAGCCATGGATATCTTAGCTGGACACGCACAAGTGAACAAAGGCATAGATCAGCAGATCTGGGTGCCAAGGGCTGGCTGATCATTCACCTCTCCTTGGATTTTTACACACTGCAACTTGCTGTTTGATTTTTATGGCACTCTCTACCAGTGTACGTAGCCGCTTCCTATGCCCTCCTCCTTTAAGAGCATCTCCAATAGTAACTTATGAGCTAACTCTAAGCATATTATTTCATATTTTAATAGAAGAGAGAGAAAAGCTAGCTCTTGATCAAGAGCTAGTCTCATACACACATTCCAAGATTATATGAGAGTGTCATGTGAGGCTATTTATGTTATGAGTTATATGCTAAAAGTTAATACTATTGAAAAAGTTGTCTTAGAGCTAATAACTAGCTTATACTATTGGAGATGCTCTAAGCGCAAAGGCAGCAGTCCTCATCAACGCGTACAATCGCCTAATCAGGATTAATGCCTCGAATCAGCACGATCCATGCATCAAATCGGCGTCTGTCCCCGGGCTGTATTTCGTTGGCCGTGGGAGACTAGACGGCACGCTCGTGCTTTTAAGCCAAGGGAGACAGCATCTGAATCCACCTAGTGAATGATGCGTATAACATTGGTGATCGCGTGCGCTACACCTAGTTTTTTACCCCCTGTTACAAACTACCCCTGTTACTTAGGACTTGTTTCAAATAGCGATAACTTCTATCTTCAAGAATCTAAAGTCATTTAGAGCACGTTAGTTTTTTACACAGTTTTTTCTTTGTATTATCCGTAAAAATAAAATAATGTTTTATTTATTCTTCTTTACGGTGCTATTTTAACTAAAATCGACATCACTTTTAGATTAACCTCAACATTGTTCCGCTAACATGTGGTGAGAAAGTGTGTGGTCCGTTTGTGTCTTTAATTAGTTTTCTAGCATGTATGTGTGAATGGTGTAGTGGGTGGGATGAGTATGAGTACACTGTGCAGACGCGTTGTTGCCCTGAAAAAAGAATTAGTCGTAGTACAGAGAGACGTCTGCTACTTGTTATTCGTCAAAACTGACCACTCGTTGGGGTGTGACGATTACTCCGGACGAATAGCGGATAGCTTAGAATTTGACCGTTCAATGTGTATTGTAGAATTTGATAACGTTCTTAGATTTGACCGTCCAATGTGTATTGTAGAATTTGATAACGTTGTCATAACATATCTTGCTAGCACGGCTTTTCCGAACTAGTGATGAATTTATCGTGCACACGTTTCTGGTAGTGCATATCATATCGTATCTGCCGTGACTGGGAGCACATATTCCTCGAGGGAATTATTACTCCGTAATAGTTAAATTAGCAGGCAACCTCACAGCACCCACCTTGATTAATCCAGCATTTTCAGCATGCTTATTTGGACTGAAAAAATAATTTATGTTTGAAATTACACTGTAGTTGATAGTGACTTATTTAGGGTAATTAAATTTTTTTTAAAAAAATTAAAAATAGAAAAAACATGTTAGCACATTACAGACAATACAAACGAATATGAAAAAAAAGAACCGGTAAAAAAACTCAAAAAAGTCAAAAGGACAAAAAAGGATGAAATTTATGAATAGTAAAAAATAAGTCAGAAACCAGAAGTTGAAGCTAAAATAAGTCTTTTACTGTGCCATCTGCGTGCATTTACTGTACCATGGTACAGTTATTAGTTTGTGCGTTATTGAGGGACTGTAGCTTTTCAAATTTGGCCCTGTCATTTTTAATCTAGTTTTCTTCTTGAGCTCCGCAAGGTGTCAGCCGCAGTGTAGTAATTAGTTAATGCTAATCATGATTAATTAATACTAATTATAAAATATGTTAATTAATTTGTGCTAATTATTGTTAATTAACATTAATTAAATTACATACCGTGTGTTGGTGCTTGATAGTGTCTTGCTGAGCCTGGGTGCTGCCGAGCCATGGGTGGCTCAGGAGGCGAGACGTGACTATTGATCGAGAGGGGTTAGATTGCGTGCCGTGGCTATCGATAGGGAGAGGTTAGATCTGCAAAAAATCAGACATCTGGACTAAATTTGAGAAAATAAAAGGTCGCTACGGTGTCTGATTTGTCAGCTGTTTGTTATTCAAAAGCATGGACTAGGGCAGATCTGAAGCAGTACATGTGAAGTTGTGATACACGCACTCGAAAGCGAATCTGAATGTCACAGAATTTGGGTTTATTGCTTCTAAAAACGGTGTTGGCGTTTACTATAATACCTAACTTTTAAATAGAGTATTTTTTAAGACGGAGTCTATAAGTTAATTATAATACATATTAAAAATCTAACATCTGTATTAACCAAAATCTTAAGCGAGTATTTCTCTTTCTATAATCTCTGTCATAAACAGCTAAAATTTAAAAATTTTAACCAAAAAATATAAGTTACAACAATAACAAACCGGCCCATATTTTGCGGAGAAGCAAAGAAAGTGAAGCATTGTATCAGGGTGCCGTGCTTTATTTGCTTGCGCTGATGCTTCTCTCGTACGCTCGTAGAAACACGAGTAAATTATTCTAGCCAACTTGCTAGATATTTTTGTTCATGGCAGTTCTGGATTATGGCATTATAATACTGTTCTTGATTTACTCACACTCTGATCACCTGTGTGGGTTTTTTTGTCAGCAGCAACATGGGTGCCGGAGGCAGGATGACGGAGACGGAGAGGGAGAAGCAGGAGCTGCTCGGCCGTGCCGGCAATGGTGCGGCCGTCCAGCGCTCGCCGACGAACAAGCCGCCGTTCACGCTGGGGCAGATCAAGAAGGCCATCCCGCCGCACTGCTTCCAGCGCTCGGTGATCAAGTCCTTCTCCTACGTGGTCCATGACCTCATAATCGTCGCGGCCCTCCTGTACTTCGCGCTGGTCGGGATCCCTGCCCTCCCGAGCGCGCTGCTGTTCGCCGCCTGGCCGCTCTACTGGATCGCGCAGGGCTGCGTGCTCACCGGCGTGTGGGTCATCGCGCACGAGTGCGGCCACCACGCCTTCTCGGACTACTCGGTGCTCGACGACATTGTGGGCCTGGTGCTGCACTCGTCACTGCTCGTCCCGTACTTCTCGTGGAAGTACAGCCACCGTCGCCACCACTCCAACACCGGCTCGCTGGAACGCGACGAGGTGTTCGTCCCGAAGCAGAAGAGCGCGATGCCGTGGTACACTCCCTACGTGTACAACAACCCCATCGGCCGGCTGGTGCACATCGTCGTGCAGCTCACCCTCGGGTGGCCGCTGTACCTGGCGTTCAACGTCTCCGGCCGCCCGTACCCGCGCTTCGCCTGCCACTTTGACCCCTACGGGCCGATCTACAACGACCGGGAGCGCGTTCAGATCTTCATCTCGGACGTCGGCGTCCTGGCCGCGTCGCTCGCGCTCTACAAGCTCGCGGTGGCGTTCGGGCTCTGGTGGGTGGTTCGCATCTACGGCGTGCCGCTGCTGATCGTGAACGCGTGGCTGGTGCTCATCACCTACCTGCAGCACACCCACCCGGCGCTGCCGCACTACGACTCGAGCGAGTGGGACTGGCTGCGCGGGGCGCTGGCCACCGTGGACCGCGACTACGGCATCCTCAACCGCGTGTTCCACAACATCACGGACACGCACGTCGCGCACCACCTCTTCTCCACCATGCCGCACTACCACGCCATGGAGGCCACCAAGGCGATCCGGCCCATCCTCGGCGAGTACTACCAGTTCGACCCCACGCCCGTCGCGCAGGCGACGTGGCGCGAGGCCAAGGAGTGCATCTACGTCGAGTCCGAGGACCGCAAGGGCGTCTTCTGGTACAACAACAAGTTCTAGCTGCGGAGTTCTTCTGACCACCATCGTCATACCAAGTATCCATCCATCTACCTTCCTATGATTAGTCGTTAGATAGGAGAGGGCATTTGAGCACAAGGAAGGCTATTGCAGTTCCATTGCTAGAGTTGCCACCAATTACAAGTAGTCTAGCAGGCACGTCATGCCTGTGGATCTAGTGCGTCCATGGCTTTGGTCAGTTGTGTCTTTTTTTCCTTCTTTTCTCCGCCTTCTAGTCGCCGGTCTAGGTTGGCCGGTGGTCGTCGCTGTTGTTCGTGTCCATGGTCATGACGTGGCCGTGCTGTGTGCGTCTGTCATTGCGTTGGGGTCATCATCTCTCCGTCCCTTGCGTGTTGTAAACCATTTGGTGTTTATGGCGGAATAAGTGAACGTCGAACGGCAACTTTTTTGAGTAGTTGGGATGTCTCAGACTTGGCGCTGATGATTTCCGCCATGGTCCACTCGTTTCTGGGATGGAATGGATGCCCATGGTTGCTTGCTTTCTCGACCAGCTACCGTATAAACTCATCCACACAAAAGAGGTGTGGTAAGCAACAGCATCCTTGTTTTGTTCTCTTCGCTGCAGAGAAGGAGATTGCACCCGATATCTATGCTCTTTTGCATTGGTTCGTACCTCATCTTAGCTATATTGCCACACCGTGGTCCAATCTTAAGGCCGTCGAAGCTGTGGTGAGCGTCGGAAGCAATCCAAATCCAACAATGTTGCGTTTGTGTGGCTGGAACTGGAACTATCCTCCGCGCCAATGATCTTGGAAATCGATGCTTGCGGGGACCAGCTAGAGTTGCTTTCGAGCCTCAACTGTCCTGCAAATGGCCGCTACTTAGCCAATCACTGTACTATCCAAGAGTTGATGTGCGCAGCTAGGACAATAATCTCATGTCTAGGCCCTTCGGACGCTCATTCTCCTGTGCCATGACTCATGACACGAGATCCGGGACACCCATCAAATGGGCTCCATCCAAGCATCTTTCCCGCAGAACATTCGCCGAAACACGCATCCCCTTCTTTACCGTCTATGGCTTATGGTTTTTCTCATATAAATAAATAAAATAGTTTCTCTATCATCTTTTTAAGCAACTTATCGAGATAACTTTTTCAAAACGGCTTATCGGTATTTGGTATATTCGCACAAGCAATTACGGTAGTGCCAAAAGATATCAGTCGAAGCTAAAAAGAAAAGTCTTGAGAGTTGAGATAAGGTTCTAGTCTTATATAGAGAACCGAACAAACCATCGTTCTTGAGATAACACAATAGACAAAAAGTTTTCATTTCACTGATAAAGCTGGTAACTGATAGTCTTGCTGGTACATGGATGACAACTCTCACTCTCGACTGGATGCTAATGAGCAACAAAAGAGAAAATAAATTGATGGCTAAAAGTTGGATGCTACAGCGATGCCGGTTACAAGAACACATCACGAGATGAAGACGCTAACAATGAAACGACCATAGAGGATTGGACTTATGTAGGCGCTCCCAAACTCCACCAGCCGGCGACGAACATTGCAAATCCGGCCAAGCTCTTCCGCCCCGAAGCAGCCTAGAGTCCGAGTTCCAGATTAGGACCCAAGGGGGGCGGACCATGTCCTCGTGCTGGGTCTTACACAGGGAGACCATGCCAGATTAGGCAGAACGTTATTGGGCATGTACCCCATGGTGAGAATGAAATGGCTCGGGTCCGAGCACACCAGCAAAGGCGCTAGTGGAGCTGCCCGCGAGAGTGAAGTGGATGCATTCCGTGTAGGAGAACCCAGGAGGAGGCGTGATCCCGGTGATGTCCGATGAGTTGAAGGCAAACACCCGGCAGCAATGGATGCACATCACGGGATTGCCACCACCCGGGAGTGCCACCGCTGATAGGATATTATCGGGATCAGGGCTGCCACGATGACCGGCACATCGTTGAAGTTAACGAGCCCCTGGTTGGTCGGCGATGCCACGTTGGTACCGGTCGTCGGGGAGGAGGGGGGCATCACCGCAATCGTCACGGAGCTAGAGCCGCTAGCTGCTCATCGCCGGCTTGCTCTCCATCTCGCTTACCTAGCTAGCGCAATAGGGCGTTCACAGACCTTGGTGGTCAATACCAAAAGGATCTTGCCTTACCTCTTCGCCCTCGGCGACTCATCCCTGTGATGGTACGGTGGTATTTATACACCGATGGAAGAGAGGTGCGCGTTTCAGAGAGAGTAACGGCGCTCTCTTTCCACTCACCATGCACGCGAGAGAAGGCACTGGCTGAACTGGGATAATCAAGAGTTAATTTTTGCCAGTAGAGCATATCTTTGCAAACATTTATTCCTTTAAGCAGCATGTGACTTTGTAAATGTGGTTTCTGGGAAACAGGGGGCTTCCCCTATAAAATTAATTACTCTCCCTGTTTAGAAATATATAATATTTTAGAAAACGTGCAATCAATTTTTCTTAATTTTAATCATTAATATATAAAAACTATTTGTACTGCTTATATAAAAATGATATCATTAGATTAGTCATAAAAATATTTTTACAATATAATAATTTTATATTATTTTTTAAACATATAGGTTAAAAACCATGTCACGTCCAAAACATCGTATATTTTCAAATAAAGGGAGTAATAAAAGATATGATATAGTATGCATTAACTCAGTGAAATAAGTATGTAGAGGTCTGCAGCTATTGAACAACCTGGATGATTATCTATAGGAAGTGACTATTGTACATGTGACTGTTTTTTCTCTTTATCTTCAGTCACTTTTTTATATTGCAACTTTAGGTGACTGAGAGTGCAATTTCAAAAGGGGATGAATTAGTACACTGTAATTTTAGATGACTAAAAGTGCAACTTCAAGTGACTGAGAGATAAAAAAATTTCAGTCAACTGTGCAAAACTGTGCAATAACAAAACCGTTATCTATATTATAGGATTTCACTATGTATAACTTGTTTGCCTCCGCTCCTGCCTCCTTTTTTTTTTAAAAAGTACTTCCCCTCCTGAAATTCCCACCCGATATTTTGGAAACATATACATGTCAACAACAAATCCAGCACAAGTCATCAATGTCATTCTAGATGCTTCTCACAAAAACTCCCTTCTCCGTTAGTTTTTTTTTAAAAAAAAATCACATTTCTGATGTTTCGGAGGCATCACTTTTTAGAACCAGAGGGAAACCCCGGTTCGATTTTATACAAACGAAACCGTACAGAGTCTTTCTTGTACCGGTCCTTAGACCTCGCAGATTTAGGCTCATATTGCATCCTTCTAACAGCTCACTTCTACCGCCAAGAGCCAACATCACATCACACCTTGATCCCACCACATCGGAGTCATCACTTCTCTGTGATACAACGAAAGATTGCAGCAGATGCCCCGTCCATTCGTGAAAGTGACAGCATAAACAGGCACTGGAGTTCGACCGTGAATTACATCGTGTCACTGGTTCAGATAAGCATGTCTCTGTCTGTGTCTCCATGAATAACATTGTGTCTCTGGTTCAGATAAGCATGTCTCTGTCTCTGTTTATTAGCCGACGAAATGGAATAAATTCTTATTTTATCAACTAATAAGCTATATTAGAGTGTTGCAGGAAAAAAAAAATTAGAAACGGTATAATAATATTACAATACCATGATCATGCCAGGCTGAAGTCCGTTACAAGGCTAAACAATTACTTGATTATTACAATTAGCTTCCGGCTTATTTTTCACTATTCATAAATTTCGTTTTTTTCTGAACTTTTGGCTTTTTGTTGAGCTTTTTTGCTGGTTCTTTTTTTCCCGTATTTGTTTGTATTATATGTAATGGGCTAACATATATTTTTTTAATTTTTTTAAATTTAATTATGCTAAATAAGTCTCTGTCAGCTACAATGTTTTTTTAGCCAGTTACAGTGCTTTTCAGCCATAAACCACAAAAAATAAGCCCAAATGATCACCACCAAAAACATGATATTATATCTTGGGTTCCGCATATGATTTACTAGTAGCATGCTACTCGTCTCACGTCTCATATAAGTCATTCACCTCATACACGTCATACTCAGGGTCAACTTCATCCCACTCGGCATAGCTGCTCTCCGTATAGACATTGTCTGTACCAGGTAGCACTCCAAATTTGACTAATCTTTAAACAAATGAGAATAATAGTAAAAGTGAGTACAAGGGTACTCACCAAGCACTAATAGCAAATATGCAACTTTCTGAATATTAATCAACATCTCAATGGATCCTCAGTTCTCACATCATCTCAAAAATAAGTGTTTTTATGTTGGAGAAGATTTTAGATTTTGAATTTGAACGATGCTAATTACTCGCATAATAAGATAGAACCCCCATTTAGTTCCCGTACCCTCCAATTTAGGAGAAATACGAGAATTCATGGTTTATATAGCACTGCGCAAGTTTCTACTATTTTACCAATAGTTATAATGATTCTTATTGTGAATGGTTCTTTGCATTTCCTTTGATGCGATGTTCAAATCAGAGTACACAACTTTTTTCTCTATATTTGTCTATTATATCTCCATCCGACTAAGATATCTCTAGTTGTTGGCCTAGCTGGACTCACCTTGACCTGATACTCCACTGCACTAATTATAGGCACTAAGCTTATCCTTTATGGCCTTAAGTCCAATTGAGGCCTCGTCTATGAAATTCCCTAGATAATCTACATACCCACTGTGGAGTATATAATAACATGATAAAGTTATTGGTTCTGCTAGTCTTAGACAGGACCATGGTCGATACAATAGATACAACCCATTATACGACTGAAAGCAGATAAATCCTTATATTATATTCATATGAAAAGGACCGCAACCTTCCTCTCTATACCTTCCCAAGGGCACCCTCTGCCCACTAGGTACTTTACACTGCAAGTCAACTGCTCCTTCAATTGAGCCTATTAAATCACCATTTATCACACTCACATCGTTCATACAAATTGAGTAGAAATTCATTTGATGCAATTGATGATATTACTGTAATAAGGAAATAACATGCTGAGTAGTGCTTCTATACTTTCCCCTCTAACAAGAGTAGCACTGATCTCGAAGCAAATAAAGAGGTAAGTAACATCTATCTATCATTTATCATACTTTAAAATTATGCAAATCACTATTAAGGAAAGCATAAAAGCACCTCCCTAACTTGTTTTACGTGAAATACAAAAAATGATCAAAGGTATGTTTGCTCGGAATCTGATAGTAGTTCCCAAGTTCAGATGCGTTCAAATGGAGTCCTTTCTCTTGACTCGGATCGTCACATGTATTTAATACATAGACTATGATTTAATTTATGGAAATATAATAATACGCTACGTCAATGTGTTTCCATGGTAAGTATTTGGTCAATTACACTGATCATGATATTTATAATCGAATTTTATCTTGTATCCGTCATTGGCTATCTTACTGATGTTAGAGTATGTGGTCTTATCGATGTAGTGTATTTGATATTTTGTTGTTGTTGGCCAATTACTATCCATGCATGAATGAGTGTACATACATACATACATACATACATACATACATACATACATACATACATACATACATACATACATACATACATACATACATACATACATACATACATACATACATACATACATACATACATACATACATACATACATACACGCACACACGCACACACGCACACACGCACACACGCACATACATACATACATACATACATACATACATACATACATACATACATACATACATACATACATACATACATACATACATACATACATACATACATACATACATACATACATACATACATACCCTCATGTATGTGTATATGCATTTATATGTATCTATATAGATATGACTTTTATGCTCGTATTCTAGGCGGCTCAATTCCTCTTGGCCCAATTGCGGGCCTGGTCATCCTCTTATTTACCCCTCCATCTCTTTCTTGGCTTGGCTGTCCTTCCCTGAGTACTTTCCCCGCTGTCTACACCATTACCCCCCTCAATTGGGCCTGGCCGACAGGTCTCTGGCCTCCTGGTGGGATGGCATTGCTACCCATGTGTACCCCTTTCTAGCTCACGCCTCTGCTGTGTCGCTTCCCCAGTTCTCCCTCATCTTCGCTGTTTTTGGCTCTCGGCCCAGATCAGCCACGGCCGGCCTCTGTCCTGCCACATTGACTCCCCACCGGCTAGATCAATGCCAGTTAGTCGCAGTTCTATTTTTGGTCATCAGGATTTGACCCTCCTCAAGCTCTCCCTTTGTTCCCCTTTGATTTACTTTCGATTTTATCTTTTCCTTTTGATTTGGCTTCTAATTTGAGGGTTTATTCCTTGAGCCATTGTGATTTGTGTGGTGGATTTGAATGCTCAAAATCGGCATGCCATGATGGGGCTTGGGACCTCTTATATGTCGGGGAGTATGATGAGGCCACTGGGTGCACGTGGGTGACCGACTATGGGCATGGATAGCGCCATTGTGAGTTCTCCCTCTAGTATATTCTACTCTCCTTAGCCTCTCTACCTCTACTCTACTTGTGAATGCTACTTGCTCTAGTGTAGTGCATGCGCTTTTGGGGCTGCATGTGCGTGTGGTCCTGCAAGATGATGCCAACAGTGATGGAGATAAATGTGGGGTACCTTAGCCAAGCTTGTTGGGCTCGATTTGGTGTGGTTTATGTTCCTCCCCTTTCTTCTGATCCTCTCCCTGAGTGCGCGCGGTTGTGTTCCCCTGAGTGTATGTGGTTGCGTCTCCTCCTCGACCATTCCTGGTCCTGGCTCCTCCCCATGGGCGTCTTCTCCTCCTGGCTTGGCCACGGTAGCTCACTTCTTTGTCTTCTTGTTCCCTTGCTTTGAGTGATTGATTTTTTTAGGGGGGAGGGGGGCATGTGGGTGGATTTTGGCGATGGCATTGTGGTTCTTACCTTGGTTGCACTGTGGTTCTAGGGGGCTATTGCTCTCTCTTTCGGTCTCTCGTCGGTCCTTATCTTCTTTGTCTATGTGCCGTATGAATTGGCCAGTGGAGGCTTACAACTGTTGACAATGTGTTGTGTACTCTAGTAAACTATTTTTTATTGTGATTGTTTGGTAGTGAAAATGTTCTCGAAATTGACTCAAGTTTGTGTTTACGCTGAATATCGAAACCCTATGATTGTGAGAGGGGCCAAGTAGTCTCGGATGGTCTGTTATCTCGATGAGCTAATTGCCTCAAATGTTTTTTTTTCCAAAAAGGGTTCTAACATCAATGTTGGTTTTATGCAGTTGCTTTATTTTGTTATTTCCTATTTTCGATGGGCATATCTTCTTGCAGGTACTTAATTGCGGGCTACTACAGATTGTGCCAACGCTAATGGTCTTGAAGAAGCTCGTCAATTGTAATTATATCGATTTGTATTTATTTATATGTATGAACACGTATGTGTGATCTTTTGAGTTGTTTTTATTTATATGTATAAATATGTATGTGTAATCTTTTGTATGTACATAAAGTATATAGAATTGTAAAGTTTGTGAGTTAAAAGTATGTATTATTCACTGAAACGCAACTTGTGAATGTATTTATTTATTCAATGTTCTTATACTGTAATCTTGTCCCACGTATGTTTATAGAAACTTAATCACCTTGTAATTTAGTCATTAGGTGTTTAATTAATTTTGTTTAACTCTTTAACTCAAAGGTCAGGGTCAATTAAGAGTGTGAGTTGTTTCACCTTCAGTAAGACATGATGTACGTAGTCTCCTAATGGTAATACACTAATACTAGAGCAAGCATGGATGCAATCGTCAGGCATGGCAAGAATCAAACAAGTCACTCGAACGATATAGAGTAGCAATGATCAGTTACAACGTTAACCATGATCACTAATATTCAGTTTACTAGTATAACGATTCAACAGCAAGTCTGTAATCACTAAACAAGTGAGCAATGAAGCAACTAAATATACAATCTCCTATATCCAGCTCCAATATGTTAAGTTATGAGGAAGACACGACTAAATTGGAAGCATTGTAAGAGCCCAAATGGTATAGACACAACTGTAGACTACCACTATAATACCACATATACCTCTAACGTACACATACTATTACACTACTACACTGAACACCCCTCATCAAACTCGAGGTGTATACAAGAGTTTGAAAGAGATAACACTAACATAAGAAAAGTTCGGGTCTTGAAAGCTACATATACTCTAAAAAAAGCTACAGATGGAAATTTAGTATAACTAGTTAGAGACCCGTGCGTTGCAACGAAGTCATAAAAATGGTGAGACGAAATTTACTGTCTGGCCAACTTCATACATCAAACATTGGAGAGCAAGCGACAGAGATAGAAGGGTGATCAGAATGCGCGAGGAGATGGGGAAAGTGGAGGGGTGGGCGGTTGTATCCTGAGAGAGAGAGAGGAGAAGAGAGACGAATGGTCTAGATCAAATCGGATGGCTAAGAAGAGAGGAGGGAGAATGGATCAACCACTAACTCACACTTTTATAATAGTAAAGATTTACTTATAGATCCGTACAAATCTGAGGTGGTGGATGTTACTGTTGCAACCGTTCCTATTAGCAAACCTGCAACGAAAACTTAAGCCTCAATCCTGTTACTTAATCAAGTAGCATTATCATCCTATGAACCACCTTCCAATTCAACATAAAAGAGTGTCCATATCTCCCACCACATGAATGACAAGATAAAAAACAATGCTGCAACTATATAACTGGCAGCACGTAATACTCAAGATGTCAATTGTCTTCCTCGCCAAATAGATATACCAGATCAGCTGATCAGGTACTATATATAGGAAGTAATATTGGGAATTGGGCAATCGTGTTATGCTAGCATATCGGATGGTTCAACAATTGTGTAGTATCGTCGAAGACAATCAGAGGGGGTGAATGATTGCAGCGCACAGCGGAAACTTTTTTTAAATTTTCTGCCTTTTTAATTGTTTAATCTGCAAAAACCAGAAATAACAAAAACAAAAGATTTTTCTTGATTTACTGTAGCAATTACTGTAGCAAAAAATCGATTGCTAACTGATTCCGATCGATAACTGATCAGCGAAGCACATTTTTTATTCAATCTAGGAATCAATTTTTAAATAAAACTAATCTATGTATGTAAGTAAGAAAAATATCTAGACATAGATCAATGCATAGAGAATTCATAGGAATAAAAAAAACCAGGAAAAAGGATAATAGATGCGAATGAAAAAACTCACAAACTTTTATTAGAAAACGCAGACATTGTTCATCCATCCATCCATCAGCCTCATATGCATACGTCCGCCGCAATCTTTTTCTTTCTCTGTTTACTCAATTCCTAGAAGCTTGCCGTCTCTCGGCCGCCCCTCAACTATTAAATACTCACGTCTCATAATCCAAATCGGTCTTTAGCCGCCGCTCACGACTCATAATCCAAATCGGTCTTCATCCGCCGTTCACGACTCAGATTGAGTCTAAGTCTCCGCTCTCAACCCTAATCCAACTCATTCAACTAGGCCTAAAACCTTTTTATCTTAACAGTCTTTTGGTTCACTAATTTTTAAGGGACCCAAAACCCTTCCTAACAAGGGCTTTTCATACTCCTGACTCTTCTAACGCGTTACGTGTCGAAGTCTCCAGGACCGCACCTGCCGTAGCTCCAACACGTATCATCCATCTCTGATCTTCATGCGCCCCAAGAATGAGCCCGACCATCTCGTGACCTCCTTCACCGTCTAAACCTCGGATCTCCCTATCCTAGTCCCGGTCCTACTCGTCACTGGCCATGATCGCCTCCATGCTTAATCTGCATATGCAAAAACCAAAGTATATTTTTTCAGCACAAGTTCGTCCCAATTTGACCAACATCAGTCCACACACATACCACACAACACGCATAACATCGATAAGCAATACCATCAAATATTCATCATCATAAATTAATCATTGTCAATTATTCATCACCAAGATAATCATTGTCAATTATTCATCACAATAATATTCTAGACCTAGTGGCCGTGGGCTGGGCCGCGTAGAAGATTCTTATGGTTTAGGCTGAGTATCTTGGAAGCCCAGGAGATTGGAGTTCGTGGCCCGGCTATTCCATGGGCCGTATGGAGTTTGGAATTTGGAGTAAAAGAGAGCTTGGGTTAGGTGTTCCATTCCATTGGACGTCTTGCCTAATTCGTGTAGTCAGTATACAATGCGAAGCAGCAGTGTCTAGTTCATGCTGTCTTGTTCAGTTGTCTGTTTCTAGCATTATTTTCTGTTTCAAATATGGATAGTTTTGTTGGATTCAGAACTTGCTGAACTCTCGTATGTCAGTAGTAAGCGTCCATTTCTTCCTCCATCGAAAGCTGGAGGCATGCACCACAAGTACAACATTGCCTGAATTCATGTGTGCCACAGCCACTGCCTCCGTATCATAATGCCGTCGAAGCCAAACTATTCAATTCCTGGTGGTGCACATCCAACACACGTGTGACAGATTCCGACCTTCTACCTGCTCACTTGTGACGCTTCACCTGTACTCCAAAATTACGACGACTACTACTGCCTGTTCTGTTGTCTTTTGACGAAATGCCTTAAAACGAGAATACAGTAAGGCCAAGAATGTACGCCGAACTTATCAAGAATTTACGCAAACTTGGCATGAATTGTCTCCTTTCCTGACACAAAGACAAGTCTAACAGAGCATCTCCATTCTATAAAATTACTGTTAGCTTTACTAGCTATTTTGAGCTGCATAAACCATTAGTAAATGCATGTACTGATAAATGGCGGATGTTAGCTGGTAGCAATTGGAATGATAACTCAGATCTGGACTGAAAGTCTGAAAGTCAACTCAAGAACAGACGAGCACGATACTGCATTAGCTTTATTTATTGCTGGAGGCAAAAACATAAGGGATCAACCAAACATTTACATCGTCCGACAAGAATAGGAAGAATGAACATACACTTGGCCTCTATGCGGACGTACACTAGATCTACACTAAAACAGAATGGTAAACTACATTTACATCCAAGCTAAATCTCCGCATATAGTTGTCTTGCATCTTTCATCATCGATCTCAACTGAAACCTGAATCTTCATCTTGAGCCTCTCGTCATCTCCATTTGGATGGATCTCAATCATGGAGACCATCTCTTAGTCTTGCTGTTCCACCAAAGAACAGCTGCAATGCTCTTAATGCGCCATTGCGTGCCTATTATGGAAGCTCTGCGTGTAGGCGAACATCGCCGGTTTGCACTGCTGGACCTGCTGCGTCGTCGGTAGCGAGTTCTTCTGCGTTGTCGGCAGCGAGTGCGACACGACGAGCCGCCGTACGCCGGAGCGCATCTTGTAGAGGATGTGGCCCCAGCTGCCCCTGCTCTGGCGGCCGAGGGCGGTCACCTCCTCCTCGCTCATCTCGATGTCGCTGGCGAAGCCCGGCTTCCTGGACAGCAGCCAGCCCACGCCCCAATCCCACCACCGCTTCAGCGGGCCGCCAGAGAACGCGCCGAGCGACGGTGCCGACTGGGACCGCCGGAACGCCCACTCGACCGAGGCGGAGGAGATGGGCTGGATCTTGCCAGAGAAGGAGGACAGCCTCTTCCTCAGGCCCATGAGGTGGCTCTCCTTGCCGCCGCCGCCGCCGCCCTGGAAGGTGGGCAGCTCGTCTTTGAGCGGCCTGGTCGGCAAGAACCTCGCCTTCTGGATGTTCTCCAAGATGGTGGCCATGGCGCCCTTGACTCTAACCAAGCAAGCTAGACAGAGAGAGAAAGAAGATAAGAGAAGAGGAGGAGGAGGATAAGGTCAAGTGCAATGGCCTTCTTCTTCTTCTTCTTCTTCTCTCCTCTCCAGATCTCTTCTACTCCACTCCTCGCTCTTGGCGAGGACACAGGAAGCCGCAGAATGCGTATGTGATGGCGCTATGTTTGTCTCGCAGCTGTGTCTGGAGTCTGGACAGGCTGGTTTTATTCATGCATGAGGGGGCCACGAAGTGTGCAGTTGAAAGCTTTGTAAACATGTTGCAGGGAGTAGAGGCGCAAACGGAGCGGATAATTTCTATCCGTCCGACTGACCAAAGGTATGCAAAACGGATATGGAAGAGGTAGATGGGTATCCGGCACTATCCACGTCTGATTCTGACTCCGAGAAAAAAATATGGAATAAGATATATGATAAGTGATATCCGTCTATATATATCCGTATGTCAAATGATATGAAAAAGTCTGTTGTGACTTCATCTAGGAACAAAATAATATATAGACAGATTGTCATATCTAAACAAACAGAATTACTGAGTATTCTTCCTTCAACATCTCAGTAATTAGTCTTTCCATGTTCGCTCTGATTGTACCACACTATCCATGTCTGTGCAAAGAAGCGGATAATTTTCGTCCGACCGACTGTCCGAAAGATTATGGAACAGATACGGAATAGAGAAATAGATATCTGGCATTATCCGTGTCCGACTCCGACTCCGAGGAAAAAATATAAAATAGGATACAGAATTAGTTATATCTGTCCGTATCCGCTCCGATTGCATCCCTAACAGGGAGGCGATGTGTAACTCAACATTTTGTTGCCTTTTCCTTCCTTCAGTCAGGCAGATCAGATATAATACTGGAGCCGTGTTGGCAAATGATGGGTGTCAGCTGCCGGTGCGGTTATACTACCTGCTTGCTGTCTTTGACATCCACCAAATGCGCGTGCTGTTCGCCCATCTCTGTTTGTCACAATAATGCGTCGACCCCGGCCAACCCAAACGAATCCTTGGTGTGGGCAAAGGACTATGTTTGTTGGGTCGATGCTATGAAAATTAGCGTTGCTGGCGTCCTTGGATCAAACGGAGCGTTCACTTCCACTCTGATTGCACTATTTAGATCATAAGTTTGTGTTCTCCTGCTTCTTTGAGTTCTTATGTGATGTACCTTTCTTTCATGAGAGTGCAATGTCTCTAGTAGCTCTCGCTGGTGTCTGTGTTTGGTTAGCATTTACTCAAATAAATGGGTAGCAGGCAACTGCAGGCTCACCAAAAGCAAAAGGATCCACATGACAGCACGGGGAGGAATCATCCAAATGGCAGTCAGGTGGCCCATGAAACAATGTTCCTGCTTCCTACCGAAGCCGTTTGTCATTTTTTGGGTACTCATACACTTTGAGGTAGGCCTTTTCAGCACCGGACTTTATGCAACGCATGAATGCCTGAGAGCTGGAATATCTATGACAATCATACAATAAATAGAATAAATAACTAAAGGAGACAAATATGAAATCATGCCATGCCTTAAGTATATGCTAGGAATTGAGACGTTTAACATGTTAACCGATGCGTCTAACACCCCCGCAGTTGGAGCGTCGGCGGAGTGGACGTTCAAACTATACTGGAACTCGATGAAAACAGAAGTAGGCAGCCCTTTGGTGAAGATGTCGGCGTACTGAGATGACATCGAAACATGAATAACGCAGACATCGCCAAGATCAACTCGTTCCCGGATGAAGTGGAGGTCAATCTCGATATGTTTGGTACGTTGATGTTGCACCGGATTTGTTGAGAGATAGATCACACTGACATTGTCGCAGTAGACGAGGGTAGCTCGGCATAGAGAATTGTGAAGTTCCTGAAGAAGTTGGCATAGCTAGCACGCCTCAGCAACATCATTGGCCACGGCCCAGTACTTAGCCTCCGCACTCGAACGAGAGACAGTGTGTTGCCGTTTAGAGGACCAGGAGGCAAGATTGTCACCCAAGAACACGGCGTAGCCCGAAGTGGACTTGCGTGTGTCGGGACAATCAGTTTAGTCAACGTCGAAGTAGACAACCAGATCCGTAGAGGTTGTTTGGTGAAGAAGTAGGCCGTGGTCGATGGTGTTGCGAAGATACCGAAGAATGTACTTTACGACGGTGAGGTGCGGCTCGCGGGGATCATGCATATGGAGACAAACTTGTTGTACAGCGTAGGCAATATCCGGGCGAGTGAAGTTGAGGTACTGCAAAACACCGACAAGACTTCGGTAAAACATTGGATCAACCACAGAAGTGCCAGCAGTAGAAGAGACCTTGGCATGAGTGTCGATAGGGGTGCTGCAAGGCTTGCAAGCGGTCATGCCGGCGTGGTCCAGGATGTTAAGAGTATACGCAAGCGGTCATGCCGACGTGGTCCAGGATGTTAAGAGTATACTGCCACTGAGAGAAGAGCATGCTGCCATCACAACGACTGACAGAAACACCCAGAAAATGATGGAGGACCAAGATCCTTCATAGGAAAAGCATACTGGAGGGAGGCAACACTCGGTGGAGCACACTATCCAAAGAAGTAGTCAGCACAATGTAGTCCATATAGAGTAGTAGGTAGACAATGTCATTGCCTCGATGAGACACAAAAAGAGAGGTGTCAGACTTTGCTTTTATGAAACCGAGAGACAACAAGTAGGTCGTAAAATAACTGTACCAGGCCTGGGGCGCCTATTTGAGACTGTAGAGAGACTTGTTGAGGCGGCAAATGTAATCCAGGTGAGAGGAATCCACAAATTCAGTCGATTGTGAATAGAAGACAACCTCAAAGAGAGTGCTATGAAGGAATATATTCTTAACATCCAACTGGTGGATAGGCCAATCCTGAGATAGGGCCAGAGAGAACTGTGCGAACAGTGACCGGCTTGACGATTGGACTGAAAGTCTCATGAAAATCAACACCAGGACACTGTGTGAAACCACAAAAAACCCAACGAGCCTTATAGCAGGCAAGAGTGCTATCTGAATTGTACTTATGCCGAAAAATCCACTTCCCAGTGACCACATGGGCATCGGATGGTCATGGAACAAGAGTCCATGTGTTATTGGTCTAAAGAGCAGTGTATTCCTCCTCCATAGCAATGCACCAATTAGGGTCGGCGAGAGTAGCTTAGTATGTGGTCGGAACAGGAGATAAAGTGGTGGCATGAAGGTTCATGCGGTGAAAAGCTGCGAAAAACTATGCTCTCCACGAGTCACCATGGCATGGGAATTTTTGACCGGCTGGAGCAGCACAGCACCTAGGGAAAGTTGCGGTAGAATGACCCTGCCGGGAGCCGGTGAGTCGACTGGTAGACCCACGGCAGGAGCACCGTGTGTTTCCACTGCCACGGGAGGAGCCACGACTGGAGCACTGGGTGCTACCGTAGCCATGGACGAAGTGACGAGCGAGGGGGAGTCCCTGCCAGGAGAGGCGCTGTTGGTCAGTGTCACATGCCTGGGTACGAGCACGCTAGGAACGTGCACAACGTCAAGAGCCGTGAGCACGCTGGGGCCATGCACAACTAGCACAGGGGAGGTAACGTCGTCTGGCTCCATGGCTGGTAGGAGTACGGGCGGGCGGGTCACACTAGGAGGAGCACCGGGACCTACAAGACACAGAGGCCCAATGGGCATCGACATGTGATCAAGCTCCAACAAAAAATCAAGGTCAGTGGGGGGAGGGCTGGGCGATGATCTCGGCAAAGGGAAGTGAGGACTCGTCAAATGTAACATGGCGAGAGATAATCACTCGATTGGAGGAGAGATAGAGGCATCAGTATCCCTTGTGTTCGGATGGGTAGCAGAGAAACACGCACATAGTGGAGCGAGGAGAAAGCTTTTGATGAACGGTGGCAGAAAGGTTCAAGTAACACTTGCAGCCAAAAACTCAAAGGTGAGAGTAGGAGGGGAAACACCAAAGAGCGCAAAAAAAAAGTGTGGAAAAATTGAGAGTTTTTGTGGGTTGACGATTGAGAAGGTAGGTAGCGGCGTAAAGAGCCTCAACCTAGTAAGAGGAAGGAAGGTTTGCAGAAACATAAGAGACCGGATAATGTTATTAGTGGAACGAATAATGCATTCAGTCTTGCCATTCTGCTGAGAGGTGTATGGACATGACGTGCGGAGTGCAACGCCATGGGTGAGAAAAAAATGTGCGAGTGGTGGAGTTGTCAAACTCACGGCCATTATTGCATTGAATGCTCTTGATCTTAGCGCTGAATTGAGTAGCAACATAAGAGAAAAAAGTGCAAGATAGTGGCAAAAGTATCGGATTTCAGTCGTAGAGGAAACGCCCAGAGATAATGCGAGCAATCATCAAGAATAACCAAGTAGCATTTGTAACCGGATACACTGAAAATAGGAGAGGTCCAAAGGTCACAATGAACTAAATCAAAATTCTTGATAGCACAAGACTGTGAAGTAGCAAAAGGTAGACGCACATGGTGACCAAGCTGACATGCATGACAAATAATATCAGCAGGTTCATTATTGCTAGCAATGGTGGACACACTAGCAAGGTGAGACAGGGACTCATGGCCGAGCTGCCCGAGACGATGATGCCACAGGGAGGTGGAGGCATAGGCGACGAGTGCGCATGAAGGAGAGGCAGACGCCGGCATACGCAAGGGGTAGAGAGGTCCGGAGCTATTGCACCTGGCGATCTTATTTTGGGAACGAAGATCCTTTACAGAAAAGCTAACAGGGTCAAACTCAATGGAATAGTTGTTATCAACAGTGAAATGATGAACATAAACAAGATTCTTGATAAGGTGTAGAGTGACAAGAACATTATTAAGATAAAAGGGCCAAGACTAGTGGAACTAGTGGAGGTGACGGGTAGCAGAGACCCATCACTGATAATGATGGTGGAAGGAGTGAGGGGGGATGGGAACAAGAGAGGTTATCGTCATCCAACACCATGTGCGAGGTTGCACCAGAGTCCACGTACCAGTCGGTGATTGGTGGGGAAGTAAGAGTCATGGTGTTGAAAGAGTTCGCCAATGACTGCTGATCCCATGGACCAAGACTGGGAAGCATATGACCTGGATTAACCCGAGGAGGCCACAGCACGGGTGGCGGGTACAAGAATAGTGGGTAGCCGACCTGGAGTTGGCTGGCCACCAGTGTGTGCGGCAGGGGTGCACCACTGAGGCGCGGCTGGGGCGGTGCGCTAGGAGCACATAGACCAAGGAGGCCAGGGGCTTGGCTTGGATGGAGTTACCCGAGCCACACCTAAATGGTGCCGGTCCAGGGGTTGTAGAAGGTGGGCAGCCAACCAGAAGTGTCACTCCCAGAGTGATCACCTGCACCTCCGCCGCTGGGCTTGGTGTTGCTACCGTTGTTGCCATGGCAACTAGATCCACTCCTGCCGCCGCTAGTGCTACCGGAGGGAGCGCCTTAGGGCACGCTAATGGAGCAGTGGCCGGACGTGCTGCCGCCGCCCCCGAAGACACCACCGTCGGGACCCCCATTGCCGGTAGGGGTCATGGTGATGAAGGCTGTGGAGGGACGCAACGGCATCATGATTTCTTCGAGTAGCAGATCGAAGCGGGCCTCGATGAATGAGGGGAACTGCTTCTACCACATCAGCAGGGCCGTCATGTATGCGAATTTCACATTCAGGCTGCGCAGAACGGACAGAACAAGGGTGTGATCAGGCACTGGTTTGCCCAAGTCACCGAAGGCATCGGCCATGCTCTTCAGCTTGCAGAAGTAGTCAGAGGTGGAGAGATCGCCCTGGACGAAGTTGCGAAACTCCACATCTAGGTACAGGGCACGCGTCTCCTTGTTGCCGATGAATTGTTGCTCAAGGCCCACCCATACAAGCTGCGCTGTGGAGATAGAAGTCATCACAATCTTGAGGAGTTTGACGAAGATGGTGCCGTAGAGCCACGAGAGAATGAAATAATCAATCCAGACCCAGTCGGCGATGTCGGGGTGGGCGTCATCGGAGAGCACGTGGTCGGAGAGGACGTACTTGCCGAGGGTGACGAGGAAGAAGCCACGCCATTTGTTGTAGTTTGGAGAGACGAGGTCGAGGACTACAAGGACGAGGGCCTTGATGTTGAGGACACCGTACGCCTGGGCATGGAGGGAAGCAATGGCGGCGGCCTCGGAGAGGGCCAGTGCCTGTGCGGCCTCCTAGCGCACGGTAGTACCCTGCGCGGTGCGCAACAGCGTTGGCGGTGGCCTCCTGCTCACGGCATGTAGCGGTGGCGGCGTCTTTGCCTGCCATGTTGGTGGAATTAGTGGAAGGGTGCGGTCACAGGAGCGATCCGCTCTGATACCATGAGAGCGTTGAATATTTAGGGCACTCGTGCAATGAATAGAATAAAGAACCAAATGTTACATATATAGACCATGCTAGACAGGTGAGGAGGTAAGTATGAAACTATGCCAGGAGGGTGAGGGGGGCAAGTGTGAAACCATGCTAGGCAGGTAAGGAAGTAAGTGTGAAATTATGCCATGCCTTAAACTGGGTCAGGAACCGATACGTCTAACATGTTAACCGAGTCATCTAACAATACCAAACCGATACGTCTAACATACTAACCGAGTCATCTAACAATGCCAAATCGATACGTCTAACATGCTAACTGAGTCGTCTAACAATGCAATGTACTTTCACAAACATACACTTCACTACCTCCTACCTCCATTTCTCACCTGTACTCATCTGCTTCGGTTCCATGCGTACAGTTACAAACGCAAGCTGAAATGTTTTGTTTAATGTTTGTGCACATTTCTTGCCAAAATCAGAGGATGCCTCCTTACAGGCTTACACTGAAAAGCCCCTGAAAATTTCAAAATTTTTGAGCCTTTTTCTTGGATTTCTGAGTGAATTTTGGGAACTTTCCCTTTTTGGAAAGTCCTCCCCGATTCCGCTTTCTTCTTTTGGCCTGGCGTTTTCCTCTCTCCGCTGGCGCCCTTCTCTTTTCCGCCTCCCTCCTTCCCCGACGCTCGCGCCTCCTCCCCGTTGGCGCCGCTCCCCTTCCTCCCCTGGCGCCGCCCCGCTCCCTCCTTCCCGTTGGCGCCCCGCCTCCTTCCCGCCTCCCCCGCTCCCTGGCGCCTCCCTCCGCTTCCCTCTCGCTGGCGCCTTCGCCCCTCTCCGCCTCCACCCTCGCGCTCGCGTGCACGCTGGCGCCCGCGGCCGCACCGCCTCTGCGCCCTCGGATGCTCCCCGCGCCCGCGCCCTCCCGTCCACGCCGGTCCGAAGGTGGCAGAACTCTTGCGCCACGCGCCGCGCCTCTGCGCGGCCCCACTGCGATCACCGCACCTCCCCTCCCGCGCGCGACGCGCCTCCGCCGTGTCGCCGCTCACCTGCTCCCCAGCTCCCGTCGCCTCACCTTTACTTCCCCTGCAGAGCCGACGTCACCTCCATCCCGCGGAGAAGACTCCCCACCAGCTCCTGTTGACCCCGCGCCCGCGCCCGTTGCCTTCGCCCCGAAGGACCCCCTCCCTCCGCTCGGGCATAAAAGCCCCCTTCTGGCTCCCTCCTCCTCTTTAGCTTCCCGAGCCTCCCCACCACTCTCAACCTCTTCCTGCCACCCCAGAGGATCTCCACGAGCAGTCGATTGAGCCCTCGTCGCCCGTAGCTCCACCACGGTCCTCCCCTGTGCCGGCGACCCCCGTGGGCTGATTTTCCCCTTCCTTTCCCCATTCTCCAATTCCTTTCGCCCATAGCTCCTCCCCGGTGTACTAACCGTTTTGGTGCACTCCCCTGGCCAGGAGGACCCTCGAGAAGCTCTGACGCCGACGACCCTTCTCCGGCCGCCGCCCCCTCCCGTGGCCAGCCCTCCTCGAAGCTCCCTAGCTCACGCCGCCACCGCCAATGTGAGCATCTCGCTCCCCTATCCGTGTAGTCACCGCCGATTGGCCCCTCTCGCCGCCGGCAACCCTCTCCGCCACAAAATACCCGAGGCGCTCCTTTCTTCCTCCTGCCTTTTCCGTTGATTCCCTCGCCCCTCTGCGCCCCAAAATGGACTCACCAAGGTGAGCCCTCCCCGTTGTCACCCTCCGCTACCGCCGACGAGCCCCCTGGCGCCTGGGCCGCCACCGCCATCGTGTCCCCGCCGCGGGGGACACTGTAGCGGCTGGAGGAGGAAGAAGACCCCCCTCCCCCGCTACGTGGCCGCATCTCGGCCGTCGACCCCGATCGGCGCCGTCTGCCCCCGAGCGTCGGATGGTCGTTTCCCCGCCACCGTCCGATTTCCTTAAACATCTCCCTTCCCGTCCGTCGGATCGCCCCGTACCGCTTCGCCCGCCTCCCCGCTGTCCCAGCCGTCCGATCCTCGTCCCGCCTCGTCGGGCCGCGCGCGCGTCGTCGCCCATGCCGCCGTCGCCCGCCGCGTTGGCCATCCGGCTGCGTGGCGCTGATGGGCTGGCCGCGACCTCCGACTGCGTCGCCGCCGCGCGCCGCGTCCGTGGGCGCCACGATTTGAGCGGCCGAGCAGCCGTTTTCCGTTGGGCGCATTGTAGCGCCGGGCTAGCCATCAACTGTTCCAACTATTTTCCGGTGATTTTCCAATTTCCAAAATCGAGAAAATTCAAATAAATCCTAGAAAATCACGAAAATCCCAAAATTCCCAAATTTCACCACTTTGCTCCAAATAATATTCTGGACCCATTGGTGATCTCCATTCCCACAAATTCATCCCAGATAAATTCCTAAAATTCCAGTTGAAGGATTTATGCATTTTACTCCTTTTTAAATAGTTTATTTTTCCTCGCTTGATTAGTCTCAAGCTGGATTTAATTTGTTTTATATGTTTGCGCTAGTGTGAGTCTCGGAAGTTCAAGTGCGATCCACAGGAGCAGGAGGTTCTTCGTTCGAGCTAGCGGAAACCATTCGGATTGACGGCAAGTCCCAAATCCTTTGATCATGTTGCAACCCATGTTATTTAATTATGTTATTACGCTATTTGCATTGAGCTAGTTCTGAAATGTTAGTTCAAAATAAAATAAAATGTTTAGAATGACATGTTATATAGTTAACCCTACCACCGATAAATGCCATGTTAAACTCGTAGCCATGCCTTTGTAACCCTAGAATTAATTATCTGTTATTCTAGATAATTGTAAGTTATTATTATCGTGCAAAGTCTTATTCTAATAAGGCTGTGGCTGCAAGCCAATAGACTTTGGAAAACCCGACTCTAGGGCAGGGTAGTATGGGATGCCGTGCCCTAGGCGGAGTATGTCGACATGTAAGATAGGGTAGGGGGGTGTGGTGCGCCGTGAGGCGGTTTCGCCGCCTCTTACCTCAGGTTGCGGGTTGCGGACTGGCGGGGTTGCGGACTCGGGGAAAAAATATAAGGACTAGACCCTTACGTGAGCAATTGACATGGTGACCGCTCAACCACGGAGTTGACTTGTCAACACCGGTTTAGTAGTTGCTCAACCCGATTGAAACTCTACGGTGTTGTGGAGAAGGTGTTTGGGTAACAAAGGTTAGGCGGCCGTGATTGGGTGCCTAACAACGGTGGGAGTTCACTCAAACGCACCGTTTTCTCTTGTGTGTGTGTGCGTGTGTGTGTGCGAGCCAGACCCGAGTGAATTCTACCGGGTAGAGCCTATATAAAGAGTTGAGCAGTGAAACGACCTGACTTTCTTAACTCTGTCGCGGGAGTTAAGGGATCGTGTGGGTAAAGCTGAGCAAACTCTGCAGAGTCTAATAAATGGTATTCGAATACGCCGTGCTCCCGGTTATTGGAGCTGTGTCACTTGGGTGATTCCAGCCGCAAAGCTTAAGTAGTTTTGTAAATGATTAACTTGTTTAGGTTGGTTAATGAACTCTTGTTGAAAAACCCCTGAGTTCTTGAGGAGTAGTTTTGGGTCCGTCTTCTAAAAATGCTTGCAAATAAAACTGCATCCACTCAAATTAATAAACCAAGTATACTCCCTTCCTTTGATGTTCAGTGCATGTAATAAGTTAGGGTCCCTTTGGGACTTGCTGAGCCAGTTGATTGGCTCACGGCTTACTTTTGCCCTTCTTTAGAGGATCAAGGCGAAGGTGTTTGCCTCCCGTTGAGGAAGTCCGGAAGGTCGCTTCTTCGACGAGGATCCGTGGCTTTAGGTCTTGGCGCGCTCAAGCGGATCTTGGAGCTTCGTAATGTAATTATACTTTGGGCTTGCACGCCCTGCTGTTGAAAATGGATGTTAATCCGTATGTGAAATATATGCTGAACTTTTGTTGTAGGCATGCAATGGTATACTCTTGCGCGACACTCCATAACTGTTCATGCGTGAATAGTTGCGGGGTGCTGTGTCCGTACGTGCCCCTGGAAACGGGGGCGTTACATACACCATGTGTTCCATGCTTCCGTGTGGTAACGTGCAATTCGACCCGAAAAAAGTTGGAATTCGAGGGAAGCACCTGGAGTTGTTGGTCCGGGGAAAATGTGATTTGGAAGAAGCGCACAGGCCACAACTCGGCAGTTTGTGCGGCTGATGTACAGAGCTGCAGTTCACAAGTCCTACTCTGATAGACCACTCGGCCCTCACCTATATTCTCTTCTTTATCGGTTGCTTCCTCTCGCCGACACCAACTTTTATTCAACGAACGGCGAGGTCGGTTGTTGCGAGGTAGGTAGAAGAATCAGCCGAGTCGAGGGGCGCACTAGCTCATTTTTTCATGGCAGCAGCTCAAGGTTCTCTTTAAAAAGTGTTATGGTTTTTAGCTGATTAGAAGAGATATTGAGAGAATAAGAGACGTTCGTGTTGAAAAGTTACTCTATTCAAAACGGTTTCTACAGTGACTCTTATAAACGATTTATAGAAACCATCTTAAAAAAACTATTATTTAAAAGCTGATTTCTAAAAACCAAAAGCTAGGGAGTCTTTACAACATGTTACAACTCTTATATGTCGTCACTCGGCCATCAGGCTGTAATGTTGCCTGTGCCAGAATTTCCAGTTCAGAGTTTGGTGGTAACCGCATGGCGAAAGACCACAGCTTGACAGCTATATTCCCATTCTGCACAGGCAAAGACAGTTTGGCACGCAAGGAAAACGAGATGAGCTGTTTCTAGCTCGCGATTATTATACAGGTCAAAGTATATACTAGCTCGGTGAAAGCCTCCAACTTGGTGGCAGATGAATGGCCGCATTTGGCCTAACACTTACTTGTTACAACCTCTCAAAACATGTGCCATCTCATATATATATATATATATATATATATATATATATATATATATATATATATATATATATAAGGCATGTTCTCTTTGACTGAGACTTATAGTATATGGCTGTGGTTATGATTTTTGAGCTGTTCGTACGAGAAATTATAAAGTAACAGAAACTTACGTGCGGTTTTTGCCGATATAAATGAAGTCGGTACAGTATGTCCTATAATTAATTAGTAGACTCTATCTTGAAAAGACATTCCATTTAAAAGCTAGTTGCTGTAAAAAGACAAAAACTGAAGCCAAAAACTGAAATAAAACAAAGCCATATACTTCAGTTAAAAATACAAGTCGACCATGTGCTACAAACTTTGGTTTGTTACCATGCGAAATTCATGTAAAACATTACAGGATACCTCTCGGAGAAGTCACTGGCTTTGCTCACACCGCATCTCAAATGTTACATAAGTCTCATAATGGGATTTTTGTTGTAATATAGGTAGGCTACACTAGCGCAGATTAAAATTTTCTATCACATAAATTAAGGAGTCATATGAGTAAGAGATCATAGATCATTACTATTAAACGCACAGTGCAGCGGAAGTAGAGTTAAAACTGTCAGTTCAATGAAGAGCGCATCGGCGTAGTAGTAGTCGATTATCCTCTGGTCAATCGTCTCCTCCTCGCGATCGTCTTAATCAGCGCCGCAGTCGCAGTAGCGCCTCTACCAAGGTCCACACGTTTAGGGATGGAACGTCGTACATCGGTGTGCTAGTACCAGCACGCACGGTAGGGGTTATGAGATGTGGCGGATAAGGTTTCGATGTGTGTGTTTCGAATGTAACCCTCAGCCCCTGCACTTCCATTTATATAGCCTCCAATCGGATCCTTATCCGATACGATTAGAGATCATATCCCACTCGGAATTTATTATCTAGACTCTTATCATTCCGATCCATTAAATATGTGACCCTATAGATTCATGTATATTTGGCCATGGGCCAAAAACTCCTTTTCAGCCCATAAGTCAGTAGTAGTCCCTAGAGTACATGATGACTTCCAAATATATATCAATTTTGATCCATTACTACTCAATTTTGTGCTTCCACTGCACCACACGTACACACCTTCGAACCAATCCGCCCAAATAATTAAGCAAGTTGGGGATCTTGGGAGTGTAAAATAATCATATCCAACATATACCAGTCATTACCACCATGACTGCCCAACCAAAGTTTCTCATGATTAAAGTGATGCTTGGATATTCTTACTCCCACAAGTATCTAAGCAACACTAAGCATGGCATATATTTATAGACTTATTTTCAAAAGGGTTACTATTATAATTTTGTTAGGGCGACAAGGTTCTCATGTTCACATATTCCAAAGGAGGGGTAATAATAATCAAGTTAGAGAATAAGCATTTAACTAGATTTCTAAAGTAAACATGTATTTGCATATAAAATAACAGCATGCAATTTGATAATTTAAACCAAAGTAATTTGCAGAAAATGTAGGTTCAACATGATCAAAGTATTGACTCATCTGGCGCGGTTTTACCGCTGTCTTGAGCTCACACAAGGCTTTCTCTTGAGCTTCTGGTCTTTATCTTCACTTTGTTCTTGATCTTGCTCGATCCATTGATTCGTCGGGACTCCAATTTCTAGCTACGCGTAAGCGACTGAATCCAAATAAAGGCAAATAACTCAAGAGATCCAAATAAATCCGATTAATTCAAATGGCCGATTTAATTTAATTTATACACTTATTACGATTTGCGAATAGAAGGATGTTTCAGATTAGTGTGTTACAAACATAGTGGTAGCTGGACCTGAGTGGGAGAATGAGTTATCTGAATGACTTTACCGTGAGGGAAAATTTTTAGGATAATAAAAGATCAAAAGTGAGGAGTTATCTACAGGAGTTATCTACTTTGGAAAAGTGGCCAAACGTCGTTGATTGGAGAAAAGCGAGGTTCGATCCTTTTTATTACTAACGTCTATTATTATTAGATTCGCATTTATCAAGGGAGTTCCATGAGTCGGGTTGTACCTATAGACTGGTGCAGGAGTTTAATTTTATCTTCAGGTAAGTTTTCCTTGCATCTTAGGTAAAGGCAAACTGGACTGATGGATGAGATCTGTACTTATTCTATAAATCTTTTAGTCAAAAGTATTATAACACTTGGATACCTCTATTAAATTAAAACTACTACCTCAGATTTCGGGTTGGCAATATGTTAATGTTAGGGTTTATATTTTCAATAAGGCCTAAGGTGTTTAAAAATTGAACTAACATGTTTACTAATGGCGCATATATGTCATCAACATTTTTTTCTAACTATTTATCTATATTCATTTGCTTATGAATGTCTCTAACTTCAATGGACATCCTTTTTACTAAATTTCAATACCAACCAAGGATACTTTTCTTTACTAATGCCTTTAATTAACATTTAGTCCTTGAGTTAAATATTACTTATTCATATGTGATAACTAATCTATAGTTATATATGAGATAAGCTGGTGTTATAATCTAGGCAGAGATCTCTGTACAAGGTAGTACTCTTATTATTCTATTTAATAGGGTACATTATGATAAATATTGAACTTATGTTTTAATTTATGATTTAAGAGCATCTTTACTAAGTTTATATGTTTAGCCAAAGTTGTTCCTCTTTATCAACGTCTTAACTAATATTTAGTCTTTTCAATTTATTTATGCAAACCACATTAAATATCACAAAAAATTCAATGGACCTCTAAAATTTATGATTTCAGTTCCATTGGACAGATCTTGATTTTATATGAATTTAGAAATTTGTCCCATCCAATTTGGAGTTAAAATGAAAAAGTTATGTCCATTTGAATATTTCAGTCCAATTTAAATCTAAAAACTATTAAATTTCTGACAGTGGGGCCCACATGTCATATTTTAATTTTTATCTTTTTCTTATTCTTGTGTCTATGACTGGTGGGGTCCATTTGTCGGCGTGTGATATACACTGACGGGTGGGGTCCATTGTCGGTGGTCATGATCCATGGCGGTGACAGCGGGCCCACTGTCAGCAGAAATTAAAGAAACTCGACCGCTTCGCGCGAGCGGGGGCTCGAACACGCGCGCATGAGGCGGAGGGGAAAAGAGCAGCGCTGGTAACCAAGTGAGCGGAGGCGTTGCCTACCATATAAGGGGAATAAATCCCTTTGAAGCAGCTCCGGGAGGAGGCCGGGCAGAGGAAGAAGAAGGCGGCGGTGCCGGCGGCGAGCGGCGGCCGGAGGGGTTCGGGGACTTCGTGATATGTAACCCCGTGTGCTGGTGAATCTTCCGTGCGATCGGCGGGGATGGAAGAACACGGTGGCGGCGGCGGCGGCGGCAGCGGCGGTCGAGGATGGCTACCGATGCCGGCGAGGTGGAGGCCACGGGAGGTGTGGGAAAGGCTTGTAATGGGCTGGAGATGCTCCGAGGAGGGTGTGGGCGAAGGCAATTTGGTTACTACGGCGAAAATCGGCGGGGAGGGCGGCGCCGGAGCTCGGGAAGAAGGAGGGGCCGGCGGCAATTGGGGGTGCTAAGGCTCAATTGTTTGCGGGGAAAGGATGGAGGTGGTATTGTGGCGCGTTTTGGACTCCCAGGAGAGGCTTTTATAGCCGGGAGAGAGGGGCACGCGGTGAGGCAGCGGCGGACTCCGCTCTATTCACTCGGGCGGGGGAGGTGAACCAAATCTCGTCGAGATTTTGTGGGGGAGAGGTGGCGGGAGAGGTGCTTCCCCCCTCCTGTGACTGTCCTTTTAATTTGCCCACGAGGTGAAGGATTTGCTGCGGCGGGAAGCAAGCGCGAGAGGCGCGGCGCGTGGAGAAGAAAGGAAGGAAGAAGAAAGAGAGGAGCGCGAGCGCGGCGGGTGTGGTCCACCAGCCAGCGGGAGAGGGCGCGAGGGAGCGGTGAGACGTCGGGCCCGCGGGCAGAGAGAGAGGAATGCGAGTGGAGCGGTCCACCGCGCAGAGGGCGCGGTCGGGACAACGCGGGCGACCGCGCGGCCACGCGGCAGCGGGAGAAGAGGCGTGGGCGAGATGCGGGTCCGCGTGGCGGCGCGCCGCGCGCGCCATGAGAAGGGCGCGCGCGATGGAGGAGCGCGCGCGACGTGCAGCGATCGAGACCGGCAGTGTCGCCCGAGAGGAAGGAGGAGGATTTTCATTTTTATTTTTCAAGATTTTCAGAAATGCGCAGTTAATTGAATAAATCTCAGAAAAATATGAGATTACTTCCAAAAATTTCAGTAAACTTCACAGAAGCTCCTGAGGACCTTCTGGATTTAATAAAAATATTATCAACTATTTTTGGTATTTATTTTATTTACTTCCCTTGCTACTCATGTCATTATTAAGAATAAGATTTTATATTTTAGGCTTATTTCTCTCCCCTTTATTTTCTGGATCATCTTTTCAGATTCTTAATTTATATTTTAAGTTTCCTTTATTTGTATGTTCTTATGTGTAGCATTAATATTATTGATTTTGATTTTGGCCTTTATTGAATTTCTTTAACTTTTGAGAGCTCAATAAGAATTTAAAAATACCATGAAAATCCAAATTCAAATATTATAATAGACAAAAATAACTCAAACTCCATGTTTTCAAATTTAAAAACTTCAGGATGTTGCACCCAGATATATCTCTCCCGTTATATTGGAGGGCAAATTCAATCTTAATCGTTTACATTCCTCCGCATGTTTCATAGTAAACCTGAAAGTTACTTTTATGACTACCTAGATATGGAGTAGTGTTTGACAACCCCTAAGTAAACTATTACACATATGAAAAATCGTGACAATCTTAAGTCTAAATATCTTACATACACTATGTATGATTCCAACTGATGACACTTAAGAATATAACAATTCCTGCGGTGTCTCATGGTAGGTCAATCCAACACTATGTTCTCTAACATATATCCACATTATTAATTTGATATCCTCATATTTACGATATGTGAAACATGATTATCAAGCAATACATATGTTGATCTGTAAATCATAATTGTCCTACATAATGACATAAGACCACAAATAATTTAGAATAACATTAAAGCATAAATAAAGAGTTCCACGAACAAATCACATACTTGTTGATCAATATAAAATATATTTATTTAAGGGATAAAATAATATATTATTTAAAAGATCATAAACATAGAAGTGATATAATCATCTCCATGATTATCTCTAGAGCATATCACTAATAATTTTTACAGCAGTAAAGAACCATCTGCTGAGGTATTTTGGCTAGAAACCATCGTTACAGAATTTCCAGAGTATTTTTTAAACGGAATTTCCAGAGTATGTGAAGTACAACACAAATTTACTCTCTCGCTCTCTTAAGCAGATATCGGAGAGAAAAGATCCCCAGGTCAAACGTTTGCCAAAACCAACCTGTAGTATTCCTTGGTGTTGGTGATATGCCCTAGAGGCAACATGGAGATGTTGAATATATCACATACTATGTTTATGATACATTGCTTTGTTCCTTGAAATAGACATTATCATTATTGATCAATGAGTATGTGACTTATTCATGAGACTCTTAATGCCAAAATGTTGCTATTTCTAAATGATCCCTGATCATATATCATATGAGGAACAAATATGATTCAAAGATCAGCATATGTATTGATTGATGATCATGTCTCATGGATCATGGTATGGAGATACCAAATCAATAATATGGACATGTGTTAGTGAACATATGTTGGATAGACCCGCCATGAGACACTGCAGAGATTCCATGTGTCATTAGTTGGTCTCAAGTAGTGTTTATGTAGAATCCTTAGACTTGAGATCATCATGGTTCCCAATATGCGTAGTAGCCTATTTTGGGACTACTAACCACTACTCCGAATCGGGTAGTCATAAAAGTAGTCTTCGGGTTTGCTATGAAACATGTAGTGGGATGTGAATGATCAAGATAGAATTTGCCCCTCCTTATGGGAGAGATATCTCTGGCCCTCGATGTAATGGATTATGAAAGTGCATGGCCATGCCAATGTGATTGAGGAGTCAATCACAAGTTTATAATCTATCATGGAATCGAGAGAGTGATTGAGCTATTAAGAGGATGACACAGTCTCGCCTTGAGCTTAATCTATATCGTGAGGCAAAGGGATTCGTACATGAGAACATTACGAGTTCGTGATATGATCTTTACGTATACTTTGGGGTTAATATGTCTTGCTAGAGGCCGCTATTAATGTGGTGACCGGAAAGGTGTTTCCGGTCGCGACCAAGTATACGTGAACCTCTGGTCGCACACTTAACGGGTTGCAACACTAATTCGAATGTGATTCGGATGTGGGCTCAATTCGGATAGAGATCCGGATAGACTCCTATTGGGCCTCGGTCCACGAGGCCCAAGTGAGGAGGTCTATATATTTGGAGGCGGGGTGAGGATGTACGCTCTGTTCCTCCCGAGCAAAACCCTAGCCGCCACCTCCGAGCCAAACCCTAGCCGCTCGCGAGTCTTTGGTACACTCGCGATCGGCGTTCCTCCGGACGTGTGGATACCGGTGGAGGCGCGCTCGTTGCGGCGTTGATCGACATCAACAAACTACGATTGGATCGCTCGTGGTGTGGTTGATCGCGTGGAGGAGACGATCCGTTCGGGACGATCGGCTACTTCCACTACTACCTCGGCAGCGTGGTTGGATCGGCTTCTCCAACTCTTCTTCTGCGCTGCTGGCGTCTAGTGGTAACGATCTATGATCCCTCCTTAGCATGATGTCCTGGTGTGCGCGGTAGAAATTTTTTATTTTCTGTTATCGTAGCCTACGCGCGTTCCTTCACTTGGGTCAACCTGTTTTGCCAGAACCAGGCATACACAGCTTCACCAGCGTGGAGCACATACACTACCACAAAGACTAGCCGAATCACCAACATCGAGTACATATTTACTGAATGTAAACGTAACTAATAGAACATCGAGTACATGTTATGTATAACTTGTAAGTATTAAGCTTTGATCTCTCAGAGTTCGAATAATTGAAAAGAAAAGTAGCTAAACATGTACTTTCATGGCTATGTAGTATAGTACAACAAGATGAATAAATATTATTAACAATGACAATAGTGCAAAAAATTAAGAGATCCAATCACTGATGTTTCAAGTATGACTAGATAAAACCAAAAACATCACACTGGTATGCAGAAGACAGGATTAAAATTCAGAACATAGCACCATGAGTATAATTTATTAATTATAAACAAAGTTAGTATACTAATACAGGATTCGTAATCATGCAGGCTAACAGCAAGTAGCTAATTACCATCGCATATGAAATATGCTTGACCAGCTGCTACGGGACTTCCCTTCCTGTCGGGAATGTAATCTGAAAGTCCCATGCTTGCCAATATCAGTGCAAGAACAAGATTATCCACATAGACCCAATCTGTCTTCACATTTGGACCCCCCGATCATGAAGAATGGTAATCCCAATTTTGCAAGGGATAGGATCCTTGGAAGATGACGCTCTTCACCTGGCCCATAGGTAGCAAGACGAGTACTTTTATCACTCCAGCAGGCAAACATCAAATCAGTAAGTCAAGCATGCATGGTGCCAAACGTCAATATGAGTGAGAACCTGTAGCACTCAGAAAAATAATAACTAAACAAATAATAAATAATAATAATAATAATAATAATAATAATAATAGTAAAATTAAACCTTAGTCTAGGTATGGCCTTAAAAAGGGGGACCTCTCTTCTCTTTCCGTGCGTGATTTCTTTTCCAGATTCAGGTTTCAATCTAATCTCTCTCTCGTCCGCGCGGCCGCATGGGGCTCGGGGCGGCGGCGCGACGCACCTCACGACGCGCCGCCATGGCATGGCGCGCGGGAGCGGCGGCGGCTAGCGCCGCGGCGGCTCACTCGGCGACGACGCCCTGCATGCACGTGCGCACACCTGCATGCCCGCTCTGCCATGGTGCGGCGGCACGCACCGTGGCACATGCGCCCGCACGCACGCGGCTGCGCGCACGGTTTTGCCAGCGGCGGCCACCGGCCGAATGGCCGTTCGCGTGGCTGAACGCGCGTTCACGCGGCCGAATGGCAGTTCGCTCGGCTAAACGGTTGTTTGTGCGGCCGAACGCGTTTTCATGCGGCCAAACGGCGGTTTCCTTTCCAGTCAATTATCTCCTGTCGTTTCTTTATCAAATTCATCATATCTGGTCGATTGTCTTCCATATCATTCTGTAGGTTCTCACACAGCTGTTGAGGGAGCAACTGGGCAATTGCGCATCTCGGACCCATCGTGCAGCGTGTCCGTCGAGCGTGCTCAAGGCAAGTACCTCGCGGCTGTAACATATTCTTTCGCACATTTACGTTTCATGATTACCAATCGCCTTTAGCGTGGTTTTCAATCATTGTATTATATTGATTACCTGTTGTATGTTGTTGTAGCATTAGTAGTTTTTAATATGATGAGTTAGTTAGTATTAAACGCTTATAATTGGTATAATGTTTAACCATAGAATTCATGTGTAGTTAGGGTTTTAAATAAATGTCTAAATTATAGATAGGGTAGCGAATAAGCATGTTCACACTTAGGGTTAACCACTAGTAACCTTTTAACATTGGGCGGCCATTTATATGTCTTGTTTATGTGAATCTTTAACTGTTCATTATTAATTGTGAGCCTTAGCGGATTTAGCTGCGGTACATTAATCTGACTAATAATGACTTATCATATAATAAAATTGTATGATTGACAACCCTTGTGTGACTCCGGTTATTATCCTCTCTAGGCAGGTGGTATTTCACTATCAGCGGATCTTGTTCTCTATCGTTTTGTATCACCAATCATGTCTCTCTGGTCCTAACTGTATCAAACCATTACTCTCATAATTTTACCTCAATTCACCCTCGACTTTCTAATTACAATATGGATATTTCACTGATAAAGAACTAATGGTTACCTGGCTCGGGACTACCCATATATAGGAGAGATTTTCACCCAACCTGGTAATGTACCGGGGGGCGTACATTCTCGTTACATAAGATATTACACCCCGTCGGTGGTTATACAGTCGAGGACAAGGATGTGCCTGGCTATTCTTGTATAACCTGGTATGTGGGATGAGGTCGCCAGCGCCTTTGCTATAACTTGTCACGTAACAGTTATCTTTAATTACACAATCTCTATTATATCTGTCTCTCATCTATGTTAGTGTTTCCAGTATCATGTGTTCATTGCTTTTATCCTGTATCTATTGCGTACTTATGATGCTTGTCCCTTATATCACTTGGTTGCATTACCTGTCTTTACTATTTGTGTTGCGATTGTTGTTGGGTACATGCTGAGATTTTCAAATCTCACATTTGCTCTTAGTCAGTGGATTGATAGCAACATGCATGGGTGGGAGCACTCGAGTTTCAGCACTGTGGTATGCTACTACTTTTGCCATTTACTTTATTTGTCATTTGATTAGAAGTGGACCGGTCCCATATTTCAAACACTTATTTCAGCTTCCGTTGATTGCTTTAATTTGTGTATGAGTTCTACTGTTGTCTTTTATTATTTCTTTTTATTTTTGGCGATGACGTTCTATAATAATATCCTAATTTGGCTGGCAGGAGGCGCAGCGTGGTGCGGCGTCAGCGCAAGGCGACCGGCAGCGGCGCTAGTGGGAGCGCCGGCGGCGGACCGTCTAGGTGCGAGCAGCGGCCAGTTGTAGGATCAAGGATACCGACTAGAGGGAGGTGAATAGGAGGGTTTTAAATTTTTCTCGTTAACTTGATTAAATCTTAACAATTTAATATGGCAAGAATGTTAAGCAATTAATCCTAAACAATTTTATTCAACAGCAATTACTTCTAACTCTAAGCAAGCAAATGATCACAATAAAGTAAGTGAATAAGAGCTAGAAATGAAATGAACACAATCGATGTTTTACCGTGGTGATCGGAAACTTGCCTGTTTCCACTAGTCCACGTTGAGGTTAGCCCGAACAAATCGGACCGACTCCACGAATTGAGCCGAAACACCTCGGTCACTAATGTAGCTCTTCCCCGCTCCGGGTAGGTGAGCTCCAACCTTCACAATCCGTCGGGCCTTCTCACAACCTTCTTGAGAAGATCACCGATTTCCCTTCCGCCCAACCGTCCAAGTGCAGGCAAGCACTAAGAGTAACAAATCTTGGGCTTTGCTTGAATGCAAACTAGTGCCAATTGGATTTGCAAATGAAAACTCTAGCACTAAATGCTCAACTACCTCACTTTGATGTGCAAAGGAAGAATTGAGGTGAAATGAATGCTCTAGGGCTTAAGAATTGTGCAATGAGTCTCTGAAAAATGCCCTTGTGCAGTGGTGGGGGTATTTATAGCCTCCACCAACCAAACTAGCCGTTTGGCACAATTTCCCGCAAAAATCAGGATGAGCGGTACTACCGCCCTGCTGAAGCCGGTACTACCGCTCCCAAATCTTGCGTCAGAATGGCTCTGTCAGATGAGCACAGTGACCGTTGGATTTGGCGGCGCGGTACTACCGCTCTACGGTAGTTCCGCAAAGTCGGCGCGGTACTACCGCTCTGGCCGACATCCGAAAGGTCCAGATTCTGGAGCTCTCTGGAAAAATTGATCCGCTCTGAGGTCGGATCTTCCGGAGGCCGGAAGTACCGCTGAAGAGTGCGGTACTACCGCTCTCTGCGGTAGTACCGACGTTTAAACGGCCGGTACTTCCGTTTCCACACGACTTCAATTCGGTGCTCTCTGGAAAAATTGATCCGCTCTGAGGTCGGATCTTCCGGAGGCCGGAAGTACCGCTGAAGAGTGCGGTACTACCGCTCTATGCGGTAGTACCGACGTTTAAACGGCCGGTACTTCCGTTTCCACACGACTTCAATTCGGTGCTCTCTGGAAAAAAAGGGTCCGCTCCCGGGCCGGAGCTTCCGCTCACCGGTAATCTTGGCGTATTAAGCAATGCAGATGCTCGCTTGCTCTTCCGCGAGAGCACGAAAAGGGTATTTAAAGCAATTTAAATGAGTGCATGCTTCTAAACATGATCCAATTGGCACAATAAATCTGTTTTCAAACTACTTGCCAAGATCTCTCTTTATGGTACGGTTATCTACCCTAAATCCGGTCTTCCACCATTCTCCTAAGACCGGTAAAATAAAAATGGTCCTATTCTAATTGTACCTTTGTCTTGAACCAACTTGGGTCTTCTTTTATGTTCTTTGGTTTGCATCTTGTCACCATCACATGGATTTGACCTTCGCATGCTCATACAAAACATTAGTCCCATATTCATATAAGTTCATTAATTACCAAAACCATTTTTTAGGGGCCTAGATGCTTTCACGGTGGATAAACCACGCGTGCCGCTGGGCGCGGCGCGCACGCCGGCGAGAGCAGCGCAGCAGCGCGCAGTGGCTAAGGTGCGGTGCTGCGGGAGTGGCAGGTGGCGGCAGCGGCGTGGCACGCGCACGTAGCAAGGCGGCAGCGCGGTAGGAGTGCCAGCGACGAGGCGCGTGCGTGCAGCGAGCGAGCTAAACACAGGCGTGGACGGCCAAGCGGCGCGGAGGCGCCAGCGGGCCATACTGGCCGGCGGTGGTGGTAGCCGGTGGCCGGCGGCGGCAACTGGCCAGCGTCAAGGTCGGCACGGTCTGTGGACCGGGGCGCGGCCGAACTCAGTTTCGCGCGGGAGTTTTACCGATTCGTGCAGTGGGATGCTATTCGCCTAGCTGAACGTCGTTCGTCCGGTCGAACGGCGGTTCACACGGTGGAATTCCAGCGAACGTGTTCCCTTCCGGCCGAATGATTTCCTTCTGTCCATCCTTAATTTTATCTTAATCTCATTTGATCCACTTCTGTCCCACCATGTGGAAGGAGCGTCCGGACAGTTGCGTATTCCCGATCCTTCGTATAGCGGTTTTGCTGAGCGAGCTCAAGGCAAGTACCTCGCGGTCGTGACCCTTTCGTTTCGCATATCTTGTGTTTCCAGATTACTTGTCACCTTGTCGTTGAGTATAATTATCATATCACCCACGCTTACCTGTCTAAAATCATGTCATTAAATTACCCGTTGGATATCATATCATCACGGTCACCTGACTACTATTGTACCATTAAAGTTACTTGGCTGATACCATGTCACCGAAGTTACCTGATTGATATTACACTGCTAAAGTTACCTGCCCGCTAGCGTGTCACTAAAGCGTATCGGGTCAATATCATATCACTAGTGTTGTCTGGTTATTATCATATCGTTCACATTTGCTTGTTTATAGACGTTTAATATTGCATACGTGCCATGATGTTCGAGGTTATTTTATTTGCACCTGCCACTATGTTAATTAGGATGTTCAGTTAAAATGTTCTAGAGTTTATGCTTTTAATTAGTGTTTTAGAATCTATGCTTAAATCGTTAATGGGGTAGTATATGAACATATTTGACTTAGGTTTACATTATTGACACTCGTTTGATATTAGGACTGCTATGTTTTAGTTCCCTAATATTATGTTTCACTAATTGTACGGTGTTGTATTTGAGCCATGAAGAATGTATGTATTAAACTTGTTAATCTGACTAATAATCACTTATCACATAATAAAACTTGATTGGTTGATAATCTTGCGTGAGCTATATTATAATACCTCTTTAGGTTAATCCCTATATCACTATCATCTTATCATTATTCCACATCGTCCTCATATCAGAGACTATGACTCTTCATTTTCAACTCTAGCACATCTTTCCACTTTGGCTTTCTATAGTAGTATCCCACATCGGTATGTGGGGTGCTACACAAGGTCATATATACAACATTGAAGGGAGAAAGAACCACGATGTAGCTAATTCATTATTCACCCTCACTTCTAGTATATGCAAGGTTTCGGGTAGCCCTTAGTGACCTTCACGTAACCCCTCGTTTACTGTTTGGCTTGTAATCACAACAATCTTAATAGTAACGTACACTCCTTTTACTTAGGATCCAGTAAAAAGAAGCGAGTGCAGCAACTATGATGCTACATACTCTGACTTTTGATATATCCATCCTACAGCACACGATGCAAACAATGCAACAAAGTACAACACTCAAGAAGTAATTTTATCTTCCAAAGAACAGAAGGACGAACCAAATAATCAACCAGCAGGTTATGATTGCTATAACTTATACCATCCAATCTGATGGAAATTCAATAAGCAGGCCAAAACTTGCATTCCACCAAAACGGATGTTCAAGTTGTTTTCACTCAAATCAAGCACTCAAGTTTCAGGGTCTCAGTAGTTGACATGTCAAGAAATTAAAACACTGATCTCAAGCACTGGCTCTAGAAGTGAGTACAGAGAACTGCATGGATGAACATCTAATGCCTGCTTTTATTATCACATCATGGGACTTTTCACGGAAACTTCAGGTTCTACAATAATAAGATAGCTCACTCCACATTATTTGTTTTGCAGGAGCTGGAAATGAACTCTTACATATAGGCAAAACGGGAGCAACCCATCTCCCAGTGCAAGTTCATATCTGAAGGGCATCAGCAATCGAGCCAGCAAGGCTCAACACCTCAAATGGAGGACGTTGGCTGATGGCTTTCACTGTTTGAGGGCAGGAGTCCGTGATCCAGAAGTAGGCAAACTGGTCACCCGGTCCAGCTGTGGGGGAAAAAACAATGAGACACTAGAAGCTTGAATAGCTGAAAAATAGGGAACGAGAAGAAACCACCAATTACCAGAATTAGTTGGCATGAAGCGTTCATACGACTGCTTTGGGAACACAGCATGAGTTACATAGGCGCTAACTTTTGCGGCACCGTGAGCAGCCAGAACTTTCTGCAAAACACAATTGGATAGAACAGAAATATTCATGAGAAAAGCAACAAAAGGCAGCATATGCCATCAGAAGTCCATGAATTGCATCATCATCAACACTTGACATATGTCAATTCAACTGTGTGAACAAAGGCCAAGTCGCTGCGGAGAGTGAAAATTCACATGCCACTGACTCTTGTTAGGACCAGGTTTGACAAGGGAAACAAACTAATGTTTCTTTCCATTTTACAGGACCTTAGCCTGCTGGCAATAGTGTCAAAAGTGGATTCAGATCGACTGTACATTGTGGAAGCATTACATTTTTGGGTCGGACAAACTAGAAAACAAATGATGGCACAAAGTTGTACCCTCTTCCATCGCAACGGAATGGCAGAGGATTCATTTCGCGTTGATGTGGAAGTAAGAAAATCCAACCTAAGTAAAGGCTAAGTCATGGAAGCATTTAGTGTCATGACAAAGCAATCAAAAGGCAATTGTGCAATATGTCAATACCTGGCATTCTCTAAGAGTTCCCCCAGATTGCACTAAATCATCAACAATAACAACATGCCGCCCTTCGGGATTCCCTTCCTTAATTCGAACTATCCTCTTGTCGTCTTCACGAACCTTTGCACAGACAACCTATATAATCAAACAGCTCACCATGAAAACTTGAGTCTTTCAACCGAAAAAACCTAAACTTGGGCAATTCCACAACCACATGCATAGTCCCCTCTTTGTAACACAAACTAAAAGGAACTTGAGTTAAACATATCCAATCATTCAAACAGAACACGCTAACCATTGGAAAGTGGAGCAATTGCTTGTGGAAGCGCTTCCACGCCCCATCATCCGGAAAGGCAATGGTGATCTGCGCTAACAAACAAGGAATCAGAGCACCAGCAATACGGATTCACTACACGATAGTAGAAATTAAGAGGCAGCGGCTGCTGCTACGCACATTGTCTGAGTCGGGGAGCTGGCGGAGGCGCTGCAGCAGGAGCGGTATCCCGGTCTCGAAGCATGGTAGGACGTCGTCGCCGAAGTAGAACCTCTCTTGGAGCGCGTGGATGTCGTAGATGACGACGCTGGTCGGCCCGCCCCGGGACTTGGGGACCATGGAGAGGATGCGCGCGAGCGTGAAGGCGGTGGCGACGTCGCCCTCCTCCTCGACGCGCTCGAAGGAGCCCGTGGGGAAGAACGGCAGCACGAGCGTGAAGGAGGCGATGAAGAGCTTGGGCAGCGCGAAGATGACGGAAATCTGCTCGAAGATGACCGCCGGCGAGCTGAACGACGCCAAGAACGCGACGTGCTGCCCCCGGATGTCGTGCGCGTTGTTGATGAACAGGTTAGGGAACCCGTCGTCGAAGCTCCTGGTGGTATCATGGAGTTGGGGGAATCAGACGGCGTCGCAAAATCGGCGAAGCGAGAGCACGAGGAGGAGGAGGAGGGGCTCCGTACCTCCAGTTGATGGACTGGAGCTGGATGGCGTCGGAGGCGCCGGCGACCTTGAGGGCGAGCTCCTCGCACTCGGAGCAGTAGAAGAGGTTTATCTGCTTCTTCGCCTTCTGCTGCTTCGCGGCAACCTCCATCTCGTCCCGGCGGGCGGCGGCGGCGTCGGCCGGGTCGGCGCGAGGGGGACCCAAAAAAGAACGGCGTGGGAGGAGGCGAACGCTGTTCTGACGGGATTGCTGTCGGCTTAATCGAGAAAGCAAAGCAAGCAGGTCTACCGTACGGCGAATATTGATTTCCCTTTTTTTTTTTTTTGCAAGTCTTACTCTAAACCCTAGCCAGACCCCAGCCGCACCACGAACTATACGAAGCGGCCCGTGATGTGAGTACGTGCTGGCAGTGGGTACGATTAGGTTTTTATTGAGGCGAGGCGAGTAAATTGGGAAGGGTATTTTACGGCTAGCGTTGGATTAAGATGATGATTTTAATTTAACAGCTAAGAGAAAGAGATCTCACGTGAGGTCCCGTCTTATAAGATTTTATTCTAGTAAATTGGGAAGGACGATAGCGAATGCGATTTTTTTTTAGACAATTGCTATGAGGAAGATATGCCTAAGCATGATTCGGCATGGAGCACGCCGCCGCCGGGACGGCCACCATCGTGAAGCACGCCGCAGCCGCCTGCGACGCCGTCGTGTCAGTCGCGAGACGCCTCAATCTCGTTCAAAGTCAACCTGAACTGCTGGTTGTTTCAGTAAATGGTGCCTTAAAATACTTTAGAAATAGGTGTTTCCAATGAAATGGAAAAAAAATGAAAGGATATGCGACCATACGAGTATGTAGCAAAAGAGTCACTCAGGTTAAGGCATGTTTAAGAGAGTTCCACCACTGAAAATGTGGATCTGGAGCAGCAGCTCCACCATGAAGCAGCTCCATCGTGGATCTGAGATCCCACCATAGAGTGTTTGGCTTGTACAGCAGCTTCAGATCTACGAAATTGAGGTTTTGGTGGGAATGACCACTTTTGGTGGGATGAGGTGTGTAACCAGTGGTATTGGTGGGTAATTACCACCCAACTCCACGGTGGAGCACCCCTTGAGGAGCTCCATGAAATCCATGAATCTGGCCTTCAGATCCAGCATTTTGGTGGATCCAGATTTCGCGGAGCTGGAGCGTTTGGGTAAAATTTCGTATAGTAGAGCTGTTTTTCGTGGATCTAGAGTTGGTGGAGCTCTCCCAAACAGGCCCTAAACAGTGTTTTTTGGGCTGCGATTTTAATTTTTTATTTATAGTTTTTAAATTTTAACCGTCCGTGAGAGATAATACACAGAGAGAAATAATCATATATGATTTTAATTAGTATATCTGAGCTCGATATAGTATCCACTACAATTTACTTATAGACCTTACATTAAAAAAATATACCGTTTAAAAACTAGTTAGTATAGTGATAAACGAAAGGTTCAGCCAAAAAGAACATTTACAGAAAAAGGGGAATCATGAGGGGGGAGAGAGCACTAGCCCTCCCTGTGCATGTGATTATACTTAGCCAAAATCAACGGAGTACAATCATGAGTTACAGACACGTGGTCAATCCAAGAGGTCTAAAAAACTCAACAGCTCACAAAGAATGCCAAAACTTTCGCACTGTGCCAATCGATTTTCACCAACAGCAATCTGCTTCTAGCCTCTCCAACATGAAGGTAAAAATGAATAACTGATGGATTTACCAGTAGCATGCTTACCGGAGCCAAGCTAAGAGCACCAGAAGAGTGGATGGTTGAGTTTGTACAAATCTAACTCACGCACTTATCAGATGTGGAATGGCTCTTTTCCAAGTTGAATGTAGGCTCGCTGGGATATACAAAGACAGTTGTCGCTGTGTTTGGAGGAGACAACGCAGCAGAATAACACACCGAAGTTACTGTTATCCGTGGCAACTGCTGAGCGCCCGAACCAAGCGGCACAAGCTTATGACTAACAATATGCTCGGTTTTCAGCAGAATGGATGCAGCATGATTGTGAGCCCCATAGAAAACAAAGTTCTGGGAATCAACAAGAGGGTACTTGATTTCCTGAAGCAAGGATGTTGAATTATGGATCTTCGCATGGAAAGTGAACGGGATTCCAAGGATAGCACAGGGAGGGCACTCCATGCTCACAAGCGGCGGCTCCTCGGTATGAACTTCCGGTAACCTTAGTTCCATTATAACATGGCTATCTTGATTCTCTCCAAGGCTTGAATCTCTTGACCAGCTCAGGCAATTTCACCTAAATAGAAGTTTGTATTGCTAACCCGTGGATTGACTGAAAATATTCCTTTGTATTCTTCACTAGGAGCAATAACTGCATGTTCATCGGAAACTCCGCTGATCTGTTGCAATGAGCAGAGCTGCTTTTCATCATCATTAGGTTCAATGGCCATCTTGTGCAAACGCAAAGGCACCTCAGTGCAATTTCTAGCACACACGATAAGCATATTTGACTCATTCATAGCAAGAGAACCTTTTTTTATCATCACCACTTGAGGATCTGATCCTAGATAGCAGATCCTAGATAGCAATAGGGGTTCACGACTAAATGGCCTCAAAAACTGGTGATCAACTATCATGGGGATCTTCCCTTCGATTTGCAAGCTTCGTGCACGTTTAAGTCTGTGCAGTGCTGCTTCTTCACTTAAGTCCAGGGAGTAGCCAAGTGAAACATAGAGCATGACTGACTTTGCTCGATGCCATTTAATTTCTAATTTGCACGACCAGGAATCACCCACACCTAATGTGGGAACAGATACAATCCCAAATGAGTACTGAATTTTTCTTATGTTATCATCTTCTTCCTTTGAACCTTCATCCATGGTCACAGCTGAGACACCAAGAAGTTCAACATGATTGACTTTCAGATTCTTCTGCTTCTCTTGGACTCATCAAAAGACCACCACCTTTGGCATCGACGAGGTTAATTTTCAGCTCACCGGAATGAACTGCATGTCCTTTTGACAATATGGTCACTCGGACAATAAATAAGTCTCCAACCAATGCAGGGCCAGTAGAATTTAAGACAAGGTCAACTTGAGCATCTGGCTCATCAACTTGGATCAGTTTCTGCCCAGAAAAGGCGAGTACATTGTCCTTTGTAGGCAATGTCTCCACTTGGTCCTCAAATTTCCACAATGGAAAGTCTTCCATTGAAGGACTTTCAGCCTGGCAGCAAACCACAAGATGCTTATTTATTGTTGCCTTCACTGATAAACATTCCAGCTTTCCACTCTGTCCTGCAGAAAGTATTCATAATATTATTTCCATGATAGGACTTGTGGTTGGAAAAAAGTGTCAGCATCAACAAATGTAGAAGAAAGCTCAAATGCCCCCATATCCAGAAGCAAATAAGCAACCATAAATTATAAAAAGTGAACAAGTCAATATAAATGAGCTATCACTGTGGTTTCAACTTTCTAGTATAGCAGCAAAAATGGCTTCCTCTTTATTTTACCTAATTCTGAAAATGGATGTGCCTTTTTTCTGCCACAACTAGCCAACAAGCCCACATAGTTGCATGGCTAGTTCCTCCCTAATTAATAGTTAACAGTTTGTTTCCTCCACAGTTTTCAATTTCTTTCTGACTAATGTTTAGTGTTTGTTCTTAGTTGATTTATTTTCCAACTTAGGTATACGTATGCCTTGTATAGTATGCTTATTAAGAGCCCCTGTAGATGGTATCCCTTTACCTATATGTTCCTCATTATATACCATGGAGCATGGGCTCTTTTAAAGAATATATCTAAACTCTTATAATTGGGCTGTACCATACAATAAAAGATTCTTTTCCTTTTCTCCAATCAACATGGGGTTTTCCCCCCTTTTTACATAACTAATGGGAGAATTTCTATGATTTTTCTTCTCCAATTGATCTGGCGCCTCCAATCTCACCAGTTTAATCTGGCAATTACAATACATTCTGCATAGCAGGTGGATGAACATTCAATGAAACAAACTACATATAACTCGTAGAAGAGTACCTGATTTAACTTCATGAACAAACCGCAACCATTTATTGGTGAACAGTGTAAGAGAAGTAGACTGAACAACTTGGTCATAAACATGTGAATTAAACGCAGAAGAATCTTCCTGTGCACTAACCATAACAAAGTTACAATCAGATTGAGATTAGATTCTATTTGAGTTAGAGATTAGTTTCCTTGTGTTAGAGATATAATTAGAAATATGATATTAGTTTCTATATTTGTTAGAAATATAATTGGAATTAGATTCTACCTGTTAGGGGGAGCTCATCTATATAAGAGGGCTACCGCATGCTATTGCAATTAATCAGAGAAATAATAAAGTCTTCTTCTCCTATAGTCTCTCTCTACGCTAACGCCATCCGGCTATCTTCTTGGTGGTGTTTATCCCTCATGAACTAAGATTCATGACACACACTGACAAGCAGAGGCGAACCAGGTTTTACTGATTGATCACGAAAGGCCCAGATGCAACAAGCACTATTCGACCTAATTGATCAATATCAAGGTTGGTTGATTCTTCCATCAATTCAAGATTTAATCCATCATCACTAACTTCTGGTGTCTGTTTTCTTTACATCTGGTGTCTGTTTTCTTTCAAAAATATTAACAACTTCGCGCTGTATATCCTCTCTCCTGGAAATGATAGGAGAACCTGCTGGCCCATCCTTAATTTTATTTTCAGGGTATCCCTGTCCACTGCCAGACAATAATGGTAATGCAACCATCTCTAGTGAATAACTGATAAAATCCTTCAGAGAATTAAGTTTCCTTGAGCACTCTCTCAAGCAACCCAGGTTTTCCAAAAGCAAAGTACTCCAACCCTCTTGACGGTATAGACCAGCAACACCATTGAAAAGTTGTTTTGTGTAACTAAAATCCCCAGCTGTGTAATATTCTATAGCCATTCCACCACTACAGGCAGAAGCCATTCTCGTAGCACCTAGGCTCAGGAAAGATTCATAAGCTTTTTTTAACAATGCAATTATCTCGTAAGAATCTTGAAACCTTTCATCTTCTGACAAAGCATAGCTGGTGTATTCAGTATCAGAAAGGCTGCAACCACAGTGTGAGGTAAAAGTATTCATATAAAAGTTGTGTTATCATTTAAGAATAAGTATTATGAAACTTATGGAAGTACAGCAATTGTATCTCCATGCTCAAACAACCACACATTGGCCAACATATACAGAAGGCATTACTGACTCAGGAATTCCATTAACTCCTGTGGTAAGGTTTACCCTTGACGAAAAGCACTCGGCTAACTGTCAGAAGGGAAGGTATGATAAATTAATTACTAGTGTGATCAAGTAAAAGAAATGAAGTGGTTCTCTGATGCAGTGCTGCATAGAGATTTAGGTTGAACCTGATAGTAGTAAGCTGGCTGAAATTCCAACTCAGCCAATGCATTGTCAGCAGTACCAAACCAAGGAGATAGTGTATCTGGAACAGTTGTGGAAGCTGTTTCTATGAGCTCACCAAAGACAAGGAACTGCTTGCTAAACCATTTCCAATGAAGAAAAGAAACTTCTGGCGATCCAACAACACACTCATAGCTTCTAATATGCTTACAGAACCATGTGATTGCTTCTACAACTTTCCCACCATGAAGTAGCAATGTTGATATCTTAAAGTGAAATTGCTCAGCAACTGCTTTTATCTCAACTAAGCGTTGGGTTGGAGGCAACCTTGTTGAAGTAAGTTCCAATCATCTAAATATGAGCACATTGTCAATGGATGATGTTAAAGACAATAGAAACCGCATAAGCAATGGTGGCAGATCAATCAAACAGTAATGAATTTGGAAAGCTTACAAGTTGTAAACACACATGGTGAGGGTGATGCTTCATACACTTGTTGCGTCATGTCTCAACCTTCGGGAGCTCTGATTGAGTTGGAGCAGGATCCTTCGCTTGCGGAACTGGTGCGGAACTGGGATTTCTCCCCTGGTAAGAGGTTTCAAGCTGAGGTGTTGCACTTGTTTTCCTCCTCGGTCCATCACTCTTCCTCTTCGCCGGATGGTTCTTTCTTTCTTCTGGTGGTTTTCCGGAGATTTCTTTTTCGCCTCTCTGAGGATTCTGTTGCTTTGGCTCTCCATTGCTGTCTTGGAGGCACTCCGGCTGGTTTTCATGTTGCATACCAAAGGGAGCGTCATTTTCGCTTTTCTGTCGCTTCTAAGGCAGTGGGGTTGCTTGTTCGTGCTCTCTATAGAGTCACAACAGATCATTTTCATATTTACTTCCATTTGTGGCGTGATGGAGGTGCTGACTGGAAACGTGAATGGAGGAATTGGGAAAGGGAAGAGGAGATTAGCTGGAAACTGAAAATTGTGTGAACAGTGTGAACAGTGTGAACAGTGCTTGTATTGCAAGAGGCCAACAGGCCAATATATACATCCATACAAAGTGCAAATAAGCCCCTAGGTTATACACATATCTAACACCCCCCCTCAAACTCATGGTGGGTCAACAACACTGAGTTTGGAAATGTAAAACCGATGCTGAGCAACCGTCTACGCCTTGGTGAAGAAATCTGCTAACTGAAGCTCCGAGGGCACATACTGAAGAGCAATAACTTTGTCTTGTACTTGTGAGCGCATGTATGAAGCAGCTACGCCAATGTGCTTAGTGAGCTCATGCTTCACAGGATCTCGAGCAATGCTGATCGCGCCAGTACTATCTGATAAGAGAGGAGTCGGTGCAGGAGTGGAAACACCAAAATCCTCAAGTAGCCACCGAAGCCATGTGAGCTCAGCTGTCAACGACGCCATGGCTCTCAACTCAGCCTCAGCACTCGAACGGGAAACAGCAGTCTGTTTCTTGGTCTTCCAGGCAATCAAGGAGGAACCAAGAAAAACGCAATAGGCAGAAAGAGATCGGCGATCAGAAGGATCACTAGCCCAGTTGCATCGAGTATGCCCAAGATGCAATGAACTAGAGCGAGGAAAGAATAGACGACGAGTGATGGTCCCACGAAGATATCGCAGAACACGAAGAAGGTGACTATAATGGAGTTGAGTAGGAGCAGAGACGAACTGACTTAAGATGTGAACTGCATGAGAGATGTCAGGACGAGTGATGGCAAGATATACAAGACTCCCAACAAGATGGCGTAGCGAGTGGGATCCTCAAGAGGCTCGCCATCGGTAGGTCGAAGACGAGCACCAAGCTCTATAGGAGTATCCATCAGACGCCGATCGATAAGACAAGTGCGAGTAAGGATATCCCAATGTAACGCTCCGGGAGAGATAGTAGCCCTCGGAGGTAGCAGTAACCTCAATACCAAGAAAGTAATGAAGAGGACCTAGATCGGACATCAAGAAGCGCCACGAGACGCTCCTTCACAAAAGCAATGTAGTGAGAGTCATCACCGAGAATGATCATATCATCAACATATAGAAGGAGAAGCGTTCGACCCAGAAGAGGTGTGAGCAAAAGAGCGGGTCATGATTCTCGGAGAAACCGGCGACGGTGACAACAGATGAGAACCGGCAAACCAAGCACGGGAGCTTGCTTTAACCCATAGAGAGAGCGGCGAAGGCGGCATGGACCATACCATCGAGAATGAGAATACCCGGGGCGGCGCGATGTAGACCTCCTCGCGTAGCTCGCCATTGAGAAAGGCATTCTTGACATCTAAGCGAGAGATGGACCAGCGTCGAGCGGAGGCAACGGCAAGAAGAGTGCGAACGGTAGTCATGTGAGCAACAGAGCAAAGGTCTCATCATAGTCACGACCATGCTCTGCTGAAACCACGTGCCACAAGACGAGCCTTGTAGCGCTCAAGGGAACCATCCGAGCGAGTCTTGATCTTGTATACCCACTTGCACGTGATGGGAGTGACATGTGCAGGTAAAGGTACAAGATCCCAAGTGCCGGTACGCTCCAAAGCAGCAAGCTCCTCGGACATCGCAAGTTGCCACTCGGGATGAGCAACAGCCTCACGATAAGTCAGAGGCTCAGAAGAGGCAATGGCCGCAAAACCATAGCGCTCAGGCTGCCTAACAGTGTGGCGATCACGAAGGTCGTATCTGGGAGCAGGATCTGACAAGGATGTAGAAGAGGCGGGAGCAGGACCCGGCAAGGAGGAGTGTCAATCGAAAAGGAGGTCGAGGCCGACGAGAGTAGTGCAAGGGAAAAGGTGAAATCTCAACAAAGAGTCGAATGGTGCTCAGGCGAGGTGGAGGAGGATCGGCGAAGACGGGGCCGAAGGAGGTGGAGGTGGGCGAGGCAAAGTATTAGTGAAGCAGTGGAGAATGGGAAAAGTCGAAAGAGACCGACTCGGCAAGTGAATCGATCGATCGGGGAGAACGAGGATAGTAAGGTCGAGACTCGTCGAAAGTGACATCTCGAAATCCTCATCCGACGTGCCACAGGGTCATAGCAGCGATAACCCTTATGCTCAAGACTATAGCCAAGAAAAACACACTCAGCTGGCTCGACCAAGAAGACGCTCAACAGGAGTGGATCCCTGAAGGGCGGTGGAAGGCTGTATGTTGATAAGGAAAGCTGCAGTGGAGACGACCTCGGCCCAAAATGAGGGGAACAGAGGAGGCAAGCATTAGGGCTCGGCGGTCTCAAGTAAGTGGCGATGCTTACGCTCGAGACACCATTCGAGCATGAGCACCGGGACAGAATGCGAGGAAGAGTACCTGTTCAACGAGAAAAGAGCGGAAGGTCAGAGAGATACTCGCCGACAAAGTCAAGCCTGAAACACACGAATAGTCAAATCGAGGCGAGTCGCGAATCATAGTGGCGCGGCGATAAATAGAGAGAACTCGATGCGGGAGGACATAAAATAGAGCCAAGTATAGCGAGAATAATCATCAATAAAGATCACATAGTAGCGATGACCCCTTTCGAAACGAGGGGGCGGCCCCAAACATCGAGTGTACAAGGTCAAAAGGACGAGCGAAATAGAGTCACTAGCGGGATAGGGAGCTGCATTTGCTTGCCAAGCTTGCAACCCATACAATGTAAAGAAGTATCCCGTACAGACCCAAGAACACCACGACCAACTAGTGACGAAAGACGTGAACCACAAAGATGGCCGAGACGATGGTGCCACCGAGCGAAGGAGGTAGTGGACGCAGCAAGCCCGAGAGGAGTGGTTGTAGCCGATCGGGTGGTGGAGAGAGCAGAGGCGGATGAAGCGGTCGAGCTCCCAGAGACGCTGCGAATCACGGCGGCGAGGCGATGCCAAGCGAGTCCCCGTCGCGGCGATCCCGAGCGGAACAAGAGTCGACTCAAGAATAACACGCGGTCATGATCGGTGATCGACCGGTAGACATAAGCTACAAAGTAAGTCGAGGAACATGAGAAACTGCGGGAACATGAAAGGAGGAGGTAGACAACGTGCCTCGGACCGACAACAGTAGAGGGTACCATCTGCGATCGAGCGAAGAGAAGGGCGTGGGCGTATAGAGGTGAGATGAGTGGAATCGGTGTCATGTGAAAAGAAGCACGAGTCTAAGATCCACGGAGATAAAGTACACGATGAGGCGAGGCGGTGGCGTGGAAGCTGGCGAGAAGCAAGAGCGACGAGTGAACCGTAGAGTCCGAGGATGAGCCGACACCAAGACGCTGGAGAAGCGATAAAGAATCGCTGGCGGCGGCATCATCGGTGGAGCCTGGCGAGAGGATGAATCGCCGAGCCCTTCGGGGACGCCCACCCGGCGACTCGGTCCTTCCTCCTCTTGTAGCAATCTCGACACTGTGACCATCACGCCGCGATGGAGTGCGGTGAAGGCTGTAGTAGAAGCAGCAGCTCTGGGCGCTGGGACACGGAGAAGAGAGCTCGGCGGTCTTTGAAGAAGCGCAGAGGCGCACAAGACCGATCGCATCTCGAGCTGTACCACGAAGACGAGTCTCCTCAGCACGCACAGCTGTGAGAGCCTCCACTAGGCTCGGGCGTGGGTGGCGAGTCAAGAGCTGAGCCCGCACAGTCTCGAACTCAGGTCGGAGACGCGTCAAAAAGTCGTAGAGACGGTGAGTCTCCTGATGAGCACGAAGTCGCACACAGCAGGGACAGGTCCGGCAAACATCCGGCCCCAGAGAGTCAAGCTGACGCCACACCTCGACATCTGCTTGGTAGAAGTCGTCGGCGATGGCATCGAGTTCTTGAAGGAGCGCGCCGGTGCATGATCGAGAAATACATAGCATCACTCGTCGGCTGATAGTGAGATCGGAGACGCTCCCACATAAGCTGTGTCGTCGGCAGCTCCGCCACATCCATAGAGATAGCCACGGTCATGCTACCTACCAGGATGGCAGTAGCACGAGCCTCATCCGTCTGCCATAGCTCATAGGTGTGCAGGGCAGACTGATAGAGCTCCAAGACCTCCTCCAACGCAGCATTGGCCTCGTCCCGAGCCGCCTGATCCGCATCAGCAGGGAGAGCAGGCTGGATGGGCGGTGTAGGACGAGGCGGGCAAGGATTCTCACCAGTGAGATGACCCCACGACGACGATCGTTGAGGAGAATCGCAGTGCACCGCCCACTCCGTAAATTGTACCATCAAAACGAATAGCGGGGAGTGGTATGGCAAAAGAACCACCAGTGGAAGTCATTTTTTTTGTTTCGCTTTTTTTCTTTTTTTTCTGTCTTTTTTTCTTTTTTTTCTTTCTTTTCTTTCTTTCTTTTTCTTTCTTTTTTTTTGCAAACTGAAAATGCACTATTTAACCACTCACTCAGCGTGGCCAGCAAAAGCAAAGGCGAAGTCGGTGGCAGCTGCGACCGGCGGCGGCGGCAAGGCCGGCGGCGGCGGCGGCCTCGGCGCGGCGGCGGCGGCCGCAATGGCGGCAGCGGCGGCTCGATGGCGGATCCGGCGGCGGCGGCCACGAGAGCGGCGCGGATCCGGCAGAATCGGATCTAGGAGAGAGGCCGAGGCGAGAGATCCGGCGCGCGAGACGCAGCAGAAGCGGGAGCAGAGGCCGTAGCGAAGGCGACGAGGCGGATCCGTGGCCGGACTCAAAAAGTGGGCGGCGGCAGCTGCGCGGGAGGAAAGGCAAAGCGAAAGGAGAGAGTGTTCCGGCCCGGTGGCGGCGGCGGCGGCGGCGGCAGCGAAACCCTAACCTAGCCTTGCTCGATACCATGTGTGAGCAGTGTGAGCAGTGTGAGCGATGCTTGTATTGCAAGAGGCCAACAGCCAATATATACATCCATACAAAGTGCAAATAAGCCCTAGGTTATACACATATCTAACAAAAATCAGCAAGAAAGATAAGCGTAAGACGTCACATAAGAAAGTTTCTTTCAGCAAGAAACTAATCTTAGATTCTCCGTGAGTAAATCATGTCCCAGGATCTCTTGATGATCAAAGTTGGAGGTGTTCTTTGTCCTTTTCCTTTGCGTCCGCGAATTGTGTTTGGATCGTCTTCATCCACTCTGGAACTGCGAAGGTATGCGAACCTAATTCTTGCCATGCTCTGGTCATGGTCTTTGAAGACTCTACTGGTGCACAAGTTAATGATCTTATTATCGATGAGACTTGGTCGATACCATTGTTTCTCCTGTGGCTTATTCCAAATCGATGATCGGTGTTTGCATGGGTCTCACAGTGTTCATCATCGCTCTTGATTGCTTCGAGGTTCCATTCGAAAGGTTTTCCAAAATCTTTTGGTGATCTTAATATTATTTGCTATAATGGCTCGCCGCCGATTCATCGCAACCAAGCTCCTTAATGGCAAGTTTCTTCCCCAAGGTGACCCCTTCAACTTCTCTCCGAGCTCCTCCACTAGATACTGTTACCGTTGTTTAAGCTCGAAGCATCTTGTTAGAGAATGTAAAGGAGAAATCAGATGCATTTACTGTTTCAATTATGGTCATCGGGCCCGATTCTGCTATAGGAGAAAAGCTCAACTTCATCTTAAGTGGGCCGCTAAACCCAGCACACGCCCCTCGAGCATTGTGTGCAGTAATGACGGGAACGTTTTACCGCCCCCTATTCACTGGTCGCCAGGACCTAATGCTTTCAAGGTTTCGAGTGCTTCTTTGCCTCCCTGCCTCTCTGAGAAGGTGACTCTCCACATTCTTCCGCCTAGAGAACAAACCCCAGAACAACCTGTGCAACCCGAACCTCCTCCATCCCTTTTACCTCCCACCACAAACAACGATCAAGAAGCCATGGCAAACAATCGACCCAAGGCGATTCTTCCCAAGTGCGATGGTTCTTGAAGATGGGGGACAGCACAGGCGAGCTAGGCGCACTGTTTGCATCTCTGGAGGAATCACCAAGCGGCATGAGGATTGTGCCATTGCGATCACTGATGATCAGCTCACTACGGCGCAACAGCTCCAGCTCATGCACCTTATCAGAGGTCACATTGAGGTTGAGGTACGGCAGAATGTTCTGTATTTTGCTCCACATCCGCATGGTGTTGGCATTTTTCAGTTGGGTAATCCTTGTCAGCGTGATACTCTTGTTTTCACAAGCCCGTACTGGATAGGTGGACATGAGGTTTGTTTTGTTAGGCATGATGAGGCTCCTTTGAATGTGCATAACTCTCCATATATTAGAAAGAGCTGGCTTCTCCTGTTGGGCTACCCTCTTGATTTCAAAGACCCCCTGATCTTGAAGCAAGTCTGCAGTGCCTTTGGGCAGCTGTTGTTTTGGAATTCTGATGATCGCTCCTTAGCCCGCGTACTTTTAAAAGTCCTAATTGATGATCCCCTGGACGTCCCGCGCAGCTTAGTGATCAAACATGGTAAGGAGTTCAACGGAGCAGGAAAGTCTTGGACTGTTCCAGTGTACATGTTTAATTCTGAATTTGTTGATGCTGAACATGCTAATGAAGAAGACCCACCTGCTCACAACGGCAACCTCACCTTTTGAGGACTGTTATGCCGGAGAAGCAAACAACATTGTGCGATGGTGACCGTTAATGAATCATTTGCTTGAGGAAAATCGGAACCAAAACCAAGAAGTCATGATGGAAGATGATGATTTCTTTGTCATTGGGAGGCTAATTCTTCTCTAATCGCCTCCATTTTTGCGCTCGACGGGTGCTAACAGAGAATTCATTATTGAAAACCAGAGTATAATTCAAAGCTCATTGGTGACTGAGCATGTTGAAGTCATCCAGAATCAGTCACAAGGCATCCAGAACCAAGTTACTGGTCCTGATGTCCCAGGTTTGGGCATTGCCTCGAAGCGGCAACAACAAACGATCGAGAGTCAAATGGGTATTGAGCAAAGGAAGCTATTTCAGATTCCTTGCGATGGTCTTAAAAGCTATCGCCACTCAAGTTAATGCTGGGCCTTCTAGGGTCTTGGGTAGCCTTAGTATCCCAAGTTCTCTGATTCTTATTGACCTTGCTGCTCTTGGGATCACATCTCTCAAAATTGCTGTCAACATTCCTGATTCGAGTAATGCCACTCTGGCTGCTTCTCTGACAAGCTTTGGTGATTTTCAGCTTCACCCCAAGTTGCCAGCTGTGCAAAAAAATTTCCATGTCAAGGCTCCTCAGATTACTAAGGTCTATTACAGAAGAAGGTTCAAAAACAAAGGAAGCAGTTTTGACAAGCAATATGTTGAAGTGGCTAACCAGAGCAATACTAACAGTGTTTTTGGAAATGCTGGTCCTGTTTTGGAACCCCAGTATAATAACTTTGGCAGAAGCAAGGAAAATCCTATCATACCAAAAAAAAGAAAGTGCAGTACTCCTACCACAACCATGAAACTCAGAAGGAGCCCAAGATTCATAGAAAAGCTTGATGGGCACAAACCTGTTAGTGTTCTGCTTAAGAAAGCCTCTTTCAGTAACAAGGGCAGGAGTAACAAGGTCAAGCCTCAGTCTGACCTCCTAGGTAACATTCTGCTCTCTCCTACTTATCAAGCTTCTGAATTCCCTGGCCTCTCAACTATCACTAAATTTGCTGATATGGGTATTGTTTTCCCCCAAATACCCATTGCGGAGATACAGAAGCTGGCCATTGATTCCTGCTGTATTTCTCCTTCGGAGGTATCAGCTGAGCTGCTACTTGCTTCCAGGCCTGAGAAGGATGTTGAAGCAGCAGTGGCGCCTGAAGATGCCTCTGTGTCCCAATGAAGTGGTGGACCTTTAGATTGTCGTTTGCCAGGGATTGCCCTGGCTTTTTCTGCTGTATTAAACTTTTTCTCAACCTGTTATGTTGGTACCAATATGTTCTGGTCTGCTTTGGAACCTTTTGTGGTTTTTTAACTTCTATGAAATCGGTTATTGCTGGCTTTCAGTCTGCTGTGCCTGATAATACCTGGGGATTGTTTCTTGTTCTGCTTGGTACTTTTGTTATCTGTCTGCATTCTTCAGATGTCATGAGCCTCATCTTCGCCATTTTGGTCCCTCCTCTCTCTCTCCTTTCCCTTTGGGCTAAGGGACGACCTTCCATTTCAAATTGGTTTTCATGGATAACACTGCAAATATAAAATTTTCAAGCCCGAGTCTAAATAAAAGTTGGAATATCCTCAATTGGAACATCGAGGTATCAATTCAAGATAAATGTAGTCTTTGTAAAAGAAAAAATCGATGAATGCTCTTGTGCAATCTTCTGTATTCAGGAAACCAAGAGAGAACATTTTGATCATTCTTTCTTAAAAAAATTGGCCCCCAAACGCTTCGGGAAGTTTGCTTTCTCCCCCTCTGTTGGTAATTCTGGTGGTATCCTAATGGGGTGGAACAATTCTGTTTTTAATGGGGAGGTCGTTGAGATTAACAAATTCTCCATCACTGTAAAGTTCTACTCCTTACACAATGGTCACACTTGGTTTCTCTCCACTGTTTATGGTCCTTGCCAAGGGCCTGAGAGGGATGAATTTATTCTCTGGCTCGATAACTTGCAAATTGATGATTCTGTTAATTGGATGATTGTTGGTGATTTCAACTTTTACAGATCTTTGTCTGATAGAAACAAGAGGGGTGGTAATATGAATGATATAATGATCTTCAATGAAGTCATAAGTAACCTTGGTCTCCTTGAAATCCCTCTAAAAGGCAGAAAATTCACTTGGAGTAATCTGCAAGATGATCCCCTTCTTGAGCAAATTGATTGGGTCTTCACTTCTATCAATTGGATAACTGACTACCCGGATACTCTTCTTCTCCCTATGGCTAGACCCACTTCTGACCATATCCCCTTCAAAATTCAAATTGGCACCCACATCCCCAAAGCACAAACTTTCAGATTTGAGAACTACTGGATTGATCACCATGGGTTCATGGATTTGGTTAAATCTATTTGGTCCACTAACGTTAGATCCTCAAACAGTGCCACTAGAGTCAATTCTAAATTCAAACTTCTCAGAGCTGCCCTCAAAAAATGGAGCAAGCATCTGTCTAATATTTCCAGGTTAATCAAGATCTGTAATAGCGCCTTAGAAGTTCTGGATACTCTCGAAGAACACAGGCCTCTCTTTCCTCAAGAATACAATTTTAGAAGAATCCTAAAAGCTCACATTCTCAAATTACTTGGCTACAAGGAGTACTGGAAAAAAAGATACACTGTGAGATGGACCAAGTTGGGTGATGAGGGAACAAAATTCTTTCACGCTGCTGCCACTGAAAGATACAGAATTAATACCATAACTAGTTTGACTGCTGAGGATGGAAGAGATATCACTGAGCACAATGAAAAGGCTGCCTTGTTATTGGAAGACTTCAAAAAGAGAATGGGATTTTCTTCCAATTCTACAATGTGGTATCGACTTGATCAATCAGTGCAAAGCTAAAGATGACCTTGATTCTCTTTCAAGGCCCTTCTCCACTTTTGACATTGATGAAGTCATCAAGCACATGCCCTTGGATAAAGCTCCGGTCCCGATGGCTTTAATGGTCTTTTTCGAAAAATCTTTGGGACATTATTAAGGAAGATATCTATACCTTATGTGCAGATTTCTTTAATGGATCCTTGAACCTTGAAGCCATCAACGGGTCATACATCACGTTGATCCCCAAGGTGCACAATCCCACAAGTGTTAATGACTTGGACCCATCTCTCTTCTTAATGGTGTCTTTAAAATCATTACAAAGCTTACGCCAATCACCAAAGCTAAAATCATTCCCTTGATTCACATCAATCAATATGGCTTCATTAAAAGCGAACGATACAAGACCATTTAGCATGGGCTTATGAATACATCTATCGGTGTCAACACTCCAGAGAGAGCTTATCATTCGAAACTAGACTTTACAAAAGCCTTTGATACAATTGAACATAGTGCTATTTTGCTAATGATGAGAAGCTTGGGGTTTTCAAACTGGATTGATTGGGTGGAGAGGATTCTTGCTTCTGTTTCATCTTCAATCCTTTTAAATGGTGTGCCTGGTAAACACTTCCATTGTCGTTGTGGGGTTAGACAGGGTGACCCTTTGTCACATCTTCTCTTTGTGCTTGCGGCTGACTTGCTTCAATGCATTGTCAACAAGGCCTATCATCAGGGCCTTTTTGATTTGCCTATCCCTTCTTATGAGTTGGATCAATTTCCCATTGTTCAATATGCCGATGACACAATTCTTATAATGAGAGCTTCACAAAAGGAATTATTCACCCTGAAAGGCTTGCTGGAATCCTTTTCTCAATCCACAGGGCTAAGAGTCAACTACAAAAAATCTTGCCTTGTTCCCTTGAACCTCTCCCTTGACAGAGCTCAGATTCTTGCTGGTGTTTTTGGATGCAAACTTGAATCTTTACCCTTCACCTATCTTGGTTTGCCTTTGGGAACTACAAAACCTCGGGTTGAGCATTATGGCTCTATTATGAGTAAAATTGAGAGGAAGCTCACTGCAACTTCAAATCTCCTTACTCATCTTTGGGAGACTTGATTGTTAATTCTGTCCTTTCCTCCTTACCTACCTATGCAATGTGCACTTTGGAAGTTCTGTTGCGTCATTGAATACATTGATAGAGCTAGACGTCATTGTCTCGGAGGGTTCGATTCTAATGCTAAGACGAAACCATTGGTTGCTTGGAAGAATTGTGCAAAGCCAAAAAGAAAAGGAGGGTGGGAATCATAAATCTCGAAGCCAAAATAGGGCCCTTCTTTTGAAGCACCTAGATAAATTCTATAACAAAAAGATATTCCTTGGGTGAATTTGATTTGGAATGCATACTATCCTCTTGGTCGAGTTCCTCATGCTTCACGATAAGGGCTCTTTTGGTGGAGAGATGTTCTAAAATTATGTGAATTTTTAGAGCAATTGCTAAATGCAGATTGGGATGGCTCTTGATTGCTTTTCAGTCCGACCTTTGGAACAACAACATTTTGGAGTCTAAGTTTCCAAGGCTTTTTCCTTTGCCAAAAACAAGAACATTTCAGAGCGCTTCCTATCAAATAACACTCTTGAAGCCCAATTTCATCCGCCTTTATCGAACAAGCCTATCAAGAATTTCAAAGTTTACAAGACCTCATACAAGACTTACAGTTGATTCAAACTCAAAAGACTCTGGGAATACATTTGGGAAGCAAGAACTACTCCTCCTCCAAGTGCTATAATCTGCCCTATAAAAACATTCAACCTCCTGCACCTTTTCTCCGGATTTGGAACTCCAAATCTTTGTAATAAACTTCTGGTCTTCACTTGGCTCCTCCTTATGGACAGACTTAACACAAGAAATATTCTAAGAAGGAAAAAACAAAAGCTTCAAGGAAACAATTACAATTGTGTCCTCTGCAACGGCAGCATTGAGGAGTCCGCGTTTCATTTGTTCTTCATTTGCCCTTTCAGTCAAGTTTGTTGGCAACATCTTGGTATTAGTTGGGATTTCACGAAAGACTTCTTTCCAATGATGCTACATGCTAAGCTCCAATTTCAAAGCCCCTTCTTTATGGAGATTTTCACCATAGCTGCTTGGCAAATTTGGAAGGAAAGAAACAATTTCATCTTTGATAGAGGTCGCTCGTCCTTTGATTCTTGGAAAAGTTCCTTCTGTAAAGAGGCTAGCCTTCAGGCCCACAGATTTAGTGAGGAAAAACGCCCTGTCTTCCTAGCTTGTATAGATGTTCTAGCCTAGTCTACGTCTTGTAACCCTCCTCGGGTTGCTCCCTGGTGTTTCTTTGTGGTCCTACTGTTCAGTTTTATTTTCCTTTCTTTAATATAATTTATTTTACAGTGGGGGCCTCCTCTGCTGTATTTTCTGCTCAAAAAAAAACATGGTGAGGGTGGGCAAGGGTGGTTGCTTGGGCTACTTTTCTTGTATGCTAAATTAGGGTATGAGGTGCTTGCACAAACTTCTTTTTTAATATTAAGCCTTTCCAAATAACACTTGCACAAGGGAGATTATCTTCATATGCAGCGTTGCTAATACATTCAATGTTTGGATGAATAATAGCCATAGTTTTCTTTCTTTCTTTACTTCTGAGAGAATTCAGTATGTCAATTGTTGATTTATTTAATTAGCAATCTTGAGAAGGTTATGGCCGTTAAAGAATAGGGAAGTGATCACACCTCATGCAAAACACGAAATCCTTAGCCAATCCTGTCTAAACTCCGCATATACAGCAACCTGGTGTAAGAATAGGAAACACATAGTAATGCAGTAGAGAGAGAGAGAGTAAGGTGGAAAAATCATTGACATGTTCTTCTGAAATCATCGAGCAGGTGTAAATAAATAATATTTATTTGCAACACTTCTACACTGGCATTAAGAATGATTAACAGCACTAGATTGGACGACAGAGAGGTTCTTACCTTGAAGCAGTGGCAGATGCTCAGCTCAATGGAAGAGAAGTTCCTCTTCTCAATGCGAGGCTTTATCCTTCGTACTTCCTCTTGTAGTATGTAGAACATAACTCAGCAAAAATGCTCTTCAATCTGCCAATATGGAACATCACATTTATCACATTCACGCATTACCATAAAACAAAAAATGGCAAAAGATTGTTTGCAAAAAATAGAACAGTGAAATCACTGAAAAAGAAAAGTTTCAGAAACTGACTTGTTGAGAGATTTGTTCCATTCTGTTTCACTGTTCTCAACCAACAAAACCAGGTGCTTAGAATCAATCTCCTCACGTTTTCTCAGGGCAACTGTAACATCCTCGCTCAGTTCATCTGCAAGATATTATCGGTTATCTGCTTAAAACCTTCAAAATAATTGGCAGCCACTGGCTATAGGTTTGAATAGACAAACATCAAACAAGCACAACGCTCTGTTATGAGAATGCCCATGCCCTCAATTTCTATGCTATAGGGCGTAGGCATGGGCATATATAAAATACTTTTTTAATGTGGTTGCACATTGCTTAGCTAAGCTCTGCAAATAGTTTGTTGAAGTGCTGAGTATTGGTTTAGAGATAAAAGATATTACTACTGGTGCTCAAGACGATACTTACTACCGGCTTGAACTTGTACAAGGATCACCACTAATTTAGTGTTTCTTCCCTGAATTACAGACCTTCACAAATAGAAGAACATGTTGGCATTTGTGAATTCAACTAGTCCTATACTAGCCGCTATTACATTGCGTGATTCCTCCCAGAGTTCCTTAATTCCCAAGAGATGAAAATGTTGCCCATTTGCATTATATCACTGATAACTAGAATTCTAATACTGCACATGTCAATTTGGGATCAATAATGCAAAAGATGAAAGGGAGGTACTTGAGGTTCTCGAGATCGGAGCAGGCCTACAGCCACTGGGAGGGATCGCCGGAGACCTGATCGGATCGAAACAGAGCGGCAACGGCGGCGGGCACTCGGGTTCGGTGCTTGAGGAGCCAGTCCTTCTTGAGGATCCCCGCGGGGGGCTGCGGCGGCGCGAGCGGGTAGCGGGTCTTGGCGCTGCGGGCGAGGATGGAGCCCTTGGTGAAGTCCGGGAGGGCGAGAGTGTTCATGGGCGGCTGCTGGGAGCTGAGCGCCGCCGAGACCGAGGGGTGCAGCTCCGGGCACCCCACGATGGACACGAGCGACGGCGGCGGCGTCCGCAGCTCCTCCGGGTAGTCCTCCATGGCCGCCCACCCGCGGCCGCGGCGAGCCTACCGGACGAAAGGCTTGGGTCTGGCCACCGCCCGCGGTGTTCGTCGTGGCCCGGGCGGACGGGAGCTCGGATCTGTGGTGGCTGTTCGGTGCGTTTGGGAGGAACGGGGGCGGGCGAGGACGACGCGGAAGTAAGAACTAGCGAACCGGTCTGGGTGATGTAATAACGAGCATACCTCGGGTTTTTGTTTAAATGTTTGGAGGGCCTTCGTGCAGAATAGGATGTATTCTTTCGAGCTGTCGTTTATAAGTTGTATATATGGTTTTTTAATTTTATCTGTTTGTAAGATAAAGTACGAAGCAAGATAATTATATGTGATTTTTATCGATTTAGCTAAAGTTAATATAGTTTCTACTACAATCACTTATAGATCTATCTTAAAAAATACATTGTTGAAAAGTTATTACTATAACAAAAATTAAAAACCATAAGCAACAAATTCAAAAGATCTCAGCCGTGCTCGGGTGAAATAGTCCAACCTCGTTTAGACAAAAGCAATGTAGATTTTACGAAATAGTTCAATTGTAACTCTAGTGCCTTATTGTTTAACGCTTACCCGCTATGAGAGAGAACGGATTGCCGCCACCGATCGCTACTCCGTCGATCTTCCTCTTTTCTCTGATGTTCTGTCTTATGTTTTTTTCTTGATTAAGTTGTTTTAGTTTGTTCTTCTTTGACAGAGTTCTTAGATAGGTTTTCTATATCCTTAATAAGTTCTATCAAATTGACTCACCTAAAAGACAATAACGATGCCTATATCAAAAATCAACATAATCAATTTTCTTTCGTGTTACTGGGGCGTATGCCATACCCATCAATGGAGATCAGTGACAAATCTACTTCCCGCTGTCGTGATCATCAACAATCCTGATGTGTTACAAAATCCGAAGTCTTTGGCAAGGAAGATAACAAGAAGTCTAGCATATTTATCGACTCAAAGACTTGACGATAACATGATGCTCATCTAAAATATTTAATGTATAAATTGAGTACTTTATCCATGAGTTATTCATATAAATCATGAGATCTTTCTTAAAAAAATTGCTGAGGCTGAACTTGCATACTATAGCCCATCCAAACAACACTAGTTTCTTTGTGTTTGCAGATGTCTTTTGAGGGCATTCGTCGCTCTCTACCATCATCTAGTGATCATTCGAGCCACAATCTAAGTTATACAACATCAAAGTAAAAGATAAGACATAGGCGAACTATGGGGATTAGAGTTTTTTTAGTGGCTCAATGGTTCAAAAAGTGTACCATGGTTTGAAAAAACTCCGGTACATCATAATAATAATAAAAATGGTTGCGTAACACTTATTTGTATTTTATGCGATTTTCAAGTGCTTTCCCACCATTAGCTATCCATTCTACAGGTAGAAATAAAAAACAAGTGGGAAAATGCAATCATGTGGAAGGAAAGAATCGATAAACATTTTGTATGCGTAGTTTTTTAATAGGGATTTTGTATATGTAGTTTGTAGCCAAGTCATCCCCTTGGCAAGAGAGGCAAAACAAAAGGAAAATACAAAGGCTTGGCCCAAGTCATCCCCTTGGCAAGAGAGGCAAAACAAAAGGAAAATACAAAGGCTTGGCCATTTGTAGGACTAGAAACAACGATGGGCCTAGCCCAGAAAGAAATGAAGCGCTGACGGGCCATGGACGCGTGAGCAAGGATAGTATCGGCGGTGGGCGGTAGGGCTGGCCCGTCCAGGCGAGGCGGGCCGCCCGCGGGCGCGAGGCGGTAAGGCAAGAATCTCTCCTCTCCTTCGCAAGCCGTGGAGATCCATCCCTCTCCTTGCCTTTCCGTGCAAGTCGCCACCTCTCTCCACCCCTTCCCTCCCTCTCCTCTCCCCCTGTCGCCTCGGTGCAAACCGCGAAAATAGCAGCCGCCCGTTCGCCCTCTCCGCCTATCCTTCTCCCGCCGCGATGAGCGACGCGAGGGGCGGCGCCGGTTCTGACCGCGACCTCCCGCGCGCCGAGGAAGCCAGCGGCGAGGAGGCGTATCACCCCGAGCCGCAAGCTGAGGAGGAGGCTGTGCCCGTGGTGGACGAGAAGGCTGCGCGGGGCGGCGATACGCCCCCGTCCTCCGAACCGAACAGCGACGGCGAGGGCGCGGGCGCGGGCTCCCCGGATCGAGCGGAGCCCAATGCTGGCGCGAGCGGGGAGCGCTCGCCGCCCGACGCCGGGGGCGACGACTGGGGGGAGACCGTGGGCGCGAGGGTGGAGACGAACGGAGAGGACGCCATGATCCACGACGGCGACGAGGGGGACGGCGAGGATGAAGAGGACGACGAGGAGGAGGAGGATGAGGAGGAGTATGACGATGACCACTCCACCCCCGATGCGTCGCCGAGGGCGGAGGCGAAGGCGGAGGCCGACAGCTCGACCGGGATGGCGCAGTGCGCCAGCCAGCCGGTGGAGCCAGACCCCTTCCTCGACGGCGACGACTCCGGGACGGAGGAGGAGCAGGTGGCGTTCATGGCCGAGCTGGAGCGCTTCCACAGGGAGCACAGCCTCGAGTTCAAGCCACCCAAGTTCTACGGCAAGGGCCTCAACTGCCTCAAGTGCGCATCTTCCTATACTTCTCGTTTCTCTGAGCTCCTCGAGTCGAGTACCATCTCTTCTCATCCAAACGTACCTGCTGATGCGTGCTGCTCTGTTGAATCCAGGTTGTGGAGGCAGGTTGCCCACCTGGGAGGCCACGAGCAGGTATGACTGATTTCCTTTCCACGCACACCGTCACACGCTTCTGATACTACAGAGTGAAATTTTCTGTAGCATGAAATACACCTGTTCCTCCAACGTCTGAAATCACGAGCAAGTAGCACACTGGTGATAACTAATTAAGGAGATTGCAATTTTATGCATGATGACGTTGCACAATCCACTGCTCTTCTTCCTATTGTAAAATTTGTTTTTTTATTGGTGAACATTGGGTATTTATTCCAGTTGAATATTGATTATTCAGGTAACGGTTTGTAAACTATGGCGTCAAGTTGGAGAGACCTTCAGGCCACCAAAGTAAGCTTCTCTTTTCGCAATACATGTTAAGTGAGTTTGCGGAGTAAGATGTAACCTTTTATGTCAGTTGATTGTTGTTGGCATGTTGCTATATTCTTTTGCAGGACCTGCACTACTGTTTCTTGGTCATTTCGAATTTTCTATGAGAAGGTGAAACATTTGATGCAGCAATTCGTTGATTTTGTAGTATTTTTAGGAAGGCCTAGTACTAGTGTAGCTGAAAAGCAGGTCTTCCATAAACTGGTATTATAGTCATTCTCAATTTTACTGTAAACAATTATTCTATTAGAATTTAAGATGGTTCTTACATATGTAAATATGGAGCTGAAGGGAAGACATTGCAATAGTTAGTGTATAAATTTGAAGCCTTTCAGTGCCAGAGAATCTCGCTTCATGTTGTGTAAGGAATGATATTTAATGCTCTTAATAGTGTAAGAACTAAATAAGTATAACTGTAACGCCCTAGGGTTCAAACCGACTTAGGCATAACTCCATTTTAAATAGGCCACGCACACGTAATAACCCGTTTACATTTTCGTCCTCGTTTCACACAAAACGGTTAATCGAAGGTTGCTACCATTGGAAGTCTTAGGTTTATATGTTAGTGCTTCTCAAGCTAAACTAGCATGGTGGGACTAATCCACACTCTCATGTGTATATACACATAAGGGTCATCATGGGTCTAATTATACATGGGCCGAGATGTCACATACACCCCATCAAAGGACCCGATGTTCTCGTCAGTCCAACATACCCACATTGAGATAAATGATCATGATCTCCCCTTTTGGCACATGTCTGTGTGTTCAGTGCCAGCACATATGCTACGCCTTGTGTCCACTCCGAGTCCACACGCGCCATGCGCCATATGCCCGCGCCTCTGATTCGCATGCGCTCATGTAACCGTGAGTCAACACACACACGCCATGCGTCATATACCGCGCTTCTGACCCGCATGCACTCATGTAACCATGAGGGTCGACTCTGATACCATTTGTAACATCTTAGAGTTCAAACTGGCTTAGACATACCCTATTTTGGATAGGTCACGCACACGTAGCAACCCACTTGCACTTTCGTCCTCACTTCGCACAAAACGATTAACCGAAGGTTACTACCATTGAAAACACTAGGCTTATATGTTAGTGCTTCTCAAACCAAACTAGTAAGATGGGATTAATCCACACTATCATATGCACACACATATAAGAGCCATCATGGGTCTAATTCTACATGGGCCGATATGTCACAATAACTATTGTACTTCTTTTTTATTTGAGGGAAACTATTTTGTTTGCTTTAGATGCTATCTGATCAGATTTCAGATGGAGTATATAGTAAAAAAAACACTGTTCTAAGCTTATGGGTTTCCATTTTATATTTATGCATTGGTTTTCTTGGTCTGTTAACAGTTGTTTCTCATTAACTTAGGCACTTCTTGAGTATGAAAAACACAAAGTTCGAACTGGTCAGCTTCAAATACCATTATCTGCTTTACCACAGCCTGGTGGTACTGACTGCGAGGTAATTGTTTTGATAGTGCAGTTTCAACTACTCTCAATTTTTTTAAATACACTTTCTAGTTTAGTACGCATCTGTATTATTTAATTGGCTCCAACTTATCTGTTTAAATATATATGAACAAAACGTTATCTGTTTATTTGTTGCTAGGTGTAAGGTGTTACTACTGACACAATATGCACTTTCATTGGAGTCATGTAGAAACGAAAGATGTGATGTTTACACTTCAATGTAACTGAAAATTAAGGACAGATCAGGCTATATTCAGAAGGACCAAGGGAATTTAGTCACTGAATTGTTGCCCTGTTTCTCTCTGAAAACCGAGTGTTAGTTATATATCCAGATTTTATTGAAATAGAACAATAGACACAATAATTTAAGATGGGAGCTATTTGCTAAGGTTGCTGAAGTGTTTTTCTTTTGATGGCTGCAAGCTGCTAACATTAGTTAGTTCGACAATATTGTTTACTGTTTTGCAGATAGGTGTGAATCAATCATCTTCTACCAGAGTCAGAAGGGATGCTGCAGCGCGTGCTATGCAGGGTTGGCATGCACACCGTCTCCTTGCCAATGGCATTTATGGGGATCACATTTTAAAGGTAAAAAATCTTGCCTTTTATTTGCATGCACCTTTTGTTTTCCTACTATTTTCATGTAAATATGCTCGCGTTTCTACAGGACAAAGATTCACTCCCTCTTTCAAGTCGTGATAAGAATCTAAAAGGCTTTGGTATGCTTCACAAGTTTTCTTTCACTAATGCATATGCGCCGTTTTTTCTCATGTATTATTCCTGACACATTTAGGGGTACTCAAGAGGAAGAAAGCATCTAGCCCAGAGAGTGCTTTCAAGGTGTCCCGTACAAAAGTAAACAAGTCACAGTTAAGACTTCTATCCTCTCCGTTATGTTTAGTATCAAACTCTCAGTGGATAATATGTTAGACGAAGAGGACTTGGTTGGCGAATACGTTATTATGCAATTTAATAGGAAGAATTGAGCTCGTCAGAAGAATCCATATATTTGGATATGACTGTGGTGCCTGTTCTTGTATGTAATGGGGTGCTCAGTTTCAGGGAAGATTATATGGTCATTGATGTTGGAGAGCCTGCCGACTGGGTGAAGATTAATGTGCATCAGACTGTAAGTTTCACCAGGATTATTTCGTTTAATCACATGGTGCGCAAATATTACAGAGTACAGCAATATTTTGAAGTGATAATCTGGAATCTTAAAATAATTAAGAGCTGGTTTAGCTAGTGAAGTTCAGTTCGGAATTGAGCTGAAGCTGCTTCATTTGGTTAATGCTTTCTTGCAGAAAAATTGCTTTGAAATCTATGCGCTTGTTCCTGGGCTTCTACGGGAAGAGGTGAGAAAGCTTGCTCATTCATGCTGAAGGTCTCACTTCAAACCCTTTCATTGATCCTTTCATGCCGAAGGCCTCCAAACCCTTTCATTGGTCCTTTCATGCTGAAGGCCTCATTTAACATCGGAGATCTGTGTCACACAAACAAGAGAGTTTGTCAGATAAAATTTTAGTTTTTGTTCTAAACAGATAAAATTTTAGTTTTTGTTCTAAATGGTGCAGGTGCATGTTCAGTCAGATCCTGCTGGACGTCTGGTTATAACTGGGGACCCGGAGCAGCCTGATAATCCTTGGGGCATCACCCCATTCAAGAAGGTGATCCCAGCTTTCTGAATACTAACATGTTAACACATACACATTTGGGGACTTTTAATGAAGTATTTAACAGGAACTGATCACTCTGCCTCAGGTTATCAATTTGCCATTGAGGATCGATCCTCATCAAACATCAGCCGTTGTCACGCTTCACGGTCAGCTATTTGTGCGTGCACCATTTGGGCATGCTGATATGTAGATACAGCTTCTGTTCAATTTCCTTTGGCTGCAGTGCAGTACACTGTACCAGTGGTATTTCTGGATATTTCTAGGTTCGTGAATTTGCGATCTTAGGCTCTTAGCCATTCCTTGCTTTTAACACTAGAACTTGTCGTGTTTTGATGTCAGGTCTTCTGTTTGTTATGCAGGCTCTTCAGACAATTTTGTTGCATAAGTAGGATTTGGTTTGAGCGGACGCGTGGTGTCAAGCTAGCGTACCAGAACTTTGCTGCTATCAATAGCCGGCGTTGCGATCTGTTCTCTTGTTTATAGGAATACACATAAATTAGCTGGTTCATGCTTGGACTTTTTTATGGAGTCGTTTTGTCTTATTTTGAGAGGGAGAGAGACAGGGGACAAAGCTGGAAGTAGGCTAAATGAAGGATTAGTTTCTTTACATTATTTATTCTTTTTTCTATGTTTATAAATGCCTTGCTGGAAAACTCGTCCTGAAGCGAATTTTCTGTGCATACATCGATTCCTCACTTTAGTGGATTGTATCATTGTATGAGGTACAGATACTGCTTTTTTTGCCAAGCTATTTGTTGGGATCTTGGTGATAAAACCCCAACATGCTCTGGACTACATTGCCTTTGCGTTAAGATATTGATGTTAACTTATTTGTTTCTACTTACGAGTGTATACTTTTGCACCTTTAAGTTTTAAACACGTCCCTTAACTGGGAAAACAGGTGTAAATCACGTCCCTAGTCTGGTTTCATAGGCAGTTTTCGCCACGTTGGCTATCACATCATCATCTCGACCCCACTTATCAACCCTATCTCATCCCAATCATTGCATTGCTTGCGCTCCTCGCCTCAAGCTCGTGCCACTTCATCTCCACCACCTCCAACGGGTGGCAATGTGCATCTCCAACAACTAGCAACGACAACATACATAGCTAGAGGCCGGCGATGAGTAAGAGAGAGAAGGGGATGGTAAGGACGATGTGTATAGTGGCGGTGACAATTGGATCCAGCGTCTCCCTCACCTCTGGTCTCTAGATCTAGAGTCCATGTCGATTCTGGCAGTTGGATCTAGCATTCAAGTCGACTTTAGCCACCTCGTGTATTCACAACCACCCTCCATCGTCATGTGCGCCAGCCAGATCTAGCCTCCGGTACACGCCGCCGATGACGACAAAGATGGTGGCCGACATCAAGTCGTGCAGCGGTGGCGGGGAAAGATCGGCGTAATAGTAGCACTTAGCCCGTAGGATTGACAATGCAGCGACCGAGGGTTGTCGGCAGCGCGACTAGATCCAACAGCGGCCACCCCATCCTCCACCGCCAGCCCTCTCCACCTACGCGTCGCCACCATCAATCCCCTCCGCCGTTGGCTAGTGACGAGGTAGGATAAGAAGAGGCCGAAGCTAGGAGAGAAGTGGAGGGAGGAAGAGAGTAAGAGAGGAGAAAGATAAGGGAGAGGAGGTGGACTGATATGTGGGGCCAAACTGCTGATGTGGTAAATGAATTGCAAAATTGATGATGTGGTGATATTGTTAACCAAAATCGCCCACAAAACTAGCCTTGGATGTGATTTGCACTTGTTTTTATGAATTGGATGACGGGTTATAAGTAGTTTTGTAGATGCGGGATGAAAAATAGACGAAGTGAAATGTTAAGAGCACGGATGGACTTTTTCAAAAATAAAAGGTATGCACTTTCTAATTAAAGGACTTCCACAGCTCTGTTGCCTTGAACAAGCCCACTCAAGCTACGCTTTTCGACGTGCCCGCATGTTTTTTGAAATATGAAGTGTGAATTGAGAAAAAGGTCAATAAACCACTATTAGTTCGCATGCATGTTTCTCCTCGGCAGTATAGGATTGGTTTCCTGGGGGGCGAGCACGCCTGACTTGTCGACTCGACGCCGATCGCCTTCTGTTAGATGTGTACGCTACTAGCATAAGGCGACGGTTGTTTGTAATATTCTAAATTTTTGATATTTGAAATTTTGAGTAATTTAAAACTTTTTATTTGTATCTTATTGGCATTTGAGTTTTGTTCAAAATCTTATTTGGGTCTTTCTGAGTTTTGTGCCGAGCAAATAATAATTGGAAATAATTTTCAAACACAAAATAGAAATCATGGCAATAATAATAGTAATGATAATAATACAAAATAATTTAAATGGGGGTTTAACCTCTGAGAGCTTAGTTTAAACTTAATCTATTGAATCAAAACATGGATTAATTAAAGAGAAAGAGTTGAATTAATAGTGCAACTCAAAAATACATACATACATATATATACATACATACATATATATATATATATATATATATATATATATATATATATATATATATATATATATATATATATACATAAATAGGAACCCTTATAAAATGCATAAACACCCAAAAAATAAATGTAACAGCAAAAGAGTAAATTAATAGAAGGATTAACAATAGGGGTTAACCATACAAACAAGTCATAGCCCAAAAGAAAATGAGCAATTGAGAAAGGGGGAGGGGTTTTTCGGCCTGGCCGGCCCAGTCGGCCAGCCCATCTGGCCACCGCCCGATCGGCGCCTCGGCCCGCCTCCTCTCTCCTCCCCGATCCCCTTTTTCTTCGCTGCTCCGTTCGGCCGATGGCCCTCGCTCGCTCCTTCGGACCGCCCGACCGCCGCGCACTCCTCGAACCAGTGGTCGCCGGCGCCACTCCGCCCCCGTCGCCATGGCCCCCACCGCCGTCCCGTCGCCCTGTAAAGTGCCGTCGCCATCGCGCCTGCCCCGTGACCTTAGCCGTCCTCCCCGCCCGGGTTGGCCACCGTCCCCCATGCCCTGCGGTCATCCACAGCGTCAGCCGGACTCACCCGTGCTACGGGTCTGCACGCGCATGCTCGCATCCCATGCCGGGTTCTGCAAGGACCTCACCGCCGGGCAAGCCCATCCCCTCCCCATGCGCACGTCGCTCGCATGGCCGCCGCAGGCCATCCTCGATGCCAGAGCACCTCAGTGCCTATAAATGCCGCCCGAAGATGCCATCCTCAATGCCCGAACTCCCTCTCTCTCCCCTAGCGCTCAATCCGTCTCCCGTGCCCCAATTCCCCGCCGGCGCCCCGTTCTTCCCGCACTCCGGCAATCGGCAATGTACCTGTGAGCACTATCTACTGATCCAGGGAATAGTACAGTGGTTTCATCGGAGATTCTGGATTGACAAATCTGGGTCTGACATGAATTTAGCATAACGGTACGGGCGATTCTGTGTAAAACGGAACGGTTAATTTAGCCAGCGCGCTCTTGCAGCGCGACGGACAGAGCCGTGGAATTAGCAAAACGGTAGGTGCGATTCCTTCGTGTAACGAACGAGAACGACTAAGCTAGCACGCCCGTGCAACGCTGGTGGCTCCGCGCGCGCGGCGGGACGGAGCTGCCGCGCGGTGGAACGGAGCCGTTACACGGGCCTGGCTTCCTGCCTGCGCCCTTGCATTTGTGCTGCACTGCTGCGTTGCCTGGCTTGGTGGGTGGTTAGGCCCGACGCTCCGCACCGCACGGTGCGCGCTCGGTCGAGGCCTGGAGGCGGGCCACATGGGCCGGACAAGAAGTCCGTGGGGGGAGGCAGGCGGTACGAGCAACGTGCTGGACCGCAAAAGCGAGGACCCACTTGGGCGGACGCGCCGGAGCCTAGTGGGCCTCGCAGGGTGGTCGGATGTGGGAAAAGCCAGTGTGTTGACGACCTTAAATGGCCCCTCTAGTCATCGTCCAATTGCGATATTAGATTTTCTTTCCTTTCAGCGGGCAATGAGCCAATGATTCGGCTGGCGAGTGGCCCATACGAGCGACCACGCACCTTTCAACCTTGTAGTTGACTTCACGCCATATACAATGATATAATATCAATTATTTATTAATTTTATTACGTAAGACATAATATGATATGAAAAAGAGAGAACATAGAGAATAGATCATCTCTCATGCAGTTATCGATTGTAACACAATAAACAAGACACATGGGTCATGAAAAGGTTGTATATAGAGATATATAAAAAAGATAACATATTATATAAACTGTCTTTAGCGTCATTTATAGATGAAATAGAGGATATTATATATAACAGTTATTTGTACCATTGTATATGCCGTAATCTTCTCTCTTAATGAATAGACAAAACTTTAGCCCTTGTGTCAAAAAGTTTATTTGCACGTAAAAAACAACCACCACTTGTGATTCCATTCGTCGCTTCAAACAGGGCTAGTCAACAAGAGTTCGTTTCTCCATCGCAAAAAAGGAATTTATTTAAATACTATTTTTTGGCCCATGTAAATGCCACATGTCACTTAACGATCAGATGATTTGTCCATATCATCCAAACGGCGCTAAATGATTATTTCTATAAAATAAAAAAAATGAGTATTAATATAATTCATAATAAAAAATAAATTATTTTAAAAAAAATCCGCTTTCTGAGTGAAGCCCTGCCTAGAAATTAACCGGAGTGCAGAGTTACGGACGATCCGTGACGCTGAGGCGCCCTAGCGGTGCCCACGTGGTCCCATTAGTCCCGGCCTCTCCCAGTCCCCTGGCCGGCTGGCCCCCTCTCGTGACGTACTGCACAGCTCTTGCGCAGCTGAGCCGAGCGATCATCACTCTACTGTGTGATCGGCAATATACAACACTTCCCCAGCAAGCCTGCAGGATGTCGCTTCTATAGGTAGTACTTACTGTACGGACTAAACTACCTCGACGGCCCGGTACTGCGCAGTGATTTGTACGAGCGAATTCTTTGGGCGTGCTGGGAAAATGAAAGGCGGCGCGAGAACCATCTCCGTGTGCAAGCACTGACGCGGAGGTACAGCGACACCGGTCCGAAGCCCACTTTTTTGTCACCATAGTTTTTTTTTTAAATTTACCTCCAAACATTATTTCTATAAATCTAACTTTCTTTATAGATCTATTAAGCTCAGCAGAGTTGAAATCCCTATCTTAGCAAGAGACCTACCGAGCCACCCAGTGTAAGTTAGTGCATGATTAATGCTAATGCATGTGCTAGTTCATTTTGCTACTGCATTTTGGCAGTTCGGTAGGCACCTGCTAAACTCCTCTAAGTGAGTGCACCTACTAAACTCTCATAACTCAGTAGTTCCATGAATAAGACTAGATTTATAAATAAGTATTCGAGCGCAATCCGTTTTTTTAAAAAAAGGTTACAGATGTCCACTGTCCAGCGCTTAACGGCGCGCGGCACCGGTTGGAAAAGGCCGCACCGATCATCCGACGGCCCTGGCTGGCAGCGCGGCGAGAATTAACACGGGCGGGCAGGAGCAGGACAGTTCCGCCCGCTCCGCATCGCCGCCCTGTCCGTCCTCTCCTCCACTTGGCCGTCTCTTTTGCTCTTACCGCTGTGCCAATTAGCCCGCTTCATCCTAGTGTTTCTTTGATGCAGGCTGCTCGGGACGCAGCTCTTCTTCATGCTCGTGCCTCTCAATGATGAGGACAGATTGGGCCGCAATATCACCTGGTTCACCTCCTCCTTAGTTTCCTTTCTTGCACATACTCTCCCCCGCATTATTGGATCTTACATCTGGAGGACGCCTCACGCCTCTGCAGGTTCATAAGCAAGTACGTGATTGGGTATTTTCCTGTCACTTTACATGTGGAGGACTACAACGCCTTTGACCCAGCAGAGCTTACGGTGACCTTTCTGTTGGATTGATCTCTCTCCCGATTAGCCCAACGGCTAATCGGGGCCTTGATCCGCGCCCTGATCGGGGACGCCCAACCCATCTATTGGCTGGTGGGGCCCCGTCGCGCTGCGCAATAAATAAAGGGGTGGGGGCCGGCGGCTCAAGTTACGAGGTTCGCCTGAGCCGCAAATCCCCACCGACACAAACCCTAGACCGATCTAGAGGGACGCGCAGTCGGCGGCGGGAAGCTCCATCATCGTCCCCTTCACCGGATCTACACCGCCGCCACCGCCCTCCTCTTCCCCGACCATCGCTGCCCGTGCGTAGACTTCACCAACGAACCAGCGATGGCCAGCTCCTCCTCCAATGCATCGGACGGTCGGTAACGTTGCCTACTACCCTCTCCCTCTCCCCTTCTCTCTCGAATCCGATCAAGAGCACCCTCTGATCTACACCTAGATGATCCTAAGGGACCTAACAATGGTATCAGAGCACCTAATCTAGGCGTAGATCTAGATGGGGAAAGATAATCGACTGCCGTCGGTTGACCGGCATGCGGAAAAAGAAAGAAAGAAAGAGAGGGGAAGGACTCGATCCATCTGGACCCTAACCCTAACCCTAGATCAGAAACGGCTGGGTCTTACCTGGCCATCGTCGACCGTGGGCTCGCCGGCGCTCCAAAGCTCTGACGTGCGGGCCACCGTCGACGCTGCGGACCAGACCAGCGCGCCGGACCGGGCCGAGCGCGTGCTAAGGGCGCCGACATGGAGCCGCTCGACGGCGGCACACTCACCCTCTGGGGAGAGCGCGCACCGGCGAGAGGGCCCGCGGTGGCGCCGGTTTCTCCTTCTCCGGCTGGCCGACGAGGTCTCCACCGCCGCGCGTTCCGCTTCGGGTGTGGCGAGAGAGGGAGAGGAGAAATGAAGCTAGGGTTTTTTGGGAGACCGCCGCGAGCGGGTTTTGATCCGCCGAAATCACCGCTCAGCCCTCGGATTCGAGTGGACACTGAGATCGCGCCGAGGAAGTCGGGCCACTTTCGCCCAGCCAGGCAGAGCTTTCCGGCCAGCCAGTTGCGGCTTTGGCGCGGGAGCGCGAGGCGGCGGTGTCTTGGCGGGCGCCATGGCGCGCGCTGCAGAACAGGCCAAAATGGCCATTTGCACAATATTTTGTTTTATTTATTTTCAGAAGCAGTTTTGAATGAATTTGAATCAAATTTGAATCAAATCTCTGTAAATTTTGCACCAACGTGTTACTTTTCCAGAGATTAGATGAGTACAATAATAATGCTTTTGAGTAAGAATTATTTTTAGAATAATTTCATGTTTTCCGCTGCAAAAGTTAATGTTGATTACTCTTTCAATTAAATTCGAACCAACGGGAGAATTTAATTTTTGAGAATTGTTGTGAATTATGATATTATTATTTTCTGACCAACGTTGATAATAACAGTATTATAATTTTAATTGATGATTTTATGCATTATTTCTATTTCTGCCCAACGGTGATGTAGATTTAATGTATAGATAAAATTGTATGTCGTATTTTGACCAACGTTGGAAATAAGGCATATAATTTTGCTGTTATGTTCTCACTTTATTTGAATTATTTTTCAGGCGGATACAACTTGATGAGTTGTATCAAAGAGATCCCCACTCTCAAAGGAGATAACTATGGAGAGTGGAAGAAAAAGATAGACTTAGCGTTTATCTTGGCTGAGGTGGACTGGGTCCTCACCACAGCACGTCCCACTGAGCCTGAGGCGCCAGTGAGAAAAGAAAATGAGGACGACATTGCTTGGCAGAAAAGACAGAGGGACCATGCTCCCTTACAAATGTCTTATGACCTTGAGCATAAGAAATGGACCACAACCAACAAGAAATGTATGGCTGTGATAAAGAACACGATTGAGCCTGCAATTGTGGGCTCAATCGCAGAGTGTGACACTGTCACAGAGTACCTTTGGAAAATAAAGAGTCAGTTTACTGGCTCTTCAAAGACTTATGCTACACAGCTGATTAAGCAGTTTGTGACAGAAAGGTACTCTGGTGGTAGCAGTGGCATAAGAGAGCACATACTAAGGATGAGCAACTTGGCATCCAAGCTTAAACCAATGGATTTGGCTCTCAAGGATGAGTTCCTTATTCATTTGATTTTTGCTTCCTTGCCGAAAGAGTTTGACACCTTTGTTGTCAACTACAACATGCAGCCCGAGAAATGGGACTTAGAAAAGTGCATAGCTATGTGTGTGCAAGAGGAGGAAAGAATTAAATCCTCACATGGTGGTTCTATCAACTATGTGAAGGACAACAAGAAAAAGAACTTCAACAATAACTCCTCCTCAAAGAACAAGGGAAAAGCCCCTGTCCATCAGCTTCAACAGAATAAGTTTGCAGTAGACAAAGATCAGTGTCTTCACTGCAAAAAGACGGGACACTACAAGAAGAACTGTCCCGATTACTTAAAGATGATAATGGCAAAGAAAGGTGAGAACATTATTACCTTTATAAATGAATCACTGTATGTACAATATTCGAAATCTTCTTGGTGGATTGACTCAGGAGCAACTGTTCATGTTGATAATTCTTTACAGGGATTCCGTTCGACGAGAACTACGCAAAGAAAAGAAAGATGCGTTAAAGTCGCAAATGGAGTCCAAACTGAAGTTGAAGCCGTTGGCGATCTTTCATTAGAGCTAGCTGATGGCTTCACTCTTTTACTTAGAGATGTTGTTTATGTTCCCTCTTTACAGAGGAATTTGATTAGTGTTTCAAATTTGGACAATGATGGTTATGATTGTCATTTTGGAAATGGCAAGTGTGAAATAATGTTTAATAAAGAATGTGTTGGTCTTGCCATCTTACAAAATGAGCTTTATTTGTTATCATTATGTGATGATGTGAATGTCGTATGCGATAATGGGAACGTCGCGTGCGAGAAAGTGATTGAATCCTCGTCTACAAATGTAAACAGGAAACGAAAGAGAAATCTAGATGCGTCGTCGAAATTATGGCACTGTCGTTTAGGCCATATTTCGAGGGGGAGAATAGAAAGACTAGTTAAGAATGATATTCTTCCTCCATTAGAGTTCTCAGACTTAGAACAATGCAGAGAATGCATTAAAGGAAAATATGTAAAGAAAATTAAGAAAGACGCCAAAAGAAGCACAGGAGTTCTACAAATTATTCACACAGACATTTGTGATCATTTTCCTGTGAAAAGTGTGGATGGATATGACTCGTTCATAACATTCACGGATGATTACTCCCGTTATGGATATATTTATCCAATCAAAGAAAGAAATGAAGCCTTGGATAAATTCAAGATATTTAAGGCTGAAGTTGAAAACCAACACGATTTAAAGATTAAGATAGTCCGATCTGATCGTGGGGGGGAGTACTACGGTCGACATACCCCATATGGACAAGTTCCTGGACTTTTTGCAAGGTTTTTACAGGAAAATAGCATAGTGACCCAGTATTCTTGTAATACCCCAAATTATGCAAATGGGAAATGGTAGTGATAAAGGAAGTTTTGCCGTCAGACCCATCGACTTTTAGAGTGTCGATTTAGTGTCGCTCGCAGAGGTTCCCAGACCATCTCAGGACGGTCGGCACCGTCTAGAGAGCCGAGTAGCGCCCTCAGAGGTTCCCAGACCGCCTAGGGATAGTCGGCACCGTCTCACGGCGTGGGTTCTCGTCATTCGGCAGAACTCATACGCTTACCTTTTACCGACTTACCGATGTAGTAAAAAGAAACCCCAAAGCCAGCATAGCATTGGACCAAAATGCCCCTGAGCAGTCAATTGAATGAGAGAGGTAGGGGAGGGCATGACGGTCTTTTCACAAAAGCAAGGCAGCCACCCACGCCTTTATAAGGCCAATTCCCAAGCCTTATCTCCTCGCTTTTTCCTCAGTTAGGATAAGAACAAGCCAGTAGAGGTACTCTCCACTCCTCGCTGCCAAACCACGAAGCCAAAGCACAAGCACATCTCCAAGTTCACCACAGAGGAGAAGAGGAGCAGCCGGCCATGACGGCAAGGTGGAGGCGCAAAGGAGCAATGACCGTGACGGCGAGAGGAGGAGCCACAAGAACCTCAACCTCATCCACACCATTCTTTTCTTCTAGCTCGGCAAACAAGTAAGCTCACCTCCCATTCTCGGCGCCACAGCACAAAGCATGCAAGAGGTAAAACGCGAGAGTAGAAAGCAAACAAGTAGTAATAGTGGTCTTGAAGAGGGCGGCGGAGGACGGCCGGCGGCCGTTGGTCGCGTCTTGGCCGGGGCGGCGTTCCACCACCGTGCGCGCAATGGAGGCGGTGCTGCGGGCGGCCGGATCTGGGCGGTCGGTCGGGTTGGGAGGAGCCACCAGCCGCCGGTGCTCCTTGGCCGAGACCCTCCGCACCGCAAGCCACTAGGAGAGAGAGGCGGGTAAGGGAGCCGGCCTGCGCCACCACGCCCGCGGCGAGGCCGGCGGAGGAGAGGCCATTTCGGCCGATGGGGATGGGGAGAGTGGGGAGGAGCCGCGTCGGGAGGAGCCGGTGAGGAGGGCGCGCGCCGGTGTCGCCGCACTGGAGAGGCCCGCTCGGCCAGTGGGATTGAGGAGAGAGGGAGAGGCTTGGAGGGGATAAGGCCTTCGGCCGAAAGAAATACAGAGGAGAGAGAGCCTGGGTAGGAAGGAAAAAAGGGGAGAAAAGAAGAGCCGGCCGGGTAAGTGAGAAAAGAGAAAAGAAGAGAAAAAAAAAGAGATTAGAAAAGAAAGAAAAGAAAATAGAGAAAGGAAAGAAAAGAGGAGAAAAAGGAAAAGAAAAAAGGGGTGGTTCCTGGGTGATAGGACCTTGACCCCGTTTATTCTACACTCGAGTCGAGTCAGCACGTAGAATCGTCGATATCCGTTGGAGCTCTGGTTTCTGTTTTGCCGTTGAGTCGGGTTGGAATGTACGCAGGTAGAGATCCCAGGTCGAAGCCGTCCACGCGTCATCCCCGAGGCTAACCAGGCAAGTGCTTTGTAATGCGGTGAATTCGGGTAATGATTTCGGTTAAATGAATGATGATGCATTTCTTACCGTGTTGAGGTAAGTTTACAATTACCGGACGATACCTTGCTTATCATGTTAGGGTAAGTTTACTATTTCCGGATAATGCATGGCTTATCATGTTGGGGTAAGTTTACTATTTCCGGATAATGCATGGCTTACCATGTTGGGGTAGGTTAAATATTTTTGGAATGCATAATGTGAAGTGAGAAATGATGAATGTTGAGACATGCCATGTTGATATGCGTAGTCGAGAACTTGCATTGCATGCATGTCATGGAAAAGAGATAGTGTTGGTCCACGTTGAGTGGACGCTCCACGGAGTGGAGTTGAGGTCCCCGATGAGAATTACGGCAACCGAGGTCCCCGTGATGAAACAGACGGGCTTGAGGTCCCCGCATGAAACAGGCGGGCACAGGTGAGCATCGACGGTGCTCACTCTGCTATACCGGTATAGGCTAAAGAGTTGAGAAAGAAGTGCATGAGCATGTGCATGGGCATATGCATGATGATCGGTTGATGATAACCTAAAGAGATAAGAGAAATATGCGTGTGCGTGATGAATAGATCATCGGAATGTAAAGAGGTTAAAAGGTAAAGTGGTTAAATGAAAGAGTGATTAATGAAACTGGAATGATAATGGTCTAATGAATGAACCTGTTATTTGCTGTTTTGCTTTGTACTTGCTGAGTCGGTGGACTCAGCCTTGCTTTGTTGATGTTTTTAGGTGACCGTTGAGGACGACATGTACGGGCGGGAGTAGCACATGGATAACTGGCACGAACCAGCAGCACTTGAGCATCACCTTTTGTCAGTGTGCTTTAGCTTTGTTAGGCTAGAGTAATCACTAGAAATGCTTGGATGTATCTGAACGCAGCAAAATGAATAATCTTATTGTTGGCTTAAATTCTTCTAGTTGCTGATGAATTGGTAGGAGTATGCGGAGGTAGTAGCATCTTGGCCCAGAGAATGGGCGGGGTGTTACAATTCTACACCGGGCGAACCTCAGCAAAATGGAGTAGCTGAAAGACGCAACCGTACCCTGATGGATATGGTGCGAAACATGATGAGCTATTCCACACTGCCATTGAGTTTATGGATGGAGGCGTTGAAAACCGCCATTCATATTCTCAACAGAGTGCCTAGTAAGTCGGTGCCCAAAACACCGTACGGGTTGTGGACAGGAAGAGTTCCCTCACTAAACCACTTACGTGTGTGGGGGAGTCCTGCTGAGGCTAAAGTATTTAACCCAAACCTTGGGAAGCTTGATCCCAAAACAGTAAGTTGCCATTTCATTGGCTACCATGAAAAGTCAAAAGGTTTTCGTTTCTACCGTCCGCAGGATATACAAAGTTTGTAGAAACGAGACACGCTGTCTTCTTAGAGGATGAAATGATGAGGGGAAGCATGGTAGCTCGAGAGATTGACCTTGAAGAGAAGCGGGCGTATGCGCCCACTCCGATGATTCAAGAGCCATTCTTCACACTACCTGCTGTCGCTGCACCGACGGTGCAAGACACTGTGGTGCCAAGACTGTTATTGTTCTCTTTGTGGCAACAATGAATGAGAATGAGGAACCTGTTCTTCAGGATCCTATAGAACACATTGCCACAGATGAGGGGGAGCAATAGCAGCCTCAAACAGAAGATGTAACAAATGAGAAGGCCCCGAGGAGGTCTCAAAGAGTAAGAAGATCAGCTATTTCTGATGATTATCAGATTTATCATACAGAGAAATTTCAAATGGAGGATGATCCCACCTCATTTGAAGAAGCCATGAGAAGCGAAAATTCTTCAAAATGGCTTGAGGCCATGGAAGAGGAAATGAGGTCCATGAAGGCTAATAAAGTCAGGACTTGAAAATTATTCCTAAAGGAGCCAAAACAGAGGGTCAGTAAATGGGTCTACAAGACAAAGCTTGACTCCCAAGGGAATGTAGAAAGATACAAAGCGCGACTTGTGGCAAAAGTCTTTACGCAAAGAGAAGGGATTGATTACAATGAGACCTTTTCTCCAGTCTCATGTAAAGATTCCTTCAGAATCATAATGGCATTAGTAGCACATTATGATTTAGAGTTACATCAGATGGATGTAAAGACGGCATTTCTTAATGGGGATTTGGAGGAAAATGTTTACATGGCACAACCGAAAGGTTTTGTCGTGGAAGGAAATGAAAGAATGGGATGCCGCCTAAAGAAATCGATCTATGGGTTAAAGCAAGCTTCAAGACAGTGTGATACTTGAAGTTTGACAGTACAATAAGAAAATTTGGGTTTAAAGAGAATGTAGAGGACAACTGTGTTTATGCAAAGTTTAAAGATGGGAAGTTTATCTTCCTAATCTTGTATGTGGATGATATCCTACTAGCTAGTAGTGATGTCAGTCTGCTACTGGAGACAAAGAAGTTTTTGTCCTCAAACTTTGATATGAAAGATCTTGGTGAAGCTTCGTTCGTTCTAGGGATCGAAATTCACCGGGATAGAAACCAAGGGACATTGGGACTGTCACAAAAGGCATACATAGAGAAAGTCTTAAAGAAATTTGGTATGCATAAATGTAGTCCTTCACCTGCACCTATAGGCAAGGGCGACAGATATGGGGATTTTCAATGCCCCAGAACCGAGACGAGCTCGATCAAATGAAATCGGTTCCATATGCTTCATTGTCGGAAGCTTGCGGTATGCTCAAGTGTGTACGCGCCCGACTTAGCGTTTGTTACGGGTTACTTGGCGATTCCGAGCAATCTCGAATAGAACATTGAAATTGGTAAAGAAAGTCTTGCGTTATTTGCAAGGAACAAAAGGCCTCATGATGACATACAGAAGATCAGATTCACTCCATATAGTGGGGTATACAGATTCTGATTATGCGGGAGATGATAGAAAGTCGACATCCGGATATGTGTTCACTCTCGCTGGAGGAGCTATATCGTGGAAAAGCTCTAAGCAAACCGTCACTACATCGTCCACAATGTATGCCGAGTTTGTAGCATGTTATGAGGCCACGGGGCAGGTGAATTGGCTAAAGAAGTTCATACCCGGTTTGAAAGTGGTTGACGACATCTATAGACCACTTAAATTGTACTGCGATAATGAACCAGCAGTAACGTATGCTCACAACAATAAGTCAAGTGGTGCTGCCAAACACATTGACATAAAGTACTATGTTGTGAAAGATAAAGTTCGGGATCATATCATAAGTCTTGATCATATAAGTACCACAAAGATGTTAGCGGATCCGCTTACAAAAGGCTTACCACCCAACGTGTTCAGAGAACATGTTGCCGGCATGGGTTTAAGGGAAAGCCTATGATTCCTGGACTATAAAGGGTCCAAAATTAAAGAATCTGTTTCAGAACAGAGATGTGTATTGTAGCTGTTAAAATCTGTCGGCGATTGACCGTGACGATGAAGCATGCTCTATGCACTAATCTGTGATGAAATGGGAAAAGAAGAAAAGGTATGATATGAGAGGAGATCAAGGGGAGAATGTTGATTGATCTCTCCGATTAGCCCAACGGCTAATCGGGCCTTGATCCGCATACGATCGGGGCGCCACCATCTATTGGCTGGTGGACCCCCGTCGCGCTGCGCAATAAATAAAGGGGTGGGGGCCGGCGGCTCAAGTTACGAGGTTCGCCTGAGCTGCAAATCCCCACCGACACAAACCCTAGACCGATCTAGAGGGACGCGCAGTCGGCGGCGGGAAGCTCCATCACCGTCCCCTTCACCGGATCTACACCGCCGCCACCGCCCTCCTCTTCCCCGACCGTCGCTGCCTGTGTGCAGACTTCACCAACGAACCAGCGATGGCCAGCTTCTCCTCCAATGCATCGGACGGTCGGTAACGTTGCCTACTACCCTCTCCCTCTCCCCTTCTCTCTCGAATCCGATCAAGAGCACCCTCTGATCTACACCTAGATGATCCTAAGGGACCTAACACTTTCATCTTGATCATCTGTCGTCGTTCCCTCTCTGGATGCTTGAATCATCTTCTCTAGCCTTTTCAGTCAATTCCTGGAAACAACAAAAAGTAGGGAAGTAAAGATTGGGGTATAGTTTATAGAGGATGGTGATGTTTGAATCGTCGCATCTAGCGTTTTCAGTCTATACCTAGAGTGACGTAAAAGAAGAGCAGAAAAGATAGGAGTTTTTTTTACATGTACTGCCACTGGGTTGGTGATTTTATTGTTCTGTGTTTGCAGTGTTTCGTTATGAGCCGCATTTTGTTTTGCCCTCCTTTTGGACCTTGTTGGATTCATGCCACTACCGAAGATCAATGTTCTTGCAAGCAGTGCGATGAGGTTCCCAGATTACCTTTCTAGAAGTACATTGTCAATGTCTTATTGAATTCAATCTTTCAGTAGGCTATTAATAGCTGTGCTCTTAATTGGTGAATGTAAGGTAGGTGTCAGGTGTTCTACACCCCGTTCTTGAGGCAAATATGGACTTGGTTGGGGTTGGTTCCTGCTTCAAGGAAGAATTTCTACACATACCTTGGAGCCGGTTATAGTTGTATCATAGTGCCAGGAGGCGTACAGGAGATGCTTCATATGGATCATGATTCAGAGGTTTGCTCTGGATTTCTTTTTGTATAATCAATGAGGACATTGCTTTCTATCTTGTACTACCCCAAGTGACATTATCTATGAATGTGGTAAACTGGTAATGATGAACAATTCTTGCACTTGGCAGGTTGCTTTTCTTAAATCAAGAAAAGGTTTTGTTACGATAGCTATGGAGACAGGTTCTCCTTTAGTTCCTGTTTTCAGTTTCGGACAGGTAACACCCCCTCTTTTGCCGCGTGATATGCAATGTGGTTACCTATAAACATGGGTGCCAAAAGCTAGTTAATACTAATAAAATTGGATGGTTGCAAATTTGAAGAGGCTACCAAACTTTGATGCTAAAATGCCTTAGATGCAGTGAGATTGCTTATCAACTCTTATGCCCTAGAAGTTCATCGATGTTCCTGGTTCACATCGGTAAATTTATTCATGAAATTCAATTTTCTTGCTGATTCTTTGTGCTATTGTCGGTTAAAGCTTTAAGTGGTGGAGGTCAGGTGGCAAGTTAATTGTCAAGATTGCTAGAGCAATTAAATTTACTCCCATTATCTTCTGGGGAAATTCGGGTAACATTGCATTATATGTCCTTTTTTTGTTTAGCCCTACTGATTTGATATGTGTAAATGGCAAATAATTGCAATTCCTTATTCTTATTGGCCTTCAAGAATTTTTCATTGTCTACTTGCACATTGTAATGCAGGACTCCCATCCCTTTTGCGACACCAATGCCTGTGGTTGTTGGGAGACCAATTGAGGTTAAGAAAAATCCTCAGCCTACCTTTGATGAGGTGAAAATGATTTTTAGTATTCTGTCGAACAAATTTTATTTTTTGAGCATTCTGCCAAAAAAACTTGAGAAAAATGTTAGATGCGGTTTCGAAGTAAAACCTAATTGGAAAAGCAGAGGGAATAAGTACCTGAGTCATACCCATAAGGTCGGTCATCTGTGCATTCTATAGACTAAACGGGGAAAACATTCTCAGGAATTTTTTTTCGTCCCCCACCGATAAATCCGAAATTCAGGAATTTCAAAAAATCTCAGAAAAAATCATTCAATTTTTTAAACTTCAAATGTGTTTTTTAGGGAAATGGAAAAACAAAAAAAAAATAGTGTCAATTTTGGGATTTGAACTCATCACTTAAGGCCCTGTTTGGATACGCTTAAAATCCGATTCTGGGTAGAATTAAGCGAGAATCCCACCCAAACGCTTTGATTATTTTTCGATTCTTTCAACCGCCGCGGTGGGAAAAATCAGCATTTGCACTGAGAATCCAAAATCATGTATCGCAAGCCCCATCAGGATTATTCAGATTATTCAGATCGCAGATTCTTCATATCGCGACTTATCAGAAAATCTTGATCAAATTAAAATCGATTCTCAGATAAGCGTATCCAAACAGGGCCTAATACTCATCAACCACCATCGCTTATCACTAGGCTAGCTAAGTGCTACTTACCTGGTCTTGGTTATGAAATTTATTTAAATTCCAAATTTGGAACTATAATACACCAATTTGAACATTTTTCGGACCCCACCGAGAAGACCGAGCCGAAAATGTTTTCCCTGAGATTAAACACGTTCAATACATAATAGTACAGTGGGATGGTTGGATTCCTCACATTGAAATGCAGTTTGTTCCTCCTAAAGATGCAGTTTTCTCTGATTTTGGACATTCACAATCTGCTATCTAAATTGAAGCCTTACTCGAAGGGCAAATCATTTTTAAAATGATAGAGCCATGGTTGTATTGCTTTGCAACAGTGAAGACAACCTTTACAGTTATGCATTTGTTTAAAATTCTAAAAATGCACTATGCCCTGGTGTTGACAGATAAATGAAGTCCACGAACAATCCGTCGTTGCGCTGCAAGAGCTGCTCGAGAAGTACAAGTCCAAAACTGGATATCCCAATCTCCAAAAGTTCTATGATGGCGGTTCCAACCAAGAGCCGTCACTAGAATTCAGTAGCTTCAAATATGTTACCCCAAGTCCCAACAGCAGCTCAGCAAGACAGCAACTTAGTATGACTGACATGACTTGTATTGTACCCTGGTAGTCTGGACTGGAGAACAGAACACCTTGGATGTAAACTTGTACATGTGTTTACTCACGAAGCAGGAGATCAGGCATTGAGGCCTGCATAAGAAAGGGAATTTACTTGTTCAAATGGGAGTAGCAGAAAAGGTTTAAACTTGACCGATGGTACGTCTTCATGCCACCGGAAAGCTTTTGACGATCCCTGGCCACAAGTAAAGCAACATTATGAAATCTCGAACACTTTTCCAATTCGCGGACCTGACGAACGTACAAGTTACATTGGTAGAACAGCTGCTAGTTCAAGAGCACTAAGCGTCGACATTGTGCAGACAACACCCCCTTTTCCTGAATCCCCAGTTCACTCAAATACACATTAATTGTCTGCACAGCTCGATTGTACCAACAGTACATGTTTTAATAATCCCAAATTTTTGAAAGATCCGGATCAGACCCTACATCATGGGACTCATCCGACGGTTTTATTTTAGTACAACAAGGCTCCGTTCTCGGAACTACCGAGCACGGAGCACTGCAGAAGTTTAACTAAAACTTCTGGGACATACAAAACAGTAGTTTTGGTACCGATACCAATCACACCACATATAAGAATCCCTCTTGATCTGATACCAGTTGGGTAACGACGCGGAGCAGCTCCGATTAGCAGTTGGGATACAGACGCAGGAGCATCTCCCAACTACCATTTGGGTAAAACATGCAGGGTAAGCTCTGAGTGAAGCACCACAATTAGGTGCTCCATAGAATTAACTCCAAAGGCTGGTGAAGAGTACGAACCACAGGCATAGATCACGATGATGACAACAGACACAAGACTGACTATATTGTTGGGCTTGTGTACGACTGCAACTTTGGGACGCAATCAACAACACACTAACTTGATGATTCTTCAGATGAACAATCATCTAAGTGCCATCATGATTAATCCAAGGGGATTAGTCGATCTTACAGGGTGCTGGACTCCATTCCAGCATCCATTATATCTCCATGAGCTGTCAGATACAGGATCAGTAGTGCTGTATCTAGCGCTTCATGCTCCTCCAATGATCAGTCCCATCAGGACATAGGATTTAAACCAAGCAAAACTGACAAGAGCAACCGTTGCTCTTGGGTCATTGCCCCATCCATCGGGACAACTTCATGATTTCCAGGTACATCTGCTGACCATGACAAGGACAACCTGCAGAAGTTTCATCACAAAGATTATCCATCGGTAACCACCAAATTGCAGCTTTTTAGGAATGAACTAGCTCTGCATGTGCATAGAGTTAGAGCAGCTAAGACATAACTTTTGACTGGCTAGATTCTTTAAATTAACGATTACGCTATGGGCTGGGCGTCTGAGCCCATGAGACACATCGGACACCTACTCCCACTATTGAATAATAATACTGCTAATCTTCTCACAAGTCACAGGTCACGGCCACTCATTTCTTATCCGCTTTCACTGAGGTTCACGCGGGCGAGGAAAGGCGCGTTGGCGGTGGTGGGGGAGAATATGAGCATCCGGGCGGTGGCCCATGTTCCCAGCCTTCCGCACGTCCGCCGAGGCCGAGGATGCCATCACTGCCGCGCTACCGTCAGGGGAGTTTCAACTGCTACCCCGCCGGCGTCGGCCTCCCCGCGCGCACGACGGTAAGTCATACTTTTGCCAGGACGTACTATTCTCGGCTAAATCAATGCCACGCTACCACTATTGAAGACCATGGGCTCGATGCCAAGTACTCCTCCCTCAACCCTGACATTTTTTTATTACAACATTTTGATTTTATGTGTGCAACAATCAGCAACCAATGCAACATCGAGATTTTTTGTCAAACATTTTGTTGCATACGATGATTAAAATTATCGCATACATTGTCTAAAGATATTGCACCGGAGCATACGATGGGAAGTCTCCCATCGTACGTCCGGGCACTAGCAATGCCCTTAAATTAATGGTGTTTTTCCCTTAAGGGACTGAACCATACTTTGTACATAGACCATTTATTATTTTTAATTTATATATGGTAGGGGCCTCCCCAACCGTTTCCTGTCAAAAAAACAAATTGCAGGAACAGAACCCACGTCAACAAAACGAGAATGTGTACGTGACAATAACCGTGGTATTAAGAAACAGACACACAAGCGCTCATGCACGCTCCAACCGGCCTAGGATGTTCCACATTCAGGAGATATCTATATGAAAATACATAAAGAAACCATTCTCCAGTGCGCATTTAGAAACGTTATGACAGACCAAGCAAACAGAAAGAACACAATGAAATATAGTCCTACAGTTCTGCTGGACAATTTTTCCATTTTAGTGGAAACAGATTCATACAAGCAAACTGATTGGTTACGATTCAGTTGGATCATTAGCCTGTATCTTTAGAGTAATGGTGAATGCCATCAATATAATTATCACTCATCCAGATAAATCTGATATGGACAATAAAGAATGGATTTGCTGGTTTGGTATCAAGCAATTGTTTCAAGTATGTTGATTTTGGAAAAGCATTACCAGCTTGATTTCCTATGAAAGACTTGTTGGAGCATTTTTAGCAGACGTTCATAAACTTACTGAAATTAAAGAGTACAGCAATGAGTATATGAGAAAAGCACATGCAAATTAACATCAAAGTGTGCGACTTCTGTCTAGTTACAAACCAACGGTAACTCCATTGTTTGTTTTGAAACTAGGTGCATCTGAAGGACAGGAGACCAATACAGTAAGATTGGTACCTTATGAATACAAGAATGATTTTCTTGATAGAGTAAGATTGGTACCTTATGATTTATGAATGCAAGGATGATTTCTCAATACATTAAGATTGGTAACTCAGGAATGCGATGATTTCTCAGTACGGTAAGATTCATACCTTAGGAATGCAAGGATGATTTCTTGCCAGGTAAGAACGAATGCTGCAAATACAGCAGCACTGCTCTTTTAGTCCTGCTGCAATCTAAGGATACCTGTTAGGAACCAAAAACTCTAGTGTCAGTTACCACCACGCAGTCAACAAGCAAAGAAGATAACAATAACCCAGGCAAAGCAAACCTCAAGGTACAAATGTTTGGGTGCATAGTTCAGCTTGCTCTTTGGTCTGAACCACTAGCTTGAGTAAACTGAGGTGAGTGCGCTGGGAGGACTAAGTGTGGATGGGTGGGAACCGGTGCTGCTACAAAAACCAAGTAATGCAGAATTATTCACAAAGGGGGGGAACACTTAAATAGAACACTAGAAAATATGTGGGGAGACAAATGGACGATTATGTTCATGTTAGCACAATAATTTCAGGGTGAAAGAACATCTTGTTTAGTGAATGTAGTTAGTTGCAGTCTTGCAGAGTCATGTGAAAACTCCAATTAAATTACCAAGCACCAGCTGCTGGTGTGCGGATTGTTAAAAGGAGTCTCAAGAAGCTGATGTGATATGCTTGAGAACCAATTTGACAATTGAAATCCATTAGAACTGGTAGTGTCATCATGGAAACCTCCTAAGTGAGATAAGTATAGAGATGCAAAACCACAAAAATCTTCCTAAACCAGCATTCTTATGTTCTTTAAACTTAACTGGAGAAATGAATGTAGTTCAATGACTGCAACGTACATTACTACAAAGAACTGCTTGTTACCTCTGCTGATATACTTACTGATCTCATATGTCATGTTGGTCAAACTTAAAATTTGTGAACAACCATTAGTGTAAGATTTATAAAACAGTTATATGGCCATAAAAATAAAACGACATAAAATATAGGCAAGTACAGCTACTGTGTTGATCTGAACAAAAACAAATTCAAGCTAAATGAAACTCGTGATGGTTAACATGAGCATGTCACATTGCATGGGAAATTAAAAAAACACGAGATGCACACTCACTGAACAGATATGTTGTAAAACAATTTCCAGCTTACTTGAAAGGCTCCAAGCATATCATGTTTTTCTTAAGAAAGACAAGACCTACTAAATACTGAAAAATGTGAAATGGACAAGACTTACCAACTAAAAAGGGAGCCTGGATAGTGGGCCGAGGTGTTGGCGATGTATTGTTAAAGTTTGATCCGGTGAGCTGCACAAATTGATTTCCTGGCACATTGTAACCATGCATTGCCACATAACCATTGCCGCCACCAGAAATGGATGGGTTCAATTGGCTAAATGGTTGGTTAGCAGTATTTGCTGCGGTTGGGACTCCATAAATTGGAATGTATTGCTGACCAACATATGGGTTTAATGTACCCTACAAAAAGACCTTTTGTCAGAACCAGTTGATGCTTTGTACAACTCTATGTTGTGCAATAATATTAAACTTAATATTTTTCACACTTCAACCTGTGGATAGATGTATTCGGTCCCATATGTAGTGTAACTGCAAAAAGAAGAAAATGAACTGAATGTGCTTCTTATTGGCTTCCAAACAGTGACATTATGCTCCATCAACACAAATGAATTTGATTGTTTGATCATTTTCAAAAGAGGGGAGAAAAGGGTGGGATGGGTATATGCTAATGGGAAACAGCATGTGTACAAGCTACACTAAGTAGATAGCATAATATTTACTGTTACCAAAAGTATAGCTCATGAGAAGGGGAAATTTAGCAGCGTCGTCAGAGTACACAATGGAAAAATAAAGCCTGGACATGGCAACTGGCAAATATACCAAAAGTAGACTATGGTGGTGATCGGTTCGGCTGAAAAGCTCATGGCTTATGGCTGAAAACACTGTAGCTGGCTGAAAAAAGTACTGTAGCTGACAGAGGCTTATTTAGCATAATTAAATTTTAAAAAATTTAAAAATATAAAAATATGTTAGCCCATTACGTATAATACAAACAAATATGGGAAAAAAAGAACCGGCAAAAAAGCTCAACAAAAAGCCAAAAGTTTAGAAAAAGACGAAACTTATGAATAGTGAAAAATAAGCCAGAAGCCAGAAGCCGAAGCCGAGTTGATCAGGGCCAGTAAGAAAAAGTAGGCTGTATAGGACGTTCCGCATTTACAGGACAAATAGAAAAATATATCCACATATATCGTGAACCCCAATAACCAAAGTTCTGACTTCTCTTTAAGAAAGTTGTCATTCTTTTATCTAGTAAACCTCTAGTTATAACAACTTGGATTTCTTCACAATCGTGCAATATCGAAGGAAAAAGAGCTAATCCAGCTGTGTTTACTGGTGAAACTAAATGCATCCCATCATATTTCCATACCCAAGTGATAAATGGGGAAGAAGGGAATGGGCAAAAGCTAGAGTAAATATCTTTAAAAATGTTGGCAGCATTGCAATTCCACAGTTCACATATGTTTCTCTAATCAATTAAATTTCAGAAAAAATTCTCTTGTACGGAAATTTTAGGCAAATGCACTAGATTGGAATGTAGTTAATGTTTGCAATGCAAGGGCCTACAATATATAAAACATGAACAAGTTCAATTCAACAGTTATGAACTAGCTGCCTAAGAATAGCTTGAAGGTCATGAATAGGTCATCTAAGGACAAGGTGGAAGTCCTAAATACGCTGTCTTTTATGCCAGTTAATTAGCATCAGTGATACTTCATCAAATCACCGAGTTTCCTTTAAACTTTTGTTATAAATAAGCTGATTGGAAAAGTTAATGGGTCATATCAAACAGATCATCTTACCTGTATTGTGGAACAGGGAATCCTTGGTAGTACCCAAGTGGAAGTGGCCGGTGCTGACCATAACCCCCAAAGTAAACGCCCCTTGGAACTGGAACACCAAAGTAGGACCCGGCTGATCTTGGCCGCCCTATAGAGAATGCGTGTTTTCAGAACAAATGCATATAGAAAGAACACTGTTATCACCACATGAGTAACCCCACGAATTGATTAAGAGGGTAGCCAGAAGGGCATATTTACAGCCATCATATGCCCATGAGAATAAGCATGTTGTAACTTGAAAGTAAAATGCATGCACACCATAGACATCAATGATCAATCCCATATTAGTAATTCTGTTTACTGGAATCTCATTATTGTCTTGATCTTAGGTGTGATTGCAACCTAAGTAAGAAGGCCTGGCTATTTCCTTTCTGAATTCCTAGTTGCCTTACTTAATGAAGGACAATTGGGGATGAATTGAATTCCAGATTAAGCGCCATGGTAAAACTGATTGATTCAGTTTGTGGAATACAACACTATCATCCTAAGACTCCAGTGTATTAGCTTTTTGCTGGAACGCAGCCCTTAGAGCTTAGACACAGTGATCTCCAAATGCGCTTACAGGTTAGAGCAAAGAGGTTTTAGAGGAGAATAATACCGAGGGGCACGGGAGGCTGTGCGCGGCCTAGCGACGCCAGGTTACAATTGGCTTGCCTGCCGTCGATCACCGGCGTCGGGTCCTCGCAGGCCTTCCTCGCCGACTCGGGGTCGCGGAATGTCACCTGCGCACATGTAACTCGTAAGCCAAGTAGCCAACACTGCTCCAGCGCTTCCATGGAAGCAGAAACAACAGCAGTGAATCAAGGGAGAAGCGAGCACTGACGAAGCCGTAGCCCTTGGAGCGGCCGGAGTGCCGGTCGGTGATGACGACGGCCTCGAGGATGTCCCCGAAGCGCTCGTAGAAGCGGCGGAGCCTGTCGCTGGTGGTCTCCCAGGCGAGGCCCCCGACGAAGACCTTGGTGTAGGTGGTGTCCCCGAAGGGCGAGGCGAGCAGTTGCAGCCCCGAGCTGGAGCTCGACGCCGAGGCCGACCCGGACGCCGACCCCGCGTGCTGCTGCTGCAGAGCCATCGGGCAAAGAGTGGAGACTAGAGAAGCGGGCGGATCGCTGGATTCGAGGCGGGAATTGGAGGGGTTCTCCGCTCGCCGCGACCCCGCTCCCTCGGGTGCCGCGCGAGGGGGATTGGGGGAGGCGGGAGTGGAGTGAATCGGCGGTGGAATGGAAGAAAAAGGTGGGAGGAAGAGGACGACGACGAGGGGAAAGGGGATTGTGATTGGGGCCGGGTTTTCGCGTTCGGCTGGCGCCACCTGCTACGGGAACCCAACTCACTTGCCAGCAAGACCGGACACAGCATTTGCCCAGCCCCGCTGGCTTACTGGAAAAACTGTGACTTATGTCTGAAATTACACAATAGTGATTAAAATTTTATTATAGCTGAAGGTGACTTATTTGACGTAATTAAATTTAAAAAATTTAAAAATAGAAAAAAAAATATGCTAGCTCATCAGGGATAACGCAAATAAATACGGGAAAAAAGACCGGCAAAAAAAGCTAAAAGTTAAGAAAAAGACGAAATTTATGAACAGTGAAAAATAAGGCAGAAACTAGAAGCTAAAACTGAAATAAGCGGGCATCTTTTGCGCTTCGGCTTTTCCGAAAGACGGAATAAACGGAAAGATTTTTTATAGCAGAATTTTTTAAATGGTTTTTAAAATCACAGTGCCTATGCATAAATATATATTTTATATTCTTAGTTTAGGGCTGCATTAAACATCAATTATCAAGTGATTGAATGTATACGTGTTTTGAGTTACTGATGTATGATTGTATTTGTCATCCGTGCCTGATGTTACTGGATTTTATATCAATTACTTTTGTGCTAATAGGATACTGTAAGCCGACGATAGCTAATTCTATGCTAGACAATCAAAATGCAAGGTTTTTCTCTCTCGGAAGACTCCAAAATATGTTGTTGTTGGTAAACTCCGAGCACGTTTTTGTTACATCATCTTTGACATTCCAATGGGATTAATTGTAGACAAACGAATTGCAAATATGCACTAGCATAACTGTAGATAACCTTGCGTAATAAACTTTTTTATGCATATTTACACTATTTCCGTGTTGTGCTCCATCAAATTTTGTTCGTTTTCCGGACTAGTGTAAATCAATGTGTAGTTTATTTATTACTCTTTTCTCTCGCAAAAAGGCACTATTGCTTTTCGGGGCTTGAGTTTCCCTTTTGCCATTAATACTCTTGCTACATCCTTTTTCGGTCTACTAGAGGAAACTTATTTTTGGGTATGTTCTTTTTTACTTCTAAAAACTGTTTTTTGACTTTTCTATAATAACTAGTTTTTAAACAGAATATCTTTTCAAGATAGGGTCTCCTAATTAATTATAGTACATACTGTACCGGCTTCATTTATATCGGCAAAAACTGCACGTGAGTTTTTATTACTCTATAATCTCTCGTATGAACAGTCCAAAAGTTATAAGCTACAACCAAAATACATAAACTTCGGTCAAAAAGAACGTACCCTTATCTGCTGATCCTTGATGGGCCTTCTGAAATCTCATACGGCATTATTCGTGTTGTAGTGAGTGCATCACATTGACCACACCTATTTCCAGAAAATTCTGAGTAAATACTCCTCTTTTCACACTCCTAGTGTATCACTACTACCAAGCAAAAGCATGTAAATTTTGTGATCACGGTCATTAACTAATTACCAGTAGAAGGAATTTAATAACTAATCACTCTGTCTTCCTGAACCTTCATTGAAAACAATAACTATTTCCTCTACAATATCAAGATAGAATTATCACCAAAACAATTCAATGCTAAATGTATTTAGGTCTGTAAACCTAGTTAAATTATTAGTTTGGATTAAGTGGCAAAAGTCAAATAGAAATTAACCGGGTGATGTATGTTGCGTGCCAGCATTTTTCGCATTAAGAAATAATTGTTTACTTGGGACTTTGGCTGCAAAGCTAGGTTTTCACATGGAACAAATGGTTTCCATGTTAATTTTGATACATAAGAAGCAACGATAAGTTGTCATTAGTTGATTAAATATTAATTCTTCCTTGGTCAAAAATTTATAGTTAAATCTTGGCCGCATGGCCATTCGTTTGTCATACATATCCTTACTCGATCAGGCCACAGAGATATAATATTATCTGCAATAAAATTATTCTAGAAATTTAACGCAAAGGTTGTTTTAGCTAGTTTATAGGTTGGTTTTTTTACCGTGATCACTATTTAAATTGTATATTAGGGCCATGCTTAGAAATGTTCTAAGAAGCGAAAAAAAAAAAGATATAGTGACAAGATTTTACATCTCATGAACAAGAAATAACCTGTATCAACCTTTTGCATATGAAAATTCGTATAGTATTAGCATGATCTTCCTTTCAATTTAGCGATGCCAATTAGTAGAATATACAAGCTAGCTATCATTTACTAAGTAAACAAAGGAAAGAAATTATAAACAGAGTAAGACGAGAATTCTACCCTGGCATCTGGTGTAGGCATATGCAAAAGTTGGTCGTAGTATGAAAGAATAATACTTTCCTTGGCCTCGTTATTGGACAGTAAGGGTGTGTTTGGTTGATGGAATGGGGAGGAATGGGATGTGATGATTCCAGTTTTTTGGGATGGGATGGAACGGGATGGTTCTGTTAGGATGTTTGGTTAGTGGGATGGAATGGTTCTGTTTTTTGTTTGGTTAGTGGGATGGAGAAGAATGGAACCGTTCCGTTTCTTGTTTGGTTGATGGGGGGAGGCGCGGGCGGGAGGTCGCGGCGGCCGGGAGGTCGGCGCAGGAGGACGGCGCGCGGCGGGAGGACGGCGGCGGGAGGACGCCGCAGAGGTCGGCGCCGCGGAGGCGCCGGCGGGAGGCGCGCATGGCGGCGACGAGGCCGTCGCGGCGGCGGCGCAGAAGGCCGGCGGCGGGAGGACAGCGCGGGAGGACGGCGCGGTGGAGGACGGCGGCGGAGGACGCCGCATGAGGTTGGCGCGGCGGAGGTCGCGCGGCGGCGACGAGGCCGTCGCGGGTGGCGCGCGCAAGGTCGGCGCGAGGCGGCAGCGGAGGACGGCGCGAGGGAGGCGCGGCGGAGGACGGCGCCGCGGCGGAGGCGCGCGCGGGAGGTCGCGCGGCCGGGAGGTCGGCGGCGGGAGGCACGGCGGGAGGTCGGGCGGCGGCAACGAGGCGCCCGGGATGGATTCGTCCGGGAAAATTTTGGGATGGGTTGATTCCGAATTTTGAAGGAATATTCCTTTAGGAGGAATGGTTTGCTTCCACTTCATGCCATTCCATCCCATGATCCAAACAGCTGGATGACCTTAAAATTAGAACAGGATGGTTCCATCCCGTGGCCATTCCACCAACCAAACACACCCTAAATGATAGGGAGGAGTAGCAGATGCATGAAGTGGATTGTTTTTCTTGCCTCTGACGTGGCAACCTGCACGCCGAAACGGACACCTGGATCACCAACAAGTTCATGGCTTCAGGAGTAAGCAAAGGTCGTGTAAATATCAGCAAGAAGTGATTGGCACAGGGGCTGCCACGCAGCTAGCAAAGGAAATTATAAATATTGAGCCTAGGAATCGACTTCATGCAAGTGTATATTGGGCCGTTCATTTCGCTTTTTTAGCGGCTAAAAAATAAGAAAAAATAAAATATTATTATATCTTTACATATGTAAAGGGAAAAATAGAAAAATGATAAAAAAAACCCCAAAATAAAAAAGCAAACACGTTTATTCCGGCTTGAAGTTGTTTATAGCCATCCCGTTTGAACACTACGGAAGATTAGCATACGCTGCAAGTAACGTTGGAGACTAGCCCTGGTTCACCGTCCAATCGGGATATGAACAAGCCTCGTAGTCTTCTGCTTGCAAGGAAAGAAAGAAGGAACAGTCAGTCGTGCGGACCCCGTTCTCGGGCCTGTCTGTTTGATTATCTGAACCCGAGCCAACCTATTTACCGTCCGTTGCGTTTTCTGTGTACACCGAGAACCCCCGGCCCCGAGAGCCGACTTTGCTCGGATGGTGAGGTGTGTCAGCGTGCAGCTCACTTATCTGAGTTCGAACCTTGGGCGTTTACTGTTTATATAAATAATACCTCTCTTAGAGTACACGTGTCTTTGAGTACTATTTACATGAATAGTACCTTTTAGAATACACGTGTATATAAACATGTTCAATTATCAAAGTATATGTCTGTGCTCTATAAGATTTTAGGTATCTGTTTTATCTAGAAAGCATGTGAACATGAGTGTGGATGTGCGGATATGTGAGCACGACTATGTAAGAAAACCCTGCCCCTTCGAGGGATGCCTCGTCGCCAGCGTCAACCGTGGCAGTAGGGCCATTGTGGCATCTGGGGGCGCCTGGAGTGCTGCTCCGGGGCGCCATGTCCCGCGCGCCCGCTGTCAAGTTGCCTTCCGCCAAGCGGGCAGCGGAGCTCAAGGCGTTTGTTGAGGAACCTGCCAATTTTGCAGCGCTGGCTGCTGCCTTCAACAGGTAGACCTCACTCTCCATTGATCTACATGTTGATTTTCATGCTTGCTCAAAGTGTTATTTGATTTTGTTTAACAATGGACAGGTATAGTGTGATTGATAATTAAAAATGTACTCTTTTGGTGTATTTTAAGGTTGTCGTGTGCTGTTTGAGTAATTGTGTGATGTTGATAGCTAGCACTGCGTGATATTTTAAGGTCAGGTGATTGCTCACCAAAGCAAGTCCTTTTCTTGTTTAGTTGATGATGGGGTAGAGCCCACAGGGTATTGGCTTATTGCACATGCACTGGATAAGGCAACTTCAAGTGCTTTTAACAGCCAACTGTAGCATAAGCAGTATTATGATTACATGACTCGTCCAATTGGTTACTAGCTAAATGCGAATAATGCTAGCTTATACCTTTATGAAGCGTTGACCTTGAATTGTCGCTTAGCGTTCGTTTTAAACCACAGGGAGTGTCAACGAATTGTCAGTTTGCGTTGTTCAAACTTCAGAGCATGTAGATTTATCGTCATTTTTGTGTACCTTGAACCATTAGCGAGTGGGGATCTACTCTCCTTCAAAGGTTTAGGGTACACATATGTACTGTCTGTTTATGTTGTGCAGATTTCAGGTTAATGTCAGTTGCTCCTTGATGGTTTTTTTAGTTAATGCTTAAGTGCCTAGTAACTATTAAGTCTTCTCTTAGAAGATTTACTCACTATCGGTTTTTGTTGTTGAGAAGCCTTAGGCGTCGCTCGGTTTTTGTTGTTGCACTGTAGCTGGCTGAAATTGCACTGTAGCTGGCTGAAATTACACTATAGCTGATGATGACTTATGTGGCGTAACTAAATTTAAAAAAAATTAAAAATAGTAAAAATATGTTAGCCCATCACAGATAATGCAAACAAATAAAGGAGAAAAGAACCAACAAAAAAGCTCAAAAAAGCCAAAAAGCTAGAAAAAGACGAAATTTAGGAATAGTACAAAATAAGCCAGAAGTTTAAGCTGAAATAAGCCTAGTAATCGCCATCTTGCATTGTTTGGAACCTCTAGGTAATTGTTGGTCCATGTTAGAAACTTTCGATTACTGTTGTTTAGTACTATTTAGCTTTAGTTTATTGTTCACTTACACTGTTTCATAATTTAGTGCATTTTTTATATTGTTCTTTGAAAGTCTTGAGAAATTGTGGAGGTGTTAGTGAATTCTATCTTTCAATGTCATTGCCACGTGGTCATGTTATCTTAAGCTCTTCCATAGTATTTGTTGCATGGATGAACATCCATGGGCACTTTAGAGTTGGTAGTAAATTCGACAATTGGAAGGTTGCTTTGTAGTTAGTATTTGATCACCGGATTTCAACTTAAGCATGTATTACATACTTTTCTAATGTTCTTGTTTACTTTGGAAATACATCATTTCACTACTATGAAATTGCTATATTAAGATATCCCTATATTTGGATAGGATCCTGAGTTGATTGTATTTAGTTAGGCTCCAAGTATAGATGGATACGAAATCAATCTTCTTGATTATGTAAATATCATGTATATATATATATATATATATATATATATATATATATATATATATATATATATATATATATATATATATATATATATATATATATATATATATATATATATATATATAGTATAAATAATGAGGGTATCATGGTGCCCAGCTCCAATAGTTTCGGCCATCGGATTGCTTTACAATTCGTGCAAACTATGAACTTGCTAAATTGCATGTTTGTATAAGAAAACAAATATCCAAGCCGTTAAGAGCATTATCCCCTGATTTTTGGATTCCTTTCCATTGATAACCCATGCGACACATTCCATTTAAAGAGGATCATGGTTTCCTTTTGAATTTGTTTGAACCGAGCATGCTCTTTCCTATTTTTAAATGATGCAGATTTACTTGTGTGTCCAAAAGTACACACGTTGGCCATCAACTGTACAAATTATTCAAAAGTTGCAAATGACAACAAACATTTGCGGAAAGCCAGTTGTTTCACATACCTTTTGAATTTCCTATACTAATAATTGTCAATCTGATCTCAATGTCAAGGATACTTTTTAAGACAATTTAATCGTGAAATGAATTTGTAAGTATATACCCTTTTTAGATAATTTTTTAGTATATACCCTTTTTGAGATAATCTGTGAGTATATACTTTCACATACCTTTTGAATTTCCTATACTCATAATTGTCAATCTGATCTCAAAGTCAAGGATACTTTTTAAGATAATTTAATTGTGAATTGAATTTGTGAGTATATACCCTTTTTAGATAATTTGTGAGTATATACCTTTTTTGAGATAATCTGTGAGTATATACCCCTTTTAAGATAATTCAATTGAGTTTAATTTCAAAAATAAAACTCTAAAGTCAAAGACTTAAAAATAATTTCTGCAAAAATATCTTCATACAATAAGTAGATACCCACATGATCTTGGAATTAATACAAATCAGTTGCTTATTGCCTTGAAAGCTGGTTCAACTATTCAACATTAATGCGGTAGCAAAGCAAGAAGACCTGCCAAATTAAATACCATGGCACCTTTTTCTTTCTATATCAGTGAATGCGATTGGGTTGACCCGTTATTTCTTGTACCCATTCCAATGGCACACATCATAAAGCAATCTAAAGGTAGCGGGGTATGGTGCCCAGGCACCATGGTGTCCCATTTCAATGTCCTCTCTCTCTCTCTCTCTATATATATATATTCATGTGTGTGTGTGCCCTGGCTGATTGTGCCGATTCCATCCAATTTTCTTTCTCCTATTCCCCTTTACTCACATGGTATCAGAGCCTTTCTTCCTCCACAAGAGATGACTTCCTCTGGCTCAACCATCCTATGCTCCGGCTCCACCTCCTCAGCATCATCTGGTGTTCTTCCTTTTCCATTACTTGGTCATCTTATTAATGTCAAACTAACAAGGAAGAATTATTTTCTATGGAAGGCCTAGTTCTTGTTGTTCCTTCAAATCCAACAACTTCTTGGCTTTGTAGATGGCATGTCCATTGCGCCAGCACGGATGTTGATGCAGACCACGACCGACATCGCAACAAAGGTGCCGGACCCAGCGTTTCAAGCATGGCTACAGTAGGACCAAATGGTCCTCACTGTACTACTTTCGTTTCTCTCAGAAGACGTGCTTGCGCAAGTTTTGTTCCTGAGCACCACACAACAGGTGTGGGTGACTCTAGAAAAGATGTTTTCTACCCACTCAAGAGCCCGGATCATGATGATTCGGATAGAGATAGCTAACTTCCACAAGAAGGATCTTGCGATGACAGCGTACTTCAATCGGATGAAGATGCTTGCTGACACATTGATGTCGGTAGGGCATCCAATGCAGGAAGAAGAGATCATCACGTACATCCTCTCCAGCCTTGATGCAAACTACAACTCCCTTGTCATGTCTGTTACGACAAGGCCAAACACAATCTCACTCAGCAATCTCTATGCATATCTCATAAGCTATGAGATGTGCAAGGAGATGAACAAGTCTACTCTACAGATATTTGTCTCCTCTGCCAACTACGTGTCACGTGACAAGGGCAAGCATAGCTACAACAACAAAAGAGGGTGTGGCTGCGTCAAGGACAGTGTGCCATGATGAACTAAGGAGAAGGTAGCTTCTACAAGCCAAGAGACAGACCAGTATGTCAAGTCTATGGAAAAAACGAGGATTAAAATGCTACCACCGTTTCGACCACTCCTACCAGTCCGATGACATCAAGATGGCCGTGCTCGCGACAACTTTTCCCTCGTATTTCATGGATCTAAATTGGTATACAGATACTAGGGCTATTGACCATATCACAGTGGAGCTCAACAAGATGACAACAAGAAAGAGGTACCATGGCAAGGAGCTAGTCCAGACCGTGAACGGTGCAGGTTTGTCTATCCTTCATTGTGGTCAATATGTTCTCAAAACTCCTACTAGCCTTCTTAAACACAAAAACATTCTCCATGTGCCGCATTCATCTAAGAATTTGCTCTCTGTTCATCGCCTTGCCTCTGACAATAATGTCTTTCTTGAATTCCATCCCACGCATTTTTTTTGTGAAGGATCGGGTCATAAAGAGAGTTCTTCTTCAAGGCACATGTGAGAGTGGCCTTTATCCCATCTTAGCAATCAATAAACATGTCCTGTCTAGTGTCAAGCTTCCCCATGACAATTGGCACCAACGGCTTGGGCATCCTTCGTTTCCAGTCATTCAACATGTCATGTCTTCCACTAAAGTAGGTTCTTGTGTTAGGGACCTAAATAAATCAATTTGTAATGCCTGTCAAGCAGGTAAAAACCATCAACTTCCTTTCTAGATCGTCTAGAATTTCCAAAGCACCTAGAACTTGTTTTTCGGATGTTTGGGATCCTGCCCGCACTTCAACAGGAGGATACAAATATTATCGATGATTTTAGCAAGTTCACTTGGGTGTATCTCCTTAAAAATAAAGCTAATGTGTTTCAAATATTCCTTTGATTTCAAAGTCATGTTGAACGACTCCTAAACACAAAAATTCTTTGCTCCCAAAGTGATTGCGAAGGTGAATATCAGAAACAAAACAAATTCTTTTAGAAAATCGACATAGAACATCATGTGGCTTGTTCACATACCCACCAACAAAATGGTTCCATAGAACATAAACATAGACATATCGTTGAGATGGTTTGACACTTTTTGTCGTTTTTGGGATGAGGCATTTCTCATGGCATGCTATCTTATTAATCGCCTTCCTAGTAAAGTTATTCAAAATCTCTGTCCTTTGGAGAAACTATTAGGTATTAAGCCAAGCTATACCCTGATTCACACGTTTGGATGCTTGAAAGCATCTAGGCCCCTAAAAATGTTAGTTTTGGTAATTAATGAATTTATGTGAATATGGGACTAATGTGTGCATTAAGTGTTTGAAAGGATAAGTTCAAATGGCAAAGAAAGAGGCTCACAAAATTTCCCATGAAGATTCAAGATCTCTAGGGCGACAAGGTAAATAGTTTAGGTATCTATTTTGTTTTACCGGTCTTGGAGTTAGGTTGGAAGACCGGATTATAGGATAGACGCCGTACTATTAAGAGGGATCATGGTGATTGCTTGATCATGTTCAAATGTGCCCTTTGGATCAATTTAGGATCATGCATGCACTTAGAAATTAAAATCAAACCAAATCTGTGCATTGTCAGAAAATCCGGTAGTTCCGGTGTGTATTCGGCGGAACTACCGCAGTCCGTAGTACCGGCGCCCAGCGAACGCTTTTTCGAGAGCGCCGGACTCGGACTTAGTCTCTGAAACGGAAGTACCGCGGGTTGACCTGCGGAACTACCGGATCGCCGGTAGTACCGGGCACCCGAGCGGAACTTTAATTCCAGAGAGCGCCCGGAGTTTAACTTAGCCTCTCTGAAAACGGAAGTACCGCGGTTTTACCTGCGGAACTACCGCATGTGCGGAAGTTCCGGATACCTATGCGGAATGTTATTTCCAGAGAGCGCCGAGAATAAGACTTAGACTCGTTGAGATCGGAAGTACCGGGTCTTGGAGTGGAACTTCCGGACGTCCGAAAGTACCGCGTTTTTAACGGCGGTAGTACCGCACTCATTGACCAACGGTTGCCGACTCTCGACATAGCCGTTCGACCGGTCACTAGAGTCCGTAGTACCGCGGTTTTGCTGTGATGAGTACCGGATTTCTGAATTTTCAGGATTGTTTATTGTAACGGCTATTTGAGGTTGGTGAGGGTATAAATACACCCCCACCAGAACTTGGACAGGTTGTTGAACATCCATTGAATACATTTGAGCCTAGTGCAACCTCTCACACCTCATTCACTCACTTGTGCATTCATTTGAGGTAGTTGACCCAAAATTCAAGTGCATTGCATTCTAGTTGATCCATTGAGCACTTGAGTGAGATCAAGCGCAGATGGTCTATTCTCTTGGTGCTTGCCGGCACCTAGACGGCTTGGCGGAGTTTCGGTGATCTTCTCAAGAAGATTGTGAGAAGGCCCGGAAGATTGTGAAGGCTTGGAGCTGCCTACCCGGAGAGGGAAAGGGCATCCAATAGTGATCGAGGTGTTTAGGCTCATTCGTGGAGCCGGTCCGATTCGTTCGGGTTTACCTCAACGTGGACTAGGGGAGACCGGCAAGTCTCCGATCACCACGGTAAAAAGTAATCGTGTCAATTGTGGTTTGCTCTCTTGTGATCATTTTCATTCAAGCAACACTCTTCATTCATATTATTTGATTGCTTGCTTAGTTAGAGTAGCAATTGTTGTTCTCTACTATTCGTTATTGATCTTAGTCGATTACTTGTGCTAGTGTTAGTGTTATCTTGCTTTATCAATCCATCAAGTTTAAAATTGCTAATTAGAATTAGACGAAAATTGTAAAACCTCCTATTCACCCCCCCTCTAGTCGGCCTCCTCGATCTTACAAGTGGTATCAGAGCTTGGTCTCTCAAATTTAGACTTAACCGTCTAGAGAGAAAAGGATGGCTAGTGAGGGTATAGCAATAGGAAAGGCACCTCTATTTGATGGCTCAAATTATGCTTATTGGAAAATTAGAATGTCTATTTATTTAAAGGCCATGAGTCCTCAAATTTGGAAAGTCGTAAATGAGGGTTACGTTATGGCTCTTGATCCGGATCACCCAACGGATCAAGACGGGCGTAATGCTCATTTAGACGCCCAAGCTATGAATGCTCTATTTGGAGCCTTGAACGCGGATGAGTTCAATAGGGTGAGCAATCTTGAGACGGCTCATGCTATTTGGACTACCCTTTCGGAAATACACGAAGGGACATCCACGGTCAAGGAGGCCAAATTGCATCGGCTTAGGATCAAATATGAGACATTCACAATGTTGCCCCATGAAGACATTAATGAGATGTACTCAAGACTCAACAACATTGTGAATGAGCTTAAGGGCCTTGGAACTAACCTTCCGATCTTGATATTGTTCGAAAGATGCTTAGGGCCTTGCCGAGAAATATGAAGTGTTGGTGACTCTCTTCCTCAACTCACCGAGTTGGCAAGAATGACACCAACGCAATTGTTGGGCAACCTCATCACCAACGAGCTCTAAAGAAAGACAAGGAAGAGCTCTTGGAGCAATCTTCTTCCAAGAATAAGAAGATCACCGCTTTCAAGGCTAAAGCGGTAATGAGTGAAGAATCAAGAAGATGATGAGGAGGACTCAAGAAGAATTTGCGCTTCTAGTAAGAAGAATGAAGAAGTTCATGAGAAGACGCCCATTTCGGAGTACAAGCCATGAGAAGACCAAGAAATGGCATTCTTCCTCCAACAAGAAGTTTAGCAACATTCGTTGCTATGAATGTGATGAGAAGGGGCACATTGCTTCTCAATGTCCAACAAAGAAGGATGACAAGGAGAAGTCGTCAAAGAAGAAGAACTACAACGGCAAGAAGAAGCTTTTCAAGAAGCTTCACAAGGATGGCAAGAATGAAGCCCATATTGGTGAGTGGAACTCCGAAGAGGAGTATTCGGACTCTGACTCAAGCGAGGACGAATCTCCCAAGAAGAAAGGGCTTGTGAGCATTGCAATCAAGGAGGCTCCATCACTATTCTCCACTCCTACATGCCTTATGGCTAAAGGAGAAAAGGTAAACTTGCTTGATGATGATGAGCCTTCATATGATGACTTGATGAATATGCTAGTTGAATTGAATGAATTTCTTGGAAAAGAAAAATCAAAGTTTAAGGTCTTAAAGAGAGAACACACCTCTCTCAAAGACTCTTATGAGGAGCTAAAGGAAGCTCATGATTTGCTTCTCCAAGAAAATCACAAATCTAGTACTAGCATTGGAGTTACTTGCAACATCTTGAATGAAATGTCTAGTATAGAAATTTCAAAGTCTAGCATATCTACTTGTTGTGATGATTTACTTGCCATACCTTGTTCATCAAGTGTAGATTCTAGAAATGCTCTAAATCTTGTTCATGATGATATCATTGCTAATGAAAACAAAAATTTAAAAGAACAAGTGCTAAAATTAAACAAAAGTTTAGAGAGGGCTTACAAGGGAAAGGAAACCCTTGATAAGTTACTAAGCGATCAAAGATGCTCTTTCAACAAAGAGGGATTTGGATATGTCCCCCAAAAGGGTAAGAAGCCGGTATACAAGTATCCAAGGTTTGTAAAGGAAAATGGTAAGTATTGCACAAAATGCCGGTGTATTGGACATATGCAAAATGATTGTTCTAAGAATAACATGCATTCCATTGGTTTATATGATTCTTACTATATGCTTAGAAAATCCACAAATGGAAATGTTATTGCTCATTTCATTGGCACCTCGATTTTGGGTGCTAAAAAGAAATCCATTTGGGTACCCAAGACCTTGGTCACTAACCTCCAAGGACCCAAACAAATTTGGGTACCTAAAAGAACTTGATCTTCTTTTGTAGGTGAACTACAAAACCGGTGGAAGGCATTGGGTGTTGGATAGCGGTTGCACCCAACATATGACCGGAGACCGAAAGATGTTCACCACATTTGAGAATGGAAGTAATGACAAAATCACATTTGGAGACAATAGCAAAGGAAAGGTATTAGGATTGGGTAAAATCGCTATCTCAAACGACCTTTCAATTTCTAATGTATCTTTAGTTGAATCATTAAATTTCAACTTGCTATCCGTTGCTCAAATATGTGATCTAGGCTTAACATGCTCATTCTCAAAAGAAAATATTGTAATATCAAAAGATAATAATAATGAACTAGTCTTCAAAGGCTTTAGATTTGGGAATCTCTATTTGGTAGATTTTTCTTCAAATGAGTCTTGTTTGAAAACCTGTTTAATTGCAAAAACTTCTTTGGGTTGGTTTTGGCATAGAAGGCTAGGTCATGTGGGAATGATTCAACTTAAAAAGCTCTTTAAGCATGACTTAGTGGTTGGCTTGAAGGATGTAAAGTTTGAGAAAAATCGACTTTGTAGTGCTTGTCAAGCCGGAAAACAAGTCGCTAATTCTCATCCTTCCAAAAGTATCATGTCAACCTCTAGGCCATTAGCGCTCTTACATATGGATTTGTTCGGGCCAACAACCTATAAGAGCATTGGAGGTAATAGCTATTGTTTAGTCATTGTGGATGATTACTCTAGATATACATGTGTCTTCTTCCTAAATGACAAAAGCGAAACCTCCGGGATTTTCAAAAGTTTTCAAAAAGGGCTCAAAATGAATTTGATTTTAAAATAAAGAAAATTAGGAGTGACAATGGTTCCGAGTTCAAAAATACAAAAGTTGAAGACTTTTGTGATGAACTTGGAATAAAGCACGAACTTTCCACAACCTACACTCCGGAGCAAAATGGAGTTGTAGAGAGGAAAAATCGAACATTAATTGAAATGGCTAGGACAATGCTTGATGAATATGATACTTCCGATAAGTTTTGGGCGGAAGCTATTAACACCGCATGTCATGCCATAAATCGCCTCTATTTACATCGACTCTTGAAAAAGACTTCCTATGAGCTTCTTGTTGGAAGGAGACCGAATATCTCTTACTTTAGAGTATTTGGTTGCAAATGCTATATTCTAAGAAAAGGTGTTCGGCTCTCAAAATTTCAAAGTCGATGTGATGAAGGCTTCCTTTTAGGGTATTCCTCAAATAGTAAAGCCTATAGGGTCTTTAATAAAAATTCGGGTTTAGTGGAAGAATCATGTGATGTTCAATTTGATGAAACTAACGGCTCTCAAGAAGAGCATGAGAACTTGGATAATGTAGGAGATGAAAGTCTTCGCAAGGCAATGGAGAACATGCAAATCGGAGACATCAAGCCAAAAGAGGATCCAACATCATCAAGCTCATCTAGACAAGTGGAACCACCCTCTTCTTCCACAACAAACGATATTCAAGTTATTGAAGATGAAGAAAAGAATAAACCGCAAAATATTTTCAAGATTCACAATGCAATAGCCAAGGATCATCCAATTGACCAAATATTAGGTGACGTAAGTAAGGGTGTTCAAACTCGCTCTAGAGTAGCTTCATTTTGTGAACACTATTCTTTTGTATCTTCACTTGAACCTAAGCGTGTAGAAGAAGCATTAGATGACCCGGATTGGATAAATGCTATGCATTAAGAGATGAATAACTTTGCTCAAAACGATGTTTGGACTTTGGTGGAGAGACCCAAGGAGCACAATGTCATTGGCACAAAATGGGTCTTCCGGAACAAACAAGATGAGAACGGAATTGTGGTAAGAAATAAAGCAAGGTTAGTAGCTCAAGGTTATACTCAAGTCGAGGGCTTAGATTATGATGAGACTTTTGCGCCCGTTGCTAGACTTGAATCAATTAGAATCTTGCTTGCTTTTGCATCATGCTTTGACATTAAATTGTTTCAAATGGATGTCAAAAGTGCATTTCTTAATGGTACAATTTCCGAATTAGTATATGTGGAAAAACCCCCGGGATTTGAAGATGCTAAATACTCTAATCATGTGTATAGATTGTCAAAGGCACTATATGGTCTAAAGCAAGCTCCTAGAGCTTGGTATGAGCGCCTTCGTAACTTTCTAGTATCAAAAGGCTTTAAAATTGGTAAAGTAGATACAACTCTATTCACAAAAATTATTGGAGATGATTTCTTTGTATGTCAAATATATGTTGATGATATTATATTTGGTTCTACTAATCAAGACTTTTGCAAAGAATTTGGTGAGATGATGTCTAGGGAATTCGAGATGTCGATGATTGGTGAGCTAAGGTACTTCCTTGGACTTCAAATCAAACAACTTAAAGATGGGACGTTTATAAGCCAAACAAAGTATGTGAAGGATCTACTCAAAAGATTCAGAATGGAAGAAGCCAAACCCATCAAAACACCCATGGCAACAAACGGGCATCTAGACCTCAACGAAGAAGGTAAGTCGGTAGATTTAAAGCTTTATAGATCCATGATTGGTAGTTTGCTTTATCTTACCGCATCTAGGCCCGACATTATGTTTAGTGTATGCATGTGTGCACGTTTTCAAGCTTCTCCAAAAGAGTGCCACTTAGTGGCCGTAAAAAGGATTCTAAGATATTTAAAGCATTCCTCAAGCATAGGGCTTTGGTATCCCAAAGGTGCAAAATTTGAATTAATTGGATATTCGGATTCTGATTATGCGGGATGCAAAGTGGATAGAAAAAGCACCTCGGGTAGTTGCCAATTTCTAGGAAGATCTCTAGTGTGTTGGTCATCCAAGAAACAAAATTCCGTAGCACTTTCAACCGCCGAAGCCGAATATATTTCAGCGGGAAGTTGTTGTGCTCAATTGCTTTGGATGAGGCAAACATTGTTGGATTATGGGATCAATTTTGATAAAATGCCTCTTTTGTGTGATAATGATAGTGCTATCAAAATATCCAATAATCCCGTTCAACACTCAAGAACCAAGCATATAGATATACGCCACCATTTCTTGAGAGATCATGTGAGCAAGGGAGATATTGAAATTAGCCACATCCGAACCGAAAATCAACTAGCGGACATTTTCACCAAACCATTAGATGAAAGCCGCTTTTGCAAATTGAGGAATGAATTAAATGTCATAGACTACTCAAATGTAGCTTGAAATCTCATTTCATCTATTTCTGCTCATTTGTTGTGCTCATATGGATTTTTGTTGGTTTTTCCCCTATTTTTGGTCAAAAATTCGTTTAAATTCATAAAAATTAGCTTCAAAATATAGCATTAGCTCAATTGATGCATAATGATCCTGAATGACTTTAGTTGGATGCAAAACTAGGGATCATTTGCAAAATTTCCAGATCTAAAAGTCAAATCCTGAAAAGTTCCAGAAAATCCGGAACTACCGCAGTCCATTGCGCGGTACTTCCGCTCCTGACAGAAAAACCAGAACTACCGCAGTGCAATCCGCGGAACTTCCGGAATTTCTGCGAACACGGTACTACCGGCGTGTTACGCGCGGTACTACCGCTTTCTGCGGGATTCAATGCGGATTCCAAAACCGCCAACTCCTCCAACCGTTACTCCTTTTCCTTTATCTCTCTTCTCTCTCATCTTCACTCCTCCCAAACCGCAGCCGCCTACTCCTCTCTTCTTCCTCTCCTCCACCCTCTCTCTCCCAAGAACCTCTCTCCTCTCCCGATCTTTGAATCCGAGGGGAGATCTTCGATTTTGGGTGATTCCTTGCACTCCCAGGGTTCTCCTCCTCCAACTTCACAAGGTAAATCGGATCAAAATCCACTTTTTATCTTGTTCTTAGAACCCTAGGTGGAGTTTAGGTTAAATTTGAAATGTGATGATTTTTGCTGAAATATTCTTGGGCAAAGTAGTTTGTTTGGGGTATTAGAATGCTTATACATGCATGCACTGGATTCAATCCAAGAAATACCCCAAAAATATTCAATTTTTATCATGCCCTAGAAATGTCCAGAAAAATCGGAACTACCGGACAAGCGGCCGGAACTACCGGGGTCCCGGAAGTACCGCATGTTTAATGCCGGAACTACCGGATTTCCTGGAAGTTCCGCAGTTTTGCCGCCGGTACTTCCGTTTTTCCTGGAACAGCAAAAATTCATTGTTTTCAATTTCAAACCTTCTTTTGCTTATTCTCCTCATACCTTGATTATCCTATTGTGTCTTTGAAGATGCCGAGGATGAAGAACGTCTCGCACAAGTCCTATGGGGGCACAGCTGGTCAATCCTCCTCTACTCCTGCATCTCAGACGGCGGAGCACAAGGGCAAGGGTCCCGCCTCCGACCCTGAGAGTGACTCAGAGGATTCGCATGAGAGCGGATCTGAGGCCTCGCATGAGAGCGAGGATTATGCGATCTCAGATGAGGAGATGCCTGAGGTAACTGCAGACGAAGAGGTGGACCTCGCCAAGATCACAAATGAAGATTATGCTATTCTTCGTCGTCGCAGTCAGTATGTACGCCCTCGAAACTCAATGAACCCCCAATTTCATTCAAAGTTTCAAGAGAAGGTGTACCAAGAGATGTATGGTCCTGCTCGCAAATTTGCTGCACATAAGTATGTGGACTGGGATCACTTGTCGCAGATCGACAAGTTCAGCGGTGCCTATCAGCTCTTTCAGCGAGCCGATATCCATCAACTTGTTGCATTCAAATGCAACTATATGGACAACATGATCAGGCAGTTCTATGCTACCCTGTACATCTCTCCCAACTTTGAGCATCTGAGTTGGATGACAGGGACCCAGTTCATTGAGTGCACCAGGCACGAGTTTGAGCTAGCACTTGGGACGGAAACCAGTGCATATGAGAAGGTGTTCAGCAAGCGAGCTCTTCCTATTGCTGCATATTCAGAGTACTATGACCAAGCTGCTGAACGGACACTGGGGACGACAAATGGCTTACTCCCTATTCCCAGTCTTGTCAACAGGATCATCAACCACACCATTCTTCCCAAGAGTGGGAATTATGATGCTATTCGTGGCCATGCGTGGAATGTAATTGATTACATTATGCGCGGCCAAAAGTTTGATGTGGTGGATCTTATCATCAGGGGGATCGACGCCAATAAGAATGACAAACAGAAAAGGATCAACTTTGCACCATTCATCATGGTTGTGATCATTAGGAAGACTGGATACCGAGGAGCACTCTGCACCCCGCACAAGCCATACAAGCCGCGTGCAGAGCCTCCTGTTCCTGCTCCTGTTCGTACCCGTGCTCAGTCTCAGCCACAGCCTCAGCCTCAGCCTCAGCATCAGGCAGCTGCTGATCCTCCTCCCCAGGGCGAGGGCGATGTGTCGCTTTCTCAGATTTACTCCGCCATACTCAGGCTAGAGGAGCGCCAGGATGTCTTGATCTCCACTGTGTCTTCCCTCGGTGATCGCGTATCAGCCTTGGAGAGTGCAGTTCATCCGCCTTCTCCAGTCCACTATGGTCGTCGCACTCGTCGTCGTGGTCCTCCTTCTCCTAGTGCAGCTCAGGACTACCTCCTCTTTTTGGTACTTCAATGCCAAAGGGGGAGAAATTGAAGCAAGGAGAAGCTTTTAAGTCTTATCTATCGTTGTAATAAAGTATGGTGAAATGAACCATGTAATGCTTATTGTGTGGTTTAAACTCTGTGGATGTTTAGTATTTTAATTTCTGATGCATTGTAATGAACTATGTCATGTCCCTAATGCAATGCTTGTTTACTTGTCTATTGCGTATCTTTGATTTTTTTGGTAAATGTGCTGAAATACTATAATGTAATCATGCCTAATAAATTCCTGCAAAATTTGATGCACATGTTTAGAGGGAGCTCTTTCTTATTAGTTTCTAAAATGCAAAAATTCCCCATGTTCTAAAATTGCTAAAATTTCGAAGACCTTGTGATATACATCTTGCAAATTAGGAGTATATCCAAATCTTAAATTCTTCTCATAAATTGCTCTTGTTGTCATCAATTACCAAAAAGGGGGAGATTGAAAGCAACTAGGCCCCTAAAAATGTTAGTTTTGGTAATTAATGAATTTATGTGAATATGGGACTAATGTGTGCATTAAGTGTTTGAAAGGATAAGTTCAAATGGCAAAGAAAGAGGCTCACAAAATTTCCCATGAAGATTCAAGATCTCTAGGGCGACAAGGTAAATAGTTTAGGTATCTATTTTGTTTTACCGGTCTTGGAGTTAGGTTGGAAGACCGGATTATAGGATAGACGCCGTACTATTAAGAGGGATCATGGTGATTGCTTGATCATGTTCAAATGTGCCCTTTGGATCAATTTAGGATCATGCATGCACTTAGAAATTAAAATCAAACCAAATCTGTGCATTGTCAGAAAATCCGGTAGTTCCGGTGTGTATTGGGCGGAACTACTGCAGGTCCGGTAGTACCGGGCGCCCAGGCGGAACGTTTTTTTCAGAGAGGGCCCGGACTCAGACTTAGTCTCTCGGAAAACGGAAGTACGGCGGGTTGACCTGCGGAACTACCGGATCGCAGGTAGTACCGGGCACCCGAGCGGAACTTTAATTCCAGAGAGCGCCCGGAGTTTAACTTAGCCTCTCTGAAAACGGAAGTACCGCGGTTTTACCTGCGGAACTACCGCATGTGCGGAAGTTCCGGATACAAGTGCGGAATGTTATTTCCAGAGAGCGCCGAGAATAAGACTTAGACTCGTTGAGATTGGAAGTACCGGGTCTTGGAGCGGAACTTCCGGACGTCCGGAAGTACCGCGTTTTTAACGGCGGTAGTACCGCACTTATTGACCAACGGTTGCCGACTCTCGACATAGCCGTTCGACCGGTCACTAGAGTCCGTAGTACCGCGGTTTTTACTGCGGTAGTACGGATTTCAATTTTCAGGATTGTTTATTGTAACGGCTATTTGAGGTTGGTGAGGTATAAATACACCCCACCGAACTTGGACAGGTTGTTGAACATCCATTGAATACATTTGAGCCTAGTGCAACCTCTCACACCTCATTCACTCACTTGTGCATTCATTTGAGGTAGTTGACCCAAAATTCAAGTGCATTGCATTCTAGTTGATCCATTGAGCACTTGAGTGAGATCAAGCGCGATGGTCTATTCTCTTGGTGCTTGCCGGCACCTAGACGGCTTGGCGGAGTTTCGATGATCTTCTCAAGAAGATTGTGAGAAGGCCCGGAAGATTGTAAAGGCTTGGAGCTCGCCTACCCGGAGAGGGAAAGGGCATCCAATAGTGATCGAGGTGTTTAGGCTCATTCGTGGAGCCGGTCCGATTCGTTCGGGCTTACCTCAACGTGGACTAGGGGAGACCGGCAAGTCTCCGATCACCACGGTAAAAAGTAATCGTGTCAATTGTGGTTTGCTCTCTTGTGATCATTTTCATTCAAGCAACGCTCTTCATTCATATTATTTGATTGCTTGCTTAGTTAGAGTAGCAATTGTTGTTCTCTACCATTCGTTATTGATCTTAGTCGATTACTTGTGCTAGTGTTAGTGTTATCTTGCTTTATCAATCCATCAAGTTTAAAATTGCTAATTAGAATTAGACGAAAATTGTAAAACCTCCTATTCACCCCCCCTCTAGTCGGCCTCCTCGATCTTACAATGCTGTTGGCCACATTTGCGACCATATAATAATCACAAGCTTGAGTATCGCTCCAAAACAGTGTGTGTTCATAGGACATAGCAACATGCATAAAGGATTCAAATGCCTCCATGTTCCATCTGCCCGGGTTTACATCTTAGGGATGTTGTGTTTGATGAACACAACTTTCCTTTCTCTCAACCTTCATCCTCTGTCCAGTTCTCATCCTTCACCGAACAAGCCATACTCTTGCCGCAATTTTCTAATCCTTCTGACCACTTTGAAGATAGCAACTTGTTGCTTTTGTTGGAAATATCTTGATTTAGAGTTTGAATCGAGTTCGAAACATAGTAGAGTCCGTCTCCGTGTATCACTCAAGTTGAAGTCATAACCAACTTGAGGTCCAAGTATGTGTGTTAGTAAGAGAGTCCGTCTCCTACAGGTACTTCGTAGCACGGGGGGGGGGGGGAGGGCAAGAATCCATACATATGCTGAAAATGCTGATGTTGAGCTACTACACCCTGCTGACGTAGCTACAATAGAATTACCAGAGCTGCCACATCCTATTGTGGTAGTCACTAGTACAGTAGGCTCAAGCGACGGACAACAATCTAGTGCTGCTACAGTACCTACTCGACAAACATGCTATGCACATTTGTCATCAAGATAATACTTGGCAACCCAAGGTGCTTGAAGATGGTACAATTTTTTATAACCCTAATCGGAGAGCATTCTTGTGTACCATTGAACCTACAAATTATATTGAAGCAATGAAGCATCCAAAATGGCAGCATGCTATGGATCAAGAGTACAATGCACTCATCAAGAATAGTACATGGCATTTAGTTCTTCCTCGACAAGGCATCAACGTCATCGACTATAAGTGGGTTTATAAGGTCAAAAGGAAGGAGGATGGATCAGTTGATCGGCATAAAGCATAACTAGTAGCTAAAGTATTCAAGCAACGATACTGTCTTGACTATGAGGACATCTTCAGTCCCGTAGTTAAACCTACCACTATTCATCTTATCCTCTCTGTTGCCATATCAAAAAGGATGGACAGTGAGGCAATTAGACGTGCAAAATGCCTTCCTCCATGGTGTACTCGAAGAGATTGTTTATATGAAAAAATCTCCTAAGTATATAAGTCGTAATCATCTTGAGCACCTTTGCAAACTTGACAAGGCTTCATATGGTTTGAAACAAACACCCAGGGCATGATATGCATGGTTGAGCTCAAAGCTACAAGAGCTTGGTTTTATACCATCCTTAGCTGACATGTCATTGTTCATCTATCGACAAGGTGGTGATATCATTTATACGCTTATTTGTGTAGATGATATAATTGTGGCGAGCTGGGCATGGTATGCACGGTTGAGCTCCAAGCTACAAGAGCTTGTTTTATACCATCCTTAGCTGACATGTCACTGTTCATCTATCGACAAGGTGGTGATATCATTTATATGCTTATTTGTGTAGATGATATAATTGTGGCGAGTTCCTCATCTACAGCTGTTATTAAAGACCTAGGGGAGTTGCATTACTTCCTAGCTATAGAGGTGACAAGATCACAAGATGGCATGATGCTGAATCAATATAAGTATACCGTGGATGTTTTGAAAAGGGCCAACATGGAAAATTGTTAACCTGCTACAACATCAATGGCAATTATAGAGAAACTATTCAAGGAGATAGGGGAACCTTTGTCAGCTGCCAAAGCCACCAAGTACCAAAGCATTGTTGGGGCACTTCAATATCTAACGTTAACAAGACTAGACATTGCTTTCTTGGTCAACAAGGTCTATCAATTCTTGCACTCACCAACAGCAGGTCACATGCCAACAGTAAAAAGAATTATGAGATATCTCAAACTCACATCCAAATTTGGACTATAAATTCGAAGATCCAATTCAGTTTTGGTCAGTGTGTTCACTGATGCATATTGGGCAACACATGTTGATGATAGTTCCATCGGAGGCTTTGCTATATACTTTGGTCCCAATCTTGTTTCATGGAGCTTTAGAAAACAACCTACTGTTTCACATTCGAGTACCGGATCAAAGTACAAGGCTCTTGCGAATACAACAGTAGGAACAAAATGGATTTAGTCCTTGTTTGGTGAGATGGGAATTTTTCAGTCTCGGCCACCAATCATTTGGTATTACAACTTGCACGCAACATATTTATCGGCAAACCCTATTTTCCATGCACGCACTAAACACATCGAAGTTGATTTCCACTTCGTTCATGAGAAAGTTGCACAAAAGGCATTGGAGGTCTGGTTTATATTTTCTCAGGATCAAACAGTAGACATTATCAAAGGTGTTATCGGGTCATCCTTCTCCGCACTGTGTCGCAATCTCAATGTGTGTTCACCAGGTTGAGATTGAGGGAGGGTGTTAAGATATCTGTATATTTGGATAGGATCCTGAGTTGATTGTATTTAGTTAGGCTCCAAGTATAGACGGATACAGAGACAATCTTGTCAATTATGTAAATATCATGTAATCTCTTTAACCTATGTATATTCATGTGTGTGTGTGCCCCGGCTGATTCTGTCGGTTCCATCCAATCTTCTTTCTCCTATTCTCCTTTGCTCACATAGGGGAAGTGTTGAAGTATAAGTACATTGCCCGCTTTTCCTCATTAGCTTAAACTTTTGGATGAACAGGTTGGTGTATAAAACTAAATATGATATCAGAGTTAAGAAGCCTTGAGTTCAAGACCCGGTTGGCGTAATTAAAAAATTGTAGCCCACTTATATTCCATGTTTTAGGCATGAGGGAGCTTACACGTGAGGAAAAGTGTTTTTGTATAAGTGAATTGCTCGTTTTCTTCATCAATTTAAGCTTTTGGCAGAATTGATTGATGCATAAAACTCCATAAGCTATGACCCTTTCTAAGCGTGCCACCTCTCGCCCGATTTGTTATATGTAAAATTTAGTAACCTTAATTGTCCTAGGCAGGTAGAACTATCTGCTCATCCAAAATTGCATGTATATGAATGTGTCGTGGCTGTGTGGGTTGGCACTTGCTCTCTACCAAAGTATGTATTGCAATGATGACCATTCCGGGATTACAATATGAGTTTGTTGCTCGCATTTGTTTTTCAAGCTGTGCATTTTTGGTTCCATGTTCTAATCTTTGGTGTGGGTATAGCATGACACAACCCCTGTTCAGATGGCACTGTGGTCGCTATACGATGTTTGTTGATTTGGTACTAATGTTTGAACTGGTTGTATTGGGAAATGAAGCGGCTTTTACTCTGTATGTGATTGCGTTCATTAATTTTCTAAGTTTGTTATCCTCCTTGTATTCCATATCAGACATTTAGTTCTGCATGTGTTATATGCATACTTTACGAGAGGAATTTTCCTTGGAGAAAATTAATCAACTTGCTTATTTTACAGTTTTCTTTGCATCCTCCCAATATTTTGTATGTTCATTGCTTTTCTTTCTTGATGAAATTAGAAATTTTCATATAATGGTACTCTTGTGTAGCAGTTAGAAGTAACACTCAAATTGTTTCATCTCCACAGGTCCAGCAGATTTGGTAGGCTTCAAAGTATTCAGTGTGCGCTAGCTGGGAGGAACCTTTACTTGAGGTTTACCTGTAGTACTGGAGATGCTATGGTAATGAACATGGTGTCAAAAGGTGTTGAGAATGTCTTGGGCATCATCAGCATATCTGGTTTCAACTCTTTCATCTGTTATGGCAAACTGCAGCTAATTTTGCATTCTTTCTCTAAAAGCTAATGCATCCTTTTAGCATATGTTATGATTTAATACTTAGGAAAGTACTATAGCACGCGTGTATTAGCCTATTAGGCATAGTTTGTTATTTAGGAATATATCTATTAGGTGTTTAGTATTATCTATTAGTTAGGCAAGCTGTTATTAGATTGGATTGTTATAGATGCATTTCTTCATAGATTATTTCTTAAGAATCAAGTCGGGTTGTTTCTATAAAAAGGATAGCATGTATCAATTATCAAGGAAGCAAAGAAATAAACAAGGTTAGTTCCTAACCGGTTAGCTAAATATCAGAGTCTCTTTGTTCATCGGAAAAAGTCCCAGCCGAGCTTGGAGGGCGATCCCTCGCCTCTCTGGCTAATCAGGTCTTAAAGTCTCGCTACCTCAACAAGGAAGAGCCCTACTGGCGGTTAGACGAGGGCGAGTGCCTTATTCTCGGTCCTCGGACCCGTACCCAACCAACAACCACAATATTTGGTATTAGAGTCACTCACCATAGTTTCCTATACCGCACCATCTCTCTTGGAGAAGTTGAAGGCTAACAACGAAGAATAAAAGATCTTACTCGACATCATAATTGTTGTCCGCTGAAGCTTCGTTAATCTTTGTCCATGTGACGCGACGTCGTCATCGTACTCTCTCATCAACATGTGGCCACCAAGGACTTTAACCGTGGTCACCACCGCAGTTCGAGGACGAGCTACCTCACCGCGAGGGTGTAATGTTATGATATAATACTCAGGAAAGTACTGTAGCAAATGTGTACTATAGCAAGTGTGTACTGTAGCAGGAGTGTATTAGGCATGGTTTGTTATGTAGAAATATATCTATTAGGTGTTTGGTATTATCTATTAGCTAGGCAAGTTATTATTAGATTGGATTGTTAGAGATAATTTTTCTTATAGATTATTATTTAGGAGTCAAGTTAGGTCGTCTCTATAAAAGGGATACCACATATCCATTATCAAGGAAGCAAAGAAATAAACAAAATTAGTTCTTAACCGGTTGGTTAAAGATCATATCCTTCTTGTTTGTCGGGAACTGTCCTGGCTGAGTTTGGAGGGTAATCTCTCGTCTCCCTGGCTAATCAGGTCTCAGAGCCTTGCTACTTCGACAGGGAAAAGCCCTACTAGCAGTTAGACGAGGACGAGTATCCTACCGTTGATCCTCGAACCTATACCCAACCAATGACCACAACAACAGATAACTAAAGCATTTATATGCTGAAATTCTTACTAGAAATGTTAGGCATGGCCAGTAGACAGACGTGCCTTATCGATGCATTCAATATAGATTCTTTTCCTCGTCTGGTGCACTGCTGTAACCTGAGCAAAATTTTATCGCTGGACTATTTCGTTCGGTGGATTTTAATTTGTCTATCCAATCATCGCCTGTTAGCTTCTATACCTCAAGTGTAAAATACAAACTGCTCTGATTACAGAAAAGCAGTGAATCTGCTAGTTTTCATTAACTCAGAGCAAGCTTCTTGTAATCTTATTTACTGAGATATATTATGGTGGACCATTTCAGCACTAGCACTGGGGCCATAGTATCTACTATCACAATGTTTTTTTTGTCCTGGTACTTGCATTGATGAATTAATGTTTGTTATATCAGGTAACTACTGTTCAGACAAGAAGCCTACTGCTGTAAGCTGGATACAAGGTCGTGGGAAATCTGTTGTTTGTGAGGCTACAATTAAAGGAGGAGTTCAGTATGTTCTTAAGACCACTGTTGAAAAACTCTTTCGAGCTTAACGTTTATCAAAAATCTTGCTGGATCAGGTGCAACTGGAGCTCTTGGGGGTTTTAAGGCCCATGCAAGCAATATTGTAACTGCATTATTCATTGCCACAGGCTGCACGAAATGTTGAAAGCTCACAATGCATCACCATGTTGGAGGCAGTGAATGACGGAGACGATCTTCACATCTTTGTGACCATGCCGTCCATTGAGGTGATTCTTTTTTTTTTCATTTCAATTCCCATTGCTACTGTGATGAAGTATATGCTCTACGTAGATCATAGCATAGTCTGTTATCTATAGTCTTCGTTGGAACGATAAAATCTCTAATATAGAGATCTTGTTGAATCATTTGACGCTCTGTTCTTTATAATCTGCAATTCGACCATGAAGGCAGTACGATATCTTTCATCAACACAATCTGTTCTTGTTAAATGGGTTCACTTTATCTTTCTCAGGTAGGCACAATCGGCGGTGGTACTTGTCTTGCCTCACAGGCCGCTTGTTTGAACCTGCTTGGTGTGACGGTTCAAATCATGACTCACCCGGGGCAAATGCTAGGCTTTTGGCTACCATTGTAGCTGGCAGCGTGCTCGCTGGCGAGCTCTCTCTCCTCGCTGCTCTTGCTGCTGGCCAGCTTGTGAAGAGCCACAAGAAGTACAACCGATAAAGTAAAGATGTTGCTAAGGCTGCTTCTTGAGTAGCCCTTTGGATTCTTCCAGTGCTGAGCAACAGTGAGCTTGTCGACAAGCAAATGAGCAGTGTGGAGACTGCTTGCACATACTGCTGCGAGCGAGTCTGTAGGTTTCCTTGGGGTTGCACAGGTACCAAATGCAACCTGTGTTGCTAGCGTAATGAGTGAAGAAAGCACCTAACCTATCGTGCAGCTTCTGACTGTAATTTTGTTTGTGACCCTCCAGATATTTATGTCTTTCCATTTTTCTTCTGTAACATTTTGAACATTTTTTTCCTTTTCTTTTGGATGGCCGATAGCAGCAGGTCAGATTAACTTGTCTTTGATGTTGTCAGATTAAATTGTCTTTGATGTTTTCTCTTCTTTTTGTGTAGTATAGTAACTTACTTATTTTGTTCACAACAGGAAAAGAGTATTGATGTTCATTTTGCTGCTCTCCTTGTTCTGCTTTTCCGGCACTCTCTATCCGCCATTCTGAAGCTTCCAGATGCTAGTTCTGTTGGTGTACATGTTGATGTGTACAAGACTAACAGTTCAAATCACAAGTTTCCTCTTTTTTTGGCAATTGTGTACTTGCTCTCAATCACTTGCTTTCTGAGAAGTCAAAATATGCACCAATTCCTTCGGCAATCGGCATACGGATTTCAAAAGGCCAAATGTGCTCTGGTTCCTTCAGGTCACAGATTTCGGTGAGAAAATTCCTGTCGAGCTCAATTGCGGCACTTTCTGTGGTTGTCATTTGTCAACAATATACTCGCCGCCCTTGCTGACTCCTACGCAGCGCTACGAACAACTTGAATTCTTCTTCTTCTTCTTCTTTTAAAAAAAGACCTACGAGAGCACCTCGCTTTTTAAAGACACAGGAAGAAGAATAGATAAATTAAACCGAGTCATGCTCTATGAAATCTCCGTGCGAGTAAAGTTTCCATGCCGATCCTTTCTTCGATTTGGAGAGCAAACGAAATGAGCAATTGCTCGTTCTGCAAATCACCTACGGGCCTACTCTTACACAAGTTTCACGAACACTGGCAAAGTGGCAAGCAGCAGTGATCCGAAAGCGAGGTTAGAGAAGCTCTCCACTCCCGAACCTCCAGACCAGTCCATACCATCATAGCAGTACCTACGTGACGCATCGACGATGCCATCATAGCGGAAGCAACGATCAGTTGACCCGCGACGGCACGAGTGACCGAATCGCCGGCACCGTCACGTGGCCGCTCGGCCCGGCCCTCCTCGCCCCCGCTGGCCCACGGCCCATCGTGGCACCAAAGATTCCATGTGACGTCAGGTGGGTTTTATGGTAGATGGTTTTTGGTTTTAATAAACTATTTTAAAAACATTATCTGTATAAATCATTTTGAAAAGATGGTAAAATACCACCCATTTATTTATTAAAAAACCAGAAATTGTAAGATATGGACAGAAAAGAAGGGACCTACACGGCTAACTGTGCTAGCACGCGGCTAGTTGTGCAACCAACTGTTCCTCTGCTGATCGACAAGTGTCCCCCTGGCTTTGCCTTAATACTGCATCATCACATGCTCATCTTTTCTCTATACTGAAATTGATTGCAAAGTGCAAACAGGTGAGACAGGAGATCGAGTGCCACATCACGATAATTCTCCCAGTTGTTCAATTGCCCATCCAATGAACGCAAATATATCTAAAAATGTGACGTACCACACTAGTATATAATAGTATATACTTAAAACTTCTAAATGTCACTTCAATCATTTTGATACCGTCAGATTTCTCTTAATTAAGAGAAGGTAATAAAACTTCCGCCGCAAGGCGCGGGCTGAATCCTAGTTATGCTATATGATTAATCAAGCTATAAAGTCTAGGAGTATAAATAATTAAAGATGCTCCCAAGCAATTATATATGCACTCCCCTATCTGATTTGGACGCCGGCTTAGCGCTCTCTCTATATATATGTTAATGCCTTTCTTTTTTTCTTTTTGGCACATCTCAATCAGAATTCAATGAAGACATTTGGTGTAAAAATATTGCACGAAGAAAAAAAATTATGAACTACCTGGAAATAAAAAACTAATCAGCTGAAACAGCATCCATTTCTTCAGATGGAGACACGTAGAGAGTACTAATTCTAAATCAGGACATCTCAAATGGGGGCATAATTTCATGAAACGACCGGGAAAGATGCAAATGGGAGCAAGCACCTGCGAATGTGGCCATTGATTGTACGGTGCGTGCATCTAGCCCGGGTTAATTAGGTCATCACAGATTAAGACCGGCCTGCCGGTGGCAACTGGGATCATCATTTCATTTCGAGTCCCATCCGATAAAGTAATTGACGCGAGACTGCTTAAGGGAGGGCCATTAACAATCAAGAGCTAAAGTAAGACGGCTTAACGAAAAAGATTATCATTAGCTAGCTATAGCTACGGCGCCATGGATGGATCGGGCGGAGCGAGGGGAGGACGCAACGCGACAAGCACGGGAGCTAGCACATGCATGCCCAGCGATGAGACAGCGCGCCGCGCGGATTATCTTAATCCAAGCTCTAATCTAATTAATCTAATCGCCCTAGCTCCTCCCCACTTGCATGCACGCTACTTTAATCAGCCTTTAGCCCGCCCTTAATTTTTAATTAGCCGGCCGGCCACCGGATGCTAGCTAGCTAGCTAGCTTCGGTATTCATGATTAAGGCCAGTGTTTTTTTTAATTAATCAGCTGCCCAGTGCGTTTAATCCGGTACTTAAATTCGGATCCTCGTGTGGTTAAAGCCGGAAATTTTGCGAGAATAATGTTAAGTTATTGTGATACCTTGTCCTTTTAACAGGGAGTAATTCCCAGAATAGATGGTGCTCTTTCCCCGAAATGATCGAGCCCATGATGTGTGCATTTGCTAGCCAACCATGCAATTCGGCATGCATGCATGCGCTGATGCACGTACGGAAGGAATCCGATGTCGAAGAAAAAAGATGAGGGAAAGCTATGAGTTTCGCCTTTTCAAGGAAGCATTATGTTGTTAAGTGCCTTTCTGGCTAACCGGCATCGTGACAGGCTTTCTTGACGTTTTAATCAAGGAAAAAGTATATCTGTAGACTGTAGTCCTCACCTCTCCGATCCATTTAATTTTCGTATCTTATTTATAAAATCAGATAGAACTTGTAGAATTAGTATGACAATAAGAGAGGATGCATGATGCTTTCAAATTTTTCTTAGGTATTCGTCTATTCTTCACTCCAATCGATATGAAAGCTATGAATATGAAGAAGAAAAAATCTAAAAAATCACGATGCTACAGTAAATTTGGTTTGGTGAACAAGTAAAAAACAGCATTATTTCAAATCTAAAAATTAATGTAACTTTTGATTCGTAGATCCAAAGACTTAAAATTTGAACCAAGACTAGAGCATGACCTTAAGAACCTAGCTCAACTAAAAAAACATTAAATGAACTTAAGAGAATTGATATCTTTTGGTTCGTAAAGGTCTACTGCATTAAAACCAAGACAAAATTAAGCAAACTCACAATCAAGACTCCAAATTATCTAAAATTGGCTATGCACCTTCAGTAGAATGTCAGAAATATATTCTAATCAACGATCAACAAAATTATTGCCAAAGTTCTGACATTTTTCCGTTTGAAGGAAGGTTGCACTAAAATTGGACAAAAACCAACCAAAATAAGAGCAAATCAACGAAAACAAGAAGGGTCCATGAGAGATGAATAAAGTTAATATATTGCTACTTAAGAATAAAGGTTTTATAGTCACTCCATCTAGTGGACAAAAGAATACACCACATCACTCACACTTCTCGAACCTTAACCCTAGAACACTTGGCTTCAATGAGTAAATCTAGAATAGTTGGATGGTTAGCTACCAAATCTCCATCCTAATCCATTAAATAGATAGGCAACCAACACCTATCTAACTCTAATAGATATTATCCGCTTAGCATATATAGGAAAACCCGTTAACTCTACACAATATGGGTTTTAATCACACTACACTTATACACATATTTCAAAACACACAAACCCGAATCCGTTAAGTCTTTAGCCTTTGATCGAACTTGATCTTCTCAACTTCTCGTTGACCTAAACCGCTTTCCCAAGTGCTGCTCAAATGCATGGTTTTCATCTAAGTTAGTTTCCAGTATTTTGGTCAACTTAACAAAATACCCTTTTTGACCCGGTCTTCATCTTCTATTGCAAGCAATCACCATGCTTGCCACGTGTAGATGCACCACTGGCTTGCCATGCGTCAATAAGTTTCTCTAGTTCTGATTCCACTGGCCACACCTCACTTGGAATGACCAAACAATATGATACAACTCATCGCTCAAACTTTCCTTTAACATTTCTACCTTTCTTGTGTCATGCTTAAATTCAATCATCTCACCTGACATCCTTGATTATTCTGGACCTCGGCTCCTCCATGAGCATAGTCTTGATCCTCATCATTGGTCATGGTTGATTTCAAGCGATCCTGCACATCCAAAGACCAAGAAATCATTTCTGCGAACATGCTCTTTACAACTTGATCTACGTTAGCTACAACATGCATCATGCAATACATATGCACTAATCTAGGTCAAATCAAATCATCTCATGACTCAAATTTCCCCAAAAAAAACACAATTCAACCAAAGTAAAATGATTTTGCCGGTCAAACCGCCAGGGTTGCAGCAAAACTAAAAATCATTTCTTTTTTTGCAAAATTCAAATACCAAAACCTCCAATATGACAATGGTTCATTACAACAAAAACTCAAATCTTCTCACATGGTCCTTCAAACCCATTCTCCATCTCTTAATACGAGGCAAACCTTCCCCTCCGCTTGTTTGACCATGATTTTGACCCACCTGAAGTACAGCTCATATCCAATAAAGCCTGATTTTGTCCCACATGGAGTCCATATCGACCATTCCTCCCCCTAGGTCATCTTCCTCCTCCTCCTTCTCTCTTTGATCTCTCTCTCTCTCTCTCTCCAGGTTGTTGCTTCCCTATTGTCCATCTTTCTCTCTCCCACTCTAGTGGCGGTGGCGCACACTTCACAGCACATGGTAACCAAGTTCCCCAAGTAGAAGCAGATTGGCCAGTGGCCTCCTCCTTTGCTGTTGTTGCCATGGAGACCCTTTGTCGCTTCCCTCTTCGCCTCCGGTGGCCTCCTTCGCTGCTTCCTTCCTCACCTCCAATAGCCTCCCTTGTCGCCATCATGGAGACCCTCCATCATTTCCCTCCTTGCTCGCCGTGACCAACGCCTTAGTCCAATTCGAGCTCGCTGTAGCTAGCATGGCCTCCCCAAATCTGAGCTCACCGTGATTTGCATCACCGCCCTAATCGAAGCTCGCTGTAGAGGTTACCATGCCCAACGCCTTAATCCAATCCAAGCTTACCGTGACTAGCGTCGCTCCCCTAATTGAATCTCACCATGTATGTTCCTCCACGCCCTATGTCTCTGACTTCACCTCCTACTCGCAAGCTCTAACATCCTGAGTGGGCCCCCTCTCTCTCATGGCCAAATGTGGTGGCGGTGGTTGTGGGAGGAGCAGAGCGACTAGTTGGAGCATGGGACAGCAAGCTAATGGGGAGGAGCAAGAATAGTGGTAGTGGTCTAGTGCTGACGTAGGGAGTGAAAAGGATGCCTTCCATTGCCTAGCAGATTTGGTTGGTGGGACAAATAAGACGGCGAGCAACAGACGGCTACCATGGTCAAGCAGTAGCGACAGAGGTTTGTGGGGAGAGGAGGAAGAGATAAAGGAGGATCAGAGAGGAAGAAAAATGGAAGAAGCTGGAAGAGGAGGGCTTGAAGCTGGAGGAGGAAGAAGGTTAGGAAGAGAGAGAAGATGAGGAAGAAAAGGAGGAGAAAAAAATGAGAATGAAAAGTGAGCTCTATTTTTTTCATGAATCATGAAGCCATGTCAGCTCATTTGCCAAACTAGGACGCCATGTCACCTAAAACCACTTGAAATACCAGGTTTGCACATGATTTGCTCTAGTTTTGATGGTTACAGGACATGTTCTACTAGATTTTATAAATAAAAATGAAAATTAGATCAAAAATTAGATGAACCGAAAAGTTAAGAACCATGGATGCACTTTTTCCTCTAATCAATTAACTACTAATTAAATTGGTGCTGGCTAGACATGCAGCTAGCTAGCAGTCACTGGTTAATTAATCTGCTGCTTTAAGAACTGTGCGGCAAACAGGCTGTAAAGAATGGTTTTCTCTGGGATTTTGGTCGCAAAGAAAGACCTAATTAAGGCCTGTTTATATTGACTTTTGATTTTGGTTTATAAATAGTAATAGCTTATAGAGAGACAATCACGTACAAGTTTGCTGATATAAATGAAGTTATTGTAGTGTATAGTACAATAGACTAGTAGACCCCGTTTTGAAAAGATGCTCCGTTTGAAAGCTCGTTACTGTAGAAAAGCCATTTACTATAGAAAAACAATTTTTAGAAGTTAATATGAACAGGGCCTAAAAGCAGTATCCCAGATTAGAAAAAAAAAAGTATGCTCAAATTGGGATGCAGATTTGGACTATTTGGAGTAGCAGTATCTAGCTTCTCTCTATCTGCACACTGGAATATTAATTAAGGGTGCCTGAATTAGCAAGTTGTGTTCAATATTTTAGCTGTCCAAGCTTCCATGTATTGAAACAATATACTTTACCTAGTCTGTACATTACAACATTATTACACTATTCTCATGTCATGCTTTGTATTCTCTCTTGAGAAAGCAATCGATCGATTAGTTATTTGTTCGAAGAAACATAACTAATAGTACAACTTTTGAAACGGTTTGGATCGAGGCTAAAGGACATCTCTCTCTGGACTGGTTAATCAGTTCTGTGCTTCATCATGTTGCAGTAAGAAAGGTGCCCTTTGCCACATGCATGCTTGCTTGAGTTGTTAACTGCATGCACGCATGACAGCATCTATTTAGCCACCCTTTTGGGCCTTTTCCTCACGATGCATGGTTCAGCTCCGATGAGGATTTAGTAGTTATTTTTTGTGACTTTTGAGTAATAATTTACAGTGAGAGATTTAGGGCGTGTTTGGTTTAATACCAGAACACGTCACACCAAACTTCTGTCCACGCCGCAAGTGTGGCGGCTGAATTCAGCGCCAGACTTTTGGTGAGATATGGCGCAGAAAATGAACTGACCAGCGCTAGGCAAAGTTGGGCACGCCACAGGTCCAGTCATCAAGCAAACACAGGCTAAGCTTCGGCATTGTGAGCTGTGGCAACCTTTGGCAGGTTCCGATAACAACCAAACACGCCCTTAATAATAAGTATGTCCCTTGCCGTTGCGTGCGCACCATCATGGTAATATTGTTCTTCGATACATTAGTCTTTCCGAAATTTAGTGTTACACACTGTACAGAGGCATGAGTACAGATCGCCGAGCTAGCCTACTCATACAGTATCCAATTTAGGGCTGGCCTACCTAATAGTTATATAAGGACTGTAGTTTTTTGTTTGTTAATTAGTGAACTTGTGTATTCTAGTATAAACTAGTATTTGTTATCTCTACTACTTAAAAATACGAGTTGGCAGTGGTACATTCTCTCTTCCCCCTTCACAGTTGTCCGATCTAGCCACGAGATAGCATCTGGATCATTCATCTCATGTCCCTCTCTACCCCTTCAAATTGAAGATAATTACCCGTAAAATTCCATCCACCTACCCTCATCATCTGTGCAAGGCTCCTCTGGAATTCACGAGCGCCAATGGGTGGCAAGCTACTCTCCAACTCCGTCGGGCCCTCTCCCCTGATTTCTGAAGTAAAACCGAAAGCAAAAAATCCCATAACATCTTGTATGATCTCCTCTTTCCTAATCTTGGGTTTCTTTCAAACCGCTGCCTTGTTCCTCCCCCCTCTCACCAACAATGGTCACTCCAGTATAGGTAAAGAAGGAACACGGGAAGTATACTAGCATGTAAGGGCCTCAGGGGCTAAGTGGCGGGTGCCAGCCACAAATCCACGCAATGACGATGGCTCAGTGACACTGATCGGGTTCAACGGTGTGGTTCCATAAACAGGTGTAGGTGAACAAATTTGCAACATCTAATTGGCCACGTCGAATAGTGAGTAGTCGACGGCACGCTGCCAAGGCTTGTTCTAGATCTAGAAGTCATGCGTTTATTATCCATCGAAGTAGTTGACTTGTAACTAACCCATAGAGCTTGCATTCTAACTGCTATCCCCATCACATACTGTTTTTTTGTTGTAATTTTTTTATCAGATTTACATTAAAAAAGAGAAAACTGTAATATATATTCGATCGAAACCCTGACATGCACTATATTGCTTTTAGTGGTCTCCTTTCTTCCCCCTTCTAAAACATTTAAGCCATACAACTTAATCTACCTTTTCCCACGCAAGCTTTTCGATCTTCGATCTTGTCTGTCACAATTAACAAATACGCATGTATCCAAGCCCATCAGACATCTGCGTGTGTACAAATAATCGTACATATATGGATGTATGGATTCCCCCTTTACTAGCATAGCTGTTTCATTGTTTACACCTGTGCGGCGTACTTGACCTAATAAACGACGAAGAAATAATAATTAAGCAAAAGCATGTAGCAGAACAGTGAGAAGAATTAGGTCATGACATAACATGTAAGGCAGTTTTGTCGCCATGCACGCAAGGTGTCACATCGGATGATCGGAGCGCTTACAAGTGTAGCCAAGTTGCCCGGACATCTAGCTCGCCTCCAATTATATTACCCCTAGTTAAGTTAATCATAAGTTTGAACACATAAACAACTGGGTTTAGTTGCAGAAACCAACACCGGCAGTAGCTTTAATATATGCTCTTTTTGCACAGCTGCTCAATATTGTACAGCCCACTATCTTCAGATCGTTCCGACTGTTTTGCCCGCCCCATTTCCAAGCACGTACGTACTCCAATCCCTTTCCCGCTCTAGCTGGCTCTGGTTTGTTCTGGTGTCTTGTACCCCTAGCTAGTATTCAACCCATTGAATAACAGGCTCTCGTAGTTTAATAGTACCAGTCAAGGGCTTGAGGTCAAGCATGCTTTGGAGGTGGCAATACTAGACAAATCAACAATCACCGCAAAGGAGGTAGCTAGGATAATGTTTTGATCTGATCTCACCCACCCAAACGGCAATAAACAACCAGTGAGCAGAGCACAAAACAATCGAGACGTCGCTATGCGTATTTTGACTTTGCCGTGTGTGCTCCCGATGGTTTGCATGCATCAACTCTGTGCGCCTTGGAGTACTACCGACACATATGAGCGGCTGGGGAGGATGCCCTGGACACCTCGCGCGCGAGCACTGTTCCTTGATCGCTGTTCGTGCAGCCACTGTGCACAGAACAGGGCGCGAAAGGGAATCGGAAGAAAAGAAAAGGAACGCGTGTGCATACAGAGGACAGATAGACATCAAAGGCGCCGACGATGATATGATGTGCGTGTGGTGCGCATGTATCGCGTTGCAACAGGGGCATGCATGCAGCGATAGAATATATGGAACATGGGGGCATGGGATGGGATCGATGAGGGAGAGACGATCGACATGCATGCATGCCGTGCAAGGGCAGGGATGATCAATCGATATGAGAGAGAGATTCCAAGCGGAGGAATACTAGTAGGTTGATAGGTATAGCGTTACAGCTAGCTAGCTTGCATTGCAGGAGGGATCGGAGGAGGCAGGGATGAGGGGAAGGCAGGCGCATGCGAGAGAGGAGAGGTGAGGTGAGGATCGACCACGTTCCGTCCCACAATCCCCGAATGCCAATCCTGACGAAGCTGGTGATGATGGGGGAGATGAGGCGATCGAGATGGGCTTAACTGTGTGTCCGTGATCGCGATCGAAGCGCAAGCACGCATGCGCGTCTTTGTTTCGCCACCACCATGTGTCTGACAGCTGGACGGCGGGGGTAGCCGCCCCTTCTTGCTTTCACTTGCCTCTTGACCGCACGTGACGGTGCTCGGAGCTCGATCCACTCGTACCAACAGAGCCTGGAGTTGTTTAATTAGCGAGAGCTACTACCGCTCGATACTCCCCCTTACACTGCTCCCCTCCCAATCGACGCCCCGCTTTCCTCCTCTTCCTCCTCTTTTCTGGTGCAGCTTCACACCCCTACTCGGCCTCCTCTGCCCCTTTCTCCACCATCGATAGCCGATGACAACCTCACTGTCTAGCCTCACCGCTGTCTTTCCCTCCCCCATCGCTACCACTCCATCTATCGGTGTTCTAATACTGATCTTACATATGATTTCTTAAATTCGGAGGAAGCACTCAAGATTTGGCTCAAATCATACAGAATAGATACACAGGAATTTTTATTCATATTTGGGGTTTCTCCTGAGAGAATAGCAACCCTACTTCCTGTGTGACTATTGCTCAGAAGAACTGATTACAAGTGAGGAAGTGTCTAGCACTATTACTGATCTTCCGGAGGATATGATCCCATCCTTCTCTGACATTAACCCTTATATAGTTAGTGAAGCGGTGGCCATTGTCCCGTGCCAGAAAACGCTTCGGATGATAACCATCTGACAGATATTGATAACCATCTGACAGATGTTATTGTCAGAGAGACATGGTAGCTGTTCGTCGTGTAGCTGTTATTGTCAAAGAGAGAGAGAGAGAGAGAGATCATGTGCGGTTATCAGGAATAAGCGCACGTTCTAACCGCCTTGTCATACACCCCCCACGATGTGGTAGGACGTCGTTAGACAAGTCGATCGGAAATATACGATCCATGGGAAGGACTACGACCATAAGGTGATCATAGAAGATTTTACGAGTACGTGATCGCAGAAGTACTTATGATTATTTGGTCGTAGTAAAGCTTATGATTAAGTGATCGTAGAAGTGCTTACTACTGTCTGGTCGTAGCAAGACTTACGACTAAGTGGTCGTAGAAGTGCTTATGACTTACTTGGTCGTAGCAAGACTTACGACTAAGTGGTCGTAGAAGTATTTACGACTTATCTAGTCGTAACAAAACTTACGACTAAGTGGTTGTAGAAGTACTTACAACTTATCTGGTCGTAGCAAAACTTACAACTAACCCGTGAATTTTCTCCTTTATCAATAAGGGGTATATTAGAGATAGATTAGTCACAGGAAGATCTACAACCACAAGGTGGTTATAGAATAACTTACGACCATGTACTCGTAGAAGGACTTACGAATATGTGGTCGTAGGAGAGCTTACGACCACGTGGTCGCAGAAAGACTTATGACCACTTTATGAAATTTCCCCTTATCGATAAGGGGTATACTTATAGAATACAATAACATAATAATTTGAGGATTACTTCATTCTCATCATCTAGCCCCTTAACTTCAAGTGAAAGTAACTTACTTGAGAAAGTGGGTCGTGGGCAAAAGATGGTCAAAAGCCTAGCCTTTTCGACTCTTACAACCGAAAACAAGCTTGGTCAATAAGGTAATCTTGCTTGAGTTGTGAACACAGACAGACTTCAAGAAGATAAACTGCAATCAAAATCTATTGATCTGTTCGCTGGATCAGTTCCCGAGATGGATAACTCACACGAATATAAAGACTTACTGGGAGGTAACTTTTAATGTTCACTTTTCGCGACTCTAGCTCGGCCTATCCGTTGCTTAAGGACGCTTCTATTGAGAAGCCCATTGCGGCTCTGCCCATGATTGAAGGAGTGGTGGAGAAGGTGGTCGAAGAAACGACCACTGCAGCAACAGAGGCCGCAGTCAAAACTGCAAAGACTACAACCACGGAAGAGGTCATAGCAAAAGAAGTTCAAGCAGCAAAGGACAAGGTAGAAATACCTGGTCAAGAAGTTGGGAGTCCTTCTGACCGTCGCGCTGAGGAGGTAGATATCGAGGACATTCCCCCTTATTTACAAGAAGGTATAATTAGAGAAGAAGATTAGCCTAATTTCTTCTCTACCTTTTTTAACCCTCCATTTGTAGAGGAATCTTCTTCTGATCGACCTCGAACCCAAGTTCCATACCACAGAGACATTCCTGATAAGGTGAACATTTTCGACGATGAGTGTCTTGAAAAGGTGTGGTAGAACAAGGTCGAGCGGCTCAATCAGCTCAACGATTCAAAATTAACTCTTGCTTCATTTGCTCATAGGAGTATGAATGTAAGTATCGAGTACTTTAAACATTCGTACTTGTTACTTCTGGTCTCTCACTATCCTTCTTTGTTTAGAAAACGATAGCGGACGTAGCAACTGTAGCAGAGTACCACAGATAGCTCATGTCTCTTTGACAAGAGAATGTTGAACTCTCCAAGAGGATAGCAACATTATAAGATACTAGCTTATGTAATCGGATTTTATCTCGACCACTTGTCTAGTTTTTCATATCGACTTTTAACCTTTGTAGGTACAAATTCGACGTAGAGTTCTTGGCTGCTGCACTCATCAACGAGAAGGCTGATTCACAGAAGCTAAATATGGATAACACTGACCTATCTATAAATCTTGTGAAGGCCAACTCTACAGTCCGGGATTTGCAGGAGAAAACAAACAGTAAGTTTCTAAACTTGAGACTTCTTATTTTACATGTCTTTCTTGTTTTTCCTTCACTCTTTTCTTTTATCAAAACAAGAGAATAAAATGAGTAAGCTTTGCACTGAGGTCGAAGAGAAGGCCAAAGTGATCAAATATCTTACACGTATTATTAAGGAGGAAAAGGAGAAGAATAAGTTGCTGCTCGAGTAGCGGAAAGTTGAAGTCGATAAGCTCGATGCCCAACTAGCAGGTTAGGAGATTCCTACCTTCGACTAGTTTTCCTAACTAGTATTTTTATAAGTATTGGTCTGACCAGTTTTGGCCTCATTTGCAAAGGTCATGCTCGAAATGAAGCACCTCTCGGAAGCCTCGACTTGCAGCCAAGAGGAGTCAAAGTTGGTGAGGACAATCCTTCACGACAACAGCACAATTCTTAACAACCTTCTCGATGGCTTGGTGCAGAGAAGCTAAGTCTCTCCGAGGACGCCATATTTGCTCATGCGAGTATGATCAGGCTACAAGTTGAAGCTTTGAAGAAGCACATGTCGACTGTGAAGTCTGACCAAGTGGAGTCGATTCGGGATGTAGTCAAAGGTGTTGGAAGCTATGTCTTGGAAAAACTTAAGGCATGCGATCGGAACCTCAACCTACATCCAATCGAGCATGACTTTAACTGCTATTTGGAAGAGGAAAATCGCTTGGTCGGAGAAATGAAGCCAATCGGTCGAAGGGTCGCTGAAGAGATGCAACTGGCTCTGCTTCTTCTTTAGAGTAGAATGTAAATAAGAGCTTTGTAAAAGAACGTACCTTTGGTTAATGAAAACACTTCTTTCTTTTCATGCAATTCATCTTATTTGAGTAATTAGTACTCATACAATAAAAAAATGAAAGAGAGCAAAATTCTAACTAAGATAGAAAGTTATATTGATAACTCTAATCTAACTCCGATTATTTACATAGTCTATGTGAATAAACAAAGCAAATAGTACAGAGGGAAGTATGCAGAGAGCAGAGCCATTCATCCAACCATCGTTGTGAAATTTGATCTCATGTACTGGCAGCAAAAGTTAGGAATGAGTCGATGCTGGGAAGTTCCTTTTGGTCGGTAGGACCATGTGCAGAGAGGAAAGATTTCGACTAGGTGATGTTACCTTCCTTCGACTAGGTGAATGAAATTGTAGACACAAACGATAAGAGGTTAAACACTTGGAATCCCTTCTTGAGCATTTGCTCAATGTTTTCATTGACAACACAATTGTTTTATGCTGATAGTAAGACTTAGAAATAAATCGACACTAGGAAGCTCCTTCTAGTGGGTAGGACCACATACAGAGAGGAGACTTAGCTAGTGGTGCCCCCTTCTCTAACCAATTAAACATATTGGATGTAGTAGAAGTGGTTGAACAAATATAAAAGAAGCTCTACTGAACATACGACAATAAAGATTTGGAAAAGCTGTAGAAATGTTACTCGTAAAAATATTGCAATTAGTCAATGTTCCAAGAGTTCGAGAGAATTTGTCCTCCCCCTATAGCAAGTTATACCGAGACTGGTCATGTGACTTTGATCATGGTATAAGGACCTTCCCACTTGGGGGAAGTTTGTTTCGATTAGACTAAGATTGAATTTTCCTTAATACCAAGTCACCTACAGCAAGGTTGTGAGGCTGGACCATACGATCATAGTACTTACACATGGCTTGCTGACAGACTACTAATCAGATTACGGATTGATTCCTCTTCTCTTCGAGTAGGTTGATGTCATCCGCTCGAAGCTGCTCTTGGTTGAAGTCATTGAAGTTATCGACTCTTGTCAACCGGATCTTTAGTTCTAGAGGAAGTATGGTTTCGGCTCAAAAAACTAGGAAAAATAGAGTCTCGCTTGTCGCTCAACTAGGAGTCGTGCGAATTGCCCATAATTCTGAAGGTAATTCTTTCACCAAAGTTTCCGGGCGCTTTACAAGCTGGTCGAAGACTTGAGTATTAATTCCTTGCATTATCTGGCTATTCGTGGGCTCAACTGCCCTATTACACTGAGGATGGGCGATCGAGGCATAACACAGTTTGGTACCTAATTCGTCACAAAATTTTTGAAATTTTGTGCTAAAAAAATGGTTATCGTTATATGTGATTATTCGACTTAGGACTCCAAATTGAGTAATCACACTTCTCATCATGAACCTTTTTGTGGCTTCCATCATTATCCCAATCACAGGTTCAACTTCGATCCATTTCGTGAACGTGTCAATTGCCACGAAAAGGAATTTGAAGCCCCCGGTGCTCTTGGGAATGGCCCTAGTATGTCAAGACCTCAGGTCGCAAAAGGCTAAGATAGAGGAATTGTTTGGAGAGTCTGAGCTGGTTATATTATTTGCTTTGTTTATCCGTATAAACTAAGTAAATAGTCGGGGGCTAGGATAGAGTTATCAGCATAACTTTATTTCTTAGTAAAAAATTCATTCTATTTCATTTTCCTTTTCATCTTGTGAGTACTAATTGCTCTACAAGATGAATTGCAGGAAAATAAAGAAGCTTTTACATCTCCCAAAGGTTATTCTTTCATTTAGTAAATCTTTACAAATTACTATTTACAAAATCATTATGAAGGAGAGCCAAGTTGTATTTCTTGGGCAATCTTTTGTCCGGTTGGCTCTAGTTAATCGACCAGGTGGGCCACTTCTTCCAAAGAGCAGTTTAAGTTGTGCTCGATTGGGTGCAGGTAGAGGTTCTGATCGCATGTCTTGAGTTTTGCTAAGACATAGCTTACAACACCCCCGACCGCATCCCGAATCGACTCCGTCTGGTCAAACTTCAGAGTTGATAGGTGCTTCTTCAAAGCCTTGACTTGTAGTTCGATCATACTCACATGGGCAATAATGGTGTCCTCGGAAGGACTCATCTTCTCCACACCAAACCCACCAAGTAGATCATTGAGAAGTGCACCATTGTCTTGAAGGAGTGCCTTCATTGACTTGGTCTCCTCTTGACTATGAGTCGCAGATTCAGAAAGGTGCTTCATTTCAACCATAGCCTCTGCAAAAGAGTCGAAGGTGGTCAAGATGATACTCATCAAGAGACTTGTTTGAAGAAACGGTCAAAGGTAAAGTTTTTTCTTACCTAATAGTTGAGTATCAAGTAGACTTATTCTCTCATCTTTCTTTTTATTGATACGAGTAAGTTCTATGATCACTTTGGCCTTTTCTTCAACCTTAATGTGGAACTTACTCGATTCAGTCTCTTTTTCTCCTAAGGGAAAAGGATTAAAGGAAGGCAAGAAAGATATATAAATGAACAATCTTAAGTTTCAAAACTTACTGCTTATTTTCTCCGATAAAGCCTTGACTGCAAAGTTAGCCTTCGCAAGTGTCAAATCCCAGAGCAACAACTTCGAAACCCTCTATGTAAATTGCACTATCCCAGGAAAAGCTAGTGCACACATGGTAAACAGGAATGCATATCACGCACAATAACCACTCTTTATTATAAAATAATGGTAAGGGCCTTATGGCCAAAGTTTTACAATAACAGCACAAGAAGACAGCGGAAGATAAATATGTAGCAGCCCATCCAGCCTTCCCACAAGGCGAATGATTGTAAGACGTGACCTACTCGCAATCCTCACCGTAGTCGTCGAAGGCTTCCTCTGGAAAGAAGATAAATTGAGTAACGTGAGCACATAAAGTACTCCACAAGTTATACCAGGAATTTAACAGAGTTAATGCATGCATAAGGGGTATCAAAGGAAGACATAATATGGTTAATTTGCATAACAGGCAACATTGGAGTAAATATCGTAAAGTATGAACAAATGCTAAATTTGATACAATAAGTAGAAACAAGGTTCTAACAAAATAATATCGTTAGTGCAGACTCCAACCAAACACTAAAATATCCACGGGTATCCCACCCGGACCATCTTTCCAAAAGATATCCAAAATTTTCCAAAAAGATCTCATATGGATTCCATCCATCCATAAGGTTTTCATAAACTATCTTGAAAACAAAGTCTAATCCATGAAAAACTTTACTCAGCTTGCCATGACCGCGGGCACGGCTATCCAGGATAGATTATACACTTTGTAGAGGTTGTACAGCTTTACCCACAAGACATTATCATCTCATATTGCCACTGGATAAACACACTTCCTTTGATATGCGGCGAGGAGATCATGACAAGGCCTTTACAATGTTCCGTTTTCAACATGATCACGCCGCCACTAAGGTTTCACCACAACATGAATCCACATGTTGGAGCCCCCTCTTGTGCCATGTGAGACTTCTCGCGGCCTGCGCCACGCTCACATTCAGCCTATAGCGAAATCAAATTGTAACTTCCCAAATTATTCGGCCAGGTCTGTCTTATACCAGATTGCGGTAGTACGATAGGGCTTTGCAACAGTAGTTCACAGATCGGTCCTTAATTGACTTAGGCACCAACCACATACCCCTCGTGCCTGGCAATCAACATTATGTCACCAAACAACAATGCATGCCAGCAAGCACCTACTACATAACCAATTGCCTAAGTCTAAATCAAGTTTTTATATTTTGCTTGAAAATTATTTCATAAACATTCTTAACTCACCGGTGTCAAGAATACACTTCAACAGTTTATCATTTTATGTGAAAGATTATCCCAACCCATAATTATTTTAAGCATGGCTAAGCAATTCTACAAAATTTCTAGTTAATGCTAATGTACTAATTAGGTTTTATCTATGGTTGCGGGCGGCAATGGCGGCGCACGGTGCATGGGAGAGGAGAGAGAGAATTCAAGGAAAAAGAAAGAGAGGTAGAAGAAACCTCTCACAGGTGGGCCCCGCGCGTCAGTGAGAGAGGAGTGGAGATGAAGAGGTGAACGGTCAGATGTCGGACACGTGGTCGGGAGGGATCTGAGCCGCCGAAGGGTTTAAGTAGTGGCGGACGGCCAGGATTAGATCAAGGGATGGGATAGATTTAATCCGGGCGTGACACATGTCAGCCCAAGATTAATCCGGATTAAAATTTTATTTTAAATTTTCAGAAATACCAGAAATTTTATAAATACTTAGAAAATAGCAAATAATGTCTAACAATTCTAGAAAATTTATAGAAAATTCCTGGATCTATTTAGACTTAGGAAAAATATTTTTAATTTAAATTTTCTTTGAAAATTTTATAAAATACCTTTTTGGATTTTAAAATTGATTTTTAATTCCAAAATATTCTCAAAAATTGTATGAAATTCAGGAGAGCTTGGGAAAAGAAAAATAAACTCTTTTTAGCTTTAATAAAATATTTAAAGTATATTTTCTTACTCTTAGGCTTTGAAATAAAATCCACATAACTCCAAATAAATCCCAGAAAATCCAAATAAAAGCCAAATGCTTTAAAATAATTAATTTAAAATAGCATTTTTTACAATAAATTCAAAATACATTTTTATTTAATAATAGATTTATGCTTTTGGTTAAATTACTTTTTATAACAACCTTTTCCAGGGCTGAAAATTGGCAAATAAAATCTCTAAAATTTAGGCAACCAAAGAATACTTGATTTGATTTTATTTTAAATTAAATTAAATTTTAATTTTTTACCAAAATTTTGACATAAACAACTGGGCTGTTACATCAAGGTTTATTGATAAGTCAGCATTCTCTATCTTTAACATCTGCCTTGTCAGAGAGACATCATGCACGGTTATCAGGAATAAACACACATTCTAACTGCCTTGTCAGACACCCCCACGATGTGGTAGGATGTTGTTAAATAAGTCGATAGGAAATACATGACTCGTGGGAAGGTCTACGACTATAAGGTGATCATAGAAGATTTTACGAGTATGTGGTCGTAGAAATACTTACGACTATCTGGTCATAGCAAAGCTTATGACTAAATGGTCGTAGAAGTGCTTACTACTATCTGGTCGTAGCAAGATTTATGACTAAGTGGTCGTAGAAGTGCTTATGACTTACCTGGTCGTAGCAAGACTTACAACTAAGTGATCGTAGAAGTACTTACGACTTATCTGGTCGTAACAAGACTTACAACTAAGTGGTCGTAGAAGTACTTACGACTTATCTGGTCATAGTACTTACGACTTATCTAGTCGTAGCAAGACTTACGACTAACCCGTGAATTTTCTCCCTTATCAATAAGGAGTATATTAGAGATAGACAACTCGTAGGAAGATCTATGACCACAAGGTAGTCATAGAATAACTTACGATCGTATGCTCGTAGAAGGACTTACAAGATGTGGTCGTAGAAAGGCTTACGGACCACCTTTTGAAATTTCTCCCTTATCGATATGGGGTATACTCGGAGAATACAATGACGTAATAATTTGAGGATTACTTTATCCTCATCACCATCCAACCTAATATTCAGTGTGCCGTCATCGCCGTGCCTCCCTCCGTTGCCGTCCACGTTGGCAGATTTGGAGTCGGTGGTGAAGGAGGAGGGGAGGGTGGCGTCAGAGTTGAAGAAGAAGAAGAAGGTAAAGGGGCGACGTCGGAGTTGAAGAAGGAGGGTGGCGCTGACGGATCCTATCCGAATGGCTACAAACAGTATACCATTCCATACTATTTCACTTAATTAGCGCCTCGGTGTTGGACGGGGAATTATGTTAAGGTTCATATCTGCCAATTACATTTTCCATCGAGCTTCAGAATTCCTAAATGTATTCAACTACGAACTCTGGTCCAAATTAAAGTTTAGCTAATTCAACCTAGAGATTATTTTCAGCAACATGTCACTGTACTACTGTATATCATCGTGTGACTTTCAGGATGGCAGAAGGTGCAAATCACAGGGAGGTTGCAGTTGTGGATCACTGTCAAGTTGAAGAGTTGACTGGAAATTTAGCTAGTGACGATATAATTAGCCCATGTAACTAATTTCTTCACCACATACACTCGGAATGTCGATTATGATCCCATACGGAGTTTGAACCAGGTGCAACTGCTAAGCAACACACAACAGATCTACGTCTATATTTTGAGTCAAAATTTAGATTACCACTGTCAAAAGGTGGTGGGTGTCATAGTCATCTTTGACAAAAACATAAGTCGGCCGGTTAAAGTAAAAGGAGGGGGAAAACCAGGAAGTCTAACCTTGGATTCAACTTGTTGTGTACTCGTACCATTTTTTATGTGTTTCTGAAGCTTGCATTGACATATACACCATTTCATGTCTTCATCCTAATTTGCCGCCATCTCATTATTCGCAATTCGAGCACTATATTATACTGTGCTGCGTCTCGAGATCCAACCAATCAGCGGTGGTCATTCAAATTTGTTTGCTCTCACATGCGTCACGTGATAATGACACGTAATCTAAAAAAAAATAACACTTGAGCAAAGCGCCAAAGGTTTATCCTTGTCCACCGAGAAAAGCTTGATCACAAATCGCAGAACTCTACTTTCTTTCCTTGTTTAATTTTGCTGCCTCGGATGCGACCCTCACCACACCGTACCATGCATGTAGGGCACAACTAATAATACAATGCTTGGTGTACAAAATACTTATATATGCTAGGAACATCGAGCCAAAAGGCTTAGCCCGCTCAAGGTGGCCTATAAGAAGTGATTTTTTATTTTTGTATTGTAGTGATTATAAGTTTTTTCTAAATAATTAAATTTTAAAAATAAGAAAAAAAATAAGAAAATACTATATCATCACAGACAATATAAATGAATAAGAAAAAAAAACCTAAAAATTAAAAAAAATACAAAATTAAAAGTCAGCAGATAAAAACTAAAAACTACTTAAAATGAGGCCTTAAGCTGAAACCTATTTTACACAAGCAGCACCACGGATGCATCATCCAGCTGCAATTCCATTTTAAATCAACTAGCTAGACAGGCTAATCAAAACTCGTAGGTTTACCTGGTACTACGTAGCCGTACTATCTTATGCAGCTTTTCTTGTACTTGCGCAGGCGTATAAAATCACCAGCTAGCACAGTAAAAAAAACGCCCCTTATTTAACCCTTGTCCATGCAATACTAAAACCTTACTTATTTGGTGCCCTGTCTGCCTACTGTCCAGCGTCCAGTGACCTGACCGACCTGTAGCGATACACTGGAGTACGTGCGAATTGACGTTGGCACGCTGCACGGCTGCCGCGTGCCGCAGCGTCTGCATGCTGCTATGCACTGTGATTAACAAACGAATCGTGCCGTACGTGTCCGTCCGCGCATGCGGCCGCGCGCTCGCTCGCTCTCGGCGGCGCGCGTCCGCCCGGGGCGGCCGGTCTCGGCGTCCTCCTTTTCAACTAGCGCGACAAATTAGTCCACACGGCTGGGTGCTTTGCTTTGCCCCGCGCGCGGGCCTTTGGTTCGCTTTCCTTTTGTTCCCGCGCGCCTCGGCCTGGCCTACGCACGCTGTGCTGCCCTTTGTAAAAACGGAGGAGTTGGTGGGTGGGGTTGGAATCGACCGGAGGTATAGATGGACGGAGAGAGACTGGGGAGAGAGAGGCGGGCCTTATCAGCAGCGCCATCCCATATTCCCATCCCTTGCCGTCCCCTTCCTCGCGCTGCCTGCTGCCTGCCTTTAATTCGGCGGTCCCTTGCGCTCTCTCCCATCTCCTCCTACCTCCCTTCCCGTGCACCGGCCGCTGCAGCGCGCCGCCTCGTCCAGGCTCCTCTGGACCCGGCCTCCTGCGCCTGTGCTTATGAATAGAGCATCCCCTGGCCGCTTCGCCTCCCCTTGCTTGCTGCCGACCGCGCCGCGGGGAGGTTCCTTGGTGATAGCTGCGCGCGCGCCTTGATTTGTTTCAGCGTGCGCGCCGCGGCTGCCTGGCAGGTTCCTCAAGCAAGCAGCACACCGCAGTCGGTGAAGCGAGGCTTCTGCAATTAGTACTTCGTCGAGGGGAAGCTTGTGCTTGAGGTAAGGAACGCAAGGGCGAGCTTTACCAGTTAGTGCATCATTACTAGCTAGCTAGCGTGCCGTGTGGATAAGTCAAGTTGAAGACGCCACGGGGGTAGAAAAGCTCGCGGAAAAGATCTCCTATTTCGTTTTGTCTTCCTTTGCTTTGTGTTGCTGCTCGCTGTTTGGTTTTGGTTTCGTGGTTGCACTGCACTGTGGCATGCAAATTAAGCTGCTTTGTAAGGGGCACATGCTCGGTGTGTCCAGGCAGGTGTAGTTGCGGTGGTGGTGAAGCACTGAACGCTGAAGCGAAGTAACAAGGCGAGGAGGGAGACCGATCGACCGCGAAGCTGGCGGCTGGCAAGTGGTGGGAGCGGCCAGATAACACGGCCATGGCCGGGATGGACCCTGGTGGGGGCGGCGCCGGCGCTGGCAGCTCACGCTACTTCCACCACCTGCTCCGCCCGCAGCAGCCATCGCCGCTGTCGCCCACCTCCCACGTCAAGATGGAGCACACCAAGATGTCACCCGATAAGAGCCCAGTCGGCGAGGCAGAGGCAGGCGGAAGTGGAAGCGGCGTCGGCGTTGATCAACCGTCGTCGTCGGCCATGATACCGGCTGAGGCCGGCAGCGGCGGCGGCGGATTGGGCGGACCGACGCGGCGGCCGCGAGGGCGTCCGCCGGGGTCCAAGAACAAACCCAAGCCGCCCATCATCGTGACGCGCGACAGCCCCAACGCGCTGCACTCGCACGTCCTTGAGGTCGCCGCCGGCGCGGACGTCATCGACTGCGTCGCCGAGTACGCGCGCCGCCGTGGCCGCGGCGTCTGCGTGCTGAGCGGCGGTGGCGCCGTTGTCAACGTGGCACTGCGGCAGCCGGGCGCATCACCCCCGGGAAGCATGGTGGCCACGCTGCGGGGCCGATTCGAGATCCTGTCTCTCACCGGCACGGTGTTGCCCCCGCCCGCGCCCCCCGGCGCAAGCGGACTCACCGTGTTCCTCTCCGGAGGGCAGGGTCAGGTGATCGGCGGCAGCGTGATGGGCCCCCTGGTCGCCGCGGGGCCCGTCGTCCTGATGGCCGCTTCGTTCGCGAACGCCGTGTACGAGCGGCTGCCGCTGGAGGGGGAGGAAGACGAGGCGGTCGCGGCTGCCGCAGGAGCGGAAGCGCAAGATCAAATGGCACAGTCAGCTGCGCCCCAAGGGCAGCAGCCAGCAGCATCACAGTCCTCTGGTGTGACCGGAGGCGATGTTGGCGGCGCCGGAGGCATGTCGCTCTACAACCTTGCCGGCAATGTGGGGGGCTACCAGCTCCCCGGAGGCAACTTTGGAGGATGGAGTGGCGGCGGCGGTGGCGGAGTCAGGCCACCGTTCTGATCCACGTCTTGCAATTCAATTCACATTCTCATGATGAAGACATCACAAAAGTTTCAAATGGAGCCGAAGCTCTTGTCATCCAATAGTGAGAGCTGCTAGCTTATATGGAGCTTAATTACAACATGCATGCTGGATTGTTCATTGGACAGACCTTTGATATTGATGTTATACACGTATGCATCATGCATGCGTGCGTTGCAAAGATTGGGTATACATGGGGAAGATCTATTGGAGGTCATGAGATTTAATATGTTCAGGGAGGAAGGCGGTTATTTAAGGGACAAGAAGCTAGAGATGGATTCATGCAAGATCAAGCTCGGAATAAATTAAAGGTCAGTGAGATCCAATGTTTTGTGTTTCCAGCAACAGCGAGTGTTCTTTTCCTTCTCCCTTTATCATTTGCAATGTGTTGTTCTATTCTGGCTGTATCTTGGTGTAGAATGACGTTAATTTCTTGAAACTTTTGCTTCCCTTCTTTTCCACCGCTGTACCTGTGCAACACCAAAACTCTCTAAAGAGTCATGCTCATGGTCACTTTCACAGTTTCACGATTCACACTCACAATTTCTTGGTATTGGATGTCTTACGGTCAATTCTTGAACGGTTCTCAACCTGGTCAAATTTTCAAGCCCTAGCTGGGTCTAAAGCATGTGTTTGGAACACTGTTTTCCTAAGAAAGTACGTAGCCTGCCTCCGTCCATTCAAATTTTCCTCCTATGAAGAGCCACAGGATAGTACTCAGTTTTGGCTGCAGAGGTTCAGGATGACACCGAAAGCCTTCTGTCCATCTGTCTATTTGTTTCACCTGCAGTTCTGAATGGCTTCTGGAGCGCTGACACCTTCAGTGTTTAGTCAATTTGGCCTTTCATTACTTAAAACTAGAGCTCTTTTATGATACCTTAAAATAAATATGAGCTGTCCAATCTTTATAATCCAATTATTCAGATTAGTTAGGATTTAGTTATACTACCACCCATACTACTAGTGGTAGAATCTCTACCATGTTGCTGGAGTGGCGAGACATGGCTCACCAAAGACGTTGACGAGGTAGTACATGAGCTACATTACTGCTGTCAGCCCAGCCAAAAACATATATCAGGGATCAAGAGTTCAATTCTTTCTAGGTTGAAAAACAAAAGTCTATAATACCCTCATAAATCAACGGTCAGATTTTATTTCTAAAGTGTTGTTAAACATCACACAGATGTTTTCTTTCTAACTATCATCCAGATTTGTGACCATTGGATTAGATATCCAGCGACCACGAATTCTCCCCCTTCCCTCAAAAAAAGAAAAAAAAAACTCCCCCTCAAAAAAAAAGGGCTGTTGGATCTCTAATCCAATGGTCCTAAATCTAGATGATTGTTAGAAAGAAAATATCTAGGTGATGCCTAAATATACCTATTTCTATTACCATGTTTCTACTATCAGTATAATTACTGTAAAAAAATCCTAAAATTATGCGTGTGATAGAGCCAGAAGACTATATATGGCTAGCTTTTGTTAGAGAGAGGGAAAAAAAAACGGTGTGGGTGAGTCAGTGATGCTGCAGTAGGGGAAACTTGAGCATAAGATGCCAAAACCCAAATTGACACTGCAAGATTCTCACCATCTGCTAGTACTATACTGCATCTTGCATTGTCCAAGTACAATCCTGGAAAGGGGCTCTGTTTGCTTCAGTCCCTTAATGGGAAAAAGAAGAGGAAGCTTTCACTTTAGCATAATTTGTGGGGAGGGAAGGCTTTCAGCTTTGGAAATTGCTCAGGGCTTTGCAACTTTTTTCCTTCGTGATGCCAAGCCGCCACCTTCTTTCGTCAAGTCTCTCTCTCTCTCTCTCTCTCTCTCTCTCTCTCTCTCTCTCTCTCCACTTGTCCGGCACACTTCAGATGTTGATGTTGCTCAGCCGTTCTGGGGCCACCGCATTCAAAACGAGGTGTTGGCGTGCTGCTGCGATTATACTGCTGGAGTAAACAAGAATGAATCTTGAATTCTATTTGAATATGTTCAGATAGCTACAAAGAATTCAAGGAGTTGAAACTTTTTTTTAGAGGAAGAAAACTTGTTACTTATCATCTTTCTTGAAATTATATTACCTTAGCGCCATCTTGTAGAACTACTTCAATGATTTGGTCTGGAAATGGATCATCAATCTCCCTTTCCCATTTAGCTGTATTATCTGCATGCTGCAGAAGGAAAACTTCGACCGGGGGGTAATGGCTAATTAAGTACTAGCAGTTGGCTACGTACTGTCGTCTACATTAAAATCTTGTGGGATATTCTTGGTTATCGTGGGAATGAAACTGCTTGCTGCAATGGGAAACTATATTTGCTGTTATGTATAGGTCAAGAAGTGAGATTAAACATGAAATATCAATACAGATTTAGAATTTTTGTGGCTGGTTCAGCCCTGAATATCCTATAAATAAATGATAGTTGTACCTTGCAGCTTAATGTGCCTTCAATAGAATATTTGCTTGTGCTAGCTACAGAAATAAATAATTAATATGCAAGTAATGGAAAAGAGCCACAGACTATATATATGCATGTCAGCATTGTTCGCTGATACAATTAATTTTTGGATTGAGAATTTCACAATGTAATTTACCTATATAAAACAAATGAGAATGATATTACTATGTGTGACTCGTGCATTGCATGCATTTCTGGTTTGTTGATTCACCAGTGCCTTTTAATTTCGTTTTGTACGATGAGTCTTAGATTACATGATGGTTTTGGGGATTGGTGATGGCTTCAGTCAGGGTGTGTTGTTTAAAACATGATTAGTACAAAATACAATTTTATCGTTGCACCTGATATAATCTCCCATCCCATGATATTGGAATATTGCTGGCTTGCTGCTGTGTTATCGTTTGATAAGCAATGTGAAGCTAAGAGCTTGCTTGGTTATCTATCTGACGCTCCAATGAATTATGTCATCACTATTTAACTAGAAGGCCTCAACCGTTGGTTTTGTCTAATCACATTCAAATCAAGTGTTATATTGCTGTTTTTCCTGGTTTTGTTGTTGATTTGAGTTACAGAATCGATGCAAGTAAAAAAGACTTGGAATTATATATATATATATATATATATATATATATATATATATATATATATATATATATATATATATATATATATATATATATATATATATATATATATATATATATGGTTTCTTTTTCCTGACACATAAAAAGGCAGGGTATGTTCGCTTCTTGTAGTGACACAAAAATATGCATGCATTCGACGTGTGTTGCGAACTCCTGAAGCATGTTCACTCGGCGTCAACAAAATTTAAGGATTTTTTGTGGGGTCTAATATTCTCATGATATATATTTGTCGATGCGTGGCTGTGTGCGGTTGCAGAGGTCGGAATTTTTCCATTATCTAAAAAAAAATATTTGTCGATGCGGAATCCATACCTGGGTTCTGGACTCTTTTAAGTCATATTGTGCGTGCATGATGAGGGTCACTATCCTCTTAGAATGCAAGGGGAAGCAGGTGGAACTCACACTTCTTTAAAAAAGATTATTCTGGACGTCTCATCACATACGGTTCAATATAAACCGTCAGTGATAAAGTTATCATAAACGATTTTACAGGAAGGACCGTTTAAGTTCACCACGATAGAAAAAACCATCTGTGATGGCCAAGTTATCACAAATGATTTTTATTCCGACGGTTCACAATAAAACTACCTGTGATATCTAGCTATACTTATCACAGAACGATCGGAACAAAAAAAATCATCTTTGTTGACCTACTTATCACAAACGGTTCTTTACCTAGAACTGTCTATAATAATATTTCAACTTATCCGCTCTTACCGAATTTGAATTTTTTGCTCATCTCGTTGGATTTGCTATTTAAAATAGATGGCTCAGCTATTCTTCTTCTTATCTTATCTTCTCTCTTCTCACTTCTCTCCTCATCTCCTCTTCTTACTTCTCACTTCTCCTCGCCAAATTTTCCTTTAAAAATAGAAGGCTTGATCGGCGCTTCTTCTCCTCATCTCCTCTTCTCTCTTTTCACTTCTCCTCGTCAAATTTGCCCTTAAAAATAGAAGGCTCGGTCGGCTATTCTTCTCCTCATCTCCTCTTTTTCAATTCCATCCATCCGATAACCCCTATTATCACTGACCCATTAAGTCAGATGGTTCAAGGAACTATCTGTGATGATGGTTCTGAATTTTATGTGGTAGTGTCAGCAGCGCATATTTACAAGCCGTAGAACGTTTAGCTAGAGGTTTAACAACTAAGCTAAGGGGCAGGCTAGGGCTATATCCTTAGCAGGTGTTCGTATTTTGTTTTAGTGATGTTTTTTGGTAGTGGCTTTTACCTTTTTGCTGAAAATGAATAGTAGTAGCTCAAAGAAATAGTTTTAAAAGGAGGGGCAAGTGGTGCAAAATAATAAGGGAACGATGTGTGTGCGTGATAGAAGCGAGAGAAGTGGGATGGGTGATGTACCCGTGACCCCTCGGCTTTATTCTTAGATCGAGGCGATAGCGAGAGAAGTGGAGAAGCCACTTCGATAAACTGGGTGTCCAGATTGACTTTTAACTTTTCTAAGCAGAAATCAGAAGTAGAAGCCAATGCGAATGGGGTCTTAGTTCTTTGTTCAATAGAGAGTGAGACCAATAACATACAAGAGCTCCTCTAGAAAAAAAATAAATGAGCTGCACTGGAAAGGAAGTGTTGTTGGCTTTGATCTTGGGCTGTATTTCTAGATTCAATTGGGTTTACTTTCTGTGCCCTAGGTCTAAATGGGCTGAACATATAAGTCCATGGGCTACCGCATGCAAGCTCTATAGCAATATTAGGTCTTCTCCCCCTAAAAGCTAGTCTAATAGGTAAGGTCTCTCTGACAGTTATGTATTTCCTTTCTATAATTGATGTGGGACTATTCCTAACATATTTCTCTTCACACATCGGCTGTACAAGTTATGTTTTTTTCCTTTCCACCCTGCAACCATGAAATTCAAGAACACAACTGATGTGGGATTATCCTTGTATTCTTCCCCTCACATATTTTCAGTGCACCCCTACAACCAAGAAGTTCAAGAAGATATTAGGTGACTAGGTTTTGATACCAAATTTTGACTTTGGTCCTAGGTCACGTGCCTAGATCCAATCGGGTTTATTCATTGGTCTAAATAAGCTCATGAGCTACAGCATACAAGCTCTACAGCAAAAAATTTATAAGTGATATTGGATCTTATATCTCTAAAAGGCTAGTCTAATAACGAGGTTTCCTTATACTTAAGTTGTGCTTTTTTCACACAATCTATTCCCGGCAAGTGCAACGCTGGACGTTCCGGTGGTTTAAGGAAGAGAAAACGAAGTGAAGTACAGCTTACGTCTCGATCAGATGGCGTACTTACGTAGGCGCGCACGTCGAGCCTTCGACGTAGAGGCCCGGCCTACTCCGATACGGATGGAAAGCGGAAATTAACCTTCCGCGCGCCTAGCGAATCGATCTGTCTCGCGCGCGGTGCGCCCAGCCGTAGCACCGTGAGGAGCCCGTGACTCGCGGCGGACGGCGCCGAGGGTTCAGCCGGGCGCCTGGGACGGGGAGCGCCCGCGCGAACGAACCACCGGCCGGCCGGCCGGCGTGCGGCGGGACACAACACACAAATCAGGGTTTTCATGTAGCCGGGTTGGTTTGATTCTGGGCAGCTTGTCGAGCGAGCGCTCCAGGCCAAGCAAGAATCTGCCGCACCACGCACTCGAGGGGGTCTGGTGTTTGGCCGGGCCGCGATTTTGCCTGGGCCGGCTGGAGCCGCGGGGAGGTACCGCAAGACAAAACAATAGGCTGTTGCGGGCAAGTAATTACGGGCATGGCCTTCAGTATTCCCAAGGCTTCGCTTTTATATGCTGTTGAAGAATGAAAGCATGCTACTTCTTTTCTCCGACTTCCACCTTCCTCTCACATAGAAAAGAAGAAGAAGAAATGTGTAAACAAGAACTACTTCCATTGTGCACCTAAAAAGACTAGACATTGATGGTGCTGTGTCCAGAATACACGGTCGGTGCTAGAAACATGCATGATAGTATAATCATACCAGACAAAGCTAGCAATGTAGATATCTCAAAACAATACGAGTTTTCAACGTAAACACCGATCGATTCCCAGCACATCAATACAAGTTCTGGGACCTAATGATGAGAATGATAATATGGCGCTGGTAATCAGCACAAACATCCGATAGAAACAATCACGAGTTCAGGACAACGCTCAGAGTGTAGCTTTCAGCACAGACAATAATGGACTTCTAGATGGCCTGGTGGTTGCTTCATCCTGAGATAGTCAATCGGCCTTGCCCTCCTGCGCACCGACCTCCTGCAGATAGTGCTCCGCGTCCAAAGCAGCCATGCACCCTGTACATACCGAATTAGAAGTTTCCACAGAAATTATATGCTCAGGAGAAGGCACTAAAGGTCAATTCCTTTGAAACGATCCTGTCAGCAGGCACCAGAATCCTTGCAATAGGGACAGAGCTTTTGAATCACAATTCTGAAACTACTAGCACGTGAAAAAGGGTTCAGCTTATACTAGCATGTTGAGCATGGATCAACCAACATGAATTTTTTGGTGAAACATAAGCTCCTGGTTAAACGACATGGAAAAATTTCATGCATAGTGGATATTGCCCCTATTCTACATGAAGGATACTGAACTTATTCCCTATTTTCACTAGCCAACCAAACATCAAGGAGATATAATCAGTGGCGTGGTTCATGTACGAATAAATTGTGGACTTCTCCAAGTCGCTTTCATTGTAATGTTGATCCTTTGATTTAGAGCATTTCGCTAAAGCTGGTATCTCTTAACTTTAAGTATTTCTTAACTGAATAGTTTGATTTGGTGTATTCCTCAACCAAGACCATAATTGCTATTGTTCAACAAAGCTCTCAGTCTATTATGTTTATGTCCATCCAGAGTTCCTGTTTATAGAGCACACAGGGAAGTTGAACCTGATATCTCTCTGTTCACCTCATTCTTTTACACAATAAACTCAAGACTCCATACTCTAATAAGATTTACATTACAAGCATTAACCTATACCATTGTCAAGTAAGTGGCAAGGAGATGAAAGTATGCAACTAGACATCCCTGGTAAACTCAGCTGAAAATATATACTACCAAAGGATGACTGTGAATGATATTTCACTAACTAGATCGACATATCAAAGTTTAAACATGGAGTTCAGAATGCTCTTCATAAATCAATAGCCACATGAAAATGTAACTTATATTCCAGTAAAAATAGATACCTATGAATACTATTGAGCATGTACACTCCAACAAGATTACAACACATCACAAATGTAAGGATAAATGTACTCATATGCATGGTGAGGGTCCTAGGCTGACTAATACTTTTGACACAGAACCTTCCTAAGTATATCGATATGACACTGTGTTAAGTTGAGTGCCACTGCCATGAGATCACAATAACATTCCCCAGTTGCCCTAAATTCAGAAATCTTACGGTGAACCAAAGCAATGAAAAGCAATCTTCTAACTTAATGTAGAGTGGCGCCTTTTTTGTTCCGAAAATAAATTTGAAATACTTTAAATTACGTACATGAAGACTTCCCTTGAAAGCTTTAAAATAGATTGAATGGAAAATTTTCCTCAAAGTTCAACAATTCCTTGATCAACTATTAGTCAACATACCGAAGCAGTCATGGGCAGCAACATACAGGAATTCACGGCTGCCAGCACAGTTATTACATCTAGTGAGCTAGGTTTTAGTACAATATTGGTTATATGCGTAATCAAACTCAATTGTTACGAATGATCAAACACTACATCTGATTATCAATAGAAATCAAGACTAATTCCACAATACCTTAACAAAATTCTTCTTTTAAATATCATACTCTCACTACATAGCCAAAGCCAAAACTAAGCACCTGAACAATTGAATATTGACGGTTCGTAGTGCAATTTACATAAGCAAAGACAACTGATCACAGAGCATATGTATAAAATCACAAATATTGATCAAGTAACTCAAAATCATCGATTTATACAGGTATGGTAATACCTGATCCAGCGGCAGTAATGGCCTGGCGATACTTCTTGTCCTGCACGTCCCCAGCGGCGAATACCCCCTTCACGCTGGTGTGCGTGGAGCCTGGCTTAGTTGCCACGTACCCATCAACATCGAGCTCAAGCTGCCCACCGAGAAACTTGGTCGCCGGCTCGTGCCCGATGGCGAAGAAGAGCCCGGCCACCTGAAGTTCTGAAACCTCACAACTCACCACGTTCTTGACCTTGACCCCAGCCAATGGGCCGCCTCCTGCGCCGCCGTAGGCCTCGACGACCTCAGAGTCCCAGACGACCTGGATCTTGGGGTTGGAGAGCGCCCTGGCCTGCATGATCTTGGAGGCGCGGAAGGTGTTGCGGCGGTGGATGATGTACACGTGGGAGCCGTACTTGGTGAGGAAGTTGGCCTCCTCCATGGCGGAGTCGCCGCCGCCGATGACGGCGATGGGCTTGTTCCGGAAGATGGGGGCGGCGCCGTCGCAGACGGCGCAGGCGGAGATGCCGCGGTTCCAGTAGGCGTCGGACCCGGGGAAGTGGAGGCGGCGGGCGACGGCGCCTGTGGCGACGACGACAGCGTCGGCGAGGACGGTGGTGGAGTCGGAGGCGACGCGGAAGGGGCGAGCGGAGAAGTCGACGGCGGTGACGGTTTCGGTGAGGATGTTGGTCCCGAAGTGGAGGGACTGGGCGCGGCAGCGGTCCATGAGGTCGGAGCCGAGGACGCCGTCGGGGAAGCCCGGGAAGTTCTCGACGTCGGTGGTGGTGGTGAGCTGGCCCCCCGCGGCGATGTCGTTGGCGAGCCAGCCCTCGAAGAGCACAGGCTTGAGCTCCGCGCGGGCGGCGTAGATGGCCGCCGTGTGCGCAGCCGGGCCGCTGCCGATGATGCACACGCGCGTGCGGAGCGGAGCGGCGGCGGATCCCTCCATGGCTCCTCGGCTTGGCGGCGGCGGCGGTCAAGGGGCGCCTCGTAGACTCTAAAATTACGCTTCGCACCTCGTCGCACTGAAATCCCGCTTCGCAAGGAGCCAATCAGCCAATCAAAATGACCACAGTGAGTCACTAATGTATAACAAAAAAAATTGATGCGGGTGTATAATAAAAGAAGATTAGTCGACTACAAATATATGCATAAAAAAGACCATCTCACATCAATAAAAAAACCATCAGATCTTCTTTATCCATTGTTCATCGTTAGATGGCTCTCTCACATCTTTATCCATTGTTTATTTACTTTTACTATTACTAGTTGCTTGTGTCATTCTTGCTCGCTAGATGTGTTGAACTGTTGATTGACTATTTGATCACCCAATGACATTATTTATTCAATATATCATCAACATCGGCTGATCTATAGGCCACGGTATGTCGTCGAATTGCCCGAGAGAAAAATGGCAAGTCACACTGTTCAGAGCATGACTTGAGCGAAATTCTCACACAAAGACATTGAATCAAGGTGAAGTTTTCCTATGTATGTATTGAGTAGTCGTTTTTGTTCCTAGACAGTAAGTTCAAACCCGCAAGATACTCCTTATTGAATAATTGTATATCAAACAAAACATTTTGAACATCTAGCATCAAATTGGAAAATTGATGGGGAATGTTGTATGAGAGGGTATTGTGGGATTTTTTTCAATTTGTTTTATTAAAAAAATAAAGGGGTAGAGAGGTGTAGATCCCGGACATCATAGAGAAAGGGAGAAGAGGGGATAAGGCCTTCGGCCTTGTTCAGTTGAGCCATATGTGTGAGATGGAGTTCATGCCGATCCCCACTCTAGCGACTCCAGCGTTTTTGCCGCGACTATTGGCGGCACCGTCCTCATCTCCATCCTCTTATACTCGTTTGGGCTCCTCTCTCTTCACTAGATCAAATCCTCGTCTATCTTTATCTTCTTCCACCTCCACCAGTTGCTTTGATTTTGATCTAATTGGATTGGTTGTTGTGAGCTCTTCTCCTTGAGCTATGGCGACGGTGGTGAGCATGGCCCAGTCCTCTCCTCTTGCAACTTAGAGCTCTACTGTTCCGTCAACCCTGTTTGTGTGTGTCAGCACTGCTCCAAAGAGGGCGGAGCCAGTGAGGGTTGCGCCTAGGTGGTAGTTGCGCAGACGATTTGCCAATTGTTGAGGCTTCTCCTATGAGGTAGAGGTGTTGTGGTGGTGGTGTGTTAAGGTGTTGTGATTTGCATCCTTTGTTGGTTGTGTTTGGTTGCGGCTTCAATTCATTCGAGTGCTTGGCTGGTCTTGGCTAGTTCTGTGTCTTGTACGACATTATCTGCGAAATAAGAAAATTTTTGAAAAAAAACCTTGGACTTTTAGGAAATTATAGAGATTTTCAATTTTTCATATATTCTTACAAAAATCCCCTTCGTGTTTATGGTTTTTACATCGGATTTGTGACATCTAAGGTTTTTGTAACTTCGACCCTATGGTTTAGGTTAATTACATTAACTAATAAGTTAATTTCTATAATAACCATAATTAATCCTAAAAACTTGGTTTTCAGGCATAGTACATACTCTCGAAGCATCATATTTTAATGGTACTTTTCCTCTCATTTATGTGTGTGGGCATCTAATTGTAGGGTTTGTAGCAATTTAGGAAATTGCTATAATATATAATTAATTGATCCTAGACTCATGGTTTCGGGTGATCTCAGATGCGTGGTCCCAAACGTTCTTAGGCACGTGGTCCCAAGTATTCTTAGACGTGAGGTTCCTAGTATAAGGATGGTGCTAGGAAAGTTTTGGAAAATTTATGAAAATTAAAATACTGAACTTAGGTAGCCCTATCTTTACTATTTGCACAAAATACCATGTCCTTGAATATTGTTTACTCATAGTAAATTTATGAATACTACATGGTTTATGTAGAATATGCCTGACATTTTCCAAAGAGAGTTTGTTGAGCTTGCCCTAGATGGCAGTAACTATCTTACCTATGACGCATCTAGCCCCTAAAAATAATTTTGGTAATTAATGACAACAATGATTAAAGGAACTAGCTTGTTTATTAAGATGATTGAAAGGTTGAGTCCCAAAATTTGATGACATCATGACAAGACATGCAAATGTGATCAAAGATTGATATGGATCAAGACATGGCTCAAGGCAAAGATATATTACGATATAAGGACCTCTTGTAGTTTTTATCAGTCACGATGTTTGGTAGAAAAGACTAGATTTATAGAGTATATGTTGTACGATAAAGAGCTTCATGCTAGTAGCTTAAAGTTAACCTTTGTGCCATTTGATCAATTATGGTTCATGCATGCATTTAGCACTTCATTTGGAACACTTTTTGAATTTTCCTTTGAAAATTGGCATGATCATAGGCATATTGACGGTAGTACCACTGCATTGGTACTACCGGTCAATACATACCGGTATCTTATTTTCAAAGAGGTGCATATTGAACTTTCCTTGAATCGGTACTACCGCATATGTTGCGCAGTAGTACTGCGGAGCAGTATGACCACATTTGTTGAGCAGTAGTACCTCTGAGTGGTATGACTGCACCCTGGGATCAATACTACCAGAGTGTCGTATGACTGCACTTTAGTTGGCCATAGCTAATTTCTAGAGATGTGCATTTTAGAGCATTTTTCTCCTTTGGAAATCGGTATTACCGCAGCTGAGATTCGATACTACCGCATGATTGGTACTACCGGGACATGTGAGTGTAGTACTACCGATATTTGAGTTAATAGCTAGTTTCTGTGCATTTAATGAATCTTAAGTAGCTGTTGAATAGTAGATGCAGTAGTATAGGCTAATATATGGTGGTAGTACCACATCTCCTAATTTTTGGGGGTTTCAACCCCAACGGTCATCCTGATGGGGTGAAGGCTATAAATACCTCCCCACCAGTAGTAATGACTTCGTTTTGGACCTCATTAAATGCTCTTGAGCCTTTGCTACTCTTTCTTCAACTCATTTGCTCTATTATCATATTTTAAGGTTGTTAAGAGCATTCAGGTGCATTGCATCATTAGTTGAACCTTATGGCACTTGAGAACCTTCAAGCAAGCATCATTGGCCTATTACTCTTGGTGGCTGTCGACACCTAGGTAGCTTGGAGGAGTTTGCGCTGTAATCTCTTCAAAGAATCTTGTGAAGAGACACGGTACGTTTGTGAGTGATGTGGTGTTTGCCATCTCCGGAGTGAAGGAAGAGCAATCCTAGTGGACTTAAGATGGTTAGGCTTAATTTGTAGGACCAATCTAATCTGTTTGGGCTTACCTCAATGTGGATTAGGAAAGACCGACAAGTCCTTGAGACCATAGGAAAATATCGCGTGTCATCGTTGTGGTTTATCTCTCTTGTCTTTACTTGTCGTATTTATATTTCTAGCAATTATTGAATTATCTTATGTATCTAGAATTGTATTTAGTATAGACTTGAGTTGCGGTGCCTTAGTGAAACCTAGAGAATTTAAGCCTTGATTGTGAAAAACAATTTTAATTAAGTTCATTCTTGCAATAAAATTATGATTTAGCCAAAATAATTTTGAAACCTCCTATTTACCCTCTCTAATCAGTTATCCTTGATCATATAACCTAGGCTATGGATGTTGAAATAACACATGCAAGAGATCTCATCTCAACCACTATGTATGTTACTAGTAGCAACAACACTCCTATTATTGCACCTACTTCTAAAAAGAGTAAGGCTTTGCACTTTTTGAGACATCACCTCAATTCAGCTATAAAGAATGTGTACATGATTGAGAGAGATCCAAGGGTCTTGTAGGATTCCCTAAAGAAATGTTATAAGAAAAGTAAGACAACCATGCTCCCTATAGCAAAGCGTGACTGGATAAACTTGCGTTTTCAAGAATACAAGACTGTGGTTGAGTACAACTCCACTCTACATCGTATTGTTACTCAACTGAAACTCTGTGGCAAGGTGGTCATAGATAAGATATGATTGACAAGATGCTTTCCACTTTTCATGCTAACAACATGAACATGCAAAGGCAGTATTGTCACTCAGAGTATGAGAAGTACTCATAGCTGATTGGTGTGCTGCTTGTTGTAGAAAGTGAGGATCAACTAGTCATGAAGAACTACTTTGCTTGGTCCCACTGGAAGCATGACTTCGCCTGACTCGTGAGAAAAGTGGGCATGGAGATCAACTAGGCATGCTGGCTCATGCCAATGCTTTCAAGAAAGGGAACAAACAGAACCATGAGAAAAGTTTTGCTCAAAAAGGTGGAAAGGGTAGAAAGCAAGTTTTTTCAAGAGAAAACATATTCTTCAGGGAAATGGGAAATCAAAGAAGGAAGCTCAAGGTGGTAAGTATGGGGAACAATAACAAACCTTCTTTAGATGTGGAATTGTGGGACATTGATCTCTCATTTGCCTTATCCAAACATCTTATTGAGCTATATCAAGAGAAGAATGGCAAGAACAAGGCACATGGAGATCATGAGACACACTTTGTTGCTGGACAAGCAAAGGATCAATAGTCTGATGCTATGGCTCTTGATGAGAAGATTGAAGAGCCAACCATCAAGGACGCCAATGAGGATGTCCAAATGGAGGATAATGACAATGATGATCTCCTTAGTGATGATTATGGGGATCTCTATTGGGACTTAATATAGTCTTCTAAGTTATATCTTAACTCAATGTAGTTTTCCTATTTATATCTTAACTATTATCAAACATTTATCTATTAGTAGTGTGTGCATTTAGTTTAGATTTCGTTCATGAAAAACTTTTGGTCATTGTAAGCTCTACGAGATCATAGTTATGGTGTGCCTGCAGACTTATACATTTATTTCCCATATTATGAATGAATTGAGTTCCATTTTAAAGTATTATCTTTGCTAAATAGTTAATCGTTATTAATGCTTTATTATAGAACATGTGTGATATCCAACGGCGGAGGAAGAGGAAATATGTCTTGTAGACCGTTGTACCACTAACACCATTCTTAGAGAAACTAAGTATTTTCAGATATTGCAGAAAATTCTGGAAATATCCTTACAATCATTGGGAGTGAAGCTCATATAATAGGCACAGAAAAAGCCACTATTATTCTACCTATGGGTATCAAACTAATCATAGACTATGCTCTATTATGATATCCATGCAAATGATTTTCACATAGAAACTAATGCAGAATATGATATTGAACAATTGTTCATGACTAAGGTTGAAGGATATGAAATAAAAGTGGATGAAAAGCTCCCTTCCTTCTCATCAAGATTATATTACACACATATAAAGCCCTCTAAAGAATATGTTGCGATGAAAACAATTTTTAGAAACCCAGACTCTTTTAAACTTTTGGTAGGATCGACTGGGTCATCCTAGGTTGAATATGATGAGAAAATCATAATTAATTCTGCTGGTCATGAACTAAAAACTAAGAATTTTTCTAATCAAGAAGATATTGTATGCACTGCATGTGCAAAGGGAAAATTAATAATTAGACCTTCTTTCCTTAAGGTTAAATATGAATCTCCTACTTTTTTAGAAAGAACTCAAGGAGATATTTGTGGTCTAATTCAGCCCCTGCCAGGTCCATTTAGATATTTTATGGTACTAACAGATGCTTTTACCAAGTGGTGCCATGTATGTCTATTGTCTACTAAGAACCACACTTTTGCAAAGCTTATGTCCCAAATAATTCAATTGAAAGCCAAATTTTCAGATAATCATATTAAATCCTTAAGGATGGATAATGCTAGAGAGTTCACCTCAATAGTATTTAATGGTCATTCTATGGCATTAGAAATAAAACTAGAGCATTCAGTACCACATGTCCATACCCAAAATAGCCTTGCAGAGTCATTAATTAAAAGAATAAAGTTCATTGTTAGGTCACTTTTGCATAATTGTAAATTACCAACTTGTTGTTGGGGTCATATGGTATTGTATGCTTTAACTTTAATTCAGCTCAGACCAACTACATATCACAATTTTTTCTCTATCCAGTTAGTACGTGGTAAAGAATCTAGTATTTAATTCGGTTGTGCATAATACGCGCCTATTCCACCACCACAGTGTACATCCATAGGTCCTCACATGAAATTAGGGATCTATGTAGGTTTTGAAACTCTATCAATAATTAAGTATTTAGAGCCTTTGACTAGGGATCTTCATACGGCTTGGTACACTAATAGTATTTGTAGTGATGATCATTTCCCGGAATTAAGGGGGAGGAAACTACCTAGATTCAAATAAATGCCACAAAGTAATATAAGAAACCATAGGGATCCTTGCATTAGATCCACATACTAACGAAGCCAAACAAGAGGTTCAGAGGATAACTAATTTGCAAGTTTTAGCAAATAACCTACTAGATGCCTTCATTGATAATAAAGGTATGATGAAGTTGCATGCACCTTCAGTTAATGCACCGGAGAGAGTAGAAGTGACATGAGAAGATGCTACTAATTCCACTTTTGCCCCTAATCCTAGGAAGAGGGGGAGAGCTCTAGCAGCTCTAGTACAAGGTTCTCGGAGACGTCTAAAGAAGCAAAGACTTAGTAGAATACTTCGCTCTCTAGGGTAGTTGATGAAGCTCATCCAAAAGTTGAGAAAATGGCTAATTTGAATCATCCTGTTGATGAACAACCCAAGAAGACATTGTGCACACATATAGGCATTGGGCTACCGGATATACCTAACTCTATCATTATGTCAAATCATGAAGAGCAGGAAGAAGAAATTTTCACTAACTATGTGGATTCAAGAGAATTATTTAGTAGAAAGACTACTATTGTCGACATTCACTTTGCCTTGAAAATTGCTGATAGTATTGATCTAGATCTAGAACCAAAGTCCATGGCAGAGTGCAAGATGTGCTTAGATTGGGTCAAATGGAAATATGCAATTGAAGCAGAATTGCACTCGCTAAATAAGAGGGAAGTGTTTGAACCAATAGTTCGCACTCCTCCCAAAGTATTCCTAGTGGGATATAAATGAGAATTTGTCTATAAGAGAAATTGGGACAACCAGGTAGTAAGATATGAAGCGAGGCTAGTAGCACAAAGATTCACACAGAGGCCTGGCATCGATTACAGTGAGACTTACTTTCCTGTTATGATTGGTACTTAACATCTATAGTGGTGAATATGAATCCAAAAATGCAATTTATGGTTGTAGTGACTGCATATTTGTATGGGTCATTGGATATGGCTATTTACATGTTCTTGAAGGAATTAAAATACCAAATCCTAATAAAGCAAATCACAACATATATAGCGTCAAACCGCAGAGATCGTTGTACGGGTTAAAGCAGTCCAGTAAGATATGGTATAACTAGCTGAGTGACTTTCTCTTGAAGAAATGTAACACTAAGATTGATGATTGTCCCTGCGTGTTCATCAAGAAGTCTAAAAGCGGATTTTGTATTATTTATTTATATGTTGATGATATGAATATCATTGGAACCGTAGAAGACCTTGAGAAAGCTAGCTCTCGCCTTAAGATGGAGTTTGAGATGAAAGATTTACGTAAGACTAAGTTTTATTTAGGCCTGCTGCTAGAACATTTCTTAGGAGGAATATTAGCACACCAATATGTTTATACCAAGAAGGTATTAGAGAAATTCAATATGGATAAATCATATCCATAGAGAACCCCATGGTAACTAGATCTCTCAAAGTATAGAAAGGCCCATTTAGACCAAGGGAGGAAAAGGAGTAATTGTTAGGACATGAGGTTCCATTCTTAAGCATTATAGGAGCACTGATGTACTTGCAAATTGCACTAAGACTGATATCGTATTTGCAGTTAACCTATTAGTAAGGTTCAATGCTACTCCAACTAGAAGACATTGGACTAGTATTAAGATGATACTCCGATAGCTCCAAGGAACTCAAAATCTTGAATTGTTTTACCAGAAGAACCATGTCTTAACAATGGTGGAATATACAGATGTTGGATATCTTTCTAATCCTATAAAATGATATTCCAAACTACTTTGTATTTCTCTATGGTGGAATAGCTGTCTCTTGGCGATCAACGAAACAAAGCACTATAGCTACATCTATGAACCACTCGGAGATTATTAATTTGGATGAAGCCTCACGTGAAGGTGTTTGGCATTGGAATGAGGTGACTTGAGTTGTGCAGAATTCAAGGGGAGCATTTCCTTGAATATGAAGCCTATATGTATTAGGCTTGGAAGATCCATACATATTCTTTAATCTTGCGGATTAAATGTGACCATAGTGATCAAAAGGTTGTACTCTTTTTCCTAGTGAGTTTTTACTAGAAGTTTTCTCATGATGGTTTTTAACAAGATAACTAGTGCGATATATCTTGCATGTTTAGTGTACTCTTTTCTCCATTCATTTTTCTCACTGTGTTTTTGGAAGGAGTTTTTAATAAGGTATGTGCATGTTATGTTATCCACCCAAGGGGAAGTATTGCATAATAGGCTGGCCCTAGTGGGCCTCGTGTTTTCGACTTCGTATTCAAGAAGTGATGTGGGTGTATACTAAAGAACTCTATAGGATAGTTGATTATAAATATAGGGAAGATGCTATCTATTTTTTAATATCAAGTCACATCAATAAAGAAGATCGTCAGATTGCTCTCTCACATCTTTGTTCATTGTTCATCTATTTCTGCTGTTACTAAGTGCTTATGTTATTTTCATTTGCTAGTTGTGTTAATTGGTTATTGGATCACTCGACAACACTAGTTATTTAACAAGTCACAAGTGGCATTACCAATGTGGGTCTCAGCATATGCTAGCAGTATCAATCATTCAATCGGCACGTGGGATCCTTGTGTCCGTGTAACTCCACGAGACTTTGGCCTTGGGGTGTTGGCAAAATGCAGAAATACACACTGGGAGAAGGTATAATATACGCGTTCAATAAATTCACAAATCTACCACATAACATTAGTCAGGAGAAAGTGCAATAGCATCCATCTTATTTAAGCTAGCACACCTGAAAACACTACGATTTTGTTTAGGCAGCAACAGTGAGAAAGGAGGCCACCTGAACTCGATGTTTCATTAAACCAAATCCACCAAATTACAGAGGTACGCATACCGGAATGGTTGCCTCCGGAGGGGATTTGTTAAGTGATTGCATGCACTAACTGGTTACACCAATTCAGGGCTTCATTTGGCGGATCCCCTTGCGTCGCCCGAACGGCCCAAAGGTGAAGATGATCGTGTAGCAACCGGAGTGTAGCCGGAGTGTATAGGAGCTCATTCCTGAAGGTATTGTGATTGCGGCGCTTCCAGATCACCCAGAGGACAAGCAAGACAATTGTGTGTCGCCACGCCGGGCTAAGGAAGAGTAAGAGAACATCCAGTTCGTGACCGCGATCTCAAGATCCTGTCCGGGGTCAGCCTGCGGAGTTAGGACCGTATGCCGAAATGAAGATTGCTGGGGCAACCAACAAAGAGATGCTGGATGTTCTCTTCCCCTCCTGGGCAGAAGGGGCAATCGGAGGTTGATACCCATCCTAGGTGGTTCAAGAAAGATCTGTTTCTCGTCTTGCCATGATGTAAGGTCAACGAACACTACCCCTCCAAAGTGTCTGGCCGTAAATACCAAGAATAATAAATCAAGCATCTCCTTTGATCCTTAACAAGTGCTACACAAACACAAATAAACACTCAATCCACCTCTAGATGCTTCATGCACCATAAATACAATAATCTAAGACTCCAAAACTTAGCCTATGACTATTTCCCATAAATATCCAAACCCTTCTCAGATACCTTCAATCGTAGCCAGTCTAACCACCATTGAGTAGCCAATCTGACCGCACCGGTCAATCCTGTTAAACCCCAGTAACAAGGGAGCCGGTCAAACTGCGGCACTCATGCTGGTCTGACCGTTCAGCCATTTACAACCAAGGCCAATCTGACCGCCTTACGATCAATCTGTCTATTAGGAATGAGCACCAGAAAACACGCACTCTGAAATTTTGGTTAAACTGTATCTAATTTCAACTTAGAACTTCATTTAAGGTGATACCTAGTGTAAGTCATCCTCAAACATACCTACATAAGTATTTGGTGTCTAATTTCCAAAAAGACATATGGCCAATTTGACCGCTGTTGTCAGGCTAGTGAGACCGCCAATGCCAAGCCAGTCAGACAGGTTGACACTTGACAGTAACTTTGAAAACTTGCAAACTTCTATAAATTCAAATTTTAACACGACACCTGTCAATTGTTCAACACATATAGGTGCCGCTCGATTGGGCTAAAATAAGTTCTGACTGAAATTATATTGTAACTAATAGTGGTTTATTTGACATAACTAAATTTAAAAAAAATAAAAATAGAAAAAACAGGTTAACCCATTATGGGTAATGCAAACGAATACGGGAAAAAGAACCAGTAAAAAAGCTCAAAAAAACCAGAAAAAAACGAAATGTATGAATAGTAAAAAATAAGCCAAAAACCAGAAGCTAAAACTGAAATAAGCAGAACATAAACTGTGGGCATCCTCAGTATGGCTCTACACCGGGATTTCTGCACGTGACCTTGATAGCCAGATAATCAAAAGCATTGGCCAGCAACTACTTGCATGACAGAGGAAGTCCCAAGTACGTCTGCGGAAAGAAGGCTAACGAGCATCCAAGACAGAACACCGTAGTTCTGCCGGTGGTGAGAATAGCTTGCATCCAGCGACGCCAAAGTTCACTGAAGCCCCTGAGCTGCAGAATACGGTCAAGGGCCTCCCCACTGATTGAATCAAACGCTTTTCGAAAGTCTAGTTTAAGGACAATAGTAGAGGGCCTTCATCTTGTGACAACACTGTTCGAGTTCAGCTGCATAGAGAAAGCTGTCAGTGATGTGCCTTCCTTTGATGAAGTCGGTCTGGTCAGAGGAGACGACGTCTGGGATAAGAGGTTGGAGGCGAGTGGTGAGAGCCTTGGTGATGAGCTTCATGATGGAGTTCTTGAAAGAGATAGGCCGAAATCCTTCTTCTTTCTTCGGTAGGAGAGCTATGTGTTAGGAATAGTCTCATATAGATTATGAAAAAGGAGAAAGCACAACTTATAAATGTAAGGGAACCGCCACCCATTGGACTAGTCTTTTGGAGGGAGAAGGCCCAATACCACTTATAAGATTGTTGCTCCGTTGCTCCATGGGTTTAGTTGTGTTCAGCCCATTTAAACCTGTGGTCCAGGAGGTAACAAGTGGTATCAGAGCCCGGTTCTAACATCTCTGGCCAAATGAACACTAGTGTGTGAACGTCTAATAGATTGTGACCCCGATGGACCGTTGGTGTACGGTGAAGGGACCTTGAGGGGGCCGTCAGTGTACGGTGAAGGGGGCGGTGAAGGGCTGAGAGACACCAATGTGTGAAGGGGGAGATTGTTGGAATAGTCTCATATTGATTGTAGAAGGGCAAGAGATCTAACTTAAAAGTGTAGGAGTCCTTCACCTCATTGGCTAACTTTTGGGGTGAGAAGACCCTTACGATCCAATACTATGAAAGTCTGGTTGATGCATTCTAGTTGCACGCTTTCCGCGTGAAAGTCATGGAAGAATTGGAGGAGGTCATGGCAAGTAGTCTCCCGGAAGCAACGAAAGACAGCCGGCCCAAAACCATCGGGTCCAGGGCTGCTGTTGGTGCTCATCTGCCAAAACCCTTGCTTAATTTCCTCCATTGAAAAAGGGACTTCCAGGCTATGCAGGCTTAGAGGTTGAGGATTAAAAGCTGCTGGATCAGAAGACCAGGAGATCGAACTGGCTGTGCCTAGAAGGTTTTGATAAAAGTCACTGAGGATGCTTTCCTTGATGAGTGAAGCCTGGGGATCCCTTCTTGGACAGCAGTAGTACAAGCGAGCAAACGATGTTAACTATGTTCAACATCAAATGCCCGTTCAAAAATATGTTCAACATCAAATTAAAAGCTGTGGTGTGACAGCGCTAGCAAAATCATGGTTGAACATCGCTAGCTAATTGGGAACCACCTCTCGATAGGATGGTAAAGGTATGGGTATACCATACTGCCGTCTCTCCACTCCTTTTTGTTCACGGAGCTTTTCAGAATTCAGATAGGAGAAACACGCACAGGAACATGCTGCCGTCTCTCCACTCCTTTTTGTTCACGGAGCTTTTCAGAATTCAGATAGGACTTTGCTTTTGTTTGTACTTTGCAGCGAAGGTTCAAACGCAGCGTTTTGTTCAAACGAACCAGAATAAACAAGATGATCCTCTGGCCCATCTATAGATTTCTCATAGCGAATCCACGAAAGGACTAAACGGCAATGGGCTATTCTATACCTGTGGGCCTTAACTCACGTCGCCGGCCGTTATGCATTGTTTTTTCTCCCTCAGGACTCAAAGAGTGGACCAGCTGTGCATTTTTACAATGCATTTAGCACTACTATTTTTTTAGCAAACATGATAGTGCAATATCTCATAGTATAAAGTTTTCTGGATGGTACAATGGCACAGCATAACAACGAGAAACACAAGTAATTGGTGACCTAGTGCTTTCACTAAGAGAGAGTAGCTGAGACCAAAGAGCAAAGACAAACCAGAATTAACCACAACACTAACTAGCTACTGGTTGAGCACGCTGCTAAGGCCACGGAGTAACTGGTGCGACACAAAGCTTTGTTAGGCCAGACTTGTTAATTGTTTCTGGAACCCGTGGGAAACCACCCCATTGCTGGGCACAAAAAAGAAGTGTCGTCACACTCACTGTCTCGCTCACTTCGACTTGAGCTTATAATTTCTTATTTTCAATTCACTATTTCTCGATTTTATCTTTTTTTAGCTTTTTTACTTTTTCCCATATTCATTTGTATTGTCCGTAATAGAGTAAATTGTTTCTTCTATTTTAAAATTTTTAAAATTTAGTTATACCAAATAAACAACCATCAACTATATTATAAAATAAATCAGCTATAATATAAAATAAGATATAAACCAACTTATTTTAGCCCAATTAAGCGTCATCATCACTGGTTTTCAACAAAAGGAATAAGTACTACACACATCCACGACAAGAACAAAGAAATAACACTAGCATCGATCGTATCTCCTTTGCATTTTAAAAATACATCTTTGAATATTCATCCATTATTCTGGTCCCGTCCTTTTCTGTCAAATTAAATTCCTTAGACCTTAATGATGTTTCGGTGAAAAAAACCACACACAAAAGGTCTACTCTAACATAGGATTAAACACGGCAATTAGAAGAGGGTAGTATCGTTCACCAAGGAATTACATACCAAAAAAATCAACATATGCAGCTAAAATGTCACACCCTGTCACATCGATCCGTGTTTACGTGTATATATCAGTATTATACTACTAGTTTCACATCTTTAGACTCCACATTTTTGGAACACATAAATTTCGTAACTATTTTGTCCACGTCCCAAACGGAGCCTCTAATGTCTTATCTCCCGGCGCTGACGACGCTGCCGTACTCCTCGACCGGCACGGAGTTCCGCTTGATGAACTCGAGGCACTCGGCGATCGCCTGCGCGTAGAACGAGTTGGACCGCATGAACAACGCCGCCCTCCGCGGCGCCTTGTTCGCCGCCCCAACCGCCGGCCGGCACTCTTTTCCGCCCACGAGGACTCTTCTGCTGCCGCTCCGGGGGCAGCTGCCGCTAGTGGACAGCCTCCTCACGAGCAGGCGCACGTACCGGCCGACGAGGCCCAGGAACGTCAGCAGCTTGGCCCGCAGCCGCCGCACGGAGAATCGGTTCCTCGGGCACAGCCGGAACCCCCTCGCCCGCCGCCACCGCCGGCCGAGCCTCACATAGCTCTCCTGCGACGAAGAACTCATCTTCCTTAGCTGCTTAATCTGCCTTGCCTCACACAGCTCTGTGCCTTTGTGTGTAGTGTATGCGACCACGTGTGCTTGTGCGTTTGTCCTCCTCCTGGTCTGTGTGAGCTGTGCCTGGTGCTGGTGCAGGTCAAGTGGGCGCCGGTGGGGGTATATATAGGGCGCGGTCGGGGCCAAGGAACAAGGCAGGAAGGTAGGTTTGAATCGGGCCTTTAGTGAGAGTGACGGGGGATTCCGGGACATGACAGGATTAGCTTAAGGGGCTAATGCGATGGGATGCTGGGGGAAGCCATTACGGACAAGCAAAAGCCAGGGACAATGACGTGTCCGTGTAAATTATGAAACGGGTGGTGTGTGTGCACTGCCACTGCCACTGCCAATATGCCGTCTCCTTCCGCGTAATTGGTTGGGTCATCGACCAACCAGTACCGGACACTAGAGTACGTAGACAGTAGTAGTAGTTACATGTATGCGTGCGCCCTGCTTAACTGTGGCTTGTACGTACCGGGAAGCACTCTACGTAACTGCATCACGCGTTGAATAGTTCATTTTTGCTCATGTGTAGTCAAATTAGCAAGTTAAATTAGTGCTACTAGCGAGTTGGCAGGAGCTTGGCTGACCACTTGAGCTCAATTAACAAGTACCAGCCTAAGGGATGTGTCAGGAAATCGCTCGGCACACGGTATATGAGGAGGTGGATGCGCGCTTAGAAACTGGAGCGTGCTTGTCTGCACCTGCGGTGCTGCACCCTGCTGCAGACAGTTTGATTCGTTTGCCTCCCAAGAACTGGAACTGGATCGTGATGCAGCGATGTGTGCATGCAGCAGATACGCTGATATCCAGCTGGTGTACTCTGTCCTGACCAAACCAAATATTTTCGTGCCATGCTGCTGCAGTGGCGCCCCCCGTGTGTATATTCGATCCGCTCAACGAATTTGCTCGATCCGTCTCCACGTCCGTTCTAGAATTCGCTTGCAAATCCGACGCTAAATTAATTAGGATTAGTCAAATCGATAGACGGGAGGCTAGAAGAGAGCCACGCCGCCACAGGGCGCGGGGTGCGCACCGTCCGCACCTGCCTTGCAGCTCGCGCGACCGGAGGCGTCCCGAGGGTGGGAGGGGGTTAGGTGCGGCGAGACGGCCAGACGTACGGGAACGAATGGTGGCCGTGCCGCGAGCGTGACCCGCACGCACGAGTTTTTTTTTTTTTTTTTGCTATTATGGTACCCTTTAAGTTGGATTTCGACGAAACGGTATCTACATCGTGGGCTTCTCTAAAATAGTACTCTTGTACTTAAGACTTCTCTCAAATAGTATTCTTCAGGGATTTTAACTCAAATAATTTGATTTTCGAATTTGTACTCCCCCAATTGACTGAACTGTCCCTGCTCATTTTGTTTAACCCTAATCACTTTTATTTTCTTCTTTTCACATCGTTTGGGTTTCATTGGCGACGGCGGCACGCCGACTGGCCGATCGGAATACTCGGCGCGGCGCCGTCAACGCCAGGCGAGAGCGCGGCAAGGATCTCACGGGAGTGCGCGCACCCTAGGCCACGGACGATCGCATGCCAGCCAGGGACGGTCGCACGTTGGCAGGGGCAACCGGACCACGTACGCGGCAGGTGTGATCGGCATCTTTGTACGCGGCAGGTATTGAGCATTAAGGATGATCCACGTACGCGGCAGGATCAATCTTTGTCATGTTTTTTCATGTCATGTTTGAGTTAAAATCAAATTATTTTAGATAATACTATTTTACAAAATCAATCGTTGTCATGTTTGATCCACGTACGCGGCAGGATCAATTTTACAAAATGAGCGAGGCGATTCGATCAATTGGGAGTACAAATTCGAAAATCAAATTATTTGAGTTAAAATCTCTGAGAATACTATTTGACAGAAGTCTTAAGTACAAGAGTACTATTTTAGAGAAGCCCATGACGTAGATACCGTTTCGTCGAAGCCCAACTTAAACGGTACCATAATAGCGAAAAACTCCGCACGCACGCAGCCGAGCGCGACGAGATGTCTCGGGTGGCGCTCCTTCCCCTGGTGCTAGAGGCGGAGCCACACCCTGAAGAGGATAGATTTCAGTCTAAGATGTGGAAAAATATCTAGTGTATAACCCGAGTAAATTTAGTTCAATCTAGGTAATATTTTTATAGTCCAACTCTAATAATCTAGATGTTTCATCACTGAGTCCGAAACGTAATCAGCCGTCGCGCTACGCCGGAATCTCGCAATTCGGCACGACCGCGCGCGTCCGGTGGCTGTTCACCTACGACCGCACGGCTAGGAGGCACGCCTCCTCTCTCGGGGAGAGACGCGCGAAGTGAAGGGGACGCGTGTGGTGGTGGTGCCACGGGCGCCGTGCGTGTCGTGTGCGTTTTGCTCGGGTTGGTTAAACGTTTGTTCATTAAGGCGGACGGTTTAGGACTTTGGGATAGAGTATTTTGACAGTGATTCTGACTTTTGAGAACGGAGGAGGCACCGGCTAGCTAACGCTAATGCGCTCCGATGTACGAGATCAGTGATATTTGCTCATGAGACTGGTGTACGAGTTCACTGCATTTAACAATTGCAACGCCAATCTTAGTGGATTTGGATCGGTTACAATCTCATGAGCGAGGTGGAGTAGCATCCGCAGTGACATTCTACGCTACAATAATAGCAAAGTTAAAAGATAGATGAGCCAACTAGGGTTAAGATTTAGATGGCTGGTTGGGGCATAGGGAATTTAGGTTTTAGTGGGATTGATAGGTTTAAAGCGAGCTCTAATGGTTTAAGAGGGAGCTATGAGTTGGATTGGACTGATTTATATTTTTTTGAAATAAATATATAGATTTTAGCTTAATTAAGAGTATATATATATAATATACCTACAATATATATTTTTTCCGGAACATCTATAAACTCGCCCTGGCCTACAGCGGCGAGCTTGGGATGAGCCGCAGAACAACCGTAGCCTGATGTGTATGTAGCACGTGTGCCCTGCAAGCCCATCAGGACGAGCCGACGAAACCAAGCAATTGCCTAGTGCCGTTGGAGGCAGATCGAAACCCAAACACCAAGCATAGGGCCGAAAGGATTCCGACCTTCTCACCCCGGTTCCAATCGTATGCCAACCCAGGTATGGCCCGGAAAGTCCAGCAACAAAAGGCAGCAGCCACCGGGCAACTTCTCAGAATGCAGCCAACCCAGGGGAGCCCCAAAGCCCGAAATACAAACCAAGTGCCCAACGTGACAAGTGTCGAACCTCTCGGCCAATTGTAAGCCCAAGTTTCTGAAAAGGCCCATTAGGCTGGAAGGTTGGGCCGGCGGACGGGATCAGGGGATCGGTACGTGGTGTGCGCATCAGCTCGTGGCTTCCGCCGCCTCCACGGATCTGTTCGTCACTCTTGCCTCTTCATGCCCCTGCCGCATCACATTTTCATATGCGTTGGTTTTTGATCAGGCACGCAATACTACCGCCCTAATCGCCTCTGCCGCCCACTGCTCGCATGCTTCGGGTTGTTTCTAGTACCATTGATCTCCGTGACTCCGTCGACGCTGTTACGTCCACGAACAGCTCACATTGCCGACTGCTCGGTTCCATGCCCCTCCGGTGTTCGTCGAACTGCCTCACAGGGGATCGTGGCCATGACCAGGGGTTCCAAACTCCAATCGCATCTCACAACGTCAGGTTTCTCATTTCTGCCCTGAGTGCCCTCCTTCTTGAATAAACGATTATTTACATGTCCGATTTCACCTTCCGCCAGCATATGACAATCGATGTCTGCGCGTACCGATCGAGCTGTGACACCAGATCATAAATCTCACGTAGGGATATAAAATCTGGATGCAATGCTTAGTAGCAGAGCACTGCCTATCATAGTTTTGCATTGCTCGGTCGCAAGTCGCAACATTGACTTGCGCCTTGCGCGTTGGTTTGTTCAACTATTTGGACGCATTTAACTACAAACTGACATCAACTATATAAAATCAGCATAGCCTCTTTAAGAGTTGCTGGACACCAACTGCTAGTTGTTTATCTTATGAATCATTAGGTGACGTACAGTGCAACATGGCTATTTGCTGTTTCGATAGGAGTTGATGATGGCTACCTTTTCTATTAAATGGGACATTAGGTAAGGTAATGCACCTGCTAAAAGCTATTGAGCCACATAAGATATGAATACTTGCTTTTCCGGCTAGAATTTGTGACACGATTTGCATACGCTTGCACCACTTACATCAATGCAGTGTCAATATTCTCTGGTCACTAGAATAACAAAGTAGTAACGAGCTTGTCCCTGTTCTCTTGCATAATTCTTGTCTGCTGCAATGTTCAGTTTGTGAAGTGAATAGCAAATGGACAGCTCTACAACACTTTTCAACTGAAAGACTGAAACAGATCGACAATCCTATTATAATCTACAATCGCATGTTTTTCATATTTACTCCTGATACCGTTGTGCCATGGAACGCCCATAATCTACTGTATGATTTATTCCCTTCTAGTTAGCTTGATAGCAAGCCACCAGACAATCTAAAGGAGCAGTCTGGTGATCTAGTGCACATATTTAACTCATGTACCTCTTCCGTTTTATTGTTCTGTTAGGAGGAGATAGAAGGTTTCCTTTTAGTAGTTTTCTTTCCAAAAAATCCAAAAATAAAAAAAGATGATGTAACCGACGCGTCGTATAGCGCCGCTTGTTAGACTTCGTTGCCTTGGTCACCACGCCAATGACTTCTATTCCATCAGCTACAATCTCATTCTCGGGAATAAAGCTCCTTTTCACTCATGGAGATCACGCTCGATGGTTTCTGTCTCTGGGCACATGTCATTGGTGCTCGACCTTGTCTATCATTGCTGGTTTAACCTCCTCCTAGACAACCTACTTGTACACCTCCTGTAGAAGATAAGGTCACCAAGAAGGAGGCAGAGGCTGCTGCTGCTATTTCTGACATTGCTGATAAGACCTTTCAGTATGCTATAGATGCTTTCGAGCGCTGGTGTGCTAATGAGGCTCATGTTCGAGCCATCCTGGTAGTCAGCGTCGATGACTCCATCCAGCTAGACATTGTTGGTCTGTGTTCCATTCATCAGATCTGGGAGTACTTGCGTGATCGATACCAGTAGAGCAATGATGCTCAGTTTTTTTCGCTTCAGCATGAGTTGGAGAAACTTCGCTGGGAGGACTCCTTCGTCGACGACTTCTACTAAGCCCTAGCTAGTCTCTAGCGCCAGTTACACGAGCTGGCCTCTTCACTTTGCCAGGAGTGTCATAAAGTGTAGAAGGCAGATTGTGATCACTTTCGCTTTTATGACTTCATCTGTCTTTGTCCAGAGTTTGAGCTTGTCAGGGCTCAACTGATGATTTGTATAAGAATTCGTAAGTAAAATCCCGAAATAAAACAAATTTAGAACAAGAAATGAAGAAAAATTAGTAATTAGAATTTTGAATTAATCCAAACAAAAATAATACAAATTAGGAGTGAAATTAAAATAAAATTGTAATTTAATTTTCATACAAAATCTGAAGTAAGATCCGTAAATAGGGGAATTCCAAAAAAAATACCGTAACCTTGAGTGGTACTTCTGGAGCACGGAAGCTCCGAAAAGTCGAGCAGAACCTTTTTTTTCTCCAAAAAGCGCCAACTCTCGGCCTCGGTTCAAACGAAAGTACTGCATCGTCTTTGCGGAACTACCGGTGAACGAAAGTACCGGAGTTTTAACAGCGGTACTTCCGCTCTGACGGATCAGCGGCTAGTTCAAAAGCTCTGACATAGCTGTTACTGTCGCGTCAGAATAGGAGCGGAAGTACTGGCCCTTGGCCTGCAGTACTTCCGGCCGTCCTGAATTTTTCTGGAATTTCTCTCTAACGGCTATTTTTGGTTAGTGAGAGTATAAATACCTGTACTCCTGCTCATGGACACATATAATAGGCACCATTCACTCCACACCTCATTTACTCCTTGTGCATTCTTTTGAGATGGTTGAGCCAAAAAATACATTGCATCCAATAGATTGATCCTTTGGCACTCTATTGCGGTCAAGTGAAGCTTGAGATCTTTTACTCTTAGTGTTTGCCGGCACCTAGATGACTCGGTGGAGATTGACCGATAATCTTTTCAAAGAAGCTTGTGAGAAGGCCCGGTGTGTGTGAAGGTTGGAGCTCACCTTTCCCGGAGCGGGAAAGAGCTACCAATAGTGGATTGAGGAGCTGAGACTTAATTCGTGGAGCCGGTCCAATTCGTTTAGGCTTTTCTCAACGTGGACTAGGGGAAACCGGCAAGTTTCTGATCACCATGGTAAAAACATCGTGTGTTCATTTGTGATTCCTTGTCCCTTATTTTTCTATTGCATATTTATTTCATTGTGATTATTTACTTGTGCTAGATCCTTTATAGAGATATACTCGTGTTGTGACCCAAACTCACTAGAATTGTGTAGGATTTAATTGCTTTAAGTTTTAATCGTGTAGAATTAATTTAGAAGTCAAGCAATTTTAAAACCTCCTATTCACCCCCCTCTAGTCGGTTATCCTTGATCCTACAGAGGGCACCTTTGCGCAATGAAAACACTCCGCCTCGCCATATACTTTTCAGAAAGACAAGATGTGGCAGCTTTGCGTAGTGACAAGACCAAAGGGGGCAGCTTTGCACAGTGACAAGTCCAGACGGGGGCATCTTTGTGCAGTGACAAGGCCAAAGGGATAGCTTTACGCAGTGACATGACCAGACGGTGGCGTCTTTGTGCAGCGATAAGACCAAAGGGTCAACATTACACAGTGACAAGACCAAACGAGGGTAGCTTTACGCAGTGAGAAGACGTGCTTAATGAAAACACTCTGCCTCGCTAGGTACTTTTCAAAAAGACAATGCAAAACTCTGCACCATAGGCTATTCACATGAAATAAATCACATTATACCAACCTTTTGACTTATAAAGTGAGGTGGAATAGATCTGGGAGAGAACACTACACAACCCAACACTACACCAGAGCTTTCTTAACCATGTCGGGATGGACAAGAGGTAGAAGAAGCAATGGAACAAGGTGATAAAGCAATGGGAGGAGACCCGTGATCTAGCAAGGCATGCTGCGGCCTGTGACGAACAAGCAAGGGCTATTGTGGCCCGGGCCAAACAAGCGGAGCGTACCATGAGGTCACTCCCCCTAATGACGCTCCCATAGGAGCACGTCCATCCTGAACGTTTCAACCGAACGTTCACCACAACACCCGCCTGAGGAGGAGACGCCGCCCCTCTGTTGGTGCAGAGATGCATGCAAATTCTTCAAATCTAAGCAATGGCTTAGCCTGGGCATGCGTTACTAGGGTTGTGCGAACTACTCCTATGTCTATATTGACCACCATCTGGACACGATCAGCTATCGACAGCTGGTAAGGACCACTTACAGTATGTTCCCCCTACTATTTCTCATTTAAAGTATATAATAATAACCTCTTCCATCTACCCACAGTCCCGAGAGCCGCTATGTGGCTGCCGCAAGTGGATTGACCTAGAGATCCACCCACATGACCAGTGGACTCTCGACTACGAGGAGTGGAATGTCAAAAGGGCATGCGAGATCTGGGAGGAGGAGCACTGCAACGACGAGTAAACAGAGCATATACATCGGTAAATGAAAGCTCATCTCGATGCGTGCACACGCAGGGAGCGTGAGAAAAAAAAGAAAATGGCGGCTAAGGCCAAAGAGGCATCAGAGATTTCAACGCCGAGCTCGCAAGGAAGGTAAAATGGCCCTGGTCCACGCAGTAGGTCGGGTCTTTTCGCACTAGTCCCCTGAATATCGAATTTATTTCCATACCAAGAAGGCGCATATGTATCGTAGAAGTATTTCTATTTGTTGCATCGTGCATGATGTTTCTTATACACGTAACCAAATTCTATGTGTCATGTTATTCCCATATTTATTATAAAATCTATTTTAATTTAATCTCGTTGTTTTTTCACATTCAATTCTTCACGTGCTCAATATCACTTACCTTCGTACTTAGCAATCGTTCCATTCCCAGTTGTCCTCACAAAATTTTTCATGAAATTTCTTGCACGACAACAACATACGACGATCGCAAAATGTTATTATGAATCTAACATATTTTTTACCATTCACAGTGTGCGAAAATCATAAATGGATCAATCGTTACATCGCACTATCACTTACCTTCATGCTTACGAGTAATTGACTTCTCAATCGTCCCCAGAAAATTCTTCCAAAAATTTCTCGCACTACAACAACATACAGCGATCGCAATATGTTATTGCCAGTGTAACAAATTTCATACCATTGACAATCTATGAAAATCACAAACGGACTAACCTACCTACATTGTCTGCCCTTTTATTTCAACAAAATAACAATCTAAAAAAAGATTTCCTATATGTATTATCTACACTGTGTAAGGGGTTTTCAAAATATATTTCGAAATATTTTGCACTTCGTTTTCGATATTACAAAATTCATGCAGACTCTACACATAAATAAATTACGGACGAAAATTCTTAATGTTTACAATTACAAAACAAGTTAAACAAGCAAGTAAACAAGCCTCCACACAAAAATCATAGTTTTTAAATCTCATTTTCTATATCTAAAAATTATTACAAAAAACATTTTCAATATGTTTCCGTGGATAAATAGAAAGTTTGCATTTATCATAGAAGACCATTGCACCAACAAACGCAAAACACAGACATGTCGGATAGCAGGAAATTTTCCAGCACTATAGCATCATGCGCTACCCAACCGCATGATTACTACTGTAGCATCATGTGGTCCGGGAGTGCATAATGCTACAGTGCAAATCGTATGCTCCCACATCGCCCGACTTCAAGTATGCGGTCTCGAACCACACGACTAAAGTAATGCGCTTCCGGATCACATCACTATACACAGGCCACACTCGCGGAGTCCCGTGTTTGAGAAAGGCGTTAGAAATAGAATTGCCGTGATTTAAAAGCTAAATTTAGTATTTATGTGATAGATAGCGTTAAAATTGACTAAACTTCAGCAAGGGTCCTGCGGAGGAGTTTTCCCAGTCCGGACGATTTCTAGGTAATCCGTCGCATCGGAACTCGGTCGGAGGCCACCTTTGGTCTCATCCCATCCTGTATACATGTGTGGAGCAAACCCTGCTTTTGCGTTCAGATTTGAGAGAGGTAGGTAGCCAGGTAGGTGGGCACTGAGCAGAAGGGTTTGACCGAGGGTGGTAGCCAGGTAGGTGGGCACTGAGCAGAAGGGTTTGACCGAGGGTGGGCGAAGGCGCAAGGGAGGGGCCAGTGAGCGATGAAAATTTAACGACAGACCGGAGGATTAAGAATAAGAAAGAACTTGGTCATCTCTTCCGCATGGGAACAATAACATCACTCATCACTGAAGCAACACCAGCCCACCATGTCACCATCTACTCTATCCAGGATCGAATTTTTTAGTGTGCAGCTAATAACCATTCCCCTGCAGGTATTCACCTTTTTCTTGTGCAAGCTCCTGTTTTTCTTCCTGTATGCTTTGCTTAGGATTTGTTTGAGGGATCAGGGGATTTGTAATGTTGTTGTTTCTTTTGTTTGAGGAATCGACCTGTAAACTTTGCTTGGGATATCTGAACTGTATGAGCCCTGAACCAGTCGGTCTGTTGCCTTTCCATTTATTTCAGTTTCCATGCTTAGGATGGAACAGGCTAAGCAACAAACCGGCCTGCTAATTTTGATTTTGATGGGGTCACTGTTTCATGGGACATCTTCTGCGTGACCCTGTAAGAGGTGAAATAATGGAGGATAGTCAACGAATATGCAGTGCTCCCAGCACTATGGTGTTACACATTCTCCCACTCATCAAAATATAGTGCAAAGTGCAAACGATCATGAAAATTCCAATTTTTTTTTGTTACATAGAGTATGATATAAACAAGCATCCTACAAAAACTCAATTCAAAATGTAATGTGTATGGGAAGAAACAAAAAGACAAAATTCAGTTAGTGACGGCTTTATATTTTTCTTTTTTATCTTTTTTTTTAGCAAAATTTGTCTTTTATTTTTCTCAATGTATAGATCGCTTTAAGATTTGAAATTTTATGGTATGATAGATTGATTTTGTATAAATGTTGTCAATTTGCTTTGGTATTTTCATAACCATTTACACTATTTTTGATGAGTGGACATTTACACTTTTTTATGAGTGGGAGCATGTGTAGCGCCGTAATATTGAGAGCACAGAACATGTTCTCGCTAGTCAACGGCTGGTAACAGATTATGTGTGCAGCACTAGGAAGGCCACAGAGTTTCGCAAGCAGAGAACCAGATGTGGGGAACAGTATTACACAACTACAAATCATAGGCGTAAAGGTGCAGTACTAGTATACTTCTAAGCCCCTGGAGTACTACTCCCTTTCTCCCAACCATAGCAACCTCAGCTGTTCCTCCTGGCTCCTCCCCTGTCAACTCGACCCATGGGACCTTCCCGCCGTCGCCACCGCGCCACCACCAGCCTCGCCCCCCTCCTGCTGCTGTCGTCCATCTCCGTCTGCTTATTCCTCCCGGCCGTGCGCGCCCAGTCCACCACCTTCACCAGCACCGTCAACGGCAGGGAGTTCACCACCTTCTCCTTCCCCTGGTTCGACAAGACCCTGCAGCAGCTCCCCGCCAACTTGACGTTCTCGAGCAACTCCAGCGTCAGAGCGAACGCGCTGCAGATCACCGCGGACACCAGCAACAAAGCCAGTATCTTCTTCGTGAACCAGACCGGCCGCGTCTTCTTCCCCTCCCCTTTCACGCTCTGGGAGACCAACTCGTCCAGCTCCACCAGCAACAAGTACGTCGCCTCCTTCTTCACCGTGTTCAAGGTCAACTTGTTCCGGGTAGACAACAGCGTCCCGGGGGAAGGCTTCGCGTTCGTCGTCGCGTCCAGCGGCGACGTCGACCCGCCTCCCGGCAGCGACGGCGGGTACCTTGGCCTCACCAACGCGTCCACCGACGGCAACGCCACCAACGAATTCGTGGCCGTGGAGCTGGACACGGTGAAGCAGCCCTACGACCCCGACGATAACCACGTCGGCCTCGACGTCAACGGCGTCCACTCAACCTACGCCAATTCCCTCACCCCCTTCGGCATCCAACTCGCACCCAATGACACCAGTAACAACAACGGCAATTACATGGTCTGGATCGACTACAACGGAACGTCGCGGTACGTGAGGGTGTACATGGCCGTGGACGGGCGCCCCAAGCCGACCACCGCCGTGCTCAACGCGTCGCTGGACCTCTCAACGATCCTCCCCGGCAAGAAGGCTTACTTCGGCTTCTCGGCGTCCACCGGCGTGCACTACCAGCTCAACTGCGTGCTCATGTGGAACATGACGGTGGAGAGGCTCCACGACGGCAGCAGCACCGCCAAGAAGGCGCTGTCCGGTTGGAAGCTCGGGGCAGCCATCGGCGTGCCGTTCGCTGCCGCCCTGGCGCTCGGGCTGTTCGCCGGCCTGTACATTTGGAAGAAGAGGAAGGGGGTCGGGGACGACCCGAGCTCGGTGTTCAACAACACCATCGATCTGAGGAGCATCCCGGGGGTGCCCAAGGAGTTTGACTACAAGGAGCTGAGGAAAGGGACCAACAACTTCGACGAGAAGATGAAGCTTGGGCAGGGCGGGTACGGCGTAGTGTACCGCGCCACCGTGCTTGGGGAACACGGCCGGAGCATGGAGGTGGCCGTGAAGCAGTTCTCCGGGGCCAACACAAAGGGGCGGGAGGACTTCCTCGCCGAGCTCAGCATCATCAATCGCCTCCGGCACCGCTATCTCGTCAAGCTCGTCGGTATGCAATTACTTCCTCCTCTGCTCATTTCGTATCGTTCATGCCCTGCTCTTGCTCTTAATTTTGTGTAATCTGTTTTACCTTCGTTCTCTGATCCATTCACAATGTTCATTCTTAGCTCGGTCTAGTTTTAATGTTGTTTGATTTGGTTTAGTTGTTCTGATTATTTGGGCTTATTTTTGGTGGCTTATGATTGAAAAATATTGTAACTGACAGAGGCTTATTTAGCATAATTAAATTTAAAAATATTAAAAATATATATTAGCTCATTACGTATAATACAAACAAATACGGGAAAAAAGAACCGGCAAAAAAGCTCAACAAAAAGCCAAAAGTTCAGAAAAAGACGAAATTTATGAATAGTGAAAAATAAGCTGGAAGCTAAAAGCTGAAGTCAAAACGATCACAATCTAAGGGCATCTGTAGTGTATGAAAATAGAGGGTCATAAGCCATCTTAAGGTCGACCTTATACATTACAGGGGTGGCCATAAGCAAAAAAGGCTTGAGGCTGGTCCTCAAGCTAAAGACCTGGCCATAAGCATTAAAATACAATTTTCTTTACATCTATTGCTCTCTCTCCCCAACTACTAACTACCACATCCCCTTCTTTACAGCCGAGTGGACCCACCTTAAGAGCCGACGGTGACCTCAAACGTTACAGCGTCGGTCTTAAAAATGATACGGGGCCCACCTTAAGAGTCAGCAAGTTATATACACTACAGATGCCCTAAGAATAGTCGAGTAGGACATTGCGGCTCACCTGATAATGTTTATCAATACCCTTGGTCTTTATTTGGATTTTTTTCTAACTGATTTATTTTACACTATAATAATTTGTAGCTTTTTATCATAATTAAAATTTAAAAATTTAAAAATAGAAAAAAGGTTTTCTATTATAGACAATACGAAGAAATATAGAAAAACAAAAAAGCTAAAAATTTAAAAAACATAAAATTAAAGAATAATGAACTAAAAGCCAAAAGTCCGAAGTTGAAAACGAAACAGTGGGGCGCTAGCTTATGTGGTTTTTCGTATGTGAGAAGCTTTTTTTTTGTGCTTGATTTAGAAATATTTCGTCAAGAACTTCATCGCAAACGCCAATCAGAATTATAATACTAACACAGGATATGGTTTAAAATATTTTCTTCCACTAGTTATTAGTTTTACATTTAGTACTCGACTACTCGTGAAGCCGTGATTAAGACTGCATCAAGCTGTCACAGTCATGCCAATTCTTGTTAGATGCTCAACAACGGTTTTCTTGGTGGTTACGAGAAAATGAAATCTTCCAGGCTGTCGGAAATGTCACGCCGTCTATGAGTATGGAATTTTTCATACGCGCGCCAATCAGGTATAACCATGCGAGAGCGATACTACTTGCACATAACTCTCAAGAAAGTCGACTTTTTAGTATATTTAAAACTATATTTATAAAAATATCTGTATACATAGAATATTGACAAAAATTACGTTTTTGCTATTCGATGACCAGACGGCAGCGAGCGTGGGCTAACGCGTAGCCGCTGCCGTCCCACGATGGGACGGTGCACACCCTACCGTCCCACCACCAGACGGTAGGGACCTGCAATCCCACCACCTTACGGCAGGTGATTAAGCTGGCTGATTAGCCGGCCTAATTATCTACCATAATTTTTATGTACTGTTTGTTTGAATTTTTAAATATAGCAAATGAGCTCAAAAATTATAAAATTTTATGTGCTGCCTACTGACATAACGTACTTAGGTGTGTAATTTTTTGGTAATTTTATCCACTGCAGAACGGCAGGGACCTGCAATCTCACCACCATGCGGCAGGTGATTAAGTTGGCTGATTAGCCGGCCTAATTATCTACCATAATTTTTATGTACTGTTTTGTTTGAATTTTTAAATATAGCAAATGAGCTTAAAAATTATAAAATTTTATATGCATCCTCCTAACATAACGTACTTAGGTGTGTAATTTTTGGTAATTTTATCCACTGCGAATGTTGCTAAAAATTCATACGATTTTGATATTTGTAGAAATTGTTACATATAGCAAACAAGTTTCAAAAATTATGAAATTTTGTGGAAACCCTCCCTACATAGTTGTAGTAATTGTACAATTTTTTAGAAATTTTATGTGCTCCGAATTTGCTACATTAATACATGTTAATTTAATTATGAAATTAACGATGCTCAGGCATCTTTTGCAGTTCACATATTATAAATATTTGTCGAAGTACATATTATAGTACAAAAACGCATTTCACAGCATGCGATATGACTCACCCATCTGATCCACTACTAACTTCTCGTCGCGTCTACCTCCCCGTGCATGGTCTTGTCTTTCGTTAAGCACGAGTATGTCCTGTGGGGTACATCAGTCGGTCCGGAGGTTGCGCCTTGGTTCGGGGGAGGTATGGAGATCGTTCCATTTACTCAGTGGCCGGTGGTGGTCCAGTAGGCTCAAGTACAACATGCTGGGTCCGGTAAGGGTCGATGTCCTCTAGCTGAGACATGCCGAACTACGAGCCGCCAGTAATAATGTTGTGAACGAAGTACTCTAAAAATCCCCTTCGTGGTGCGAAGGAGTTCTCACCTTAACCGTACGACGTGTCAGCTGCCCACCGAAGTCTCCAAACTCTGCGTATGGTGTGAACATTGAGTTATGCCCTGTGTACATTGCAAACCCTAACGCTGTGTACCGCTCTCTAAAAGCATCTGGGAGGTCCGTATCGTCATCAGTGAACTCGACGTCACCCCCACATTGAATTGGAGGCTGCAAGATGAAACAGTGTTAGTCACGATAAATATTCTGGATGTACAATGCGATTCTCATACCTCCCGGATGTGCAGCGAAAATGAACGACGGAGAGCGGTAATCTGTGTAGGTGGTGTAGACGTCAAAAGAGATGCATCTTGACGACAGACCTACGGCGGGAGAACATCATGATGTTAGTGGAACGTAAAGCCTAACAGGAAAACGAAATGTAGGTTTGTACGTAAGTTACCTCCTCGTCGATATGGCCCGCGGATGATCGGCAGCTACTACTACGATGCCGCGCAGACTCGGTAGATTGCGATGGCTGACCGGACTCGCTGTGTTGCGATGACCTGGCGGGTGAGCATGGTGCCCCCTGGGTGCCCGATGTGCACAGCGTGATCCGTTGAATAGCCGCAGCTCAGGTTATGCACTATTTTTTGGCCTGTTTTAGGATGTACTTCAAAGTATTCTGCACGGGGCTAGTGAGGGCGGTCTTGAATGCGCTTGCGATGCATTGCGCCCACTCCAACTGAAGTGACATACGAAACAGGTTCGCTAACGACTAGTATAAATTCCGTAAATGAATCTCTCAGAAATTGCAACTATCTCACGCTGTCATGCCACCATGAAATGTTGTGGTGATCGATTGAGCGTTGTAGACTGTCATCGTGAGTGATCTGCTCAGACGATCTAGTTAACGAACGATGAGTCTGCTGCGCGACCGGGTTACGTACCACTCCAGATACTCGTACCGATGCTACTCCCTGACGACATCCAGGTGTGCCCTGTCCGTCCATGCTGTCGTCCACTCATGCTGCATTGGTCACCAGCCTGTGCCATGCCGACCAACACTCGATTGCATGTATTTCCAGAATCATTGATCTTACAGAGCAAGACATATAAAGTGTAAAGATTGCTCAGATGGAGTTTGACTCATCGGTGTGCCACAACAAGTAGCACCTCGACGGTTTGCCCTTGGCCCAACGCAGATGAGCACCAATCCACCGGAAGCACATAGTGGGCCTATCTAACAGATCAGTGAACTTACGGAATGAGTGCACTGGTGTCATGATGGTCGGACACCCAACAGGGAAGTGCTCCCAACTCCACAGCCACAAGAGCACGTAGCACATGCACAGGTTGGGGTGATCAGTAGTGCCGTGCGTCCAAGCATTACACAACCCCCGATATGTGGCGCATAGGACGGCTAATCCCCAGCTGTACTGAGACATCGGCCTAAACTCCACGTCAACCAAAGAATCAGCGAGGTGGATGAAGTCGACATTGCAAATATCGTCGTGTGTGCCTAGAAATATGCTCCAACAAAAAAGATGAAGAAGGTACGCGACGAGGTCGTCCTGACGACCTTGAGTGGTGCATCCTGTCGGTACACAATGAAATTCTTCAGCCAAGCATGGAGGACGCCATGAGCACCCTCTGTGATAGGCAGGCCGAACCGGTCCACCAGCATCTCCTTCCAGTCCGCCGATGTAGGGGCTAGAACAAGTGCGTCACCCCAGAGAGAGAGATCAATCAAGAACGAGACGTCCTACAGAGTGATCGTCTTCTCAACCCACCAAAGGTGGAATGTGTGCGTCTCAGGTCTCCACCGTCGATGGTGAATTGGCGTCTGATGGAGACCAGCCTCGCAAAGGGTAACAAGCCCATGGCCCGCAAGAATAACGTCAAAAGCATGCGAGAAAAAATTACATATCTTTCGGGAGAAGCAATCAACACTAACGCGTCCTTAATGAGCTATGCACTACCGTCGCAAAATAATGAGTTACGCACTCTTAATTTTGAGCGATGACTGCGAGAATGAGTTTCTATGATGAACGACTGAGATGAACGATGACGAACTACGAGAGCTTTGTATTTATGGGCGAGCGAAAAGGGAACTTGATGCGCTCATCCTGCAAATTAAGGACTCCTTGTCGACGAACAACACTTTGGGCGAGGAGGAACGACATGGTAATACTGTCAAATATGCAAATGAGGGAGTGGGCGAGGGGGGTCGGTACGGACATAACGACATTAGTGCGAACGACGAAGCGCGCAAGGGAGGATAACACGGATAGAGTGACAATTGTACGAAGGATATAGCGAGAAAGAAAATATAGCAGTAACGGGCCGACATATATGCAAAGGATAGAGGTCAGACACTGCAAAAGATGCCTGAGCATCGTTAATTTCACGATTAAATTAATATGAATTAACATGGTAAATTTGGAGCATATAAAATTTTCAAGAAATTACACAATTACTATGACTATGTCGAGAGGCTTCCTACACAATTTCGTAATTTTGGAGCTCATTTGTTATATGTAACAGCTCCTACAAATATCGAAATCGTATGAATTTTTTTAGCAATATTCACAGTGAATAAAATTACCAAAAAATTACACAGCTAAGTATGTTGTGTTAGGAGGCTGCATACAAAATTTTGTAATTTTTTTGAGCTCATTTGCTATATTTGAAAATTCAAATAAATAGTAAGCAAAAAATAAATAAGACAAATAATTAAGCTGGCTTAATCACCTGCCGCCTGGTGGTGGAACGGTAGGTCTCCTGCCGTCTGGTGGTGGGACAGCAGGCCGCTGCCATCTGGCCATAGGACGGCAAGCCGTGCGTCAGCCTAGTCGCGCTGTCGTCCAGCCACCAGACCGCAAAACGCCATTTTTGTTACTATGCTAAACGTACATCTATTTTTATAAATACAGTGCTAAACAGTGTCAAATATATTAAAAAGTCCAAGCAAGTCGTATAAAATTTCGAGCTAATTACACCACGTAGGCATTTGGGTGGGGGGCTATTTAAACTATTTAAAAGTTGACCACGCCAGTTGGCACCCAGGACTTCTTCTCGTAGTAGTGAAGGTTTTGCTTCTATGATTTGGGATTCGCGATCATGATTGAATCGTGAGCAATGTAGTATAATATTGCCGGAGTTGACATTTTGATGATGCAAATCTGACCACGTTTTCCCTTGACTAACTGGTTCTGGGAGAAAAATAATTGGCAGTTGTTACGCCGCACGAACACTCATCTACAACCGCGTTGCAGGAAAACGAATCTGATTGACTATATGTTTTTGATATTTCGTAATGACACGCAATTTTCCTACGTGTTCTTGAAAAATTATGACCAAGCAACTACTGAAAAAATTGGACGACACATTTGCAGGTTGGTGCCACCAAAATGATGTTTTACTGCTGGTGTACGACTTCATGCCCAACGGCAGCCTGGACAGGCATCTCTTCGGCGGCCCGGACGCTCCGATCCTCAACTGGGAGCAACGCTACAACGTCGTCGCCGGCGTCGCGTCCGCCCTGAACTACCTCCACCACGAGTACGACCAGATGGTGATCCACCGCGACATCAAGCCGTCCAACATCATGCTGGACTCCGCCTTCAACGCCCGCCTCGGTGACTTCGGCCTCGCCCGCGCCCTCGAGTCCGACAAGACCTCCTACACCGACAAGATCGGCGTCCCAGGGACACTGGGCTACATCGCGCCGGAGTGCTTCCACACCGGCAGGGCGACGAGGGAGTCGGACGTGTTCGGGCTCGGCGCCGTCGTCCTGGAGATCGTTTGCGGCCGCCGCGTCTCCTGCAACAACCCCTTCGGGTGCAGCCAGCTGCTGGAGGCGGTGTGGAAGTACCACGGCGAGGGCCGCATCCTCGAGGCCGTCGACCCGAGGCTCACAGGCGAGTTCGACGAGGGCGACGCCGAGCGGCTCCTGCTGCTGGGACTCGCGTGCAGCCACCCGAACCCTGGGGAGCGGCCGAGGACGCAGGCCATCCAGCAGGTCCTCACACGCTCCGCCCCGCCGCCGGACGTGCCGCCGTCGAAGCCGGCATTCATGTGGCCCGCGCAGCCCGTCGTGCGCGCGGGCGAGGACGGCGAGGTGCCGACGTCGTCGTCGCTCAGCGGGGTCACCAGCACGGTGATGACCTCGTCGTCGTCGGGGTGGACCCAGAACTACCTGGTCAGCAAGGAGCACGACGTGACGGAGAGGGACGTGTCCACGGTGTGAGGCGAGGGGGTGACCATGTGCCGTCTTCGCGGACCCCATTCCCACTGTTGGAGGGGTACCTGGAGCCCTTGGATTGGGTCGAGGGTGTCGTGCCGACATTCCGTCCCCTTCACTCTGTAAGAAGGGGTACCTGGTGCTCTTCGACTGTGGGTGAAGTTGTGCTCTCCTACGACAACGACAGTAGACAACTTTCATCTGCAGCGTTTGTTGATTGGCTTTTTCCCTTTGCTGTCCAGTTCCGAAGCTAATAGTGCTGTATAGAAATAGCCGCCTGAAAAACTCGTGATTGGTTTGCCGCACCAAAAGTGTGTATGTCGTCTCATCGTAGACTTTCTTCTTTTTTTTACTTCTACTTTATAGATTATGCTATTAGACCTAGATTTTAAATAAAATAATTTTTAAGATGATATTTATAAGTTGATTATAGTAAACACTGTACCGACTTCAGCTATATCGGCTAAAATTTAAACTATAAACTATAGCTCAAAAGAACGATCCCATAGTCAAAGACGTTTACATACACAAGAAGTTACAAGAGTAAGCTTAGGAAAATCTTACCAGCATTATTACCGGGGGAGTTCGCGCGAGGAGACGCGGCCCACGTCACCCCCCAGCGCTCCGTCGGCCGGCGCGTGGCGTCGTAATTTTCGTACAGCCGGGGGAGCCAATTTCCCTGTATTTCCCGAAAATTACGTAAAGGTCCTTTTTCCTCGCAAAAAGGTCCCTGCCAGTTTTGTTTTTTAAAAACACCCCTTCACTTCACCGAAATTTCATATCCTTTACAGGATAGCGCCCCGCGGTTTTCTAAATTACGTACGGGTCCTCGTTTAGTTACGTACAGTCCCTCGATTTTTTACGAAAAAAACCTTTGTCTTTTCCGAAAACACGCATGTCTCCTCGATTTTTTTTAAAAAACTTCTCACGAATTTTCGCCTCTTCTATTTCGATCAACACAGTGGCTGGCGCGGCGTCGCGCCACGCCTACGTGGCTAGTATATTACAATAGAGAAAAATCTCCTAGCATGTTGGACGTGGTACAGATGGTACGCGGCGGTATCGTGGTATGCTACGGCATCGTAATCTTGAACAACGACAGCCCAATGGCAGCGTGATAGCCTGATAAGCAACAACCTTATCTACTATTTGCCTTATCTACGATGGATAAGTAGGATATTTTTGCTACGGAGCAGAAAATTTCTAGTCCCAATCCAATAGCAATTCGCACTATAGATAAAACTTTGAAGGAAACCTGTGAATTAGTGCATGGAACGACTGAACGAGGCACGAATATTCGGACGAACGAGTGGTTCCGCTCCCTCCGTTAAACAAGCACCCTGATGTTGTAGTTTTTTAAAAAAACTAATCTCTACCTCTAAAATCCACCAGTTCAGTTCTTTCCTACGACCACCCCAAATTGTGCCCCCAGCAGTCATGAATTTTCCTACGTCCACACCAATTGAAACCAACCAGTGAAATCAACGATCAATCCCACCGTTCTCTCTGCTTACCCACTCATATCCAACGATCCATATTAAACGGCGACGCCCACAAAGCCGCCATCGCCGCCGCCACGTACAACGCCGCCGTCCCAGGCATCGCCGCCGCCACGTACAACGCCGCCGTCCCAGGCGTCGCCGCCGCCACGTACATTTCTCAAGCGAAAATTGAAGCATTAAGTCATCGTTCTGTCATACAACATCCTGATCTATTCAGAACATTCACAATTGGCGTAGCATGTGAATCCGTCCCAGGCGTCGCCGCCGCCACGTACATCGCCGCCGTCCCAGGCGTCGCCGCCGCCACGTACGGCGGTTTTCATCTGGTTGGTTGGCAAGACGACCATCGCCCGCGTCGTGCTCCAGGAGGGCATCTGCAAGGTCTTCATCAACTTCCGCGACGCCAAGGTGCTTATCTCCTGTCTCGATTCAAGAAATCCACCTGCTGCTTTCGCCACTGCTGCCGCATTTTGTGACTATACTCTGTGGCATGATACTAGAATTAGCTAACCGTAGAATGTTCCAAGGGATCCAAGATTGTTTGTTGCCAATGGAAGGCATTTCATTCTTGGAGATAGGGTTCAAGGCCAACTTGAGATTAAGGCATGCAGGTCACAAATTTGTGAATTGTGTGTCAGTCGGTTATAATTTTTGCAATTTCCTGCAAGAATTGAAAAAAATAGAGAAGGGATTGGGATTGTCAGGTGCTTACAGTTTTTGCGATTTCTTGAGGAATTGGACAAAAAGGGGGTTGGGATTATGTTGTTCAAGTCGAGGAGCCCTCGAATATGCCAGTGGATTGGTTTGTCGTTCTGAAAAGTTGAAAAAACATCTTTCCGATTTCGAAACCCATCAAGTTTTGGTTCTGATTCCTCACATGAATCGATTATTCAGTTCACTATGCAAAAGCAGTATTTCTTGTTTATGTGCGGGCAGGCACTAGCAAATCTAGACCTAGCTTTTATTGGAATCTTTGTGCAAGAATTTGATCATGTGGCATCAAATTAGATTATCCTTCCTAAAGAAAAGTAGCTTAATTTTGTAGGTTTTTTGGATTTCCGTAACCCGTGCGTCGTAACCCTTAATGTGACTAGGGACATGACAAAATGGGAATACAATGGATAATTCAAAAGAAACTGAAAAGCAGCAGATCAACAAAAGGAGAGTCAAGAAACCACACCGCTGGCTTCTCAGCTTTTCTTTTGGTTTTTGCCTTAGGTTGATCATCGTCATTGTTCTGATCATTTTGATAAGCATGTGATTCAGGAAGTTTGTCACCCTCCTCATCTGAATCAAATGTGAATCCATCAAGAGTACCTACAGAGATGATATACCAATATTAGAAAATAGCTATTGTAGCAGGCTATCATCATATAAATAATAGGCCCATAACTTCATACAAATAGACTATTCCTCACACTAAATCTACACACAAATGCAGATACACTGAGAAATAGCTCACAAATGCAGATACACTGAGAAATAGCTCAATCAACGAAAGATATAAGCATGCTTGTTTTTATTGGCTTGCAGTTTGCACGTCAGCTTTATAAGATCAGAAACACACTGATTTACTGGATGAAGACTTCTCCCAAATAGTTAAAACAATGAATTCAATGCCCGGATTGTTGATTACAAATGAAGATAAAGCGAAGACCGCTACTACCAAAAAGAATAAATATACAATTGTACTCGATGGATGTCACTTACAACGCAAAATGTCCTGGATGGGACTATAGTTGATTTGTATATGGTTCCTATATGAATATGGAAAGAATAAAGAAGATTCTGAATTGTTTGGAATATTGCATGCATGAAAGATAAGAGACATGAATTATCTATTCGAAAAATGTTGTTCCACACCGATTCTTTGCTCATATATCATCCATTGCTGATAGCTTGATGCACATAATGTTGAATTTATAATGAACAATTAGGTGCCCTGAAAATTTTGATAGTAAAAGTATAGGAAGATCCAAAATTGGACTTTACCCACTGGTGAAATATGCATTAGACCCAATGAATAGGATGAGACAATGAGTATCATGTTTAGTCCCTTTGTTTTAAATTATGCGCATTGAGTGATTGAAGTCATAGAACATGAGTAATATGTCTGCTTCTCAGCTGCTATAGTTTTGTCTGATGTATTTCATACATCCTTACAGGGTTCAGCAAATGTTGGAAAATCTGCATTTATCAGTGCTTTGCTAAGTATACCCTTACATTCTTGTCTATTTTTGTTCTGTTCCTTTTGTAACTATCACTATTTGCTCATTATTTTCTTCATGACACTAATAGTTGGAGATTCTACTGTTGTAGGAACAATGGCATATAAGGATCCGGTGGCAGCTGCATTTCAAATAAGTGCCCGTGCTAACGCCACGGCGGCATTTCAGGGATACACATGAAAACAACCAAATGACGATATTTTTTTCATAGTTTAAGTTTCACGCAATTGTATATCACCATGTATATAATCTGGAAAACACTCATGTATATCACCAGCAAGTTCAGATCATGAAATTACAAGCCTAGGCCAATTATAATGCATAACAAGGCAATAATAAGTCATGTCTCGCCTGAACCATCTAATTTCTGATTTGCTTAAGTAGGTCTTGGAGTTCTCCAGGGATAATGTCTTTACATTCATTTTCACTGCTCTTCAAAATGTCCACCAAGAAATTCGTCCTCAGTGAATGTGATCGCTGTGCATGGCAGATAATAAGTTAACTTATTAATTTGCTATGTAGTCTACAAAATATACATAGAGAATATTATATGCTCACAGTATTGATAACAGGTAATCTTACGCCATTCCACGACCACATGAAACTGTATACAAGGTAGCCTGACTTCGGCCAGAAAGGCTGGGTCATCGTCGCAGTGTTCATGTACCTGGAGCTCTACCTGGTCGCCATCGACTTCCTGATCCTCGAGGGCGACAACCTGCAGAAGCTATTCCCAGCGGCGAGCTTCCGGCTTGGCAGGATAAACGTTGGTGGCAACCGGCAAGCAGGCGTTCGTGCTGGCCACCACGCTGGCCGTGCTGCCGACGACGTGGTTCAGCAGCCTGAACATACTCGCGTACATCGCCGCTGGCGGCGCGCTGGCGTCCGTCGTCCTCATCGCCGCCGTCCTGTGGGTTGGGTTGTTCGATGGCGTTGGGTTCCATGAGAGGGGCAAACGTTCGGAAGTTATGATTAATGGAAGATAAGATAGCATCCATGCTGCAGTGAAGATAGATGCATGGATCGCGTACCCGTATATATGTGGTATATATACACGTCTATGTATACAAGGCCATGTATGAATAATTACAGTAGAAAGTACGTGATTTGTTGAGAGAGATTGCCCATTAAGGAATGGACTAATTGATTTCATTTCATTTTGTTTGAATATATATTAATAATGGTATATTCTGGTATTGATGCTATTTTTTGTTGGACTGATCACATATGTCAGAAAATCCACCAGCGAATGCAACTTCAGAATTGCTACTTCACTCAGAAGTCTCAGCTCACTCAAGTTTCAGACGATGAACAGACTCTCAGGGAAAAACGACAACAGTGCAAAAATGGAATTGGCTTTGAGGTGCAACTTTCCGTCTTACTGCCTCAAGTTTATTTCTCATTCTTAATAACTCCCAGTGGAGACTCTCAGGGAAAACCTTGCTGACAGGGCACCCTTCATAAGTTTCATAAGGACCTTCTTTAGCAGCAAGTTCAGCAGAAGCTTTCAGAGCATGATAGTAAATAGTTTCAAAAATATCCTTATTCAACTGCTGAGCCTGAAAAAGAGATTCCATTTGTTACATATCAGCTAAGTACAGAAAGGAACAGGTGCCAGCAATGAACAGGGAAAAAGTACCTCTGGTGAATCAAATGGCATGCCAAGTAATATGAAAGTATCTGCCAAGCCTTGAACACCTATGCCAATTGGCCTGTGCCGCATATTTGATCTCTTTGCGGTTTCAACAGGGTAATAATTAATATCAATTATTTTGTTGAGATTGTATGTGACAGTTGAAGTAACCTGGTAATAAAATCAACAATCTATCAGAACATTCACTGACATAGGCCAGAATTGAGGATCTAAAATAAGTAGGATCTGAGAAAACCTCAGCCAACTTGTCAAAGTCAAAATATCTATTTTTCCAACCACTGCTACCCACAAGCTTAGATGGATGGGACTCTATAGGGACACCGCAATGAAGTTTATCATAAGGCGTGTAAGAATACAACCATCATGATTGAATTCGGACAAAGCACCGACAAGATATACCTTTTCCCTTACAAAACGTGGTAAAGCAATAGATGCTAGGTTGCGAGACAAGATTTCAGTTGGACTTGTGAACTCAATTATCTCGGTGCACAAGTTTGAAGATTTGATTGTGCCCAGATTCGCTAGTTACTTTTCCTATTGCATGTATCTGCACACAATTAAGAATGTTAGAAACATCCTTGGAACTGATCATTACAGAGCAAAAATTGGAGAAGGAATCATGAGTCCATAAGCAAGTACTCATATTTGTTTTGCTACCACATGTACCTTGTAAAGCATATAAGGTGTACCAGTTTCTATCTGTGCCTTCAAAATGTCAAACCAGAGGGTCTGTGCTGGAACAACTTTCTTTGCCTTGCCCCGAAACAGAAAGCTAGGTTATGAAGTCATTACCATTTCAATAGATTTCATATCTAAAATACAATTTCCACTTACTTCTCTCTCATATTTCTTGTACAAATTCTCAAACTCATCGCCCAAAGAATCACCAAACACGGAGCTTCATTAGGACAAAACAATGACCATTCTTCATTACTTTGGACTCTTTGCATGAATAGATCAGGAACCCAGAGCGCATAGAATAGATCCCTTGCACGATGCTCCTCCTGTTAAGTTGTCATTAACAATAACAAGCCTTTTAGAGTTTTTTCAGGCTTAGCCTTCGAAAAGTTAGAAGGCATGGAATATGTTAACTAACATATATACCAGCCAAAGCACATATGCACATAAGCTAATTCCGTGATCACAGTAAGCAGACAAAATATCGAAAAGCTTCTACATTATGGAGCCCGGTGTTCGGTGTATTTGCCATTGTATTCATACACCTCCAGGTCGCCCCAGGGAGTTGGGGAGATTTCATTGGTCATGTTAAACCATCTTGGAGTAAATTGCTCACCCTTCCCATCTCTTGTTCTTTTCTCAGCTCTCTGTTGTTCTTCAAGCCTGAAGGTTTTCATAAACACAAGGTAAAAATTGGAAGGCAACCACAGACCTCAAATTCCAATGACAATTGTAAAGTGAACAGCTAAAAGCTCACCAACAGCAATGCAAATTTAAGAACAACCACCCGATAATTCAGCTAACCCCACCATGCATGTTAACAGCTATTGATGTGTAACAACACTAATACCAGCACCAAAGTCAAATGTACACTTTAAATTATTTCACTTTTTTAAGTTCCAAATTTCCACACAACATGGCACATTCTCCGAGTTACTCACCATGAGCATCAAATCTCTGTCACTTGATATACCCTTTATCTGATCTGACAAATATGCCGCCTAAAATACAAATAGCATTCAATAGATGAGTAAATCAAAAGATGGAAGTGGTCACAACCAGGATTGCATTTCTCAATTTACCTGGAAAGGCAGTAAAATATCAAGAAGCCCGTATTTACTAAGTAATCTAACGGAAGACTCTACTGCCACATGAGAAAGCATATATTTCATTTCTAGCATCAACCTTGTCTACAACAGAAAAAAGAAATGAAATACGTGAGAAAATATACATGTTTGTATATTCACTTTCAGGGAGAGAGAATAAAGTAATAAACCTTGTCGATATTTATTATGGATGAAGAAAGGTCTTGTATTGCAGTGGAAGTTTCGCTGGAAAACTGAAAGCCAAGGCGAGCAGCAATTCTCAAGCCACGCAAAATCCTGGCTGAAATAAACTAAAGTAGTATTATCTAAATTTGTTTTGGATAGATAGACAGTCTCAATTAAGAACATTCCTTGAACACATACCAGGGTCCTCTTTGAAAGAAAGATGGGTAGGAATCACCGTACACACCTGATAGTTGATTTAAGGAGTTAGCCAGAAGAAAAAGGCAGAGGAAATCAGGATATTGCTGAATCTACGCCCAAATTGAGATGGCTCTCACTGACTATTACCTTATTATTTCTCAGATCCCTTACTCCATTCACATAATCATAAATTCTGTATACAAATGGGTTAAAGAATAGGTCAGTACAAGAATAGCAACAATGCTAGTAATTAGCTCTGTGATGTTTCACCAAAAACATTTGTTGATCATTTGAAGTACAAAATTTCCTCGTAAGATTACATTTATTGTGAAGTCTCTTTTCAAAGAATTCTTCCAGCGAAGAATATCCCCCCTCATCATAACCATTTAACTCTGTTGAACAATCTACCTCTTCACTTCCATTCACATATTTATCATTTGATCTGAAGCTTGAAACCTGTTAGAACGAAACAAATTCCAAGCAAACAAGGGTTAGAGAACATTGCTGCAAAAACAATTGTTCATAATGTTGACGTTCCTATGAATAAAAAATCTTGATGATTGAGCCATATATATTAATCCGGCAGATTGGAAAACGTCTGCCAATAATCATACTGATTTAAAACATCTTTTTAATCAGAAGAATCGAAGCGAGTCAATGAAACAAAGGCATCGAGTTTTGGGAAAAGAACAACTTATGATCTTTGAATGAACCAAAACCTGTTGGAGGCTTGCGATCGTAATTACATCAAAATCTTTAGGTGCCCTTTTCAGTAACAAATCTCTCACGCATCCCACAACAAGATAAGCTTCAAAGCCTGCAATACAACTCTGTCCTTGAGTACCACATACATTCTTATATGTATTCAACAAGTGAAAACACCATATAAATATGTGCATCCTCTCCCCGTGAGTTCAAACAGAATACACATGCCGTTCCAAAGAATCCAGCCACAGTCAAGATGAAGGAACAGAAATCAAATTTCACAAACATCTCACAATGAATTTTACAAAACTTGCCTACTTTCATCTCAACCATTGATTTCTGATCAAAGTGGATGCTTTATTGGATGGGAATGGCATTCAGCTTTATTGGATGGGAATGACATCTGAACTGTGACAGAACGAGGTATAAACTAATGCATTGCAAGGATCAAAATACAAAACAAGATAAAATTTATGAGGACTACGATCACATTAGATCAGTGGACTGACAATGAAGCCGACTCCGTAATAGAAGCTGGTGGGAGTGGCAATGCAATCTATGAGGTCTTTCTAGCAGAGGGCTTCTGTAGGCCACATCCAGATTCGAATCATGGCAGTAGCATTGTGACAGTAACTGACACACAAGGATCCAACAACGTACAATATGAGATACTATCAATACAAAGCAGTATGTAAATACACAATCTATTAGCCACAAGGTAATGTTCATGAGACGCTAGCAATAGGATAATAAGATTTATGTCTTGCTGAACACACTAAAAGTGCATATGTCTAAGATCGAACAAAAGTCCTATATATGAGTAAATTCAGTATATTAGAGAGAGCAGAAAAGTATTTGCACTAAAGAAAAGGAAAAACTTCATTACAGAAAGAGCAGAAAAGTAGGCAGGAATGTAACAAAAGAGAATTGTGTACCTATTGCATAGTCACAGAATAGCTAAATGAGTATGTTGTATTGTTTTAAAAAACCATAGGATAGTAGTTCAACTCAAGCATGGGTTAATCTATTCCCGAGAAGACAGGAATATATAGGTTTTATACTATATATCTAACTACCAGATCTGACATGAAAAAGAGTCAGGTGGTAATATACCTAATAATGGTCAGGTTTCTGCACAAGCTGCAAATAGTAATAAGAACTCAATAATACACTTGATAGGTCAACGACATATTAATAAGAAGAAGTTCGATTTGGTTGGAATTAAAGGCATTGTACATGTTTGGAAATATTACTTACCACTCATCACCAATTCAACACATCTTTATATACAATATTTTTGGTGCTCTTCCCTGTAGAATCTAGTTCCTTGTTTGGTCTTGACAAAATTATGGTTGTTTGCCTTGAAACTCCCCTTGACAAAGCGACATAAAGCTGTCCATGTGAGAACACAGGTTTTGGAAGGTAGATGCCAACATTTGGGATGGTTTGCCCCTGCGCTTTGTTTATGGTCATTGCAAAACTTAGGCGAATCGGGAATTGTTTCCTTCTCATCTTGAAAGGCAGTGAAATATGATCGGACGGAGACATTGGAATCCTAGGTAGGAACACCCTTCTGCCTGCATGCTGCCCACCAACAATTTCAGCATCAATTGCGTTGTCCTGGAAGGCTCTAACCATTAACCTTGTTCCATTGCACAATCCATTGTTTGGATCAAGATTGCGGAGAAGTATCACAGGGCAGTTGATTTTTACTTTGAGCACATGCGGTGGGAGACCATTTGGAGTGATGGAGTTTAGGAAGTCAATAGGGTAGTTGTTTCTTGATTCATCATCGACAGAGTCAAAGCTATGGTAAACGTTTTCCTCACCTGGAAACCTGTCAATCATCTTTGCATTTAGCTGATCCACATGTTCATTTTTGGTAGAAAGAATGGCACGTGTGCTCATATAAGATGTTGATCTTGCATTGTCCTCAAGTGATGGGAACACATCTTGGATTAGCTTGTTTACACAATCCTCTGTATCTGAATAACCAATCACAATATCTTCTGGCAAGTGAACATAATCATCGCCAATTGTCTCTTCAGTTCCATTCCCAATCCTAAGGAGGTAATCTGAGAACCATGGGTCAGATTGAGCCCTCATGTTACGTGTCAATCGTATCTTTCTTATACTATCCCACAAATAAGATCTCTGCAATGTAGCATCTGTTATCTGTGCTCTAGTCCCACATGTTACCACTGGAAGAACTTGTCTAAAATCTCCACCAAATATCATGACCTTTCCCCCAAATGGCAAATCACAATTTATAATATCTTGCAGCGACCTATCAAGACACTCAACCGCTTGACGATTTGTCATAGCAACCTCATCCCAGATTAGCAAAGATGCCCTACGGAGTAACTCTGCAGTCCCACCTTGCTTTGTGAAGTTGCACATGCTATTGCTCGCAAGCTTTATTGGGATTTTGAATCTTGAGTGTGCCGTGCGTCCTCCAGGCAGTATCGACGCTGCTATACCAGAGGTTGCGGTTGCACGGCTATCAATCCATCGAACGCACTCTAGCAAGTAGTGCCTTGTATAGGAATGTCTTTCCTGTTCCTCCTGGACCATCAACAAAGAACACTTGGCTTTTTTATTCAATACATGATCCATAATCTCATCAAATCCAGCACGTTGCTCCTTGTTAAGACTCCTTTTATATCCGGATGTTCTGGTCGACCCACCGAAAGTTCTTCTCGACCTCCTCATTATGTCATTGGAAAATTCACCGCTTGACGCAAAAAAATTAGATATCAGTATGCTTTTTTGGTCAAGATCATTAGACAATGTTGTGACAAATTATTACTGTATCATTCAGCTCCAGGAAGATCGTAGTTTTCATATCTTTTCCCATGGAGTGGAGCAAATCCCTAATATCTCTAAGCACCATTTGTTCTACTGTTTTTGAGTTACATTGGTCTCTCTGTAATCTTCAGACATTGATTCTTTATGCTTCTCCCAAAGTGCACGAATTTTGGTGGCCTCACAAAAACCAGAATAGTAGCAAATAACCTTCTCGAGAGCATATGGCATCCGAAAAGTGGCGACTCACACAAGCAGTCATCAAGTGTCGATCTGTCTCTATGAGTCCTCTCTTCTCGCATGATTCTCTACAAGTAGGGCATATGATGCCTGCCACGGTTTTCAAATCCTCAAATGAGGTTGGACCTCTAACATGATTTAAAAGCACTCTCAAAAATCTCTCTCCTTCAAAGCAGGTTTGCATACACTATCCGCCTAATCTGTCCTCTTTGCTTTCTTCTTTGCTATACCTTTTGCCACTTGATCCACCTGTAGTATTCGGCATCTCTCTTTACAATAATTTCCTTGCAAAACTGTCCACACGGTTAATCTTGAAAAATTCATCGGTGTAGTCATAGAAGAAGCAGGATTGTTCACTATTTCTTCTAAATTTTTATTCTCCTCAATAATAACAGACTGCATGTTAGGCAGATGACATTGGAGCTGCAAAATAGATGGGTAGACCCCGAAAAGGTGGAAACCGAAAATCCTATGCACAGCTTCCGGCGGTGAGATGTATCTAGCATCCCTATATTGACGAATCTCATTGATTACTCCAGCTTCACCATTAGCAGGGTCGACAGAGAATGATGCACAATCATGGCCTTTGTATACATATTTAAACAAATACTTACATGCTTTGATGCTTAAACATGCTTCAACGTTGATGTGACAGTTATATCTCATAAGCAGGCCAGGATTGTATGGGACAACCCATCTGTTGTCCAACTCGGCACCTCTTATTTTGACACGCTGGCCATCATCTCTTCTCCTATACAAAGGATATGAATCTTTGCCTTGTTGTGTTGCAGGGCAAAATTGCCGAGGATAGCGAAAGCGACACTCTCCAGCGATCATACACGGACACTTCCTATTCAAGACACCACATGGTCCATGGAGCATATGATTAATGACCAGGTTATGCAACACAGGGTACTTGTCCTTGTTGGGAATCTCTGCAGAGATGTATTTGTCATATGCATCTGGGCTTGTTAACTTACATCCTTTTTTCATAATCAATAGGATGTGCTCATGTGGCAAGCCCCTCTTCTGAAACTCAGTCACATGCACATATGCTGCAACCTCACCAAAATATGTCTTCTTTATCAATAAATCCTTGATAGAGCGTAATTTGGCTCGGTAAACTCTTGACACCAGATCCGGCCGATCATGAGGTTTTTGTCCAGGTTCAAGATTGCTTGTGACCTCCTCCCAATACGGGTTGCAAGTCATTGTAATGAAGTAATCTGGCTTACCGAAACGCTGGACAATAGCCATTGCATTAAGAAATCTTTGCTGCATATCGCGATCACCACCCGGAAAAGAACGGGGCAGCACAATTCTCTTTCCAACCTCTGAAGCTCTAGTCTCTCCAGCAGAAATTACATCGGTCAAGCCCTATGGCACAGATAAGAAAATATTTGCTTAATCAGTCAAATAGCTATTATCCATGTGCATTGAAATATATAAGAGATTTTATTCTACTCACTTGGTACAGTTCAGCCCTTATGAGTTTCTGGTTCTCAGGGTTAGAATACCAGTCAAGCCTCATGGACTCGATCTTTATATACATGTCGACGGCCCATTGTTGGAAAAGCCTCCCTCCAAATAACAAGATGTTAAAAAGACCCTTTCTAACTTGCATCATAAAGCAATAGTATTCTCTTGCTGTCACAAACCTTGTAGATTGACTTGTTTCTACAACTCTACTTAAGTAATCACCTTGCTGTATGTCGTTGTGCATTTCACCATCCTCTGCATCAAAATGGAAATACATTAGTATATATTCTTAATAGGATTGCATGTACATCCAGGACACCCCTAATAAATTGAGTTCGTGTTGGTATACCCGTAGGTTCTTGTCTGAATGCTCAACATTGGTAGGAGACAATGAATTTGTGGGATTTGTCATTATACGGCATGAACCGATTCCATCCAGTTTCTCCTCTAGGATAAAATAAAGGATATGCTAATGGGTCATAACAACCATGATATGCTTTGATATAGCGCATCTTCTCTCCTCAGGGTATACAATAACACTCCTATCAAAACATCTTTAGGATCATTTCCATTTGTCCGGATGGCGGCAACTTGTGAGGCGGTAGGGGCATTATACCTTAAAATGTTATGCAGAATTAAAAACATAAAATGTACCTTCACTGGTTATAAAAACTTAAAAATTGTTGGGCACTATAGTATAAATAAAAATGTAAAATGTTGAGTAATTGAGAAGAGGTTGTACCTTCATTTGGTCAGTGTCACATTAGTGTTGAGCTCAATTACATAGTCATCAAGATTTGGAATAGAGCCAACTCTATTAAAGGTCCGTACATAAGGGTTATCGCTTGTAGTATCTCGAGCACATTTCTTATGAGGTTTATATCAAGATCGGGGACCTTTTCACTCTATGCGACAATGTATCATCTTACGTATCATAAAAGTAGAGTTGCAAGTGGCGTGGCCCTTTGATCCTCGGCACCAAATGGTCCAGACGATGATACATTGCACCTGCATACGGAATGTATATATGCGATGCATTTGCGGTCTGTATCTTGGTCCGATGTAACTCGAGACTTGTGAAAGAGAAGTGAGAGTTGAAGTACCGTATGTGTTTTCTAAAATATTTTGCATCGGTATGCAAGTGACTTGTAAACAACCTCTTCAACTCAGCAGTACATCATGAATATGCAATATTATCTTTCCTTTCGACAACGAATCCGGTGGTTCGCCTTCAAATCTCATGGCTCCACAATATCGGCGATCAGAACCTTTTTCAAAACATGGTGCCTTTCAGGCAAGTTATGGTAGACGAAATCATAAGGATCATCAGCGGCACCATGGCGGTGCAATCATCATTGACACGATACGATGGAATGCACATTCTGTTTATATATAGAAATATGTCAATATGGTAATCACTTCACATGGTTACAAGTTAAGCAAGAGTTACCTTCACCAAGAAACTGCATGGTCTCAAAATTTGTGAGAGCCTCTCCTATGTCCCATCCTTCTTCTTCTATGTCATGTAGATGATCTGTTGCATGACGTTTGAAAATAACACGATGCTTTTAACATAATTCGACAAAGAAAAACTACATTGGTGAGCAGATGTGTAAAACCCACCTTCATCATCGAATCATGGTTTGTAGGCTCGAATAAAGCACTATCAAACTCGACGTCATTGGGCTCTACATATCTCGGCTGTACAGGTGGCACAAGCATAGGATCAACATTTTCTTCTTGGGCAAGAGTAGGGCACGCTCGCTGCTCGTTTTCTCATTGCTTTCGCCTTCTTATAGTCCGTCTCTGTTGTAGCAATTTTTCCTTGGTCGGGCATCCATATTCAGTACGGTTTGGCTTTTGAGCAGCTTGGCAGTGCTTGAAGAGGCACCTGATCACCAATGTACACAAGAGATATAATAATGATGCACGTGCTATATATTAGAGTCAATCTCTACCCCTAGAAATGTATACAATATTTTAGTAAGATGTATTGGACCTGTATTAATTACGATGCCGTTTGAACTCTCGGTCTGCAAAGGCCTCAATGGTGGTCGTTGCCTCTTGACGTACTCATCATTCCTATGTAGCCAGTCACTGGACTCATTTGGATCATCATTTTCTTCGTCATGATGTCTTGATGCTTGATAAATGGCAGAAACAACACTCTCTTGTGGTGATTGTCCTCCTACGACATTTATAATCAATTACAGTAAGTTGTTTATGATGTCTTCATGCTTGATAATAAATGACAAAAACAACACTCTCTTGTGGTGATTGTCCTCATACGACATTTATAATCAATAATCAATTACACTGAGTTGTTTATTGAACGTACCCGACCGAGATGGTGCCAAGGTGGAATATATCGCATCTGTCATTTTAACATCTGTGCAACTGGATATAGGGTGTACATCATATGATGCTAAAAAATAAGAGAGTTACTCCTTTTGATGCGTAAACAAAGAATAGTATACAGGAACAGATAAGGAATACCATGACGAGGCGTCGTTGATGTTGTCAGTTCTATTTTCCTTGCACGGTATTTCAGGGTGGGCGTTCGGTACTACCGAACCGATCGGTTCGGTTCTTCGGTACCCATACAAATTCGGTTCCTACGAATCTCGGTACCGTTCGGTTCCTGAAAAAATTCGGTTCGGTTCGGTTCGGTTCCGGTATTTACCGAAATTACGAACAGTACAGCAAACATGTAACATCAAGTTCAATAGCCAATTTTGACATAAATGTAACATGATTTCATATAAAATAAGTGCCAAATCATACAGAGAAAAAGCCACAAATACATAATATAGCTGTCCACAATAGACCCATCAATAATATTACATATTACTTAGTACTCACTACTCAAATACAACATGTTATTCCTTGTAGTTCGGTATTTGATGGCGAGTACCGAACCGAATTTCTCGGTAAATTCGGTTCTCGAGAACTCGAATCGAACTCGAACCGAAATTTTCGGTTTTGGTACTTTCGGTTCGGTTCTCGGTAAATTCGGTTCGGTATTCGGTATTCGGTTTTTTGTGCCCAGGGTGAACGGTATTCACGTTGCTTTCTATTCCGTTCTTCTCTTTGTTCAATGCTTTCTTCGGCCCTTTTCCGTGCCCGGTATTCACGTTGTTTTCTATTCCTCTCTTCCCTCTTTAGCAACTCCTCATTGAAAGCATCTAGGCCCCTAAAAATGATTTTGGTAATTAATGAAATTAAGAGAATATGGAATATGGGACTAACGTGTTTTAATGAGCATGCGAAGGGTTAGTCTACACACATGAGCGACAAGATGCAAGCCAAAGGATACGCGTGAAAATCAAATTGGCTCAAGACAAAGGTATACTTAGAATAGGACCCCTTTGAATTTTACCGGTCTTAGGTGAATGGTGGAAGACCGGATTATAGGATAGATGATCGTACCATCAAGGGGGATCTTGGCTAGTAGCTTGAACACATATCTCCTGTGCCAAATGGTTTAATCTCAACTTGCATCCATTAAAAATTCAGTTTTTAAATGCTTTTGTGCTCTGTCTGGAAGAGCGGTAGTACCGCAGTTTTGAACGTCGGAACTACCGCTTTGCGGTAGTTCCGCAACTAAAATGCGGTAGTACCGGCCAGCAGAAGATCCGGTTTTGGAGCGGATCAATATTTCCAGAGAGCACCCTTGGCTCATTTCAAATCTTGCGGGAACGGAAGTACCGGCTGTTTGAACGCCGGTACTACCGCTGCGAGCGGTAGTACCGCATCCTAAAGCGGTACTTCTGAACCCCGGAAGATCCGGAGGGAGAGCGGATCAATTTTTCCAGAGAGCGCCCTCCGGATGAAGCCTGGATTTCTCTGGAGCGGAAGTACCGGCAATTTCAACGCCGGAACTACCGCTGAGTGCGGTAGTTCCGCTACTCAGAGCGGTACTTCCAGAGTCCGGAAGATCCGACTTCAGAGCGGACGCATTTTTCCAGAGAGCGCCAAATCTGGGACCCTTCGGAGTTTGGCTGGAGCGGTAGTACCGCGCCGACTTTGCGGAACTACCGGGTAGCGGTAGTACCGCAAATTTCAACGGCGGTAGTACCGCGCCGCCAAATCCAACGGTCACTGCAGACGTCTGACATAGCCGTTCTGGCGCGAAGATTTGGTAGCGGTAGTACCGGTCCTTGGGAGCGATAGTACCGCTCGACCAGAAAATTTTCTGGAAACTGGGTCAAACGGCTAGTTTTGGTTGGTGGAGGCTATAAATACCCCCACCACTGCTCAAGGGCTAAGGTTAGAGACTCATTGCATATTTCTCAAGCCCTAGTGCATTCATTTCACCTCAATTCTCTCTTTGCACATCAAAGTGAGGTGGTTGAGCATTTAGTGCTAGATTTCAATTGCAAATCCATTTGGCACTAGAGTTGCATTCAAGTGAACACCGGGATCTATTACTCTTAGTGCTTGCCGGCACTTGGACGATTCGGTGGAAGTTGGCTCGGTGATCTTCTCAAGAAGATTGTGAGAAGACCCGGCTAATTGTGAAGGTTGGAGCTCGCCTACCCGGAGTGGGGAAGAGCTACACTAGTGATCGAGGTGCTTGGCTCAATTCGTGGAGCCGGTCCGACACGTCCGGCTTACCTCAACGTGGACTAGGGAAACTGCAAGTTTCCGATTACCACGGTAAAAACATCGGTTGTGTCTCTTGTCTCTTTAGCTCTTGTTCATTTGCTTCATTGTGATCATTTATTTGCTTAGAGCTAAGTTGTTAACTAGAATTGTATTGGATTAATTGCTTTACATCTTTGTCTCTTAAAATTGTGAAGAATTAATCTAGTAATCAAGAAAAATTTAAAAACCTCCTATTCACCCCCCTCTAGTCGGTATCCTTGATCCTACAAGTGGTATCAGAGCTTGGTCTCTCACATTTAGACTTAACCGTCTAGAGAGAAAAGGATGGCTAGTGAGGGGATTGCGGTAGGAAAGGCACCTCTATTTGATGGCTCAAATTATGCTTATTGGAAGATTAGAATGTCAATTTATTTAAAGGCCATGAGTCCTAATATTTGGAAAATTGTAAATGATGGTTACGTCATGTCACTTGATCCCGACAACCCAACGGAACAAGATGGGCGTAACACTCATTTAGATGCCCAAGCCATGAATGCTCTCTTTGGAGCCTTAAACGCGGATGAATTCAATAGAGTGAGCAATCTTGAGACGGCTCACGCTATTTGGACCACCCTCTCGGAAATTCACGAAGGGACATCCATGGTTAAGGAAGCAAAATTGCATCGGCTTAGGATTAAATATGAGACATTCATAATGTTGCCCCATGAGGACATCAATGAGATGTACACACGGCTAAACAACATTGTGAATGAGCTCAAAGGCCTTGGAACTAACATCTCCGATCTTGATATTGTGAGAAAGATGCTTAGGGCACTACCGGAGAAGTATGAGATGTTGGTGACACTCTTCCTCAACTCACCGGAGCTAGCAAGGATGACGCCAACACAACTCTTGGGCAACTTAATTACCAATGAGTTATACAAGAAGGACTAGGAGGAACTTTTGGAGCAATCCACCTCCAAAGGAAAGAAGATCACCGCCTTCAAGGCAAAGGCGGTGGCAAGTGAAGAGTCCGAAGATGAAGAAGAAGACTCCGAAGAAGAACTTGCCCTCCTTGTGAGAAGGATGAACAAGTTCATGAGAAGACGCTCAAGTCGAGGAGGAGGCTATGATAAAGGCAAGAAGTGGCAATCATCCTCCAAAAATAAGTATAGCAACATCCGTTGCTATGAGTGCGATGAGAAGGGGCATATAGCTTCTCAATGTCCCATAAAGAAGGATGATAAGGAGAAGTCATCCAAGAAGAAAGACTATCAAGGCAAGAAGAAGCTTTTTAAGAAGCTCCACAAAGACGGCAAAAATGAAGCCCACATTGGTGAGTGGGATTCCGATGCGGAATACTCCGACTCCGATTCTAGCGAGGATGAGTCTCCCAAGAAGAAGGGACTTATCGGCATCGCCATCAAGGAAGCTCCGTCGCTATTCTCCACTCCCACATGTCTTATGGCAAAAGGGGAGAAGGTAACAACTCTAGATGACGATGAACCCTCCTATGATGATTTGATGGACATGTTGGTAGAACTAAATGAATTTCTTGGAAAAGAAAAGTCAAAATTCAAGGTTTTGAAGAGGGAGCACATAACTCTTCAAGAATACTATGAGGAGCTAAAGGAAGCTCATGACTTGCTTCTCCAAGAAAATAAAACTAAGTCTAGTACGAATATTGGTATATCTTGCAATATTTTGAATGAGATGCCTAGTGTAGAAAAAGTAACATCTAGCATGTCTACCTCTTGTGATGATTTACTTTCTATGCCATGTTCTTCTAAGATTGATTCATCTAATGCTTTATCTCATGTTCATGATGATGTGCTAGTAAGTGAAAATAAAAATTTAAGAGAACAAGTTCTAAAATTGAATAAAAGTTTGGAAAGAGCATACAAGGGAAAAGACACCCTTGATAAATTGTTAAGTACCCAAAGATGTTCTTTCAACAAGGAAGGACTTGGATACATTCCCAAGAAAGGTAAGAAACCGGTATCCAAACCTCCAAGGTTTGTAAATGAGAATGGTAAGTATTGTACTAAATGCCGAAATGTAGGACATATGGTAAATGATTGTTCTAGAAATAATGTGCATTCCATTGGCTTGTATGATTCTTGCTATATGCTTAAGAAATCTAAAAATGGAAATGTAATTGCTCATTTTATTGGCACCTCGATTTTGGGTGCTAAAAGGAAATCCATTTGGGTGCCCAAAACCTTGGTTACTAACCTCCAAGGACCCAAACAAATTTGGGTACCTAAAAGAACTTGATTTTCTTTTGTAGGTGAACTATAAAACCGGTGGAAGGCATTGGGTGTTGGATAGCGGTTGCACTCAACACATGACCGGAGACCGGAAGATGTTCACCACCTTTGAGAGTGGAAGCAATGACAAGATCACATTTGGAGATAATAGCAAAGGAAAGGTATTGGGATTGGGTAAAATCGCTATCTCAAACGACCTTTCGATTTCTAATGTGTCACTAGTTGAGATATTAAATTTCAATTTGCTATCCGTTGCTCAATTATGTGATCTAGGCTTAACATGCTCATTCTCAAAAGAAAATGTTGTAATCTCAAAAGATAATAATAATGAACTTGTTTTCAAAGGTTTTAGATTTGGAAATCTTTATTTAGTAGATTTCACTTCAAATGATGCATGCTTAAAAACTTGTTTAATTGCAAAAACTTCTTTGGGTTGGCTTTGGCATAGGAGACTAGGTCATGTGGGTATGGTACAACTTAAAAAGCTTTTCAAACATGATCTAGTGATTGGCTTGAAAGATGTGAAGTTTGAGAAAAATCGACTTTGTAGTGCTTGTCAAGCCGGAAAACAAGTCGCTAGTTCTCACCCTTCCAAAAGTATCATGTCAACCTCTAGGTCATTGGAGCTCTTACACATGGATTTGTTTGGGCTGACAACCTATAAGAGCATCGGAGGAAATAGCTATTGTTTAGTCATTGTGGATGATCACTCTAGATACACATGGGTCTTCTTCCTAAATGACAAGAGTGAAACCTCCGGGATTTTCAAAAGTTTTTCAAAAAGGGCCCAAAATGAATTTGATTTTAAAATAAAGAAAATTAGGAGTGACAATGGTTCCGAGTTCAAGAACACAAAAGTTGAAGATTTTTGTGATGAACTTGGAATAAAGCACGAACTTTCCACAACCTACACTCCGGAGCAAAATGGAGTTGTAGAAAGGAAAAATCGCACATTAATTGAAATGGCTAGGACAATGCTTGATGAATATAATACTTCCGACAAATTTTGGGCGGAAGCAATCAACACCGCTTGTCATGCCATAAATCGCCTTTATTTACATCGACTTTTGAAAAAGACTTCATATGAGCTTCTTGTTGGAAGAAAACCGAATATCTCTTACTTTAGAGTATTTGGATGCAAATGCTATATTCTAAGAAAGGGTGTTCGGCTCTCAAAATTTCAAAGTCGTTGTAATGAAGGTTTCCTATTAGGTTATTCTTCAAATAGTAAAGCATATAGAGTTTATAACAAAAACTCGGATTTAGTTGAAGAATCATGTGATGTACAATTTGATGAGACTAATGGCTCTCAAGAAGAGCAAGAAAACTTAGATGATGTAGGTAATGAAGGCTTGCGCAAAGCTGTGGAAAACATGCAAATTGGAGACATCAAGCCAAAGTAAGATTCATCTTCACCAAGCTCATCAAAGTAAGTAAAGCCTCCCACATCGTCTACTCCAAGTAAGATACAAGTCATCGAAGATGAACAAAAGGATCAACAACAAAACAACTTCAAGATTCACAATGCAATAGCCAAGGATCATCCAATAGATCAAATATTGGGTGACGTGAGTAAGGGTGTTCAAACTCGCTCTAGAGTAGCTTCATTTTGTGAACATTACTCTTTTGTTTCTTCTCTTGAGCCTAAACTTATAGATGAGGCTCTAGATGATCCGGATTGGGTAAATGCCATGCATGAAGAATTAAACAACTTCGCTCAAAATGACGTATGGACCTTAGTGGAAAGACCCGAAGAGCACAATGTGATTGGCACCAAATGGGTCTTCCGAAACAAACAAGATGAGAATGGCATTGTGGTAAGAAACAAGGCAAGGTTAGTAGCTCAAGGCTATACTCAAGTCGAAGGGTTAGACTATGATGAAATATTTGCACCCGTTGCTAGACTTGAGTCAATTAGAATCTTGCTTACTTTTGCATCTAGCTTTGATATTAAATTATTTCAAATGGATGTTAAAAGTGCTTTCTTAAATGGAACAATCTCGAACTTGTATTTGTTGAACAACCTCAGGGTTCAAGATCCTAAATGTCCTAATCATGTTTATAAACTTTCAAAGGCATTGTATGGTTTAAAACAAGCTCCTAGAGCTTGGTATGAACGCCTTAGAAATTTCCTTGTTTCGAAAGGATTTAAAATTGGTAAGGTAGATAGAACTCTATTCACAAAAATCATTGGTGATGATTTCTTTGTATGCCAAATTTATGTTGATGACATTATATTTGGTTCTACTAACCAAGATTTTTGTGAAGAATTTGGTGATATGATGTCTAGGGAGTTTGAGATGTCCATGATAGGAGAATTAAGCTATTTTCTTGGACTTCAAATCAAGCAACGCAAAGATGGGACATTCATAAGCCAAACAAAATAAATTAAAGATCTTTTCAAAAAGTTTGGCATGGAAGATGCAAAACCCATCAAGACACCAATGGCAACCAATGGGCATCTAGACCTCGACGAAGGAGGTAAGCCGGTAGATTCAAAGCTTTATAGATCCATGATTGGTAGCTTGCTTTATCTTACCGCATCTAGGCCCGATATCATGTTTAGTGTATGCATGTGTGCTCGCTTTCAAGCTTCACCAAAGGAATGTCATTTAAAAGCCGTAAAGAGAATCTTGAGATATTTGAAACATTCCCCAAATATAGGGCTTTGGTATCCTAAAGGTGCTAAATTCGATCTAATTGGATATTCGGATTCGGATTATGCGGGTTGCAAAGTGGATAGAAAAAGCACTTCTGGAAGTTGTCAATTTCTAGGAAGATCCCTAGTGTCTTGGTCCTCAAAGAAACAAAACTCTGTAGCACTCTCAACCGCCGAAGCCGAATATGTTTCCGCCGGGAGTTGTTGTGCTCAATTATTATGGATGAGGCAAACATTGTTGGATTATGGAATAAACTTTGATAAAGTGCCTTTATTGTGTGACAATGAAAGTGCCGTGAAAATATCCAATAACCCAGTCCAACACTCAAGAACCAAGCACATAGATGTACGTCACCACTTCTTGAGGGACCATGTTAGCAAGGGAGATATTTGTATTAGCCACATCCGGACCGAAGACCAATTAGCGGATATCTTCACCAAGCCATTGGACGAAAACCGTTTTTGTAAGCTTAGGAGTGAATTAAATATCTTGGATTACTCAAATGTTGCATAAACTTATGGTAAATTTAAATGCATGTTTTTTGAGGAAGCTTGAAAGGTTGTTTGAAATTATGTTTTTATGCAAAGGGTTTTGATTTATAAAAGGTAAAATGCAAAAGTATTTAATTATAATAATTTGTTCTATTTAATGCATAATGATCCTTAAAAACTTTAGTTGAATGCAAAAACTAGGGATCATTTGCATCTATAGTCCTAAAGTTCAAATTCTGTGAAGTCTCAGAAAATGCGGAACTACCGCTGCCTTCTGCGGTACTTCCGGAGAACGGTACTTCCGTTCGAGGAAGCGGTACTACCGCTTGGCGGTACTACCGGCCGCATCTGCGGTACTACCGGACTTGCATTTAAGGGGGAGCAACTGCCCGCGCCCGAGGGTTCTCCTCTGTTGGCCCCCACTCCTCTCCGGTACTTCCTCCCTACTTCCGCCCGAGCCCGTACCTCTCCTCTCCTCTCTCACACACAAAAAACCACCCATACCGCACCACAAATCTTCGGATCCAGTGGTGACTTCTTCGTTTCCTCAACTCAAATCAATTTCCCAGGGTTCAACTCCTCCGATTCTTAAGGTATTTCGGATCAAAACCTCTTTTTAATCTTCTTCTTTTGAACCCTAGGTCATGCTTTAGGGTAAATTGAAATTTAGTTGATTTTGCCAACAATTTCTAGGGAAATTGAGTATATTTGGTGTTCAAGGGTATATACAAACCCATTCCATGGATTCAATCCAAGAAAACACCAAAGATCCATTCACATTTCCAAAACCCTAGAATCAGCCAGAAAGCGGAACTTCCGCTCGACTGTTGCGGTACTACCGCTGAGCGGTACTACCGGCCCAGAACGGCGGTACTACCGTTTTGACTGACAAATTGGCAGAATTCAATTCATTTCTTTTTAATCTAAATTGGCTATATTTCCTCAATCTCATAATCCATTCTTCTTGTTCCTAGATGCCTAGAACAAGAGCCGCCAGTAAGAAGTCCTATGCTTCAGGAGACTCTTCAGGCACTCTCGCTCTTCCATCCCCCAAGGTGACTCAAAAGGCAGCCCAGGACAGAGGGAAGGGGACTGCTTCCGTCCCTGAGTCCAACTCCGAATCTGCAACGGAGTCTGATCATTCTCTTCCTCCGAGCTCTCCCATGGAGGAATCTGAAGAAGATGTCGCTGGGAGAGAGTGTCTCGAGATTAATCTTAAGAAAATCTCACCTGATGAGTACGCCCGTCTCCGTCATACAAATCAATATGATTTCCCCTCCAACTCCATCAATCCAAAATTCCATACAAAGTTCCAAGAAAAGATATTTAATGAGATGTATGGACAAGATCGCCAGTTTGCAGACCATAAGTTCATCGACTGGGATCACATTGACAACATTGACAAGTATGAAGGAACCTTCAGGCTCTTCCAGGCAGTTGGTCTTCGGAAGCTAGTGGCCTTGGGACGTGACTATCATGAGGAGTTTATACGTCAGTTTTATGCTACTGTGCACGTCGACCCCGATCTTCAGCATATGACTTGGATGACTGTTTGCACTAAGTATGAGGCTACCAAGCACGAGTTTGAGATAGTATTGGGAGCAGAGCTCAGTGCTCACGAGAAGATTCATGGCATGGCCCCTCTTGATCTTGATGCCATATATCCTTATTACAACTCTGCAGAAAAGTTTGTGCTTGGCAAAAATATTGGACTCCTCCCTATTCCTAGCTTAATCAATCGTATCATCAATCATACCATTCTTCCAAAAGGTGGCAACTATGATGCAATTCGAGGCCAGGTGTGGAATATCATTGACTGCATTATGAAGGGACAGAAGTTTGACGTTGTGGATGTGATCATGAGGGAGATCGTTGCCTCCAAAAATGATCGCTACAAGCACATTAACTATGCGCCCTATATCATGCCTTTGATTGACTCTAAGTTTATCTATCGGGGAGGACGCAGTGGTGTGCATAAGTCATACAAGCCAAGACCGGAGCCTCCCATTCCCACTGGTCTTCGCGCTAGCTGGACGACAGCTCCAGGAGCAGGCTCATCATCTGGAGCAGCAGGAGGAGGAGGAGGAGCAGCCACTCAGTCTCAGGAGCCTGGCCAGCCCACCCTTCAGCAGATCTACTCTACCTTGCTTGAGGGTTTCTCTACTCTCAACTCTAGGATGGATAGGGTGGATGAGCGGTTGGACTCCATTGACGGCCATTTGACCTCGTTAGATGGTCGGGTTGCAGATCTGGAGCGCTCTCCCTCGCCTCGTCGCTACGGTCGCCGCCGTCAGACTACTCGTGATCCTCCGTCGCCTTCTCAGGGTTGACCTCTTTTTGGTACTTGATGCCAAAGGGGGAGAATAATTTGGGGCTGGGCTAGATTACTTTTGGTATTTGGACCTATGGGCTTATCTTTTTAATTATCTTTAATGGATGGTTGTAATGAACTTATGTTTGGTGCTTGGATGTAATGAACCTTATGATCATGAGTTGATGATATTACTTAATTGTCTATCTCTCATTCAATAACTTTGTCTTGTGCATCTTGTATAAAATGTCGTAATCTTTATCTATGCACATGTTTAGGGGGAGCCATATTCCCTCTTGGACTCTAAAATGAAAATAGTTCCTTTTATCTAAACAAATCTTATTGCATAAGAACTACTCTCTCATTTAAAGTCCACATAGAATATACAATTTGTTGTCAAACATTTTGATATATTCAAATCTTTCATTTCTCAAAATTTGGGTTGTCATCAATTACCAAAAAGGGGGAGATTGAAAGCATCTAGGCCCCTAAATATGATTTTGGTAATTAATGAAATTAAGAGAATATGGAATATGGGACTAACGTGTTTTAATGAGCATGCGAAGGGTTAGTCTACACACATGAGCGACAAGATGCAAGCCAAAGGATACGCGTGAAAATCAAATTAGCTCAAGACAAAGGTATACTTAGAATAGGACCCCTTTGAATTTTACCGGTCTTAGGTGAATGGTGGAAGACCGGATTATAGGATAGATGATCGTACCATCAAGGGGGATCTTGGCTAGTAGCTTGAACACATATCTCCTGTGCCAAATGGTTTAATCTCAACTTGCATCCATTAAAAATTCAGTTTTTAAATGCTTTTGTGCTCTGTCTGGAAGAGCGGTAGTACCATGATTTTGAACGTCGGAACTACCGCTGCGTAGTTCCGCAACTAAAATGCGGTAGTACCGCCAGCGAAGATCCGGTTTGGAGCGGATCAATATTTCCGAGAGCACCCTTGGCTCATTTCAAATCTTGCGAACGGAAGTACCGGCTGTTTGAACGCCGGTACTACCGCTGCGGCGGTAGTACCGCATCCTAAAGCGGTATTCGAACCGGAAGATCCGGAGGAGAGCGGATCAATTTTTCCGAGCGCCCTCGGATGAAGCTCGATTTCTCCGAGCGGAAGTACCGGCAATTTCAACGCCGGAACTACCGCCGAGTCGCGGTAGTTCCGCTACTCGAGCGGTACTTCCAGTCGGAAGATCCGACTTGAGCGGACGCATTTTCGAGAGCCCAATCTGGGACCCTTCGGAGTTTGGCTGGAGCGGTAGTACCGCGCCGACTTTGCGGAACTACCGGGTAGCGGTAGTACCGCAAATTTCAACGGCGGTAGTACCGCGCCGCCAAATCCAACGGTCACTGCAGACGTCTGACATAGCCGTTCTGGCGCGAAGATTTGGTAGCGGTAGTACCGGTCCTTGGGAGCGATAGTACCGCTCGACCAGAAAATTTTCTGGAAACTGGGTCAAACGGCTAGTTTTGGTTGGTGGAGGCTATAAATACCCCCACCACTGCTCAAGGGCTAAGGTTAGAGACTCATTGCATATTTCTCAAGCCCTAGTGCATTCATTTCACCTCAATTCTCTCTTTGCACATCAAAGTGAGGTGGTTGAGCATTTAGTGCTAGATTTCAATTGCAAATCCATTTGGCACTAGAGTTGCATTCAAGTGAACACCGGGATCTATTACTCTTAGTGCTTGCCGGCACTTGGACGATTCGGTGGAAGTTGGCTCGGTGATCTTCTCAAGAAGATTGTGAGAAGACCCGGCTAATTGTGAAGGTTGGAGCTCGCCTACCCGGAGTGGGGAAGAGCTACACTAGTGATCGAGGTGCTTGGCTCAATTCGTGGAGCCGGTCCGATACGTCCGGGCTTACCTCAACGTGGACTAGGGGAAACCGGCAAGTTTCCGATTACCACGGTAAAAACATCGGTTGTGTCTCTTGTCTCTTTAGCTCTTGTTCATTTGCTTCATTGTGATCATTTATTTGCTTAGAGCTAAGTTGTTAACTAGAATTGTATTGGATTAATTGCTTTACATCTTTGTCTCTTAAAATTGTGAAGAATTAATCTAGTAATCAAGAAAAATTTAAAAACCTCCTATTCACCCCCCCCTCTAGTCGGTATCCTTGATCCTACACTCATCTGCAGGTGATGTTTCTGTTGGCGTGATATAGAATGCGTGTCACAATCTCGCAAAACAATTCAAGAAATTGACCAGGTATGATGGCAACGAACATACCCGGACCGATGATGTTTGATATGTCGTTAAATGCAGCGCGGGTTTCTCGCCTCTCCCCCATGTTAGATCACCTAAACTGCAGTACAAGCAACTCGATGATGGCGTTGTACAGTTACCTACTTGTGAAACAAACCTGAATGAGGGTGCGGAGAAATGTCAACAGCAATGCTGTATCCATCTAATCAGATTATACTGCTATCCATTACGTTCTATGAATTCTATCTGAAAAATTATTGGTATGAAGAACAGTTGACAGAGAGAGTTAGCATATCAAAGTCAATGACGTTAGAGAGTCAACAATAATTATCTAGCTGTTAGCAGTAGAATAGGAAAAGAAAGCAATACTCATGGATAACCAAACTGTATTTTCTGTAAATCTCACTACAAACTGTATTCTTGCAAGTGGGACAAACTATCAGCTGGGAGCTGGCAATTCCCACATACAAGCAAAGTAGATGCCTTGCATGGGTCATACATCAAAATAGTGGCTGCATCAAAGTCCCAATGCATGATTGGTGTCTGCATAGCTTCTAGGATTTTTTTAATTTTCAGGACTGTATGAAACCGATTGAGACGATGGACAATAGAGAACATGATTGTTGAAGGGCCAGAGAAGGCTCTTTTGCTAACCTATCTGCCATTTTATTCCTGAAAATGTGCTTGAATGTAGCCTACATAGACACCAATTGTTCCTTCGAATGTAGAAACAGAGACCTGAATATGATTTTGCACTGAGGCACTGGAAGAGCTTGAGACACTTGTAGACATCCACAAAGCAGAGTTTAAGACAGACCCATGCAATTCGGCAAGGTTCATAGATGCCCTATTGGATTAGGCCATCAATTACCGTGTCTAATCATAATGGTACATTCCTTCATTTTGATTGAAACTGAAATTTCCATCTCATGGTATCATAATTTAGTAAAGTAACTCTTGCTATGTTTTGAGGTTTTCTCTTGCATTAAGTAATAAATCTATTATGCAGGTGTTCTTTTTCTACAAAGAAGCATCCAAGAACGAAAGAGCTAATGGTACAACTTTTCATTTTATAAACCATTCTTGTTTCATGTTCAGTTTATTTTGCTAACTTCTGTACGTTTTTCTTCATTTGCATAATTTTGTATAGTTTGTAATGGCAGCCACATATTGACAAATGTTTTTTGTTGTATCCATGGTTCAATGCTAAATAAACAAATATCTCCATGGGTTGGCAGGATATCCTCTTCTTCTTGAAATAGTAGCTTAGTCTATAACTTGAAGCAGTTCCATGGGGCCAACATATTCAGGGCCAATACTTTGTTGTATTCATGTGGATATGTCTGTTAGCATGGCTTATTGATTGCTTAAAAAAGGAAGATGAATATAAAAGGGAAGACATTACATTGCTTCCCATTTTCCTCTATAGATATAAATAACAAAGAAGCCATTTCATAGGTGCAGTTTTTTGGCAGCATTATTATTCGAATTCTGTAATGCGGTTAGTAGCAAGGGATTGTTTTGGTCTTAAGCAGACAAGTACTTACAAAAGGCATTGCAAAAGATGGACTTTGAAATGGCAGATTTTCAAGATGCACATAGTTCTTCTTGAAATCATACCATGATTTTCAAGATTTTATGGGTGCATATATAAATTATCCACACTGCTTGAGTTTGCTCTGCTAATCTGGAGCTAAACTCCAATGAACTGATGTATATTTACAAAAACAAACACTCACTGGATTTTACAATATAGAAAACTTGCTACACTTTTACTTTAGTTCACATACATTTCAGGTATGCATTTAAATCATACAACATTTGAAATGATCATTCCATTTACATCCATTCATCACACATTTCATCAATGCAGTAAGAAAAACCACCAGGCAACACGCTGCAGTAAGAAAAACCACCAAGTATAGCATTACTGACCTGGCGGACTGGCGCCCTGGCCTGGAGTCTTCGCCTGCGGCCTGCGGCCGGCCTGGATTGCCGGCGGACTCGCTGGCGGCGGCGGCGCTCGCCGTGGCCGGCGCCTGGTGGCCGAGTCCGCACCGTGGCTCGCCACGATGATCGAGGATCGCCGCGGCCTGCCCTGATGATCGAGGATCGCCGCGGCCTGCCCTAGGGTTCGTCCGTGGGGGAGAGGAGAGGAGGAGTCGCGCGCGGGGTGTTGAGGATCGGCGCCGCCCTGGTGGGAGATGGTGCGTCGGGGGAGAGGGGGAGTCGCGCGCGGGGTGGGGATCGCGCGCGCCGCCCGGGAGGAGTCGCGCGGGGAGGGGAGTCGCGCGCGGGGTGGGGATCGCCGCGCCCTGCCCTGGGAGGAGTCGCGCGCGGGGGAGAGGGGGGGTCGCGCGCGGGGTGGGGGCCCTGCCCTAGGAGGAGTCGCGCACGGGGGAGAGGGGGAGTCACGCGCGGGGTGGGGAGGATCGCCGCCGCCCTGCCCTGGGGTTTCTGCGTGCGGGAGAGGAAAGGAGGCGCGTGTGGGAGATGGGGCGTCGAGGGAAAGGGGAGTCGCGCGCGGGATGGGATGAGTCATGAGTGATGAGGTATGATCCAAACAACCTGGGCCGTTGGATTTGAGTGAGTAAGAGAAAGGAGAGATTAGAGTGGATATCGTCCCTTCGTTTCAAAGGTTCGTTGGTTCTGGGTGCTGTTGGTTTGGTGCATCTAGAAGAGGTCTTGACTGCGAGGGACATTTGTTGGGGTAGCTGTAGGAAAGATTACAACTGGTGGTTTTTTAGTGGTAGAGTTCCACGGGTATCCAATTAGATCCGGTATAGTTCCATTCAAATAAGTTACTGTACCATATTGTATTAGATAGACCATATTATACTGTTTGACCAGTTATCACACAAAAAGAGATAGGGCTGTGCAGACCATTCTGAACATACTTTAGTCTAATGAACCATTGATGGTTCGTTGAAGACGATTGTAAATATTTTATTGATAATTATAAGTAATTTTACTGCTAAGTCACTCGTCTGTGCTTATAAGAGCTCAGTAATCCTAACACAAATAAATTAACTGCAGAACAATTTTACAGTTCATTTACTATTTGTGTTGTGTCTGAGCTGAGCTATTAGTATCGTGTTTCGAGTCGACACGAGTAGCCCCGTCCATTTCACCAAATTACTTGTTGATCGTGGCACATCTTAGTCGAGGTTGAGTTCTTTTCGACTTTTAGCCAGTTTATTCTTGTACTGTCTACAGTAACTAGATTTTAAAAGGTGTGTTTTTTCAAAACAGGGTCAATAGAAAAATTGTAGTAAAGTATACTAAGTTTAGTTGTATCAGTCAAGATTACATGCGACTATTTTTCTGTGCATACTACCTCTCACGAACCGTCAGAATTTAAATATTGTGTACAAAGATGTCCTGGACTGGTGAAAAATTGGTAAGTAAATTTCTTTACCCGAACTTTTCCTACATCATGTTCAGTTCAGACATGTGTTACTTCCATCATAGGACATCATGTGTTACTTCCACTGTGAGTACCCTCATTTCCCATAAATATAATGTTTTGTTAGTATCACCGTAGCGTTAGCACGGACATGTTACTAGTAGAAAGAAGTACTCTGATGTTGTATTATGTTTTGTCATCTCATAATTTTTTCAGTTGTTACGGAGGAACATATAGGACAAATTAATGGATCGCGCAAGAGAGAGGACGGGAGAAACGGAAACGCGGCCGTTCAAAATAGTTTTTGGCTTCTAGTGTTTAGAAGCCAAAAATCGTTTTGAACGTGTTAGCTTTTTAATGTGGATTTTTTATGTTTGTATTATCCATGGAGGTGTACTGTTTTTTTTCTCTTTTTTTATTTTTCTTTAATTGAATATCTCAGACAAAAACTAACAACTGCTACAATACTCATTTCAACAAAAGACCAACAATTGCATCCAATAGCCATCAATAAAATCTTTTTGAACGGTCCGAAGACAAAGTCTAAGGTGCACATTTTCAAATATGCTTCTTATTTTATGGGTTCTGTTAGATCATGTGGTTAAGTCTAGATTATATTGGTGATGAATAATTGACAACAATTAATTTATGATGATGAATATTTGGTAATTTTGTTTAGCGGCGTTATGCGAGTTGTGTTGCGTGTGTGCGGATTGACGTTGGTCAAGTTTGGATAAACTTGTGCCAGAAGAATGTTTTTTGGTCTTTGCATATGCAAGTTGAGCATGGAGATGATCATGGTCGGTGACAAGGAGGATCGGAACTAGGATGAGGAGATCCGAGTTCAGACGGTCAAGGAGGTCACGAGATGATCAGACTCATGCTTGGGGCGCATGAAGATCAAAGGTGGATGGTACGTGAAGAAGCTACGGGAGGTGTGGTCCTAGAGACTTCGACACGTGACGCGTTAGAAAAGTCGGGAGTGTGCAAAACCCGTGTTAGGAAGGGTTTCGGGTCCCTTGAAAATTAGTGGGCCAAAAGCCTAGTTGAGGTAAAAAGGCCCAGTCTAGTTGGATGAGTTGGATTAAGATTCTAAGTAGAGATTGAATAGGATTCTAAATTGGATTAGAATTCTAAGTTGAGATTGAATAGGATTCGTAGTTGGCTGTATAAAAAGAACGGAGCGTAAGGAGAAAAATTGAATAGAGCGGCCGATTTGAGGAACAAGCAAAAGGGCGCAGCGTGCGTCGGTCAGAACGCAAAAAGGAAAAGAAAAAAAAGAAAGGATGGCACGCGAGCGTATACTACTATGGGGATGAACAATGCTTGGATTTTTTAATAAAAGTTTGTGAGTTTTTTTATTTTGTATTTATTATCATTTTTCTTAGTTTTTTTATTCCTATAGATTCTTCATGTATTAATCTATGTCTAGATATTTTTTGTGCTTACATACATGAATTAGTTTTAATTAAAAATCGATTGCAAGATTGAATAAAAACGTGTTTTGCCGATTGGAATCGATAGCGGCGAACGACTTTCTCATTTGCTACGATGGATCTCTGATAAGAAATCGAAAAAAATTCTGTTTTTGTTTGTTTTTTGTTATTTCTGGTTTTGCATATTAAACAATTAAAATGCAGAGAATTTAAAATAAAAATAGTTTCCGCTGTGTGTTGCAATCATTCACCCCCCTCTGATTGCTATCAACGATCCTACAGGTTCAAACATCACGATTTGGTTCTGAATATTGTATTTTACGGAGCGAGTTGAATTACTATCCTTCTACAAGTTGTGCTGGAATCGTGGTCAAGATATTGGGACCGTTCATTTTGGCAATTCAGCTGATTTTTAGCTTTAATTTCTTTCGACAATCATTATTTATTAGATTGATGGATGAATTCTTTTTGACTTATGGTTTATGGTTTCCTTCGAACAAACAAATGAGACTGTTTTTTCATCGTCGTTTTGAAACGGCTTATTGGAACAACCTTTTTAAAATGGCTTATTAACTTTCAGTTTATTCACACAAACACTTTTGCTAGAGTCAAAAATCATAAGCTACAGGCATAAACTATAAACTGTATCTAAAAAACCATGTAATAAGTTATAACCAAAAGCCACAGCTGGCCAGATCCTAGAAGGCTTCAAGGCTTCCCATAGTCCACTAGTCCCATAGGGCAGGCTACTAGTAGTAACAAGTATAATATGGATGATGGAAGCTTATCTTTATTTATTTACTTTTAGAATATTCTTATCATGCTATCATAAGGTGAGTTGTTTTTTGGCTTTTGTTTATAGTTTTTGTCTGTCTATGAATACTACAATTAGCTTATAGATTTTATCTTAAAAATACTTTATTTAAAAGTTAGTTACTATATAAAAACTAAAAAACAGCTTCAAGGAGCGGAAAAGGAAAAAAAACCATACACAAGCGATGCTACGGTGAAGATTGTGGAGCGGAGCAAGACAATTATCGAAGGGCGAACCAAGGAGGCAATCCTGTCAAGACAGCGTCGAGACTAGAGTCTACAAGAAACCCACGAGGGGGCATGCATGGCAAAAGGCCGAAAAGGACCTACCGTGTCATCCTGCTTTTTTGCTTCGCCCTTTCGGTTTTCTCCCTCCGTTCCGTGACACGCAATGATGCAAATTAACTTCAACTAGGCCTGCCTGATGTTATTCCTCTCCCCTGGCAGAACAATCTGAAAAATTGAAAAGCCCAATTTGCCACGACGGCCCAAAGCAACCTTGGTATGCTGCAGCCCGCCTCCGGACGGGCACGTGTTTTCTTGAGTCAATGTAAGCTGCATGAATGGACCTCCCTGGGCGTAGTCTCGACGGGCCCGAAGAAGATTCCTCCTCTCTTTCTTGCTCTGCCCAGAACTCTTTGATCCAGATGCACTACAGGCCTGCAGCCCAACATTGCCACTATGTCACAGAGCTGTATCTACTACAACTAGGTGGGCTTCTAGCTCAACGACCTGGCTGGTGATGGCGAGTTATTCCCCTCTTGTTCTTTTCGGCGTTCTCTGTACTAGACTGCTAGCCAAACGCCCAAACCTTACCTGGGGGTACCCGGGTAACTGGGGCAAAATCAGAGACCTGATGACGATGTAACAGTAGTTCTTGTGGCAATAACCGTCATTAATTCCAAGAAGACACGACCACCTGTGTATCGTTTTATGTCCTCTCGATGGTGGAAGGACCAGCGCATAGGGCTGCTGGCCGCACAAAGCCACAAACGGGACCAACTGGCACGAAGCCTGACGCGAGGTGCCCTATGGCCCTGGAGGGGATTGGATGGGATTGGACGTGACAAAGGGTGTGGGCCCATTGAGAAGGCACGTAACGGGACGCGGAACTCGTCATCACGCAACGCGAAACGCCAAGCGCTGCCGGTTACCGTTGCTGCTGGCCCGGCGGAGCGCACACATATGCCACCTCCCTTCATGTGCGTCTGCCTGCAGTCGACCTGCAGAGGCGGCGTTGCCTGTTCTGGAGGTGGCCAAAAATAGGGCGGGTTAATCGTGCCCCCTTAAAATATGGTATTATTGGTTGGTCTAGGGATGGCATGATCTAAGACTAAACGGGCTGTACTGGCTTTGCTGTCGCAGCGTGTCGTGTTTGGATTGTAACCTCGGTCCAGTGGGTTGACCCAGCACGGCAAGGTACCGGCTTTCCTGTTGCAGTGTATCGTGCTTGGATCACAACCTCAGTCCAGTAAGCTGGCTCAACATGGCACATATAGTACCGTACTGTGCTAGGTACGATCTAGTGACGAATGAGTCTGGCACCCCCTATTAGGCACAGCGGTGAGGAAGCCAAGCCGGTGGTGGATTTGGCGGGTGGCAATGACAAAGGAGCTGAAGAGGCAGGCAATGATGGGAGTGGGGGCGAGCGGGAGGTGGCGCGCTGACGGAGGGGGAGTGAGGAACTGAGGGAAGGGTGGAACAGGCATAGGTGAAACAACTCGAGGAGGTCCAGGTGGGAGGAGTGGTGAAGGAGGTACCTTTTCTATTAAATGGGACATTAGGTAAGGTAATGCACCTGCTAAAAGCTATTGGGCCACATAAGATATAAATACTTGCTTTTCCCGCTAGAATTTGTGACACGATTTGCATATGCTTGCACCACTTACATCAATGCAGTGTCAATATTCTCTAGTCACTAGAATAACAAAGTAGTAACGAGCTTGTCCCTGTTCTCTTGCATAATTCTTGTCTGCAGCAATGTTCAGTTTGTGAAGTGAATAGCAAATGGACAGCTCTACAACACTTTTCAACTGAAAGACTGAAACAGATCGACAATCCTATTATAATCTACAATCGCATGTTTTTCATATTTACTCCTGATACCGTTGTGCCATGGAACGCCCATAATCTACTGTATGATTTATTCTCTTCTAGTTAGCTTGATAGCAAGCCACCAGACAATCTAAAGGAGCAGTCTGGTGATCTATTGCACATATTTAACTCATGTACATCTTCCGTTTTATTGTTCTGTTAGGAGGAGATAGAAGGTTTCCTTTTAGTAGTTTTCTTTCCAAAAAAATCCAAAAATAAAAAATAAAAATAAAAAAGGATGATGTAACCGCCGCGTCGTACAGCGCCACTTGTTAGACTTCGTTCCTTGGTCACCACGCTAATGACTTCCATTCCATCAGTCGCGATCCCATTCTCAGAAATAAAGCTCTATAAGACAAACTATAGGTTGTGATTTTTACTCATGGAGATCACGCTTGATGATTTTTGTCTCTGGGGACATGTCATTGGTGCTCGACCTTGTCTGTCATTTCTGGTTCAACCTTCTCCTAGACAACCTATTTGTACACCTCTTGTAGAAGATAAGGCTGCCAAGAAGGAGGCAGAGGCTGCTGCTGCTATTGCTGACGTTGCTGATAAGACCTTTCATAATGCCATAGATGCTTTCGAGCGCTAGTGTGCTGATGAGGCCCATGTTCGAGTCATCTAGTAGTTAGCGTCGATGACTCCATCCAGCTAGACATTGTTGGTTTGCATTCCACTCATCAGATCTGAGAGTACTTACGCGATCGATACCAGCAGAGCAGCGATGCTCAGTTCTTTCCGCTTCAGCGTGAGTTGGAGACGCTTCGCCAGGAGGACTCCTTCATGAATGACTTCTACCAAGCCCTAACTAGTCTTTAGTGTCAGTTGGATGAGCTGGCCTCTCTGCTTTGCCAGAAATGTCATAAAGTGTAGAAGGCGGATTGTGATTGCCTTCACTTTTATGACTTCATCTACTGTCTTCGCCCAGAGTTTGAGCTTGTCAGGGCTCAACTGATGAGCCGCTCCCCACGATCGATTGTCACTAAGGCCCTTTCAATACTTCATGCTGAGGAGTTTTGCCACGGGTTAGCAACACATTTTGTTCCAATTGTGCTTGCTGCCCCTTCTGCTTCAACTATAGTTCCTCTCTATGCGCCTGTTTTCGCACCAACTGGGTTTCAGTGCAACTTTTACATGAACTTCGGGCACAACTACTAGAGTTGTGCGATACGAAAAAAACGTAGCAAGACGCGTGGGGTGGACAATCCATGGGGGGTAGGGAGACCCTTCCTCTACAAGAGGACAAATCATCACTTCAGGTTCTTAGTGAGATAACTATGTTCAGCAGCTCTGTCACTCTTCTTTAGTAGCTCTCTCACAGCTCAGAAGGTTTTGCTAGTCTAGCTCAGATGTCTCCTTTATGTACCTCGTGGGTTCTAGACTCTGGTGCCTCTTTTTACGTGACACCGGACTCCACATCGCTCACTTTAGTAGGACCTTCTATTTTTTCTATTTTTTCTATCTTTGTTCGGACAGCTGACAGTACTCCTATGTCTATCAGCTGTCAAGGCACTCTTTTGTCCACTAACTTTTCTGTTCTAGTTGTTTTTCATGTTTCCCGGCTTACCATGTAGCTTCTCTCAGTAGGTTAGCTCACCGATCTTGACTATAGGTTTTGACTCTTACTCCTGGTTCATCCAGGATCGACAGACAGGGATGATACTTGGTATTAGCCGGCACCGTAGGGATCGTCAGGGTTTCTATATTATCGATAGCCGCCACCTTTCGTCCACCTCGCTGTTAGGTCACTTGTGTTGGTCCCACCTTTCTTCATTAGTTCGTCAAGGTGTTCTTGGACGTATTACTATTGACACGACCATTTTTATCAGGGTTATAAGCTGGGCAAACAGCTACAACTTCCTTATCATTCTAGAGAGTCTTTCTCTTTTCATCTTTTTAATTTAGTTCATTTAGATGTATGGGAACCTGCGCCTGTTATCTCTAAATGCAGGCATAAATTCTTTATAATTTTTACTGATGATTATACTTATTTTACATGGCTCTTCCTGATGTCTAATTGTGGTCAATTTTTTGTGATCTATCATAGCTTTGTAACGGTGGTTTGTACTCAGTTTGAGCCCTCTATTCATACTTTTCACTGTGATTCTGTTAGCGAATACTGTTCTAACACTTTTAGATAGTTTCTTTCTAAGCAAGACACTCTTTATCAGTCTTCTTGTTATAGTACCTATTCTCAGAATGGGGTTGCTTAGTGTGAATATCATCATCTAATTGAGACTGCCCATACTCTTCTCCTTGCCTCTCACCTTCCACCACAGTTATGGGCTGAGGCTATTTCTATAGCTGCATATCTTTTCAATATGTAGCATTCTACTGCTCTTAAGGATGTCAATTCTATAGAGCGTCTCTACTATCAAGCCCTCCAGTATTCTCGCCTTTGTGTTTTTAGCTGCACCTATTTTGTCCTGCTACAGCCTCGTGATCTGAAAGCATCTAGACCCCTAAAAATGGTTTGGTAATTCATGAATTTATGTGAATATGGGACTAACATATTTACTAAGTGTTTAAAAGGTTTAGTCCCTAAAATAATAATAAGACGCATGTTGTAGGGGTGGCCCAACCCCCCGTGACTGGGTCGCGCAACTAGTCCAACAATGCAATAGGCCCAATAGTGTAGAGGAATATAACAGTGTAAATATACCAATGTACCCTCATTCCTTGTAAGTACTAAGGGGTAGAATGGGGATTTCCCATTCTACCCCACTCATATATAAAACCCCCAGGAGGGGCAAAGGGAGGGGACATCCCTCATTCATCACCAACCATTCCACAGACATGGCTCCCTCTTACTCTCCTACTAGTCCCCCTTCATTCATGTTTAGCCTGTAGCTACAACAACGCATGTTAAGGGTCAACATGAAGATCAAAGGGTTCAAGACAAAGGTATGTGTAGACTAGGATCCCTTTTATTGCTTTTACTGGTCTTAGGAGAAATGGTGGAAGATCGGATTATAGGATAAATGATGTACTATTAAGAGAGATCATGTCTAGTAACTTGATAGCATATTCTTATGCCATTTGGATCAATTTGGAATCATGCATTCTCTTAAAACTAAAATTGATGGTCAATCTGTGCTCTGTCTGGATAATCAGAAGTACCGGAGTGCAAACGATGGTACTTCCGCTTTCAGAAAGTTCTGTCAAAATGAGCTGAAAATTTTTCTAGAGAGCACCCTCGAATTCACTTTGTCTCTGTGGAAAACGGTAGTACCAGAGTTTCAACAGCGAAACTACCGTAGAGCGGTAGTACCACAACCTTAAACGGTACTTCCGGAGCACGGAAGCTCCGAAAATCTGGGCGGAACGTTTTTTTCCAGAGAGCACCCTTGGGCCTCGAAATCACTTTGTCTCTGAGGAAAATGAAAGTACTGGAGTTTCAACGGCATAACTACCGTAGAGCGATAGTACCACAACCTTAAACGGTACTTCCAGAGTACGGAAGCTCTGAAAATTCGGGCGGAACGTTTTTTCCAAAGAGAGTCAACTTTTGACCTCGAAGTAAACAGAAGTACCACGACGAAATTTTGGAACTTCTGAATATCGAAACTACCATGATTACGACGCGCAGAGTTTCAAGATCGACTTTCAACAACTAGTTCGTAAGCTCAAATAGTTGTTATTTGTGTCGAACAGTGCGAGAGTACCGACCGATGAACGGCGGTACTTCTGCTTGCCCTAATTTTTTCAAGGATTGTGATATAACGGCTAGTTTGGTTGGTGAGGGTATAAATACTCTCTCTCCTACTCAAGGACAGATGCATAAGATTCCATTGAACACCCTTGAGCACTGAGCATTCACTCCACACCTCAATTTCACATTGTGCATTCATTTGAGGTAGTTGAGCCAAAACAAGTGCATTTCATCTCTAGATTAATCCTTCTGGCACTTGATCGCTATCAAGCAAAGCTGTGATTTTTTTCTCTTAGTGCTTGCTGGCATTTGGACAGCTTGGCGGGAGCTTACGTAGTGACTTCTTCAAGAAGGTTGTGAAGAAGCTCGACGTCGACTTGTGAGTGGTTTGGTGTACACCATCTCCGAAGCGGAGGAAGGACAACCATTAGTGGATTAAGGAGTTGAGACTTAATTAGTGGAGCCGGTCCAAGTTGCTTGGGCTTTCCTCAATGTGGATTAAGAGAAACCGGCAAGTTTTCGATCACCATGGTAAAACATCGTGTGTAAATTAGTTATTTCTTTGTCTCTTCTTTTTACTCTTGTATTTCCAGTATATTGTGATTGTCATATTTATTTGTGCTAGAGTTTTTCTTGTAGAGACTTGTGCTTGTAGTGCCTTAGACATACTAGAATTGTGTAGGTTTCAATTGCTTTAAAATCTTAATAGACTAAAATTGTGGTAATTGTTATTAGAAGGCAACATATTTTTGAACCTCCTATTCACACCCCTCTAGTCGGTTATTATTAATTCTACAAGTGGTATCAGAGCTTGGTTTTTTATTTAATAGACTTAACCATCTAAAGAGAAAGGATGGCTAGTAAGGGAATCACTATAGGAAAGACACCTCTTTTTCATGACTCAAACTATTCATATTAGATAATTAGAATGTCTATTTATCTTAAAGCCATGAGTTCGAGCATATAAAAATTATAAATGAGGGTTATATCATGCCTCTTGATCCACTACATCCTAGGGAACAAGATGGACATAATGCTCATTTAGATGCTCAAGCTATGAATATTTTATTTGGAGCTTTGAACGTGGATGAGTTCAATAGAGTGAGCAATTTAGAAACCGCTCATGCTAATTAGACTACCATCTTGAAAATCTATGAGGAAACATCCACAATCGAAGAAGCCAAATTGCATAGGCTTCGAATCAAATATGAGATATTTACAATGTTGCCTCATGAGGATATAAATGAAATATATTCTCGCTTCAATAACATTGTAAATGAGCTCGGTCTAGGCACTACACCCGCCGATGTTGATATTATGAGGAAGATGCTGAGGGCCTTGCTAGAGAAGTATGAGACATGGGTGACACTCTTTCTTAACTCGCCCGAGTTGACATGGATGACGCCAACACAACTCTTGGACAACGTCATTACCAATGAGTTGTACAAGAAGGATAAGGAAGAGCTCTTAGAGCAATCCTCCTCCTAAGGTAAGAAGATCACTGCTTTCAAATCTACAGTAGTATTAAGTGAAGAGTCCGAGGACGATGAGGAGGAGTTAGCTCTCCCCGTGAGGAGAATGAACAAATTCATGAAAAGATGAATAAGGGGCGCTTCTACAACAACAATAAGCGCTATAGCAACATCTGTTGTTATGAGTGCGATGAGAAGGAGAAGTCATCTAAAAAAGAACTTCAATGGCAAAAATGAAGTTCACATTGGAGAGTGGGATTCTGATGAGGAGTACATTGATTCCGACTCAAGTGAAGATGAGTCTCCTAAGAAGAAGGGACATGTTGGTATCGCCATCAAAGAAGCACCATGGTTTTCTCATTGCACAAAACTAGCCCATGCAATCATGACGCTGCGCAAAGCTGGCGTATGTAGTCTTATTGCTACGCGAAGGTGTCTCCTCTGCTCTTATCATTGCGCAAAGCTGGCCCGTGCGGTCATGTTGCTGTGGAAAGCTGGCCCGTATGGTCCTGTCGCTGCGCTAAGGTGTCTCGTCTAGTCTTCTCACTACGCAAAGCTATCCTATGTCATAAAGCACGCCGCGACACCGCAATTACGCTATAAAATGAATGGCTGAGGCATTGATGGTAGGAGCAACTATCTTCTCCGTCGTAGAGTAACCCAACATGATAGACACCGAGGGGCCAGTCGAATATGGGTCACCAAGGGGGGATCTTCCGCTAGAATGGAAGGAGGACTTCAGCGTTAACTACTGCTTGTTGCCAAACTGGCGCGCTCAGCCAGTGTGGCCAAAATACAGACACGTGTAGGACGCGGTGGTGCAGGTGGCAAAAGGCCATTTCGATGGCTGACGACATTTCTTTCGATGCCCAAACTCCAGGTTATAGGTAGGCAATCGTCTATTTTGTAGTACTACTAATAGAGTTTCGATGTTAACGTTCCTTTGTAGCAGATAGATAAATGCGACTTCGTGCGATGGATTGATCCTCCCCATGAATGGTACATTGCAATGTGCATGGATACGCCGTGGGAGTGAATCGCTGGCCTGGAGGCACGAATTGAAAGTCTCAAAGAGCACAACGATGACCTCCGTCAGCAGATGGAGCGCAAGAGGGGCAACGAGGAGGTCATCAACATAGGAAATTCGTACAACCCAACATGCTGCTGCGCAAACCCTAGTTGTATATGTGCTTGCTACTACAATGACGGCCAACCACATCCGAGGCGGTTCCCTCAGCAACACTCCATGTGGATACCACGAGACTCCTTCCACTTAAAGGCAATTATGTGTATTGTTGTACCGTAGTACTCTCGCCTCTTGTTCGAAATATTTTCCAATGTCGTTAAGCATGTAATCGAATGGTTCGTACATGTAACATCCTGAAAAATGACATTTTGGGAAAAATGTAAAGTTGCGATTATTCTGCAATATAATGTCTCTTTGCATTTGGATTTATGTCGATTTCTTCCGAAAGTTTGTAAAAGAGTTCTAAAGCAAAAAGGATCAAAGGAAGCAAACATAATTGAATGATAGGAATTTAAAAATTTAAACAAGAATCAAAAGATGATCCATAAAATATCAAGGAAGAATGTAAATAAAGCGGAAGAGTAAATCATGAACACATATGTATGTATATGTATGTATGCATACAAAAAAAGAAGAAGAAAAAGGTTGGGAGCAGGCTAGGCCAGCCAGCCACCTCGGCCCACCCATTTCCTTCTTCCTCGCGCGTCCCAAAGCGGCCACCGCCCACACGCCCGCAGCCCACCTCTCTTCCTCCTCACCGCCCGAGCGGACGCCCCTCCGGCCAGCTCCACTGCTTTTCTTCCCACTCACCTCCTCTCCGGCCGAGATTTTCGCGCGTGCATCGTAGCCCACCTCGATCCCATCCTCTCCGGACGGTGGACAAACGCGAGGGGACCGGCGGACGCCGCCGCCTCCGCCCGAGGACCGCCGCGCCCTTATCCTCTCGCCCGCGCCTCTCTTTTTCTCCCATCGCCAACCATCCTCCAGCCAAGACGGCTCGAGCTCATCGCCACACGCGCGCGCTCTAGCTTCCTCGCCATTTCTCGGCGGTGCACGCCATCATTCGCCGACCTCGCACCGCCGCATTCGCCGTCGCGCCCCGCCGCTCGTGGAAATGACCGTCGGGCAGCGCGCTGCGCCTCTCCCGCTCCTCTATAAGGACCCCGAGCGCGCTCTCGAGTTCCCACGCTCAATCCTCCTCTCACCAAAACCAATCGAGCCAATAACGTAAATCGCCGCCGCCGTGCTTCTTCCCAACTCCGACCACCGGAGCTCCCGCTGATTCAAGCCACCGAACTTAATTTCTCTCGCCCACACCGTCTCCATGGTATCGTGAACTCGCCCCGACCTCTCCGCCGCTTCGAGGGTCGTGCGACGCCGCCGCACCGAGGGCTCCTTCCAACCGCCGCTTCGCCGCGCCGCCACCACCGCGTCCTCGACCCAACCGACTCCGCCGACACCAAGACATCCGCGGAACGTGTTTTGTCACTCGCCCGAGCCTCGACCACCGCCGCCGCCGCCGCCGCTCGACCTCCTTTGCTCTACACCTCCGCCCGGTTCATCACCAACTCCTCCTCCTTTCCGGCGAGTAATACCAGAGTCTCGACCGTCGCCACCTCATGCCTCACCGCGCGCCGCGTTCAAATCCCCGCCGCAAGCATCTGAGGAATATTGACCCATTTTTGCCGATATTAGCGGGTTAAGTAAGGGTGATTATCAGACACCATGATTAGTAGCCACTAATTAGAGATTAACGATAATGCTTTCATCGACCGGTGGGCCGAGACCGAATGTGATAAAATAACCCTGCCCACTTTGTCATAGATACAATACCGAAATAATTAAATAACAAAACTGAATTAAAATGTTGGTAGGTCCCACATGTCATAGACACGCACATGGGAATAAAAATAATGTAAATGAACTAAAAACAACCAGTGGGACCCACATGTCGGATTTTCATAATTTCTGGGATTTTTATGAACCGAGGGTTTTAAATGCTTGTAACTTATTCATTTTCACTCCAAATTAAGTGGGACAAATTTCTAAACTCGTCTAAATTCGAGATCTATCAAATGAAACCAGAACCATAATTTTTAGAGTCTGTTTGAATTTCGATGGCTTTTGAGTGATTCTTTGCTTTGCTTTCATTTGGGTTTTCGCACGATTAAATAGCGACGAGGCTCGTGAAGAGGAAGAGGAAGCAACTGCCCTAGAAGCTTGGAAGACCAAGACCAAAACCCCGTAACCGCGAGTTAACACTTTGACCATATTGAACCAATGTTTGTGCAAATGATAATTTCTTTTAAATCTAGCAAAATTGCATGCTATCTTTTATGTGCAAAGTTAATTTGGCTTTGATAATCGCTAGTTATGTCCCCGTAATATGCTTGTTAGTATACTCCATTGATTCCTTTTGATGAGTGAACCTTGTCACCATAGTAACTTATATAATATTGTAGATTTTGCAATTAAGTCCCTATATACAATGATGCTTAGAAATCTTTGGATAGTTAGGGTATTTGATACCCCATAATCAACACTTTCAACATGCAATGATTTGGGCATCATGGTGGGAATGATCATATACTTTAGCATGGTTATTTTATACCCCGAGAAACCCCAAAAATGCTTATGTACCTGGATGGATGGTTAGAAATGGAATGTGGTGCAATGGAGGCACAAAGTGAGAAATGTGGCGTAACCATCCGGTAACCCTAAGGACTGAATCTTGTCATGTCACCGTGTAAAACCGCACAACCACAAGTATGTAAAGTACAACTTGGCTTAGTAAATTTATCGAAATCCCTGACTCATCTCACCGGTAGTGGATAGAAGTGGATATGCTATGGCAAGGGGGCTCAAGGACACAGTGTAGGGTGAAGTTTTCCCAGATGTTCTAGGCGCTATGGGAGTCGAGAAGCCCATTGCGCTTAGTAATCGTAGGGAAAAACATCCCGCGCATAGATGGGACCCATCGCAGTGGCGATTTCCATAAGGTGAATGAGAAAAGGGACTAGGTATTTAGAAAAGTCACCGTGAGGGTCTACTCAACCACATGTCTACGGAATCATGTGGGCAACGAGTTGACCATCTCTTGTGGTGAAAGTGTACAAACTCGCAGAGTCAAAACTATTCGAATAGCCGTGCCCACTGTTAAGGGCGGACATGGGAACTTAACTAGATATAGTTCTATTTGAAAATGAGTTGGAAATGGGAATGGGAAAAAGTAGGGCAAAGGACCGCCTAATTTGAGTTGTCCCGGTGTCGTCCCAGTGGAGAATTAAGCGGCTATAATGAAAGAAACTGTGTGGTACAGAAGCCATGTAACGGTGGATGGCTTCTGTGCTAAAATGAACTATTATCGTATGTCCTAAATATCAGTCGTGATTTGTAAAACTGCTAGGTCATAGGGATTTTTAATTAATTGTATTCAAAAGCACTCCTTGCAAAACAAAATAAACCCAAGCCTTCCTTGTTAAGCCTAGCATGTATTATGTTGCATTCGTGTGTTGGCTCGCGGGCACGGTGGTTTGTGCTCACACTCGCATTACACAACACAGAGACAGGGTCGCAGGATCATTATGCCTACGAGGAAGCTCCTGCTACGGAGAAGGAGGACAATGAAGGAAACTAAGGCGTAGGACCCGTTGCATAGTCATAGACAAGTTGACCCTTGGCTTTGTGTGCACGTATATTGTCGGATTCCCGGTGATATATATTGCACACATTACCCTTCCAGTCGCTTGCTCGTGGTCATGGACTTACTTTTGCTTCTATTTCCACGCGTGTTTTGTAATGAAGACACTTGGCCTAATCGCCCTTTTGTAAACTGTCACCCGACGTGGTGTAACTTAAACTCTGTAATATTATTATCTGTGCGATGTATGACATGATTCAGCAATGTACCTGTGCACTAACTATCGATCCAGGATTAGTGCAAGAAAACCTGAGATTCGGATTAAAAATCCGGTCCGCAGAGTTGGTATCGAGCATACGATCGTAGGGTAAAAGCCTTAGGATGGATTAGGACCACAATGTTTATAAAACCTATAAAAGAGTTTTGAAAAATATAGTATATTACCTCTTTTCGCACCCTTCTTAGATCTGTTTCTACTCTATGATTCATTATCTATTTTTGAAAGTCACTAACACTAGTAATCTAATTTACAGATGGCGGGAGCAGTGCGAGGGTAGCGGGATTACATCGCCCACTGAGTTTACGAGGAGTGTTTGCAGTATCTCGCGCAAGCTCCTTCACTACTTGGAGTACCCGAGCAGCCTATTTACCGTGGGCTTGACGACCGCGGGAGGAGAGGAGGCTGGATGTTTGAGGTGTTTATCTACCGAAGAGCGCGCATGACCCACCTCACGCCTTCCGCATGAGCACCGAGAAGCACCAGTCCGCGGCACTTCAGATGCTGCGCGCCCGCCGCCGCACGACTGCGACATCTACAAGATCTCCCGCGCCGCACACCCCATCGCTTCTACCCTTCGCGCGAGGAGGAGCACGCCACAATGAGACTTACTCGCCGGTTAATGAGAACAACCCGATGCTCACCCATCGTTGACTCACCAGGCCATGGGAGCGCCCATACCGCTGCACTCGAGGAGATTACCGCCCTCCGGGTGCACCTTGTCGCCCGGCACACCGAGGTGGCGACCCTCCGCGACCAGCTCGCCCAAAGGCGGCGAGTGCATCGCGCCGCCAAGGCGGAGGCAGCAGCAGCTGAGCCCAGCTCAGCAGCTCCCGCTCCTTAGCAAAGACCGGCACCTCCTCCGCTGTGGTCGGGCCCCCCTCGACTGACCGATCGACGCAAGAGCGCGACCCCGGTCCCGATGCCGCTATTCGGCGGGGCGGGCCTCCCCCGAGCCGCAGCCCCCCACGCGCTCCCTCGGACTCCGATGACTCCGACCCATCGGAGTTCAGCGGCAGTCGATCCCGCTCCCGGTCGCCCAACTACAGCCCCTCCAGCTTTGGTGCCGGTTACCTGGAGGAGTAGTTGGAGGCGTCGTCGTGCTCGTGCCATGCATGTATCTTAGTTGCTGTATTAGCCCTTTTACTTTGTAGTCGCGGTCATGTGAACTTTAATTATTATATCGTTGTAACTGTAAGTCCAGCCTAAAAGAGCTGGCTATGTGATGTTTGTATGTTTAATGCAGGCTTTATGTTGGAACTATTTTGACGATTGTCTTATTGGTTTTTGTTGCATGGAATGATAATATTCTTTTAGTTACCTACTACTAGTATTAAATCGCGAACTATAATCGCAGATGGCTAGCCAAAGGACAACGAGGGCTCGCCAACGCCAATCTTAATCAGCCGAGGTAGATTCTACTCGAGGAGCCCCGCTCAAAGGCAAGGCGAGCACCAAGACCAAGACGATGACCTCCCACCCCGCCGATGGCACCACTTTGCTCAAGTAATGGCGCAGCAGACTCAACCGCCGCAGCCATCTACCGTGGTCGCAAGGAAACTCCGGTGGGCATAGGGCTGACTTGGCCGACTTCCGAGAACGAGGCCACTCACATTTTCGTCACCGATGAGCCACTCGGCCGAGGACCGGCCGGGACACGGAGCGAAGCTGCGTTAGCCAAAAGCGCAGATGAGGACAAGGTCATATTTGCCACGCATCAGCTCCAAGGAGCTGCAGCGGCATGGTGGGAAAACTACCTGGCCGCCAGAGGTCAAGAAGATGCCACTACAGGAAATGCCACAGAAGCCATTCCTTGGTCAGAGTTCAAGACAGCTTTCAAGGCTAACTTTATTCCAGCAGGAGTCATGAGGATGAAGAAAAATGAATTTCGCACTCTCAAGCAAGGCAACATGTCAGTTAATGAATATCTCACCAAGTTCACACAACTCGCCCGCTATGCCCCGAAGGATATAGCGGAAGAAGAGGAAAAGATAGATAGATTTTTTGAAGGGATGAATGAAGAGTTGAGGGTCCAACTGATCGTCCAAGACTTCGCCAGCTTTCACCAGCTGATAAACAAGGCCTTAATCTTGGAAAATGAAAGGAAGAATTTAGAAGCCACGGTAGTAGCGGAAGTTGTCAATTCAGCGACCCCAAGGAAGGGTCATCCGAAATTCATCAACAACCCTTCCTTCTCCGCACCGGCCACCCGGTGCTTCAACTCAAGCACCTCGACCAGCGGAAGTACGCCTCAAGCTCCGCGCACAGGCACTCAGTATACTAGCTCAAACCCTAAAGCCAGTTACAACTGCTATAGCTGTGGAGAGAAGGGACACTTCTCCAACAGGTGTCCACACAAGCAGAATGCCCGATTCGCGATCAAGTACCCGCCCTAGCAAGGGACAACAGAGTTCTCAAGCCGTAGGAATTTAACAGCGCCAACCGCGGTCGGGTTAATCATATCACGGCGAAGAAGCCCACAAGTCGTGGGAGTCCTCATGGTACGTTCTCTGTCAACACCATTCCAAAGACAAGTACTCTTTGATTCAGAGCTTCACATTCATTTATATCCAAGAAATATGCTGATAAATCAAGTTACCTACCTTTACTTTAAAGAAGCCATTGGTGCTCACTCACCACCGCCCATTATCGCTACCCTAGTATGTCCTAAGGTCACTATTACTATGGAAAGATGTGACTTCCTAGCGCACCTAGTAGTAATAAGCTCCCTGCACTGGACATCATATTGGGAATGGGTGGTTAGCTAGATACCAAGGGGTCATAGAATGTGCCACCCGGATGGTGAAATTGGTCAAATGTCCCGGAGTGACCGTAGAAGTCAAAGTGGACCGGCCATACCGATGGGGCCGTGCAATATTTTATTGTGAGGATGTACCCCTAGAAGGAATGATAGTGGTACAAGATTACCCCAAGTGTTCCTCAAGAACTACCCGGAATGCCCCTGATAGGGATATGGAGTTTGTGATCAATCTGCCGTGAGGCGCTCCAAAGATTCAAGAGGCCCTGGGATGACAAGAGAAGAGCTAGAAGAATTGAAGAAACAACTCCAGGAAATGCAAGAGAAGGGATTCATCAGACCTAGCTCATCACCATGGGGATCTCCAGTGCTGTTTGTGAAGAAGAAGGATGGTACTGCAAGGATGTGCGTGGATTACCGAGCCTTAAATGAAGTGACCATCAAGAACAAGTACCCCCTTCCTAGGATTGATGACCTGTTTGATCAACTTGGTGGGGCTACCGTGTTCTCTAAGATAGATCTGAGGTCGGGATATCACCGCTAAAAATCAGATCGAGGATATACCCAAGACTGACCTTCACCACTAGATATGGATTTGTATGAGTTTACGGTCATGTCTTTTGGGCTAACCAATGCCCCAGCATATTTTATGAACCTCATGAATAAGGTGTTCATGGAGTATCTGGACAAGTTTGTAGTGGTGTTCATTGATGACATCCTTATATACTCCAAGGATGCAGAAGAGCATGCAGAGCACCTGCGTTTGGTACTGGAGAAGTTAAAGGAGCATCAGCTATATGCCAAATTTAGTAAGTGTGAGTTCTGGCTGAAAGATATTAGTTTCCTAGGACATATAGTATCTGCCAAAGGAGTATCCGTTGACCCCGCCAAGATAGCAGCAGTGGCAGAATGGCAACAGCCCACCTCCGTCACTGAAGTGAGAAGTTTTCTGGGATTGGCAGGGTACTACAGAAGATTTATAGAGGGATTCTCTCGGATCGCCAGGCCAATGACTCAACTGCTTAAGAAGAGTCAGAAGTTCGAATGGACTCAAGCCTGCGAGAAGAGTTTTCAGGAACTGAAAAAGAGGTTGACCACCACCCCTGTGTTAGTATTACCAGATGTACGCAAGGACTTCGAGGTGTACTGCGATGCCTCCCATCAAGGGCTTGGGTGTGTACTAATGCAGGAAGGCAAGGTTGTTGCATATGCCTCCAGACAGCTTCGTCCCCATGAAGCCAACTACCCTACCCATGACCTGGAACTAGCTTCAGTGGTTCATGCCTTAAAGATTTGGCGACACTACCTGATTGGGAACCACTGTGACATTTACACAGATCATAAGAGCCTCAAGTACTTCTTTACTCAATCTCACCTTAATCTGAGGCAAAGAAGATGGCTGGAACTAATTAAGGATTATGATTTGAGTGTACACTACCACCCTGGGAAGGCCAATGTGGTTGCGGATGCTTTAAGCGAAAAGCTTATTGCAATAACCTTATGGTACAAGAACACCAACCGAGCTGTATAAGGAGATAAAGACACTCAACTTAGAGATCGTGGGTCCAAGGCACGCTAGCAACCATGGAGATCCGATCCAAGATAGAAGAGCGGATTATGGAAGCTCAGCAAGGGGATCCAACCGCCTTGAGAATAAAGAAATTAATGGAAGCAGGAAGGCTCCCAAGATGACCATTGATGAGGAAGGTACCCTACGGCACGGGAACGATCGTTGTGCCACATCGAGAAGGACCTTAAGGACCTAATATCGAGAGAAGCTCACGCTCTCCATACTCTCTCCCGGGAGTACCAAGATGTACCATGACATGAAGCAGTTCTGTTGGTGGCCTCGTATGAAGAGAGACATCGCTGAACATGTAGCATGTTGTGATGTGTGTCAGAGAGTGAAAGCAGAACATCAAAGGCCAGCAGGGCTGCTACAACCATTGCAAATACCTCAGTGGAAGTGGGAAGAAGTTGGAATGGATTTTATCACAGGACTTCCACGCACCAAGTCCGGTTATGACTCCGTATGGGTTATAATCGACAGGTTGACCAAGGTCGCCCATTTCATTCCTGTCAAAACCACCTACAAGGGAGATAAGCTGGCAGAGCTGTACATGTCTCGCATTGTATGCTTACATGGTGTACCAAAAAGAATAGTCTCAGACCGAGGTTCCCAATTCACCTCGCATTTTTGGTCCAGCTTGCATGAAGCCCTCGGCACCCATCTGGATTTTAGCACCGCATACCACCCTCAAACAGATGGTCAAACTGAAAGAGTTAATCAGATATTGGAGGACATGCTCCGAGCTTGTGCCCTGGATTTCTCAAAAGAGTGGGATAAGTGTCTGCCATATGCTGAGTTTGCCTATAACAATAGTCATCAAACCAGTCTGCAAATGTCCCCATTTGAAGCATTGTATGGAAGAAAGTGCCGAACCCCGCTCCACTGGTCGGAAGTAGGAGAAGGCTGCATCTTCGGCCCCGATACACTAAAACAGGCCGAAGAAAAGGTTCGCATAATCAGGGACAGATTGCTAGCAGCTCAGTCCAGACAAAAGAGCTATGCAGACAAGAGAAGAAGACCACTAAGCTTTGAAGTTGGAGATCATGTTTATTTGAAAGTATCACCATTGCGAGGAGTCAAGCGATTCAAGGTTAAAGGCAAGCTTATCCCACGATATGTTGGGCCATTCCAAATTGTGGCTAAAAAGGGAGAAGTTGCCTACCAGCTAGAGTTGCCCCCAAATCTAGCTGACGTGCACAACATCTTCCATGTGTCTCAACTCAAGAAGTGCCTACGAGTGCCAGAGGATCAAGCTCCAATGGAAGCAATAGAAATTGAAGAAGACCTAACCTACAAGGAGCGCCCAATCAAGATTACGGACACCGTAGAGAAAAGACACGGACCCAAATCATTCGCATGTGCAGAGTGCAATGGAGTCATCACTCCAAGAAGGAGGCTACGGGAACGCGAAGATCAACTACGAAAAGACTACCCCGACTTGTTCACTAGCTAGGTGAATCTCGGGTCGAGATTCTTTAAGGGGTAGGTTTGTAACATCTGAAAAATGACATTTTGGGAAAAATGTAAAGTTGCGATTATTCTGCAATATAATGTCTCTTTGCATTTGGATTTATGTCGATTTCTTCCGAAAGTTTGTAAAAGAGTTCTAAAGCAAAAAGGATCAAAGGAAGCAAACATAATTGAATGATAGGAATTTAAAAATTTAAACAAGAATCTGAAAAGATGATCCATAAAATATCAAGGGAAGAATGTAAATAAAGCGGAAGAGTAAATCATGAACACATATGTATGTATATGTATGTATGCATACAAAAAAAGAAGAAAAAAGGTTGGGAGCCAGGCCAGGCCAGGCCACCTCGGCCCAGCCCAGCCCCCTTTCCCCGCGCGCGTCCCAGGCGGCCAGCCAGCCACACGCCCGCAGCCCACCTCTCTTCCTCCTCACTGCCCGAGCGGACGCCTCCCCCTCCAGCCAGCTCCACTGTTTTTCTTCCCCACTCACCTCCTCTCCGGCCGAGATTTCGCGCGCACCGTAGCCCACCTCGATCCCATCCTCTCCGGACCGGTGGACAACGCGAGGGGACCGGCGGACGCCGCCGCCTCCGCTCGAGGACCGCCGCGCCTTATCCTCTCGCCCGCTCCTCTTTTTTTCCCCACTGCCAACCATCCCCTCCAGCGCACGGCTCGAGCTCACTGCCACCGCGCGCGGCTCTAGCTTCCCCTGCCATTTCTCGAGCGGTGCACGCCATCATTCGGCCGACCCCCTGCACCGCCTGCATTCGTCGCCGCTCCGCGCTCGTGGAAATGACCGTCGGGCGGCGCCGCTGCGCTCTCCCGCTCCTCTATAAGGACCCCGAGCGCTCTCGAGTTCCCACGCTCAATCCTCCTCTCACCAAAACCAATCGAGCCAATAACCCGTAAATCGCCGCCGCCATGCTTCTTCCCCAACTCCACCACCAAGCTCCCGTTGATTCAAGCCACGTAACTTAATTTCTCTCGCCCACACCGTCTCCATGGTATCGTGAACTCGCCCCCGACCTCTCCGCCGCTTCGAGGGCCGCACGCCGCCGCACCGAGGGCTCCTTCCAACCGCCGCCCCGCTCGCCGCCGCCACCACCGCGCGCCTCGACCCCAATCGACTCCACCGCCGACACCAAGACATCCGCGGAACGTGTTTTGTCACTCGCCCGAGCCTCCCGACCACCGCCGCCGCCTCGACCTCCTTTGCTCTACACCTCCGCTGCCGGTTCATCACCAACTCCTCCTTTCCGGCGGTAATACCCGAGCCCGACCGGTCGCCACCTCATGCCTCACCGCGCGCGCGTTCAAATCCCCGCCGCAAGCATCGTGAGGAATATTGACCCATTTTTGCCGATATTAGCGGGTTAAGTAAGGGTGATTATCAGACACCATGATTAGTAGCCACTAATTAGAGATTAACGATAATGCTTTCATCGATGGTGGGCGTAGACCGAATGTGATAAAATAACCCCGCCCACTTGTCATAGATACAATACCAAAATAATTAAATAACAAAACTGAATTAAAATGTTGGTAGGTCCCACATGTCATAGACACTGCACATGGGAATAAAAATAATGTAAATGAACTAAAAACAACCGATGGGACCCACATGTCGGATTTTCATAATTTCTGGGATTTTTATGAACCGAGGGTTTTAAATGCTTGTAACTTATTCATTTTAACTCCAAATTAAGTGGGACAAATTTCTAAACTCGTCTAAATTCGAGATCTATCAAATGAAACCAGAACTATAATTTTTAGAGTCTGTTTGAATTTCGATGGCTTTTGAGTGATTCTTCGCTTTGCTTTCATTTGGGTTTTCGCACGATTAAATAGCGACGAGGCTCGGGAAGAGGAAGAGGAAGCAGCTGCCTAGAAGCTTCGGAAGACCAAGACCAAAACCCCGTAACTCCAAAGCGAGTTAACACTTTGACCATATTGAACCAATGTTTGTGCAAATGATAATTTCTTTTAAATCTAGCAAAATTGCATGCTATCTTTTTATGTGCAAAGTTAATTTGGCTTTGATAATCGCTAGTTATGTCCCCGTAATATGCTTGTTAGTATACTCCATTGATTCCTTTTGATGAGTGAACCTTGTCACCATAGTAACTTATATAATATTGTAGATTTTGCAATTAAGTCCCTATATACAATGATGCTTAGAAATCTTTGGATAGTTAGGGTATTTGATACCCCATAATCAACACTTTCAACATGCAATGATTTGGGCGATCATGGTGGGAATGATGTTATACTTTAGCATGGTTATTTTATACCCCGAGAAACCCCAAAAATGCTTATGTACTGGATGGATGGTTAGGGGTGGAATGTGGTGCAATGGAGGCACAAAGTGAGAAATGTGGCGTAACCATCCGGTAACCCTAAGGACTGAATCTTGTCATGTCACCCGTGTAAAACTGCACAACCACAAGTATGTAAAGTACAACTTGGCTTAGTAAATTTATCGAAATCCCGGACTCATCTCACCGGTAGTGGATAGAAGTGGATATGCTATGGCAAGGGGGCTGAAGGGACACGGTGTAGGGTGAAGTTTTTCCCGGATGTTCTAGGCGTTGCGGGAGTCGAGAAGCATTTGCGCTAGTAATCGTAGGGGAAAACATCCCGCGCATAGATGGGACCCATCGCAAGTGGGCGATTTCCATAAGGTGAATGAGAAAGGGACTAGGTATTTAGAAAAGTCACCGTGAGGGTCTACTCAACCACATGTCTACGGAATCATGTGGGCAACGAGTTGACCATCTCTTGTGGTGAAAGTGTACAAACTCTGCAGAGTCAAAACTATTCGAATAGCCGTGCCTACTGTTAAGGGCGGACATGGGAACTTAACTAGATATAGTTCTATTTGAAAATGAGTTGGAAATGGGAATGGGAAAAAGTAGGGCAAAGGACCGCCTAATTTGAGTTGTCCCGGTGTCGTCCCGTGGAGAATTAAGCGCGCTATAACGCTGAAAGAAAGCGTGTGGTACTGAAGCCATGTAACGGTGGATGGCTTCGTGCTAAAATGAACTATTATCGTATGTCCTAAATATCGATCGCGATTTGTAAACCGCTAGGTCATAGGGATTTTTAATTAATTGTATTCAAAAGCACTCCTTGCAAAACAAAATAAACCCAAGCCTTCCTTGTTAAGCCTAGCATGTATTATGTTGCATTCGTGTGTTGGCTCATGGGCACGGTGGTTTGTGCTCACACTCGCATTACACAACACAAAGACAGGTCGCAGGATCATTATGCCTACGAGGAAGCTCACGCTACGGAGAAGGAGGACAATGAAGGAAACTAAGGCGTAGGACCCGTTGCATAGTCATAGACAAGTTGACCCTTGGCTTTGTGTGCACGTATATTGTCGGATTCGGTGATATATATTGCACACATTACCCTTCGATCGCTTGCTCGTGGTCATGGACTTACTTTTGCTTCTATTTCATTGCGTGTTTTGTAATGAAGACACTTGGCCTAATCGGCCCTTTTGTAAACCGTCACCCGACGTGGTGTAACTTAAACTCGTAATATTATTATACATGCGATGTATGACATGATTCAGCAATGTACTGTGTGCACTAACCATCGATCCGAGGATTAGTGCAAGAAAACATGAGATTCGGATTAAAAATCCGGTCCGACAAAGACATCGGTGTGGTTGCCATCAATTCAATTCACTATTTGAGTGGTGCGGTCGTCGGTGCGATTGCCATCAATTCAGTGGTACGGGCATCGACAAGGTAAAGAGAAGTACAACTAAGCTCGTCATAATATTGTAAACATCACTAAGTAAACAAGAAACATAAGCAGTATATGAACAACAAGTGTACAGACAGCACTAACCACCCCCAACAACATCCCCAGCCCCCCATCCGTCGCCACCCTGGCCCCCTCCGTCTCCGCGCCTGCATACTCCCATACAGCCCTGCTTGGCCATCTTCCTCATCACCGGTGATGGTGCCCTGACAGGGTAAGACGATCAGGAGACCATTGCACATGTCCCTGAGCTGGTGGAGTGGACTGCATCGTCGCCTGTGTGGCCACCGCTGCACCGGTGAGGACACTCCCGGAGAGAATCACCGGGGTATGGCCCAAGGTGCGGAGCCCGTCGCCTGGCCAGGCTAGTCCGAAAAGTACGTCCGTGTTGTCTTGGCCTCTGGTCGGGGAGGACATGACCTACAATGAAAATATCATTAGTTCATCAGAAAAAGTGATGGGATAAAACTGACAAGAGGTGAAGCATACCCTCAGCTAGCGCAATGGCGTCTGGAGGGACGTACAACACGGAGTATGCCCCCGGCATGGGGAAGCCGAAGATGTACGGATGATGGGCAAATAGCTGCCCTGGCAGTGTAGGAGGTTGTCCCTAGGCTGACCCCCGGCCTCGTCAGGCTGAGGTAGTGTAGGCCGAGGCTGAACAAGCAGAGCGTAATGACGCCCCCCGTATGAGCATGTCCATCCTAAACGTTCCAACCGAACATTCACCACAACACCCGCTCGAGGGGGAGACGCCACCCCTCTGTTGGTGCAGAGACCCATGCAAAATTTTTAAGTCTAAGCAGCAGCTCAGCCTGGGCATGCGTTACTGCGGTTGTGCGAACTACTCGTGTGGCTGTCCTGACCGCCGTCTGGACACGATCAGAACTATCAATGCCAGCAATGACCTCTTACAATGTGTTCCCCTATTATTTCTCATTTGAAGTACGCAATAACAAACTCTCCCGTCTACCTGCAGTCCCTAGAATTGCTATGTGGCTACCGCAAGTGGAACGACCTAGAGATCTACCCACATGACCAATGGACTTTCGACTACGAGAGGTGGAATGTCAAAAGGGTGTGCGAGATTCGAGAGGAGGAGCACCGCAACGATGAGCAAACCGAGAGTATACATCGAGAGATGAAATCTTATATCAAGACGTGCACGTGCAGGGAGCGCGAGGCTTGCAACAGGGAGCGCAAGAAAAAAGGGAAATGGCGGCCAAGGCCAAAGAGGCATCCGAGGATTTCAACATCAAGCTTGCAAGAAAGAGAAAATAGCTCTGGTCCACACAGTAGGTCGGGTTGTTCCGTACTAGTCCCCTGAATGTTGAATTTATTTCCATGCTAAGAAGGCGCTTAGTATCGTAGGAGTACTTCGGTTTGTTGCATCGTGCATAATGTTGTTTCTTATGCACGTAACCAAATCCTGTGCGCTGTATTATTCCTATGTTTATTATAAAGTCTATTTTAATTCACAACATCAAATCTCGTTGTCTTTTCGCATTCAATTCTTATGTGCTCAATATCACTTACCTTCGTACTTAGCAATCGTTTCTATCCTAGTCATTCTCACAAAAGTTTTCATAAAATTTTTTGCACTACAACAACTTACGACGATCGTAAAATGTTATTGCGAATTTAACATATTTTTTTTACCATTTACAGTGTGCGAAAATCACATATGGATCAATTGTTACATCGCACTATCACTTACCTTCATACTTACAAGTCATTGACGCCTCAATTGTCCCCAGAAAATTCTTCCGAAAATTTCTTGCACTACAACAACATACGGTGATCGCAATATGTTATTGCCAATCTAACAAATTTCATACCATTGATAATATACGAAAATCACAAACGGGCCAGTCTATCTACATTGTCCGCCCTTTTATTTTGATAAAAGATTTTCTGCGTAAGGAGTTTTCAAAATATTTTGCACTTCGTTTTCGATATTACAAAATTCGTGCAGACTCTGCACATAAAAAAATTACGGACGAAAATTCTTAATGTTCATAATTACAAAACAAGTTACACGAGCAACTAAATAAGACTCCACACAAAAATCATAATTTTTAAACCTCATTTCCTATATCTAAAAATTATTACAAAAAATATTTTCAATATGTTTCCATAAATAAATAGAAAATTGATTATTGCACCAACAAATGCAAAACATAGACATATTGGATAGCAGGAAATTTTCCAACACTATAACATCATAGGCTCCTCAACCACATAATTATCACTGTAGTATCATGCGGTCAGGACTGCATGATGCTATAGTGTTGGAAAATTTCAGCAGTCTCGAATTTTCCCCAGTCCGGAGGCGTTTTAGGTGATCCGTCGCATCGGAAGTCGGAGCCACCTTTGGTCTAAGTCATCCCATCCTGTGTACGTGACGGTGATAGTAATAAGATCATCTGTGTTAGTGCAGGATGTAGAACACGTACGCGAGAGATCTGAGTGGCCAGCCGCTGCTTGCTTGTGGTTGTGGAGCAAACCCTGCTTTTCCGTTCAGATTTGAGAAAGAGAGATAGGTGAGCACCCGAGCAGAAGGGTTTGACCGAGGATGGGCGAAGGCGCAAGGGAGGGACCAGTGAGCGGTGAAAATCTCATTTCATCTCCAACTTCTCACTTCTGATTTATTTTTCACTATTTATAAATTTTATTTTTTTCTAAACTTTTAATTTTTTTAAACTTTTTTACCGATTCTTTTTTTTCCGTATTCATTCGCATTGTCCGTAATGAACTAACATTTTTTTTCTATTTTTAATTTTTTTAAATTTAATTACGCTAAATAAATCATCTTCAACTAAAGTAAAATTTCAGTCGCTATAGTGCAATTTCAGTTATAAATCACAACTTTTCAGACTAACCAAGCGGAGCCTAAGAATAAAGCAAGGACTTGGTCATCTCTTCCGCATGGAAACAATAACATCACTGAAGTAACACCAGCCCACCATGTCACCATCTGCTCTACCCAGCATCGAATTTTTTAGTGTGAAGATAATAACCATTCGCCTGCAGGTATTCACCTTTTTCTTGTGCAAGCTCCTGTTTTTTCTTCCGGTATGCTTTGCTTAGGATTTATTTGAGGGATCAGGGGATTTGTAATGTTGTTGTTTCTTTTGTTTGAGGAATCGACCTGTGAACTTTGCTTGGGATATCTGAACTGTATGAGCCCTGAACCAGTCGGTCTGTTGCCTTTCCATTTATTTCAGTTTCCATGCTTAGGATGGAACAGGCTAAGCAACAAACCGGCCTGCTAATTTTGATTCTGATGGGGTCACTGTTTCATGGGACATCTTCTGCGTGACCCTGTAAGAGGTGAAATAGTGGAGGATAGTCAACGAATATGCAGTGCTCCCAACACTATGGTGTTACACATTCTCCCACTCATCAAAAAAATAGTGCAAACGATCATGAAAATTCAGGATTTTTTTCGCAGAGTATGATATAAACAAATATCCTACAAAAACTCAATTCAAAATGTAATGTATATCGGAAGAAATAAAAACACAAATTTCAGTTAGTGACGGCTTTATATTTTTCTTTTTTATCTTTTTCAGCAAAATTTGTCTTTTATGTTTCTCAATGTATAGATCGCTTTAAGATTTGAAGTTTTATGGTATGATAGATTGATTTTGTATAAATGTTGTCAATTTACTTTGGTATTTTCATAACCATTTACACTATTTTTTGATGAGTGGACATTTACACTATTTTTGATGAGTGGGAGCATGTGTCGCACCGTAATATTGAGAGCACAGAATATGTTCTCGCTAGTCAACACTAGGAAGGCCACAGAATTTTGCAAGCAGAGAACCAGATGTGGGGAACAGTATTACACAACCACAAGCCGAGTGAAGGTGCAGTACTGGGTGAGATTTTTTTGGAAGGAGAGATTTTTTTTGAGGGATGAGGAAAATTTATGATCATTGAATTTTTAATTTAACAGTTGTAAATTTAAATAATAATTAAAAAGAAAATATATAGATAATATTTATCAATACCCTACTTCTAAAGCCCCTGTACTGCTCCCTCCCTTTCCCAACCATAGCGGCCTCATCTGTTCCTCCTGGCTCCTCCCTGTCAACTCGACCCATGGGACCTTCCCGCCGTCGCCACCGCGCCACCACCAGCCTCGCCCCCCTCCTGCTGCTGTCGTCCATGTCCGTCTGCTTATTCCTCCCGGCCGTGCGCGCCCAGTCCACCACCTTCACCAGCACCGTCAACGGCAGGGAGTTCACCACCTTCTCCTTCGCCGGGTTCAACAGGGCCCTGCTGCAGCTCCCCGCCAACTTGACGTTCTTGAGCAACTCCACCGTCAACCAGAACGCGCTGCAGATCACCCCGGACAGCATCAACAACCCCAGTATCTACCTCGTGAACCAGACCGGCCGCGTCTTCTACGCCTCCCCTTTCACGCTCTGGGAGACCAACTCTTCCAGCTCCACCGGCAACAAGTACGTCGCCTCCTTCTTCACCGTGTTCAAGGTCAACATGTTCCGGGTGAAAAAAAGGGTCCCGGGGGAAGGCGTCGCGTTCGTCGTCGCGTCCAGCGGCGACGTCGACCCGCCTCCCGGCAGCGACGGCGGCTACCTTGGCCTCACCAACGCGTCCACCGACGGCAACGCCACCAACGAGTTCGTGGCCGTGGAGCTGGACACGGTGAAGCAGCCCTACGACCCCGACGATAACCATGTCGGCCTCGACGTCAACGGTGTCAACTCATCCTACGCCAACTCCCTCACCCCCTTCGGCATCCAACTCGCACCCAATGCCACCAGTAACAACAACGGCAATTACATGGTCTGGATCGACTACAACGGAACGTCGCGGTACGTGAGGGTGTACATGGCCGCGGACGGGCGCCCCAAGCCGACCACCGCCGTGCTCAACGCGCCGCTGGACATCTCAACGATCCTCCTCCGCAAGAAGGCTTTTTTCGGCTTCTCGGCGTCCACCGGCGTGCACTACCAGCTCAACTGCGTGCTCATGTGGAACATGACGGTGGAGAGGCTCCACGACGGCGGCAGCACCGCCAAGAAGGCGCTGTCCGGTTGGAAGCTCGGGGTGGCCATCGGCGTGCCGTTCGCTGCCGCCCTGGCGCTCGGACTGTTCGCCGGCCTGTACATCTGGAAGAAGAGGAAGGGGTTCGGGGACGACCCGAGCTCGGTGTTCAACAACACCATTGATCTGAGGAGCATCCCGGGGGTGCCCAAGGAGTTTGACTACAAGGAGCTGAGGAAAGGGACCAACAACTTCGACGAGAAGATGAAGCTTGGGCAGGGCGGGTACGGCGTCGTGTACCGCGCCACCGTGCTTGGGGAACACGGCCGGAGCATGGAGGTGGCCGTGAAGCAGTTCTCCGGGGCCAACACCAAGGGGCAGGAGGACTTCCTCGCCGAGCTCAGCATCATCAACCGCCTCCGGCACCGGAATCTCGTCAAGCTCGTCGGTATGCAATTAGTTCCTCCTCTGCTCATTTCGCATCGTTCATGCCCAGCTCTAGCTCTTAATTTTGTGTAATCTGTTTTAGCTTCGTTCTCTGATCCATTCACAATGTTCATTCTTAGCTCGGTCTAGTTTTAATGCTGTTCGATTTGGTTTAGTTGTTCTCATTAAGAATAGCCGAGTAGGACATTGGGGCCCGCCTGATAATGTTTATCATCACTCTTGGACTTTTTTTGTGTGTGAGGGAGAAAGGCAAAAAGCTAAAAAAAAAAAAATTAAGAAATAATGAATTAAAAGCCAAAAAGTCAGAAACGAAACGGACGGGGCCGCTAGCTGTTGCTTTTCATGTGTGAGAAGCTTTTTTTTTTGTGCTTGATTAGAAATATTTCGTCAAGATCTTCATCGCAGACGGCAATCAAAATCATAATGCTAACACAGGATATGATTTAAAATCTTTTCTTGCTCTGGTTTATTAGTTTTACATTTAGTACTCGTGAAGCCGTGATTAAGACTGCATCAAAGCTGTCACAGTTATGCCAATTCTTGTAGTTTCCATGGGTAGTTTCTAGAGGAGAGAGAGTGCAATCAATGATTCAATGTTCAGTAGAAACTACCCCTCCCAACCCACAGTTTCTATAGTAGTTTCCATACAGAGAAAAATTTAATGACAGTACAAGAGAGACCTTGATTGATTGTGGCAAGCCACTACGTAACCACATCTCATACTCCATCGCATAATCGTATATGCAGTCCATAAATATGATAGTCCATAAATAAAATAGGTATCATAGTCTGAGAGCAGAATAAATAAAGTTCAATTCAGCATTTGCGTAGGTGCATAGGAACATCCAAAAACCATCGTCTCCAAAGGAAACAAAATGACAAATGAGTTCAAAAACAGAAAATAAGATTGCCCATTTCATGTAATCATCTAATGATGCTTTGCTCTGTGGACTTTGTAATTCTTTGAGCACCTCTATCGATCATTCATGACATAATCGAATAATCGCTTTTTACGCGGTGGTTTGTCAAAATCGCCATACATACAAACATGCCATAGCATAGTGTTCACCAAGCTAGATGATGGGACTCCACTTTAATTTCATCACTATGTATTGCCACATTCCGCAATGTAAGGAAAATATGTTCTTACATCTGTGAAGACCAATTGCATTTGAAAATAATAAATCAATGGTCCCCACTTTGATTATAGACGATAAATACCGTCCCTTTCTCATCAAAGATTCAGTAGGACCATTTACTACACGTTTAAAAACTGTTTAATCCAAGCAGTCAACTAGTCAAGAAATCAATGGCCAACATATGGGATAAACCACAAAGCGTAAAAATTAAGCTAATGAAAAATGTTGGTAAAACGATTGTAACATATGCATCATAATCCAAGCCTTTCGCTATAAGAATCACTAAATCCTAGCTTTGCAATTTGAGAAACGTTGGTGGACTAGGATTATTATTACATACAAAGCCAAGACATCAAGTCTCCATTTTAGCAAACTCGTGTCATTTTGAGCAATCCAACAGGATATTAGATGGCACTTTTTTTTCGCAAATCTCAACAAAATGTAAAAGAAAACAAATTGCACTTTTGTGAACAAGAGGCCAAGATCCGATTTGACGACTCAATACGTCATAACACATCCATGAGTACCAACTACAATCTTTTGAATGATTCATGAATGCCAGGACATAAGAATTGGAGCAAACCCCATATCTAAACCAACCATCACACTGTGTAGCTTGTTACGAAGAAGCAACCCATATGAGCAAATACTCCGATTCAAGAACCAGTAACATGCATGACTATTATGTTGGGTCTACGGTTCTTTTGCTCTTGCTCGGATTCGAGAGAGAAGGGGAGAGGATACTGACCGTCGGACGCGTTGGAGGAGGAGTTGGTCATCGTCGGTGAAGCGGTCGGGGAAGAGGACGGTGGCGGCGGGGCGTAGATCCGGCGACGTCGATGGCGATGGTGCTTCCCGTCGCTGACTGCGCACCCTCTGCGATCGGTCTAGGGTTTGTCGGGTGGGGCTTGCGGTTCAGGCGAACCTCGTAACGCGAGCCGCCGGCCCCCACCCTCTATTTATTGCGCAGCGCGACGGGGGCCCATCAGCCAGTGGTTGGTGAGCGCCCCGATCGATGGCGCGGATCAAGGCCGATTAGCCGTTGGGCTAATCGGCTGAGATCATTCTAACATTCTCCCCCTTGATCTCAATCTATGCTTTATCTTTAATTACTTTTGACTTTACTCATTCCATCGCAGATTAGTGCATAGAACATGTCTCATCGTCACGGTCAATCGCCGATAGATTCAACAGCTACAATACACCTCTCTTGTTCTGAAATAGTTACTTTAATCTTTTGGGCCATCTTTTAGTCCAGGAATCATAGGCTTTCCCTTAAACCCATGCCGGCTACATGTTCTCTGAACACGTTGGGTGGTAAGCCTTTAGTAAGCGGATCCGCTAACATCTTTGCGGTACTTATATGCTCAAGACTTATATTTTGATCCCAAACTTTATCTTTCACAACATAGTACTTTATGTCAATGTGTTTGGCAGCACCACTTGACTTATTGTTGTGGGCATACGTTCTCGTGGGTTCATTATCGCAGATACAACTTAAGTGGTCTATTGATGTCGTCAACCACTTTTAAACCGGTATGAACTTCTTTAGCCGTTCACCGCCTCGTGGCCTCATAACATGCTACAAACTCGGCATACATTGTGGACGATGTAGTGACGGTTTGCTTTGAGCTTTTCCACGATATAGCTCCTCATGCGAGAGTGAACACATATCCGGATGTAGACTTTCTATCATCTCCGCAAAATCGAATCAGTATACCCCACTATATGGAGTAAATCGATCTTCGTATGTCATCATGAGGCCTTTTGTTCCTTGCAAATAACGCAAGACTTTCTTTATTAATTTCAATGTTCTATTCGAGATTGCTCTGGAATCGCCAAATAACCCGTAACAAATGCTAAGTCGTATGCAGTGCACACTTGAGCATCTTGTAAGCTTCCGACAATTGAAGCATATGGAACCGATTTCATTTGTTCAAGCTCGTACTGGTTCCTGGGCATTGAAAATCCCTATATCTGTCGCCCTTGACTATAGGTGCAGGTGATGGACTACTTTTATGCATACCAAATTTCTTTAAGACTTTCTCTATGTATGCCTTTTGTGATAGTCCCAATATCCCTTTGTTTCTATCCCGGTGAATTTCGATCCCTAGAACGAACGAAGCTTCACCAAGATCTTTCATATCAAAGTTTGAGGATAAAAATTTCTTTGTCTCCAATAGCAGACTGACATCACTACTAGCTAGTAGGATATCATCCACATACATGATTAGGAAGATAAACTTCCCATCTTTAAACTTTGCATAAACACAGTTGTCCTCTACATTTTCTTTAAACCCAAATTTTCTTATTGTACTGTCAAACTTCAAGTACCACTGTCTTGAAGCTTGCTTTAACCCATAAATCGATTTCTTTAAGCGGCATCTCATTCTTTCATTTCCTTCCACGACAAAACCTTTCGGTTGTGCCATGTAAACATTTTCCTCCAAATCCCCATTAAGAAATGTCGTCTTTACATCCATCTGATGTAACTCTAAATCATAATGTGCTACTAATGCCATTATGATTCTGAAGGAATCTTTACATGAGACTGGAGAAAAAGTCTCATTGTAATCAATCCCTTCTCTTTGCGTAAAGCCTTTTCCACAAGTCGCGCTTTGTATCTTTCTATATTCCCTTGGGAGTCAAGATTTGTCTTGTAGACCCATTTACAGCCTACTGTTTTGGCTCCTTTAAGAATAATTTCCAAGTCCCAGACTTTATTAGCCTTCATGGACCTCATTTCCTCTTCCATGGCCTCAAGCCATTTTGAGAAATTTTCGCTTCTCATGGCTTCTTCAAATGAGGTGGGATCATCCTCCATTTGAAATTCCTCTGTATGATAAATCTGATAATCATCGAAATAGTGATCTTCTTACTCTTTGAGACCTCCTGGGCCTCCTCATTTGGTACATCTTCTACATTTGAGGCTTCGTTGCTCCCTCATCGTGGCAATAGGTTCTATAGGATCTGAAGAACAGGTTCCTCATTATCATTCATTGTTGCCATAGGAGGAACAATAACAGTCTTGGCACCACGTTGTCTTGCTGTCGGTCAAATGACAACAGTAGTGTGAAGAATGGCTCTTGAATCATCTGAGTGGCGCATACACCCGCTTCTCTTCAAGCTCAATCTCACGAGCTACCATACTTCCTCTCATCATTTCATCCTCTAAGAAGACAGCGTGTCTCGTTTCTACAAACTTTGTATATCTGGTGCAGACAAGAGAAACGAAAACCTTTTGACTTTTCAGGGTAGCCTATGAAATGGCAACTTACTGTTTTGGGATCAAGCTTCCCAAGGTTTGGGTTAAATACTTTAGCCTCAGCAGCACTCCCCCACACACGCAAGTGGTTTAGCGAGGGAACTCTTCCTGTCCACAACTCGTACGGTGTTTTGGGCACCGACTTACTAGGCACTCTGTTGAGAATATGAATGGCGGTTTTCAACGCCTCCATCCATAAACTCAATGGCAGTGTGGAATAGCTCATCATGCTTTGCACCATATCCATCAGGGTACGGTTGCGTATTTCAGCTACTCCATTTTGCTGAGGTTCGCCCGGTGTAGAATACTGGGCCACTATTCCATTTTCCTGTAAAAACCTTGCAAAAGGTCCAGGAACTTGTCCATATGGGGTAGGTCGACCGTCGTACTCCCCCCCCACGATCAGATCGGACTATCTTAATCTTTATTTTTTGTGTATTATTTATTTGAATTTTGAAATATAGCAAATGAGATTAAAAAAATTACAAAAATTTTATATGCAGTCTCCCGACACAACGTACTTAGCTGTGTAATTTTTTGGTAATTTTATCTGCTGTGAATGTCACTAAAAAATCACACAATTTTGATATTTGTAAGAGCTATTACATATAGCAAATAAGCTTCAAAAATTACAAAATTTTGTGGGAACCCTCCCGACATAGTCATAGTAATTGTGTATTTTTTTAGGAATTTTATGTACTCCGAATTTGCTACGTTAATTCATCTTAATTTAATCGTGAAATTAACGATGCTCAGGCATCTTTTGCAGTTCATACATTATAAATATTTGTAGAAGTACATGTTATAGTACAAAAACGTATCGCACATGATGTGATATGGCTCACCCATCTGCGCCAACTGATATCTCCTCGTCGCGTCTATCTCCCCGTGCGTGGCCTTGTCTTTCGTTGAGCACGAGCATATCCGATGGGGTACATCAGCTGGTCCGGAGGTTGCATCTCGGTTCGGAGAAGGTATAGAGACCGTTCCATTTGCTCAGTGGCCGGCGATGGTCCAGTAGGCTCAAGTACAGCAGGCTGAGTCCAGTAAGGGTCAATGTCCTCTAACTGAGACATGCCGAATTGCGAGTGTTAGCAATAATGTTGTGAATGAAGGACTCTAAAAATCTCCCTCGTGGTGCGAAGGAGCTCTCGCTTTGACCGTACGATGTGGCACCAAAGTCGGAGGAGCTCTGCCCACTAAAGTATTCAAACTCTGTGTATGGTGTGAACGCTAAGCTCTGCTTTGCGTACGCTGCAAACCCCACGCTGTGCCGCTCTCTAGAAGCACTCGGGAGGCCCGTATCGTCATCGGTGAACTCGATGTCACCCCACGTTGAATTGAAGGCTGCAAGATGAAACAATATTAGTCACAATAAATATTCTGAATGTACAATGTGATTCTCACACCTCACGGATGTGCAGCGAAAATGAACGACGGGGAGCGACAGTCTGTGTAGGTGGTGTAGACGTCAAAAGTGATACATCTCGACGATGAGCCTACGGCAGGAGAACGCAATGATGTTAATGGAACGTAAGGCCTAACAGGAAAACAAAATGTAGATTTGTACGTAAGTTACCTCCTCATCGATATGGCTCGCGGATGATCGGCGACTACTACTATGATGCTGGGCAGACTCGGTAGTTTGCGATGACCGACCGAACTTGCTAGGTTGCGATGACCTGACGGATGAGCATGGTGCCCCCCGGGTGCCCGATGTGCACGGTGTGATCCGTCGAATGGCTGCAGTTTAGGTTGTGCACTATGTTTTGGTCTGCTTTAGGATGTACTTCAAAGTATTCTACACGGCTGGTGGTGTGTCTGGGCTAGTGAGGACGGTCTCAGACGCACTTGCGATGTGTTGTACCCGCTCCAACTGAAGTGACATACGAAACAGGTTTAGTAACGACCAGTATGAATTCCGTAAATGAATCTCTCAGAAATTGCAACTGTCTTACGCTGTCATGCCGTCGCGAAGCACCGTGGCTATCAACCGAGCGTTGTAGAATCTCGTCGTGTGTGATCTGCTCGGGGCGATCTGGTGGACAAACAGTAAGTCTGTTGTGCGACTGGGTACGTACCACTCCAGGTACTCATCGTACGTCCGAACGTCGTACCGACACTGCTCCATGACGACATCCAAGTGCGCCCTATCCGTCCATGCCGTCGTCCACTCATGCTGCATTGGTCGCCAACCTGTACCATGCCGACCAGCCCTCGATTGCATGTATTTCCAACATCATCGATGTTACAGAGTGAGACATATAAAGTGTAAACATTACTCGGATGGAGTTTGACTCACTGATGTGCCACAATAAGTAGCACCTCGACAGTTGGCCCTTGGCCTAGCCTAGATGTGCACTAGTCACTGGAAGCCCATAGTGGGCCCATCTAACAGATCAGTGAACTTGCCGAATGAGTGCACTGGCGTCACAATGGTCGGACGCCCGATAGAGAAGTGATCCCAATTCTATAGCCGCAGGAGCACGTAGCACATGCACAGGTTGGGGTGATCAGCAGTGCCGTGCTGGCAAGCGTCACACAACCCCCGATGTGTGGCACATAGGGTGACTGATCCCGAGCTATACTGAGGCATCGCCCTAAACTCCGCGTTAACCAAAGAATCAGTGAGGCGGATGAACTAGGTATTGCAAATATCATCGTGTGTGCGTAGAAATATGCTCCAACCAAAGAGATGAAAAAGGTACGTGACGAGGTGCATCCTGCAGGCACACAACGAAATTCAACCAAGCGTGAGGGACGCCACGAGCACCCTCCAGGATAGGCAAGCCGAACCGGTCTGCCAACCTCTACATCCATTTCGCCGGTGCAAGAGATGGAATAAGTGCGTCACCCCAGAAAGGGAGACTGGTCAAGAACGACATGTCCTACAGAGTTATCATCATTTTACCCCCATCGAAAGTAGAATGTGTGCGTCTCGTGTCTCCGCCTGTCCACCAATGCCGCTAGTAGACTGCCGTCGATGGTGAATTGGCATCCGATGGAGACCAACCTCACAAAGGGCAACAAGCTCATGGCCTGTAGGATTGGTACGTAGCGCTCGTCCAGCTCCCAATGATCCCTCCCTTCCCATAGCTTCAAGGGTCGAGGGCTAACCACGTCACCCATCATCTATGAGTGGCACCGGTGGTTCTCATCATAGAACTGTTCGAGAAGCTCCAGTAACACCATACCTTCCAACAAATAGGATAGACCAAATTTTAGTGTGAAGATTGACAATGACAGTAAAATAATACAAGTTAGTGATTACATGCTGTAATTACATATGAATAATTCATTAATTACCAACAATTCGATTAACCGTCCGAAAAAATTACGAGTGATTCATTATCGTCGTCCTTAGCACTTAATTACTTAGCACTAACTCATTAATTAACTCTAACTAATTACCACTATAGTAATTACGACTGCTTAATTACACACTGTCATACAATAACAAATTATGAGTACTGTATGTACACAAAAAAATGCAAACTATGTCTACATTACAGCGACTAACTTACTTCATAATACAAACTACATTAATTACGACAAACTAAATAACACTAATTAACTAGGATTACGGGAATAACTTCGAAAGTATGTGATAAAAAATTACATGTATTTTGGGATAAGCAATAGCATTGGCGCGTCCTCCTAACATGTCCTCAATGAGCTATGCACTGGCTTCTCAAAATATTTAGCTATGCACTCCTAATTTAGAGAGTATCTTGCAACAAATGGGATAGATGAAATATTACTGGGAAGATTGATAATAACAGTAAAATACTACAAGTTAGTGATTACATGCGTGTAACTATATACGAATAATTCATTAATTACCGACAATTTTATTACCTGTCCGAAAAAATTACGAGTAATTTATTACCGTCATCCGTAGCACTACCATACAATAATAAATTATGGGTATCGTACATACACAAAAAATACTAAAAAGTACATCTAAATTACTACGATCTACTTATTTCGAAATACAAACTACATTAATTAAGACTAACTAAATAACTATGACTACAAGAATAACGTCAAAAGCATGCGAAAAAAATTACCTACTTTTTGGGAGAAGCAATCAGCATTGCCTCGTCCTCCTGGCACGTCCTTAATGAGCTATGCACTGCTGTCCCAAAATAATGAGTTGCACACTTAATTTTGAGCGACGACTGTGAGAATGAGCTTCTATGATGAGCGACTGAGATGAGCGATGGCAAACTGCGAGAGGTTTGTATTTATGGCCGAGCGAAAAGGGAACCCGATGCTCTCATCCTGCAAATTAAGGACTCCTTGTTGATGAGCGGCACTTTGGACGAGGGGGGCGGCATGGTAACACTGATAAATGAGCAGACGAGGGAGTGGGTGAGGGGGGACGACACGGACATTAGTGCGAACGAAGGAACGCGCGAGGGGGGATGACACGGATATAGTGACAATTGTGCGAAGGACACAGCAGGAAAGAAAAGATAGCAGTAACGGGCTAATATATGTGAATGATAGAGGTCAGACATTGCAAAAGATACCTGAGCATCGTTAATTTCATAATTAAATTAAGATGAATTAACGTAGCAAATTCAGAGCATATAAAATTCTCAAAACAATTACACAATTACTATGTCGGGAGGCCTCCCACAAAATTTCGTAATTTGGAGCTCGTTTGTTATATGTAACAGCTCTTACAAATACCGAAATCGTATGAATTTTTGAGCAACATTCACAGTGGATAAAAGTATCAAAAAAAATTACACAACTAAGTACGTTGTGTTAGAAGGCTGCACACAAAATTTTCATAATTTTTTGAGCTCATTTGCTATATTTAAAAATTCAAACAAATAGTAAGTAAAAAAATATTAAGTTAGGTAATTAAGCCTGCTAATCAGCTGGCTTAATCACCTGCCGTCTGGCCACCGAACGGTAAAAACACCATTTTTATCAATACGCTAGACATATTGCTATTTTTGTAAATACAGTACCAACAGTATCAAATATACTAAAAAAGTCCAAGAAGGTCGTATAAAATTTCGAGCTAATTACACCACGTTGGCATTTGAGTGGGAGACTATTTAAACTATTTAAAAGTTGACCACGCCAGTTGGCACCTAAATACAAAATTAAACCAGGACTTCTTCTCGTAGTAGTGATGGTTTTTCTTATATGATTTGGGATTCGCGATCATGATTGAATCGTGAGCAATGTAGTATAATATTGCCCGAGTTGACATTTTGATGATGCAAATCTGACCACGTTTTCCCTTGACCAACTGGTTCTGGGAGAAAAATAATTGGTAGTTATTATGCCGCACGAACACTCATCTACAACCGCGTTGCAGGAAAACGAATCTGATTGACTATTTGTTTTGGATATTTCGTAATGACACGCAATTTTCCTACGTGTTCTTGAAAAATTATGACCAAGCAACTACTGAAAAATTGGACGACACATTGGCAGGTTGGTGCCACCAAAATGGTGTTTTACTGCTGGTGTACGACTTCATGCCCAACGGCAGCCTGGACAGGTATCTCTTCGGCGGCCCGGACGATACGATCCTCAACTGGGAGCAACGCTACAACGTCGTCGCCGGCGTCGCGTCCGCCCTGAACTACCTCCACCACGAGTACGACCAGATGGTGGTCCACCGCGACATCAAGTCGTCCAACATCATGCTGGACTCCGCCTTCAACGCCCGCCTCGGCGACTTCGGCCTCGCCCGCGCCCTCGAGACCGACAAGACCTCCTACACCGACAAGATGGGCGTCCCAGGGACACTGGGCTACATCGCGCCGGAGTGCTTCCACACCGGCAGGGCGACGAGGGAGTCGGACGTGTTCGGGCTCGGCGCCGTCGTCCTGGAGATCGTTTGCGGCCTCCGCGTCTCCTGCAACAACCCCGCAGGGTGCAGCCAGCTGCTGGAGGCGGTGTGGAAGTACCACGGCGAGGGCCGCATCCTCGAGGCCGTCGACCCGAGGCTCACGGGCGAGTTCGACGAGGGCGACGCCGAGCGGCTCCTGCTGCTGGGCCTCGCGTGCAGCCACCCGAACCCTGGGGAGCGGCCGAGGACGCAGGCCATCCTGCAGGTCCTCACACGCTCCGCCCCGCCGCCCGACGTGCCGCCGTCGAAGCCGGCATTCATGTGGCCCGCGCAGCCCGTCGTGCGCGCGGGCGAGGACGGCGAGGTGTCGACGTCGCTCAGCGGGGTCACCAGCACGGTGATGACCTCGTCGACGTGGTACTACGCGTCGTCGTCGGGGTGGACCCAGAACTACGAGGTCAGCAAGGAGCACGACGTGACGGAGAGGGACGTGCCCACGGTGTGAGGCGAGGGGGTGACCTTGTGCCGTCTTCGCGGACCCCATTCCCACTGTTGGAGGGGGTACCTGGTGCCCTTGGATTGGGTCGAGGGTGTCGTGTCGGCATTCCGTACCCTTCACTCTGTAAGAAGGGGTACCTGGTGCTCTTCGACTGGGTGAAGTTGTGCTCTCCCTTGACGACTTCGCCGGGTCAGTGGAGCCGTCCCTACGACAACGACAGTAGACAACTTATATCTGCAGCGTTTGTTGATTGGCGTTTTCCCTTTGCTGTCCAGTTCCGAAGCTTAGGGCATCTCCAATGGTCTGAGTCAGCTATCTATATGCATGTATATATCAGCATATATCCTATGTAGAGGAAAGAGAGTATGCAAAAAAATCGAGCCATCTCTTCCTTAAGCACTAGTCTATAACGCTAAACGAGGCAGCCTCAATAAATTCTGTGTGTGCATGTAAGTATCAAATAGCTATCCTTATAAATAGTTCTTTAGAATGCTAGCTTTAGTGTGTACTATATAGATGATGTGGAAGTCTTATAGTTAGTTGCTAGCTATAACCATTGGAGTCTTATAGTTAGTCTGTATAGAAATAGTCGCCTGAAAAACTCGTGATTGGTTTGCCGCACCAAAAGTGTGTATATCATCTCATCGGAGGCTTTCATTTTTTTGACTTCTATTTTATAGATTATGTTATTGTAACTAGATTTTAAATAAAATAACTTTTTAAGATGGTATCTATAAGTCGATTATAGTAGACACTATATCAACTTCAGCTATACCGGCTAAAATTTAAAATATAAACTATAGCTCAAAAGAACAACCTCATAGTCAAAGACGTTTACATATTACACAAGAAGTTACAAGAGTAAGCTTAGGAAAATATATTACAATAGAGAAAATCTCCTAGCATGTTGGACATAATACAGATGGTCCAACATGGTACAGATGGTACGCGGCATGGCGGCGGCGTCGTGGGCATCAACCTTATCTACCATTTGCCTTGTTTAATAGACCCCACCCCTCTCAAACTCATTGGGGTGAAATCGGATTAACAACCTTATCTACTATTTGCCTTGTTTAATAGACCCCACCCCTCTCAAACTCATTGGGGTGAAATCGGATTAAGCTTGAACTTCAAACAATCAAAGGAGTCCCATGACAAAGCTTTGGTTAATATATCTGCTAACTGATCTACAGACGTGACAAACTGAACTTCAAGTGCTCTTGCCGCAACCTTTTATCTGGCAAAGTGGAAGTCCACCTTGATGTGTTTTGTGCAAGCATGGAACACAGGGTTAGCAGTCAGGTATGTGGCGCCAAGATTATCACACCAGAGAGTTGGTGCCCTGGATTGGAAAACACCCAACTCTTTGAAAAGTGATTGCAACTAGATTAGCTTGGCTGTAACATTTGCCGAAGCCTTGTACTCTGCCTCGTTGCTTGACCTTGAAACTGTAGGCTGCATACAAGAACTCCACGATATAAGGTTGGGATGGAAGAAAACTGCAAAGCCCCTAGTGGATCTTCAAGCATCAGGGCATCTAGCCCAGTCGACATCTAATTCGTGTCCATGGTGTAGGAGGTTGTTGTTGTAGCACCAACATGGTGATCCTCCGACTGATAGGAGTGACAAAAGCGATGGTAACATCTCAGTGCATCGTGGTCAGTTTCTCATGGTGGCATTGTTTGCTGCTCTAAGTTTCATAGCTTACCATGTGAGAGTACAGATCACTAAGGGAGGTTGGATCTATCGGGTTGTCGTCAGCGTGAGCAATGCGTTGTAGTCTTGCCTGAGTCCTGTCAGCATGTAGGACACGATTTTTTCCTACAGGGGATAGCCAATTGAAATTCTGCCAACCCTTTTCATCTGGTGAAAGTACTCAGATATGGTCATGTCCTTGTTCTGGGTGTTGACGAGCTACATACGGATCTGGATGATCCTGGCTCTAGAGCGCGAGGTGAACATCCACTCAAGAGCTAGCACTTCATACCTCTGCGGCCCGGGACACGAACAGGATGTGCGAGAGGATTTCTTCTGTCAAGGATGACAACAGTGCGCTTAGCACTAGCTGGTCCTATTGGAACCAGGTGAGGCGCATCGGATTGGGTATCTGACGCACACCACCTTCCGTGGTCTCTGTGATCATCATCAGCGGGACTTGAATCGATCCATCTACGACTCTACGTAACCAAGCAGCTGCTGGCAATGGAGATATGGGATGAATTAGGCCTTCCAAAGGAGGTAGCTGCCGCGGTTCAATTTCCCATTGATGAAGTGATTCGACTGTGGTGTGGGCAGGATGGCATCGAAAGTTGTTGAGGATATAGAGGCAGAAGTGGTAGAAGATTGGGAAGAAGGATTTGACATGGTGGGTTAGGAGCAAAGCTGTGATACCATGAAAAACTTGTGTTTGGTTTGCCGCACCGATCAAGTGGGCATGTCATCTCATTATATAGTCAGGGATGTTTACAAATTACACGAGGTTTACAGGAGATAAGCTCCAGAAAACAGATTACGACAGAAAAAATCTCCTAGCGTGCCAGATATGCTACAGATTGTATGTGGCACGACAGCGGTGTCGGGGTAATCTTAACCAACAACGGCACAATGGCAGCGTGATAGGCTACAATCTTATGGGCTATCTGTCTTGTTTTAACACCGCCATCTCGGTGTTTTTTAAAGGTGACCAGTTCTCTGTACTAGCTTTCAGTAATAGAAAGTTGAGATCAGAGTGCATATGATGGTGTTTGTTCTATTAATCCCATCTGTAAGTGAAACCTGGAGATGTGGTGAGTTTTTGCAGCCTGTCCTTGAGGAGTTCTGTTGTCCTTCCTAGAAAAAAGCAACTTTACGTATCTTTTTGCGATCACCTGAACACACACCTTTTCCTTTTGACGGCTAATTGCGAGGTCGTACTTTTGATGTGTTTCAGTCGGGCCGATCGCAATCTTCGGCGTTTAATTTTGGGACGATGGATAAGTAGGATATTTTTGCTACGGAGCAGAAAATTTCTAGTCCCAATCCAAAAGCAATCATAGCCAAAACAAACTCCGGGGGATTCCTGTGCGAGGAGGCCTCCCACGTCACCCCCGGGCGCTCCCTCGGCCGGCGCGTAGCGGGGGAATCCGCGTACAGTTAGGGAAGGCGATTTCCTTCTGTTTTCCGGAAATTATGTAAAGGTCCTTTTTCGTCGCGAAAAGGTCTCTACCAGTTTTTTTAAACCCCTCCACTTTGCAGGATAGCCCCCCGCGTTTTCTAAATTACGTACGGGTCCTCGTTTATTACGTACAGGCCCTCGGTTTTTTACGAAAAAGTCCTTTGACTTTCTCATTTATTACGTACAGGCCCTCGGTTTTTTACGAAAAAGACCTTCGATTTTTTTGAAAATACACATGTGCCCTCGATTTTTAATATTTTTTTTTGCAAACTCCTCACGGATTATCGCCTCTTTTGCTTCGGTACACACGGTGGCTGGCGCGGCGTGCTGCCGCGCCTACGAGGCTAGTTCGCACTACAGATAAAACTTTGTAGGAAACCAGTGAATTAGTGCATGGAACGACTGAACGAGGCACGAATATTCGGACGAACGAGTGGTTCGATCAATTTCCGCTCCCTCCGTTAAACAAGTACCCCTGATGTTGTAGTTTTTAAAAAATTAATAAAAAAAGTACTCTGATGCTGTATTATGTTTTGTCATCTCATAATTTTTTTCAGTAGTTACGGAGGAACATATAGGACAAATTAATCAATCGTGCAACAGAGAGGACGGGAGAAACGGAAACACGGCCGTTCAAAATAGCTTTTGGTTTCTAATTTTCAGAAGCTAAAAACTATTTTGAATGTGTTAGCTTTTTAATGTAGATTTTTTTCTTTTGCTTTTGTATTATTCATGGAGGTATAATACTCATTTCAACAAAAGACCAACAGTCACATCCAATAGCCATCAATAAAATCTTTCTTGAACGCGCCGAAGACGAAGTCCAAGGTGCACGTTGTCAAATATGCTTCTTAGGCCAGTCTCAGTGGAGGTTTCATGTCTAAATTTCCAACACACCCATATTTTGAAAACAGTGCAGAAGAGTTTCATCCCCATGAAACTCTCTCTACTCCCATAAAACTTTTATCATCTCTCTCTTCATCAATACAGTGCCATGTCAGCGTATTTAATGCCCATGAAACTCCATAAAACCCCCACTGAGACTGGCCTTATTTTATGGGTTCAAACATCACGATTTGGTTCTGACTATTGTATTTTACGGAGCGAGTTGAATTACTATCCTTCTACAAGTTGTGCTGGAAACGTGGTCAAGATATTGGGACCGTTCCTTTTGGCAAGTCAGCTTATTTTTTGCTTTAATTACTTTCAACAATCATTATTTATAAACTAATAAGTGAGTTCTTTTTGACTTATAATTTTTTGGTTTCCTCCGAACAAACAAATGAAAATATTTTTTCGTTGTTATTTTGAAGCGGCTTATCGGAACAACATTTTCAAAGCAGCTTATTGGCTTTTAGTTTGTTTACACAAACTCTCGTGCTACAATAAAAAACCATAAACCACAACCATAAACAGTATAAAAAACCCACCTAATAAGTTATAACCAAAAGACACGGCTGGCCAAATCCTAGAAGGCTTCCCATAGTCCACTAGTCCCATAGGGCAGGCTACTAGTAGTAACAAATATAATATCGATGCATGGACGCTTCTCTTTATTTATTTATTTATTTTTAGAATACTCCTATCAGGCTATCATAAGGTGAGTTTATTTTAGCTTTTGCTTATGGTTTTTGCCTGTTCGTGAGAGTCTGTTCGTGAGAGAAAGCACGAAGATATAAATAACTCGCGTACGTTTTTAGTGGATATAAATGAAATCGTTACAATGTATATTACAATTAACTTATAAATTTTATCTTAAAATTACTCTTTTTAAAAGTTAGTTAATATGTAAAAACTAAAAAACAGCTCCAAGAAGCGGAAAAGAAAAAAAAACATACACGAGCCATGTTACGGTGAAGATTGTGGAGCGGAGCAAGACAATTATCGAAGGGCGAACCAAGGAGGCAATCCTATCAAGGCAGCGTCGACTAGAGTCTACAAGAAACCCACAGGGGCCTGTGGGCATGCATGGCAAAAGGCTTCTCTACTTTTGCCCAATCTCTGGGGCTCTGGGCTACCTCGTACCGGCCGTGTAGCACACGAGGAGCATCCGTTCCGTGACATGCAATGATGCAAATTAACTTCAAACTAGGCCTGCCTGCTGTTATTCCTCTCCCCTGGCAGAACAATCTGAAAAATTGAAAAGCCCAATTTGCCACGACGGCCCAAAGCAACCTTGGTATGCTGCAGACCGCCTCCGGACGGGCGCGTGTTTTCCTGAGTCAATGTAAGCTGCGTGAATGGACCTCCCTGGGCGCAGTCTCGACGGGCCCGAAGAAGATTCCTCCTCTCTTTCTTGCTCTGCCCAGAACTCTTTGATCCAGATGCACTACAGGCCTGCAGCCCAACATTGCCACTATGTCACAGAGCTGCATCTACTACAACCAGGTGGGCTTCTAGCTCAACGACCTGGCTGGTGATGGCAAGTTATTCCTCTCTTGTTCTTTTCGGCGTTCTCTGTACTAGACTGCTAGCCAAACGCCCAAACCTTACCTGGGGTACTCGGGTAAATGGGGCAAAATCAGAGACCTGATGACTATGTAACAGTAGTTCTGGTGGCAGTAGCCGTCATTGATTCCAAGAAGACACGACCACCTGTGTATCGTTTTATGTCCTCTCGATGGTGGAAGGACCAGCGCATAGGGCTGCTGGCCGCACGAAGCCACAAACTGGACCAACTGGCACGAAGCCCGACGCGACGTGCCCTATGGCCCTGGAAAAAGGCCGCCAACGGGAGGGGATTGGATGGGATTGGACGTGACAAAGGGTGTGGGCCCATTGAGAAGGCACGTAATGGGACGCGGAACTCGTCATCACGCGCCGCGAAACGCCAAACGCTGCCGGTTACCGTTGCTGCTGGCCCGGCGGAGCGCACACATATGTCACCTCCCTTCGTGTGCGTCTGCCTGCAGTCGACCTGCAGAGGCGTTGCCTGTTCTGGAGGTGGCCAAATAGACCGGGTTAATCATGCCCCCTTAAAATATGGTATTATTGGTTAGTCCAGGGATGACATGATCTAAGACTAAACGGGTTGTACTGGCTTTGCTGTCGCAACGTGTCGTGCTTAGATTGTAACCCCGGTCTAATGGGTTGACCTAGCACGGCAAGGTACCAGCTTTGCCGTTGCAATGTATTATGTTTGGATTGCAACCTCGGTCCAGTGAGCTGGCCTAGCATGGCACACATAGTACCGTGCCGTACTATTGCTGTGCTAGGTACGATCTAGTGATGGATGAGTCTGCACCCCCCCTATTAGGCACAGCAGTAGGAAGCCAAGTCGGTGGTGGATTTGGCGGGTGGCGATGACGAAGGAGCTGAGGAGGCAGGCAAGAAGGGAGTGGGGGCGGGCGCGAGGTAGCGCGCTAACGGAGGGGGGAGTGAGGAACTGAGGGAAGGGTGGAACAGGCATAGGTGAAACAACTGGAGGAGGTCCAGGCGAGAGGAGTGGTGAAGGAGGTGGGCAGGACGCGGTGCGTTGGCAGAGGAGGGAGTGAGGGACCAAGGGAGGGAGCAGCGGCAACTCTAAGCTTTTGTGAAACTAGGTATCCCTCAGTATCTTATATATGGTTTCAAGTCTAGAGTACAGAACATTTTCCTATGTTACGATATTAAATCTTCACCCAGCTATTCTTAGTCGGTGACCCGGGGTGGTTTCTCACCCTTGCCTAGCACCCACCGACCTCAAGTAGTTGTTGGTTTCACCCAACACTCCACCAACACTAATATATGTGCCTTGAACCCCCCCCCCCCCCCACTTCTGAGCTCTATACCGGTTTTAGATTCCTCTACTAATTATACTACTTACCCCTTGTGAAGAGAAATAGTAACGTAGCATGGTATCATTTTCTGCTCGTCAAAAACGAGAATATGGCTGACACTTGAGTACGGCCCCCTTTTCGAGTAAAAGTTGGTTTGTCCTGTGTTATAACCACAAGTAAAAGGCTCCAACATTTCTCTCTTTTTCCTGACCAATGAACCCTTTACCCCTAGTATTTTATCTCATACAGTTTAGCTGCTCCTCTCAGCTGGACTGCTCTTTTACTATTATTTCTTTCATCATTTATTTGAATTTATTTTGAAATACATTTTTGATGCACATAATATTATATGTTGCAAGAATTTAGTTTTTACCAAATAAGATAACTAGTTAAGTGATCAAAGAATGAACATGCTTTTTAAGCATAGACTGCCTCAGTGTCGACCGTGGCCTCATCTGCTACCTCTTCCTACGCTAGTTTGGCCTCTGTATTAAAGAGCACACTTATGGTTAAAGAATTTAATAACATGATGATTTCCAGCTTTACGGTAATTAACTCCATTTTAGGGGTGGATTCTAGCGGGTTTATACTAACTTGATTTTGACGATTAGTAGTTTATTTCTAATGCCGCTAATTAATCCCGTGTGTTTCTCCTGTTTCTATTTTCTCCCGATCGGTTGGCTCTACTAGTGTAGTTAACTAACCTGTGCTTGCACTCGCTGACCTGATACCTGTACGCACAAAGCCCAAAACACACATGCTATACACAACATTACATTCACACAACATAAAACACCAAACACAACAACACGAAACACTATTCGCCCAACACCACACACAGCCACACAAAACACCACACACCAATACGCACAACACCGCATGACACACAACACCACATGGCACAACCATCACACACGCACTAGCACTACACACACATGCACGGTTCTCCTCCTTGGCTCTCTCTGGCTCCTCCATGGCTCGATCCCCTTTTCTAGGTTCTTCTTGGGCGTGCCAGCTTGAGCTCGTTGCCGGCCACCAACTCACTGCCGACAGCCCCTTCGTTGGTTCCCTTACTCCACTCCCTTGTGCTTCCTCTCCAGTTCCGCTACTCTGATTGCTACTTGGGCTCGGCAAGGTGTTCGGCGCCAACTTCGGGTGGCATTGTTGATGGCCGGTTTGACGCCGATGAGCTTCCTTGCCGGTTCCCTAAGCTATCTCTATGCTTTCCCCTAGTTTCTCGGCCTTCAGCTTCGGTTGCTGTTGGCTTGGCCTAGCCATGGTGCTTGGCTTCGGCTTGACGGCTCCTACAACCAGTTCCCGCACCTCCCCTTCTCCTCCTCCGGTTGACTCTAGTGTCGGTGAGGTTGGATTGGCACAGCTTCGCTGAATCGCATTTCCCCCTTTCTTCCCCATGACGGCTCGATCTACTCATTTCCTATTTATTTTTGTGATTAAATACTATTTTTGGTTTTGCTCTACTCGTATGCGTGCAATGGTTGGGAAAGCCGGTGGTTGTGCCATCATGACAAGACTTGGGAGTTGCATGCATCAGGGACCATGCAGCCCAGCAGGGGTGCATTGGTGGCCATCCGCAGGCTCACCGCCATGGCATTATGGCCTTCTCTGGGCGAGGTAAGGGTTTGCTTCCCTCCTCAAGCTACCTACTTTGGCTAATGTGGCTTGTGTTGTGCTATGTTGTGAGAGCATCTCCAGCAGGGCCCCTCTTTGAGCCCCTAAAACTAAATTTAAGGGCTTGAGACAAAACAGTCCAGCAGGACCCTACTAGAGCCCTCAAATTTGAGGGCCTCAAATCCTCCTCCGCCCTCATTCACGGGTGCGGAGGAGCCCTATTTTTCTGCTTTTGACGGTTTTCACTCGTGGGCATCGAGCGATTCAGCGCGCCGCCCGCGCCCCCGATTCGCGCCGCTTCGCCTCGCGGTTCCTCTTCCTCCGACGGCTGCCCCGCCAGATCTCGCCACCGCCGGCAGCCGCCCGCTCGACCGCTCGTCTTCCGCTTCTCGCTCCTCCGTCGACTCTAGGCCTGGCGGTGGAGGAAAGAGGCGCCGGTGGCGAAGGGTGGGGGGAAAAGGAGAGTGTCTTGCGAGCATGAGCAAGGTGGTAGAAGCTCACTGAGCTCGGGGCGCGGGCGAGGCCGGGTTGGCGGCGGCGAGCACGGCAACGGCGCGGAGGCGGCCGTGGCGTGGGGAGCTCGCGGAGGACGCCGCCGGCGATGGGAGGATGCGAGTGCCGGGTGCGGCTCCCACCGAGCGGAATCGGCCCGGTCGACGGCAGAGGCGCGCGAGAGGAGCGTGGAGAGCGCGGCGAGAGGAGAGGCCCGAGCGGGAGGAGCGTGGAGAGCGCGGAGCGTGGCGAGAGAGCGTGGAGAGCGCGGCGAGAGGAGGGCCGCGGCGAGGCGAGGGGCGAGGCGAGGCGCGCGAGCTGCGGCGGGGGCATGGGGCGGGTGGAGAGAGAGAGGAGGAGGCGCGGGTGGAGAGAGGAGGAGGCGCGGTGGACAAGCGGAGAGCGCACGGGTGGAGGAGAGGAGGGGTAGAGAAATTTGAGAATGACGAGTGGGCTCTACATGTCATTCTCAGTTGGAATGAATTTGAGGGCCCTGATTTGAGGGCTTCTGCTGGAGTTCAACTCAAAAAACAGGGCCCTTAAAAGTAGGGGGGGCCCTCAAATCAAAAGTAGGGGCTCTGATTCGAGGACTCCTGCTGGAGATGCTCTGAGCTATGGGGGCAGCAAAAAGGGAATGGTGGTGGCGACCAACTTGGTTTGTTGGGTTGGAAATGGAAAGGAGAGATGACGATGGTCGTGGTGGCAGTGACGTTCCCCTCACGTGTTCTGTGGTTGTCTGACATCCTTTGGTTCTTGTCGGTTGTGGTCGACTTGAAGTGGTCCCGGCAATCATTGACGGTTCTACGCCATCGTGGTTCCTAATGGTTTCAGTATTCTAAAGCCAAACGAGTTCTAACGGCACTGCATTTCTCTCATTTTATTCTCCATTGGATTGTTTTTATCCTATGCGCTTGGATTACAAGAATTTTGGACACTTGTGGACCCTTAAACACCCGAAATTCCGTTTTTAGACCCCAAATCAAAAAAATTCCGTTTTTGGACCCCTCCCGACCGCGCGTCCTCCGTGTGCCGCCACGTGTCGGCCGTGCGATGCAGTACCGCACGATCAAGATCGCTCATTGGGTCGTGTGGTACCGCATCGCACGACACCGCCGCCATGAAGCTAGATCTCGAGTGAGTAAATAGCATTTGTTAATTGGATGCATGGGTCGCATGGCTTTCATTAATTACTCCTGCCACAATGCACATGGTCATCAGCAACTGCATGCGCATTGCATCCGCTCGCAATCACACGCGTCGCACGCGCACTGAGTCGAGTACGTACCTACTACTGCTGCATGCATGCACGCGCGCGCGAGAGGCGCGCAAAGCCGACCGAATCGTTCGATGGAAAACGCACGCGTGCGACATCCGAGCGCGCGACCCGCCGTCTGAGCGCGCGTTCATCTCCCGTTCGTGCGCTCGGCGAAGAAACGCGCGGCCCGGCGGGCGGCGAAGAGTCGTGCGATGCGGAACCGCACGACCCGATGAACAAGGCGATCGTCGCGGTACTGCACCGCACGGCCGGGACACGTGGCGGCACACGGAGGACGCGCGGTCGGGAGGGGTCCAAAAACGGAATTTTTTGATTTGGGGTCTAAAAACGGAATTTCGGGGGTTTTAGGGGTCCAAACATGTCCAAAATTCGGATTACAAAAGAAAAAAAATGCAAGGTTTTGCCTTGGTCATCAGGATGCTACTACTCATGAATGCATGTAAAACAAACTGTAAAGCGATCAATGATGCAACAGTAATTTTTATTTTCTATTCTAATGCAATACTTGTAATTTATTTACTCCTAGATGCAATGTTTGTACTTTGTAATTATTGAAATGTTGTAATAAATTTATTTTGCTTGCAAGAATTGTATTTAATTGGATACAATTCACTGTGTTGTAATTAATTTAATTGCTTCTTAATTATTGTTATTAAGTTAATTTCACTTTAAGCGTTAGTTAAAAAATTAGGTTATTTCAGTGGGCTATGCCTAAATGGCCGTGCCTACATGGGCCTGTGCAGGGCCATGTCGGGCGGCCCATCTGGCCTGTTCCCTTCGTGTGTTCCTTACACAAGAATCTGTTTGCAACCCATGAATCTCATAAAACTAGCTGAATGCCCGTGTGTTGCTACAGATTTTAAAATTTTATCATACTATATGTTCTGTAACTAACAGGTGGTAAAATTTTTTAGAACATGCGTACAATATATTCTAAAATTCAGCTAGTAAACAATAAGAACTGGGTGAACCACATACACAAGATACAGCAGGTAAACTTTCTTTCGGCCTACACACTAACCATGCCCTTACCCACTCTTACGAGTGCACGCGACATACTCCAAGGTCTTTTTGATGGCTTCAACCTTTCACAACAAATAGAGGTATTTTTTAGCCAAGAAATATTTCAACATAGCATAAAAAAGATTATTTAAAGAGCATAGTGCAGAAGGCATCCACCAAATGGCGACCACCGAAAACTTTTTTTCCCAAAGAGTGCAGACAAAAAGTCCTATCTTAAAACACAATGGAAAACAACACTCAAAACCAAACTGATCAAGTCCTATCTTGGGACCGTCCGTAAGTGTATGGTAAACATTCCACGATCCTAAGTCAAACGGTCTGCGTGCATGTCACCGACTGACCACGCAAACAAGTTGGTGGACGGTGTGTGTAGTGTACCAACAGACGATGCACAAATGCGAAAATAGGGACTTAAAAGGCGGAGACAAGAACTTCAAAACCGGAGGCTAAGAACACTTGAGCTCAACCAATCTTCCCAACTTAAGACCTTCACACAGCTATAGACATGCTCTCTAGAAGGTAGAGGCAAAAGCAAGGTTGAGATTTTAAGTTGAGAAGATTGGTTGAGCTCGAGTGTTCTTAGCCTCAGGTTTTGAAGTTCTTGTCTCCGGCTTTTAAGTCCTTGTTTTCGCATTTGTACATTGTCTGTTGGTACACCACACACCATCCACCAACATGATTTCATGGTTAGTCGGTGACATGCATGCAGAAACTGAGCCAAATGAGACATCACTTACTAAAAAAACACGAGGTCATCAGATGGTTCGACTCAAAGAAAATGATCTAACCCTAGGGATGATCCGACCTAGGAAGATGATTTGGACCACACAGAAAACAAGAGCTTTACCAAACTATAGCCATTACAATTTAACCCTAGTCCAAATGACTTCAACCAGAAAATAGATTATTAATAGATAACATCAAAGACTTTCCAACCTCAAGGACAAGAGAAACAAGATAAAATCACAAGAAAACCAAATACTCTCCTCTAAACTTGAATGAAGTATCCTAATTACTCGCTTGCCCAACTCTTCTATTTGCGAGGTAAATCTCAGAGAGGCATAATTTACTCGGCATCGCAGTTTCTGAATCTGGTAAACCGTTATTTGCTAGCCTGGCATCAGTTCTATTCAAATGGAGAACCTTGAACTTCCGAATTAATGGAAGAATCTGGTTCAGATTTAATCAACTATTAGCTTATTGAATAAACGTTGTGATCCAAAGCAGTCTTAATATAATGCAAGATGAAAATTACCTGATTATGGTAATAGGAGATATCAGACCGGTGATAGGTGGCATTGAGTGGAACATCCCAAGTTCGACTCTTCGCTTTACCCTTGGGGCGATTCTCTCGATATGCGAACTTCATCTCGTAAAGAGGTTATAAAGTGTTCAACATCAAATATATCTTGGAACTCACTGCAAGACAGAATGGATCACTCATAAGCACAAAACCCATTAATAGCTCAAGAAATAAATTAGGCAAAGGAAGTTAATATCAAGGTGCCAAACTACACCTTGGATCATTCCAAAATGAAGTCTTATCCAACTCTGGCACGACCAAAGTAACATTCAAATATCTTGCAATTACAACCATGTCACATATCTGATGAAACAAAATAATAGAGAAGGGAAGAAGCCAATGTTAAGAGTCAAGAGTTGTAAAGCACATTCCTTAAGAAATTTCATGAATAGAGAATAGAGGTTTTCCAATACTTACTGCAGCTCGCATTTGGTTAAGCCCACCATTGCATGAAACCATCAAATAACCATTGTTCCTATAGATTCCTGGATGACAATGACAACAACAAAACATCAGTGGTCAAACTCAAATATAGCACACGCATGGCGCATTACATACCGTAGGCAAAGCTGTAATGGTAACAAATAAAGCATTACTATTGCAGTGATGCACATTCAATATTTGTGTGGAAACAGGAAAATCGAACATACTTTGCGTCTTTGCCTGTTTGCCAGTCACTCGGTCATGCAAATACTATTTTTCCATGTGGGGAAGGACATATAATTATCAATCAAAATACAATGCACAAACATGAACATTGATGTAGAACGAAAATCAATAGGGTTCTCCTTTGTTGAATTACCTAATAATGGAACAAATATGGAGTTAATTTACAAATTGTAAATGCTAGAAAAGGTCCAACGCATTAATTCACTGACGAAACCTTGCTCTGATTACCCAAAAGTTCTTTGGGCATTTTTTTGCTATCCATGTGAATAATGATAGCGATTATGAAAGACAAAAACATCGATTAGAGTCACGAATGGTTGCCACCCATCCAAGCATATGCAACCCACTTAAAAAGTATCATCCTAACATCGAAATAACCCAAAACACAAATCTCATGTGCAGACTACAACGACCAGAAGAACAAAAATTCCTGACCTACCAACCGGAAGGAGATCCCACGTTGCCCAATCTTACAAGATGCTGTGCAAACGACATTACCACACCATCCAGCCTAAACTCCAAATGAATTTACTGATTCAAGAATGCGAAAAAGATGATAAGGTGTGCCCACATTAACAAATCATCCACAGCACACTACAGGCGACATTACGACAGAATGGAATCTGCATGACCGAGCTAAATTACACAAATTTACAACCAATTCAAGCGCACGAATTGACTGAAATCTACACCAACTGCTAGTCATTTTCATCAAGTTTGAGGAAATCTACGTCGGTGCTTTGGAAGGATCTACCAAAATGCAGGCTGGCTGTCAAATGTCAATGTCATGGGAATAGTATTGTCCAAATACAGAGCAGTTTCAAACAGGGCAAACGAAAGCGAGATAGCGACGAAACCAGCAAACTCACTTTTGGGCGGCAGCGTGGCCTTCTCCACGACGGGCTCCGGCGACGCCGGCAAGCACCGGCAAGCGCGGGCGCCTCCTCGGGCGCCGTGAGACACGACGGCCGACCCCTTGAGCACGCGGGGCCCCACGTGTCCCCGACGGCGGTGAGCCGCACGATGCACGTCCACAGCGGGGACCGTCGTGGTGGCGCGCACCATCCACGGCTTCTTCGCGACCTTGCCATCGCGGAAGGCGGTGGCACTGAGCTTCGCCGACGCGGCGGCGCGCTTACCCCATGGTCACCTTCCACCCCATCGACCATGGACCAACGGAGCCCGGGAGCCAAGAACCTACGCGGCGACCATCCAAATCCCTACGCCTCAAATCCACCACCAACTCCAAGAACCCGCCGCCTTGCTCTCACCCAATGCAAGACGGGCGCGCCTCTCCGGCCTCGCTCCATCGCCACCGGATGCCGCCACCTTCGCGATGAGACGACTACGCGCGCGGCAACTCAAGAACTCGTCCCAACCTCAAGAAACCGGACCTCGCGCCAACCAACGCCTTCCTCGCCGAATCGCGGCGGCGGCTCGCCGCTCTGCACGTCCTCGCCGGCCGCCGCGATCTAACTCCGTCGCGGCCAAGGGAGGTAGATCGGCCGCGACGAGGAAGATCCGGGCGCGAGCGGGCCGAGGGCGTGGGGGAGCAGCGAGGCAAAGCACCGGAGTCGAGAGCAGATCTGCGGGGCTCGGGCGCGGCGGGATCCGCGAGGCGCGAGGCGAGGAGGCGGCGACGCGGTGTGGGCAGGAGGAGGAGGTGGCGGCTGCGCGGGGTGGGGGGAGGAGGAGGCGGCGGCGGAGCGGAGGGCGGGGGAGGAGGCGATGGCGGAGTGAAGGGAGGAGGCGATGGAGGAGGAGGGAGGCGAGGGAGAAATCAGGGGGAGGAGCACACGGATTCGGTGGGGGTGGGGTGGGGGCGCACGGGCGTGACCGCGTGAGGAGGGATGGGTGGGCCCATATGTCAGACAGAGTATTTTTTTTGTCAGAAGGGGTGTAGGATGCACCATCACCTTGAACTCCTCCTTTTAAGGAGTAGAGACTTATAGGAAACATTTTATTTAGGTGTTGTCTGGAGCGTGTGAATTTTTCTCAATTTATAGGGAATTTAACTATTTTATATAAAATTTCTATAATTTTTTTTGCATAATTTTTGTGTTCTTAACGGAATCTTAGAAATCTTTCAGATTTTTTTAAAACAGACTTAATACAAACCTTGAATCGAACTGTTTTATATAAAATTTCTATTTTTACAAAAATTCCTGTGTTCTAAATGGGATCTTATAAATCCTTCACATTTTTTAGCGTACCTCCTCCTTGGTTAAAATCATGTTCCACGTAGTATGCGAACCAAGGAGGAGGTCCGCTAATCACGACGGAAGCGAGGCATTTCTTCTTCTTCTTTCTTGGGTGCGGCTCGGTCTTTGGGGCACAACACATAAGCGCGTCTTGGGGTGCTGACACATACGTGTCCTATAAAACCGAAAAAATTCCGAAAAATTCAAAAATAATACTTACAAAATCCAAAAATTTGTAAAAAGTACTTTTTTAAGTATAAAAGTATTTTTTTGTAAGTACTTTAAATTTTTTTTGATTTATACTTTTTATTAAAAAAGTATTTTTTTTAAGTACTTAAAAATACTTTTTGATAAAAATATTTTTACAAAAGTACTTTTTACAAATTTTCGAATTTTGTAAGTATTATTTTTGAATTTTTCGGAATTTTTTCGGTTTTACGGGACACGTGGCGGGTGCTGGGGGCACCCCGCACGCGCTATGTGCTGTGCCCCCAGCACCTGAGCCGCACCCTTCTTTCTTTCAAGGAATTGGACGCGCAAATGATGGTTGGCGATACATTCGCTTCTTGTACTAGTAGTCACTCCTTCAAGTGCATGCAAGTGGTTGTGATTTTCTTTCCTACACAAAATGTGTGCTTGCTTCTCTTTGATTTGCTCTCTGCAACAGGTATTGTTGGTTTTGATTTGAAGGATATCCACCAACCAATTAAATACCGATTAGGACGGTAACATAGTTCGGCAGGTCTCTACTATCAAGCACTCTGGTAATTCGTTCGGTAGCGTCTGACGAAAACATACCAGCACAAAACTTCCTCTGTCAAAAGCAGTCAGGAACTCAGGATGTCGTCGTCCTGTCTAGCCAGGAAGCCTAGTTACTCTACCTTGGACCGCGAAATAAAACAAGTAAGCTAAGGATATAAAAGGGAAAAAATAACATGGAATAAACTAAGGACGTCGCCATGTTGGTTCACAGGTTGGTAGATTGCCAATGGACAATCCAGGGAGGATTTGTGCTTCAGAGTATATTATCTGTACCAAAATAAGCAAAGTAATAAGTTTGTTCCGAATCTGTCCTGGGCAAACTCTGCCCTCTTTTTCTGGCCTTCCTTGAACAACAATGGACGATGACATTGTACTTGCAAAGTTAGATTCCTCGAATGTTTGCTTTCATTGGATCATACGTCTCCGTTGACATGGACGTCGAAACTACCATATCGCTTCTTAGACCTACGGCAGAGCTCAAGCCTCCTTCCACCCAAACAAATATTACCATATATATAGCTTAGCTGGTTGTTCTGCAAAACAACACAGGAGAAAGCACGTGTCTGGCGCATCAAATCAATCAACCATGAAAAGAGATATAAAATCTATGTCCCTCTCTCTGCAGAGATTAAACAGGCTAATGCTAGTAGCACATTAGAGGGTTTAGGAAATCCTTTCGGATATTTGTCATGTGATTTCGAAGTAAGGTGGTGCTGTATATGAACACAAGGACATCAAGGACGCAAAGCGAGTTGATTGCCGTCATCATCTGGGGCAATTCGATCAGATTACTGCTGCAGACACAGCCTACACGCGAAAGCAGAGGTTAGATCGAATTATTAGGAGCCCAAGCACCAAGTCCATTTTACGCCAGAATTACCTCCCCCAAACACAAACTGTCTTCACTTAATCACAAGTACCGCTTGATAGTTTAAGGCTCTGTTCCAAACGCTTCAGCTTCCGTCTTCTTATTTTCAATTTTTTTGGTATTTTGGTTTTTAATTTTTCTTTTTATTCTTTTATATTATTTGTGATGATGTAATTTTTAAATTTAATTATATTGAAAAGGCTAATAACGATTATAATAAAAAAAGTCAGAATGTTCGACTTATACCGTGGGAGCACACCGTAGCACCAGTTGTGTTGCGGTTGAACACAGCCACACGTAGGGGTGAAAACGGGCCGGGTATTTCCCGCCCGCCCGCCCGCCCGTATTAAATCGGGTCAAATTCGGGTCATAAATTGGTGCCGGAAACTTATCTGGTATCGGATCCAAATACGGGTATTATTTGGCGGATCTGAGATCGAGTTTGGGAGGTCGGTATCAAGCGGATACGGATTATCCGGTATAAAATTCGGATATTACGGTAAATTATCGGATATTACGGATTGCTTGCTCTAGCCCGCACCGCAACCATCCCGATTTCCCAATCCCGGTCCACAAGCACAAACACAGAGCGGACTCGATCTTCACATTGATGTCGGTTCATTCACCGTGTCGATCCCACAAGCACAAACACGAGCACCTTCACGCGGCGCAAGCGAGCACCTTCACCGTCAATCCATCATCGCCAAGAATGAAGCACCGGCGGCCACATGGCGACGCGCGGCGCACCACAACGAACGCCCCGCGCTGTGCCCGTGCGTCGTGCATTGCGCGCGCCACGGCCGGCCGATCCACCGAATCGGCGGCTCGCAGGAGGAAGAGGAGGAGGAGGCGGGAAGAGGAGGCGGCGAGGGAGGAAGGGAGGAGGAGCCCGAGGGGGTGGCGGCGGCGAGGAGGCGGGGAGGAGGGGGGAGGCGGCGGGGAGGCGGTGGAGGTGGGGCCCGGGAAGGAGGCGGCGGGGAGGAAGGGGACGGGGAGGAGGGGCGAGGGAGGCGGGGAGGCGGGGAGGAGGGGGAGGAGGAGAGGCGGCGGGGGGAGAGGAGAGGTGCGGTGGGGGAGGAGGAGGAGGCGGGGGGAGGGGAGGAGAGGTGCGGTGGGGGGGGGATGAGGAGGCGGCGAGGAGGGAGGGGGGCGGCGGGCGGCGGGCGGGGGAGGAGGGGGAGGGGAGGCGGCGGGGAGGCGGTGGAGGTGGGGAGGAGGAGGCGGCGGGGTTGGAAGGGGAGGAGGAGGCGGCGGGGAAGGAAGGGGAGTGGGAGGAGGGGCCGAGGGGAGGCTGGGGGGAGGAGAGGCGGCATGAGCCGGGAGGGAGGGAGGAGAGGGGCGGCAAAATGGGAAGAGGAATGGAGAATCGTTCGGTAGAATGGATAAGGGGAGATGGGAAAGAGGAAAGGAAAAATAAAGGAAGGAGATGTAGAAAATAAGAAGAAAAATAAAATAAAAAGGAAAAATAAAAGTAAAGATAAAACACAAGTTAGATTTAGAAAATACATGCTAAGAGAATATTCTATAAAATCAAGCTAACACTATTTTCCTTGTGAAGTTTTAACAAGAAACCGGCATGTTATTATTAGCTAAGCAAACAAACCGGCATGCATTATGGATGTATGGAATGGTTGCATTGCTATTGTCTATGTGGTATAAAATGGTTGTTGCATCGACTTGATATCCGAATAAATATTCGTGACCGATAGTGTCCGTATCCGTCTTGGTACGTATTTGTTCCATATTTGTACCCGACATTATCCGTGTTTGTATTCGTATTCGATACTATCCGTATTCGACCCGAATCCGATTAAAAAATGTGGGTTAGAATATAGAAAAAATGAGATCCGACCTGATTTCACCCCTAGCCACACGGAAAGCGGGCGTCTAGACTACACAATTAAGAATGAGATAAAGATGTTCAATGCAAGTAAGTACGGGTCCTGCTGAAAAGAAGAAAGTCGAGAAGATGAGGGCCCTCGGTTGTAAAGGTGCCTTGATGGAGATGATCTGTGCTTTGTGCATGGTACATGTGCAGGCACAACAGCACGGCCGGCGTGCCAGCGAGGAAGACCGGGAAAACGAGATGACGTTCTGTTACTATTGTTTCTTTCTAGCTTTTATTTAAAAAATTAAAGTTTAATAATCTTTTAAAAATAGTTTCTTTACTTTTCTTACTACCATTTTACTTTAAAAATAAGACAAAGATCATAGATATATTACATATCTTACTCCTCTCACTTTCTTCATACGCGTATATCTCTTGTTCGTTTTTCAACGCTTATCTCTTTTTGAAAACTAATTCTTTTAATAATTCTTATTTATTTTCAATAAAAAAACATAATATATGCAATACGAACTCTCAGCGTCTCGTTAGCAGAAAGAGACGTAAATATTCGCAACCTGCTAGTATATGGCGTGACACGCTGGGTGTTTCGTGGTACAAGTGTCAGGAGTGAATTGTTTGTTTATTGTGTTGATTCGAAGCGCTGAGAAACCATGTGCAGAGAAACTCTGTGGCCTTCCTAGAAGATCATTGGTTACGTAATCACGATTTTTGGAACATGCTATGTGATTTAAACCTATATTTATAAAATAATAGTATACATACGAGAATAATAAAATAGCACAGCTGATAGATAGTGTACCAGAGCACATCCAACATGGCTGCGCGTCTATAGCTCGGCCACCATGCGGCAGGTGGCTTGCCACATCTTCACTGTACAGCAGGTAATTAAGTCGGCTACCTATCTAAATTAGTATTTTCTATGTAATATTTGTTTAAATTTTTAAATATAGTAAATAAGTTTAAAAAATCATGAAATTTTATGTGCAGCCTCTCGACACAACGTATTATGTAATTTTTTTTGATAATTTTATCTACTCTGAATGTTGCTAAAAAATTCATACGATTATGATATTTGTAGGAGTTGTTACATATAGTAAACGAGTTCCAAAAATTATAAAATTTTATATGTAGCTTTCTGACAGTCAATCTAATCGGGTAATTTTTTTGAGAATTTTCTGTAATCCAAATTTATCATGTTAATTTATCATAATTAGCGATATATGGTGTTTAAATCATCTTTTGCATAAAAAATAACATATTATTTATTTTCACCTTCTCTTCTTTATATAGAATTTTACTAATTTAATAGGGTAGAAACAGTTAAGGGACCCGCAGCACGAACAGTAAAAGGACTTTTTTTTATAAGAACAGTAAAAAGGACTGCAGCAACGCTGTTCCGATTTTTCCTTTAGCGAAGCGCTGCAGCAGCAGCATCCGGGCCGGGAGCGTCGTTCATGGATCAGATGGTTGAGGCCTTTGGTGGGGGCCGCGGCCGCGAGCCCGAACGCGCATTGCGTTACGGCCGCGCGGAGCGGCAGTAATCACCCACCACCGTAGCGGCGGCTTCCCCCCACCCGGAGCCATAACTCGGAAGCCAACCAGCCTTGACTGTTGCTTCGCGGCGCGGCCCCCATCACCAGCCCGCGCGCGCCCAGAAGCATCCCTCCCACACCGACCGACCGACCGATTCCCTCACGAACCAGAAGAGACCTCATCACCTTCCCCGGCTCCTCCCCTCCCCTCCCCTCACCTTCCAAATTCTTCACACCTTCCGTCTGTTCTCGCCTTTTCCGTCCACCGATCTGTCTCGCGATTTGCCTTCCCGAGAAAGATAGCGAGAAGAGAGGATAAAAGCGCGGCACAGTTCGTCCGGCGGCCGGCCGGCACCGGCTAGCGCAACAGCCAGAACCCGCAGCAGCGGAGGAGGGGAGGTGTAGCCGGCGGGAGAGCCGCGGCCAGCCATGAAGAACAACGGAAGGAAAGACGTGGGAGGCGGCGGAGCGTTTGTCATCCCGTGCGTGGACATCAAGTCGTTCGTGGCCTCGCTCGCCTTCCTGACGCTGTTCGTCGCATTGTGGCAGCTCCAGCCCTACGGCTCATTCCTCATCGCGGCCCGCTCCTCCGCCTCCGCCGCCCCCTGCTCCCTCCTCGCCACAAACGCATCCGCCACAAGCACCGAGCTTCCCTCTTCCAACGCCACCACCGACACAGCCACGAACCCACCGGCCGCGACTTCTGCCGCCACTAGTGCTGTCCCCGTGCGGCTGGCTAGGGTGGCGAGGCCGGTGGACCCGAACAAGCGGGTGCTCCGGCCGTACGGCAGCGCGGCGGCGCTCTTCGTGCAGATGGGCGCGTACCGGGGCGGGCCGCGGACCTTCGCCGTCGTGGGTCTGGCCTCCAAGCCCACCCACGTGTTCGGCACCCCCTACTTCAAGTGCGAGTGGCTGCCCAACCCCAGCGCCGGCGACCCGTCGCCGCGCCCCGTCAGGACCAAGGCGTACAAGATGCTCCCGGACTGGGGCTACGGCCGCGTCTACACCGTTGTGGTCGTCAACTGCACCTTCCCCTCCAACCCCAACGCCGACAACGCCGGCGGCAAGCTGCTCGTCCACGCCTACTACTCCACCACCTCCCGCCGCTACGAGCGCTTCGTCGCGCTCGAGGAGGCGCCGGGGTCCTACGACGAGTCCCGCTTCAGCCCGCCGTTCCAGTACGACTATCTCTACTGCGGCTCGTCGTTGTACGGCAACCTCAGCGCCAGCCGTATGCGCGAGTGGATGGCGTACCACGCGCATTTCTTCGGGCCCAGGTCGCACTTCGTGTTCCACGACGCCGGCGGCGTCAGCCCGGAGGTGAGGGCGGTGCTGGATCCGTGGGTGAAGGCCGGCCGGCTCACCGTGCAGGACATCCGGGCGCAGGCTGAGTACGATGGATATTACCACAACCAGTTCTTGGTCGTCAACGACTGCTTGCACCGGTACCGCCACGCCGCCAATTGGACCTTCTTCTTCGACGTCGACGAGTACATTTACCTGCCCAATGGACAGACGCTGGACCAGGTGCTCGGCAAGCTCTCGGGGTACACGCAGTTCACCATCGAGCAGAACCCCATGTCCAGCAAGCTCTGCGTGCAGGATCCAATCAAGGATTACACCAGGTTTGTGTTTCCGTTTCCTCGTATGTGCTAATATTTGTTTCCTTATTCTGTACCTACTTCCATTTTATATTGAGAATTGCCATGTCTGCCACGATGCGTCCTAAATTCAGCTGTAAGCATCAGGTTCAGGCTGTAGGAAAACAATGCATTCAGGTTTGGTAGCATTTCCTAATGTCGGTGTTTGTCCATCAAACGTGCAATGTTTGATTAATCAAACAGACATTCTCAAAGCAGTTAAGTCAGCGGTTACTTGTTTTCGCAATCTGTAACAGGGCAATGTGCTGTTTGATTTCTACCTTGCAACCTTGATGTAAGCTTGGTTATATTTCCTTGGTCAAATTGAGTCCTCAAAGGCAACATTAGATTGACCCTTTTTCTGTTCTTCAACTTTCACCATTGAGCTAAAAATCTAAGTAAAGAATCATTAGGTTTCAACAAACAAAGGTCATTGCCCACAGACCACAATATTTCTATGCATAGCAATTTAGCAAATGACCATAATAGGAATTTTCCCGTGTTTTGTATTACAAGTCAGAAAATGCTACGCCCAATGAAAAATTTCAAGAATCATTAATTATGAGAACAAAAATGTGCCCTAGCAGGTGCCTTTCGCACAACTTTCGCAAAAATAGGTAGGCTGATAGAGCCAGTTTAAGTTCTTTAGGGAGACAACTCTTTTATTCATAAAGTCAAAATTTGGTGCAATTGTGCTAGATATTTTCTATGTATATTTTGCACCAGGACAATTTGATGTTGATTTGTGTGTAGATTATTTAGTTGGCGTTTTACCGCTTCATGCTAAAACATCCTATATGTGCCATTGATATGCAGGGAATGGGGTTTTGAGAAGCTTGTTTTTCGTAACTCAATCACCAGAGTTCGGCGAGATCGCAAATACGCAATCCAGGCCCAAAACGCATACTCCGCTGGTGTGCACATGTCACAAAATCTCTATGGGAGGACAACCCACAAGACAGGAAGCCTGATCAGATACTATCACTACCACAACTCCATCAATGTCATGGGAGAGCCTTGCCGGGAAATCGTGCCGCTACCGGTCAATGGCAGTAAGGTTATGTTTGAGGGGATCCCTTATGTATACGACGGTAACATGAAGCGTGTGGCAGGAGAGATCAAGCGCTTTGAGAAGGAAACCATTGGATCAATATTTCATACATAGCAACTGAAGGCTGCTGGTACATATACATCTGATATTCTCTAGGATGCCTGGTTTCATGTCGAACTCACTCTTCTGCTATTGTGTGCCGCTACATCTGGCCGATAAGCAGAGGGAAGAGTCTTTTAGGGGTGGTCCAATTGCTGTAAAGTTTTAGTCCTTGGCATGCCCTTCTTTACAGAGTACGGACTACAAGGGCACTGCTATTGCCGTATTTTCTTCTCTTACTTTTCTGCTTATCCCCACTTCTGTTTATAGATCTGTGCAGGCTGATTATGTTGGCTTTTACTAGATTTTTTTGTCCCTCCGGGGTTACATGCAAAGTGATTTTGGATAGTATAATTCGCTATTGTATTCCAAAGCTTGGCAATTGATCCCTGGTAACGAAGTGTGTACAGCATGTTTCACCATGTCAGCAAGACAGGAAGGACGGCCCGAAACACGGGCTTAGCTGATTTAGTCATTTTGTGCAAGTGCAGTGCAAGTGGTTTGTTGGCTTTTGGGATCTTGGGGGTTGGCCGGGGGCAACCTACATAGAAATAAATCAATTACATGGTGTTGTGCATGCCAAGATGGGCTAAGGTATTGGCGACGATTCCAACTTTTCATTATGTTTGGAGGGATGGCCTGCAACTGAAAGTTATGTGGGAGGAACAGGAAGACAAGCTAAATGATGACGCGCGATGGCTCTATGTGCCGACACGTTAGATTTGCTTTACGCACTGGGGTATACCTCGTCCCATTAACAGCTGCGCTGGTCCATACCCGTGCAAAGTAAGTTTCGAAGAGAATCCGACAGGAGTTCGCAGTAATCGCATTGGTACCTATAAAATTCGTGTGAAACTAGAACATTCTAAATAAGGCTTCAAACGACAGGCCTGCTTGAGCTTGGGTTTACGCATAGGCTTATGAATAAAAAAATCAGGCCACTAACCTTCCTTTTATTGAGAGCATCCCGACTAGTCTCCTAGGCGTTGCTTGGAACACACACATTTCATATGAATCCTACAAAAGTTATACCAGTTGCTGTAAACTTCTTACGTTCCAACCTAGCTTTAGACCTATTCATTTCAGCTTCAGATATTCAGAAACTAGAAGCCCCTAGCTTTAGACTCATTCATTTCAGCTTCAGCTTTAGGCTTTTAGAAACCAGAAGCTAGAATGAACACGTTAACTTCTTAATTTTGGTTTTTTTGTTTTCCTTTTCTTTTTTTGTCTTTTTTCTTTTGCATTGTATGTGGAGATGTAACATTGTTTTTATTTTTCTTTTTTCTTTATTTTTCTTTAATTGAATGTTTTAGAAAAAATTAATAACCGTTGCGTGATATTTCAACAAAAAACTAACTGACGAATATGGGAGAAATTTTTGTAAATAATTCATATTTTATTCGATAGAACAGATTATACCTGCGTAAATATTTTTTTTTACAGAAATGGCTTCCAGTCGTCGAATCATTGGGCGACTGGAATCTATCGCAGAACGACCGCGCGACACGCAAGCTGTTCGTGGGCCGTTGGGCGATAGGTTCCAGTCGCTGAGCCGTTGAGCGACTGGAGCCTGTCGCCTAACGGCTCGGCGACTACATTTGTAGTCACTTGGCTGTTCAGCGACTGCAAACGGGAGGCAATGTTGGTTTATTTATTTGTGATTTTCGTAGATTATGAATGGTAGATAATATGTTAGATTTGCAGTAACAGTTTGTGATCATCGTATGTTATTGTAGTGCAAGAAATTTCTTTATTTTTTTTGAAAAATGATTGAAATAACAACGATCGGTAAGTACGAAGGTAAGTGATATTGTGATATAACCAGTGGCGAATTCACCGTCGTCAGGTCGTCTGCGGTCTGCCCCAGCCCGAGTGCGGATTGCCCGACTGCCCGCCCGTGATACCGTGTTGGCGTGTCTCCGTGGGCGTGAGGCGTGTCGCCATGTCGGCAATCGCCAGTCGGCGTGAGTACACCTGTGCGTGACTCCGTGGCGCGTGGCTGCATGAGGCCGTGAGGGCACTGAGAAGAACTGGAGTAAGTACTAACTAAGACACTGACTGAGTTATTGTTTAATTGATGTAAATTATTATTATTATTTTATTTTTAATGTTTATGGACATTCATAATTTAATATTGTATCACTACATTTGATATTTCTTATCTGCAGATCGGTACTTATATATTTATGAACATTTAGAGCACACTATCCATTAACAAGATACTAAATATATTGTATTGTACATTTTCAATTTGTTCTCTTTCTATTTATGTATGAATTTGATATTTCAATGGCAAAATACTAGTAGATGTAGTTTTGATATATTTATATTGTGCTATGGCCTCAAAAATAGAGCTCCCCCTCTATTTTCATCTTGGATTCGCCACTGGATATAACCGGAAATTCATACACGGAGGAGAACTTGTTTGTTAATGTTGTTGCAATTATTGCTACGTGAATAATTGAATGTGAAAAGACGGAAAAATATGCTTGTTCGAGTTAAAATAGAATTTTTTAAGAAACATTAATTTTGGATATATGCAGAACCTGCCTTGTGCCGAGGAGGTTCTGTCTACCTAGTTGGGCTAAGGGCATCTCCAATAGTTATAGCTAGCAACTAACTATAAGACTTTCACATCATTTATATAGTACATACTAAAGCTAGCATTCTAAAGAACTATCTATAAGGATAGCTATTTGATACTTATATGCACACACAGAATTTATAGAGGCTGCCTCGTTTGGCGTTATAGACTAGTGCTTAAGGAAGAGCTGGCTCGATTTTTTTTGCATACTCTCTTTCCTCCACATAGGATATATGTTGATGTGTATATACATATAGCTAGCTGACTCAGACCATTGAAGATGCCCTAAGTAGAAGCTTACAGGCTACATAAAGGAAATCAATCATAACTAATCCTTGCACAGCTGTCAATATTCGGTCAGCACTGCCCGCGATATCGTGCAATAAATATGGAGGTCATTAAGGTCGATACCGGTACTTTCTACGAACATTTCAACTAACCTATGATCTTATGTCTTAATTTTTTGGATTAACTATATTGAAAAATGTTCATTCTAGATTTTGGAAGCACATATAGCACCCTGAAAACTCTCCTACCTCTATCTCCCCCTGTCTCTATTCCTCTTTATCTCTATCCTTCAAAAAGCGCATCTATCCAGGCCTCATCTCTGTTATTCATCTCTCTCATCCATTTATCTCTCTCCCGTATTATTTGCATCCCTTCCATCCAATTCTCTCCCTCGTATCTCTCTCTTCTCCCATGAGACCGGGAGCGGCGCGGCGGCAAGCACCCAGGCCGAGCAGCGCGGCCGCACGGCACGGCGTAAGGCGGCGCGGGCCTGAGGTGTGGCAGCGGCAGCAGGCGCGCAGGCCGAGCAGCGCGGCGAGCGGGGGCCAGAGCTCGCTACCTGCCACGGCCGGCGTCAGCGCGTCGGCATGGCGGCGGCCATGGCGCATGGGCGCGCGGCGCAAGCCTGTCATGGCGGCGCCGGCACAGTGGCGGCGCGGCCGATGACCTGCGGTCGAACGACCCTTCACACGGCCGAACAGCGTTTTGCACGACCGATCGTTGTTTCGCATGGCCGAACGGTGTTTCGCACGGCCGAACGATGGTTCTCTCGGCCGAACGACCGTTCGCGCGACCGATCGTCGTTTCGCGTGGCTGAATGGCGTTTCGCTCGGTTGAGCGATGCCCTGTTTGGGTCGAATGACCGTTTGCACTGCTTAACGGCGTTTCGCCTGGCCGTGGGTCTAGCGAACTTGTTTCTTCTCTAATCAAGTTTAACTCCTGTTGTTCCTTTATCGAACTCATCGGTGCCTGATCGGTTGTTTCCATTCCATCGTGTAGGATCTCTCGCAGCTGTTGAGGGAGCATTCGTGCAATGGTGCACTCCAGATCCTTCGTGCAGTGTGTCCGTCGAACGTGCTCAAGGCAAGTACCTCGCAGTCGTGACCTTTCCGTTTCGCAAATCACATGTTTCCAGTTTAGTTATCACCTTGTCATTGAGTATAATAATCATGTCACTAATGCTTGCTTGACTAATATCATATCGCTAAAATCATATCATTAAAGTTACCTGGCCAATTTTATATCGCTAAAGTTACTTGACTACTAGCGTATCACTAAAGCTTATCTGGTCAATATCATATCACTAATGCTGTCTGGTTATTATCATATCATCCATGTTTGCCTGTTTATAGACGCTTAATATTGTATGCATGCCATGATGTTTTAGGTTATTTTATTTCATCTGCTACTATGTTAATTAGGATGTTCAGTTAAAATAGTCTATAGTTCATGCTTTTAATTAGTGTTCTAATATCTATGCTTAAATTGCTAATGGGGTAGCATATGAACATGTAAGGACTTAGATTTAAATTATTGACACTCTTTTGATATTAGGGCTGCTATGTTTTAGTTTCCTAATATTATGTTTCAATAATCATATGATTTTGTATTTGAGCCATGAAGAATGTATGGATTAAACCTGTTAATCTGATTAATAATCACTTATCACATAATAAAACTTGATTTGTTGATAACCTTGCGTGAGCTATATTATAATACCTCTTTAGGTTAATCCCTATATCACTATCATCTTATCATTATTTCACATCGCCCTCATATCAGAGACTATGACTCCATTTTCAACCATAGCACCTCTTTCCACTTCTCATAACTTTATCATAGCCTTATCTTCGCCATCTCTTAGTTCCCTCAAATTCATACTTTATGATCTGTCCATGATGTATTAGTTACCTTATCACCAATCCTGTCTCTCCGATATCATTGTATTAAATCGTTACCCTCATAACTTTACATTAAATCACTCATGTCTCTAATTATACCACGGATAATTCACTAAATAAAGAATTAAGGGTTATCACGCCAGGGCTACCCACATATAGGGGTCATTTCCACCCAACCTGGTAACGTACGGGGGGCCGTACATTCTCGTTGCACAGTATATTACACCCCGTATGCAGTTATACAGTCGAGGACAAGGTTGTGCCTGGCTATTCTTGTATAATCGAGGTATGTGTGATGAGGTCGCCGGCACCCTTGCTATAACTTACTATAACTTGTCACATAACAACTATCTTTAATACACAGTCTCCATGATATCCATCTCCCATTTATGACAGTATCTCCGATATCAGTTGTGCGTTGCTTTTATCTTGTACCCGTTGTTTACTTGGGATGCTTGTTCTTTATTTCACGTAATTGCATTACTTGTCTTTACTCACTGTGTTGCGACCGTTGTTGGGTACTTGCTGAGATTTTCAAATCTCACGCTTGCTCTTTTCAGTCTCAGGTAAAAGGCCAGTGGAGTGATAGCATCATGCATGGGTGAAAGCACTCGAGTTTTCAGCACCGTGGTTTGCCACTGTTTTGTTGTTTCATTCGTTCTTTATTTGATTAGAAGTGGACCGGTCCCATGTTCAAATATTTATTCCAGCTTCCGTTAGTTCTCTATCAAAGTGTTAATAAAGTTTAAACTCTTTGTGATTTCTTTTGTTGTTCTTATTTATTCTTCACTTTGACGATGACGTTACATAGTAGTATCCCATATGGTTACGTGAGGTGCTACAGCATGGTCCAATTGTTCTGCGCCGGTTATACGGTTCCAGGCCTTTACATTGTTCACAGTACACTGCGTTATCTTTTATGTATGCCACACTGCGAATTTATCTTGGCACAGTAATCTATTTCACCATTTCACATTATTTTGCTATTTTCTGATATCTTCTTGATTGCTTAAGTGTTAGAGATTAGTGGCACACTAGCAGCCTAGCAGGTGTTACGAACTGCTTAGAATTATCTCAATGGTTTTTTGCTGTAAACTTATACCGCGTTTTGTCAATTATTACTTTTTTGTATCGAAATTTTGCTTTGAGATTTTTGCCTCGGGTCACCGTCGTCTCTTCATCATCAGCGCAAGAGCAGCATAGCTGGGCGCCTGGGCTGCACGATACTCCTGAGGACAGAGGACATGCAGCATAGCCAAGTTTACGTGCTTCGAGTTCGTCACGGCGAAATGAATGATCACACGTCCTTGGTTAAATTCATTTCCCAAATCCCTGAGCATAAGCAAAGCCGTTTTCTCGCTTTAGAAAAGATGGGAACATTTGCAATCCTCTTTTAAGCCAAAACGGTGGCTTACCTTTCCTGGTTGAAGCTAGGTAGGCAAGATGCGCCATGGCGCGTTAAGATATCATTAGATCACAGGCAATCAGGCACTGTTTGCTCGTGCCTAAATCCAGGTGAACCAACCACGCAAGCAGAGCAGCAGTCCAAGTTTATCTACGCGAGCTCACCATGACCCTTTTGTTCAACGTAGTACGACAAATGTGAACCCTGCAAGCGCCTTTACTTATCAGAAGATTAGGCGTCTCCCTCTGCGCCGAGACGCATGTCTCGGGAGGAATATATTCCGCCACCACTTGTTAGCTCGGACTTATATCCACGAAAACGAGGGCCACCCTTTATGTCTGCAGTGCCACTTCGGTCGACGCCTTTGCCTCGAGGAAAAAAGAGCCGTCTAGGTAGGAGCTCGTTGTTGCTGGATTCCCTCTTCCTAGCAGGCTAGCACTAGCACCAACCGAACAAAGAAGCTTTCCTCTTTAAAAGGCCCGTTCCTTCCGTTCCGTTGCCGCGAACTGAAGGAGCTAGCATGTACTCCACACACAGGCGAGCACGGGCGCACACGCAGCAGCAGCAGCAGCAGCAGCCTGCGTGATAGGGAGAGACATGGGTTGCTATCCCCTGGGCAAGATCGTATCGAAAGCGCTCGGAAGACGCAACGGTACGTGTACGAAGATAGCTCTTCGCTCGCCTTGTGTTTTTTTTGCTTCTGCCCTTCTGAGAATTGATGGCCCTTGGTGTTGAGAGCTCGCGGTTGCGTGGCTCGCGGACGTCGTCGATCAGCGGTTGTCATGTTCTGTGTTCGTGTTCCTTGTCACGCACCTCGTTATGTGCATGTGCTTCTGAACGCGTACATACCTCCGCTATATTCGTCAGCATGTGCTCGGTTTCTATAAATGATTTTTTGCTACTAGCTGTGATCAACTAATCTCAGCTTTTGAGCCTCTTAGTTTTGTTTTTTTGTTTTTTTCTTATTCCTTTGCATTATTCTAAAAATATAGCGATGTTTTATTTACTTTTTCTTATTTTTTTACTTAGAAAAATAACAATCGTTATAGTGTATTTATAACCAAAATACACATAAAAAGCCATGGCTTTGTTACAACCCAACACCAGGCTTGTGAAAAAGCTGTCAATTATCACCAATCAATCTCAAAACTGCAAAGTTTTTCTAACACAGCTAAGATTTGTGAGTTGTGACTACATGCAGGGCGCGACAGATGGAGGGAAGAGAGGATGGACTACTCCAATGCCTACCCGCCCGGCCCAACTGTAACCTTCAGCGGCACCAACTCCGTGTACGTGATCCCACCAGAGCCACAAGGCCCACAACCGCAACAAGGCCCAGAGCCGCAGCGCCAATCCCAAACACCACCGCCCCAACACGAGCCCGACCACCACCCGCCGCACCCCCAACCCGAGCCGCCGGCGGCCGCGCCCGCGCCCGCGCAGTCCGCGCCACCGGCCGAGCCGAAACAGCCCAAACGAGGCAGAAAGAAACAGCCGGGCCGCGTCCGGTTCGGCCCCGACCCACCGCCACCGCAGCAGCAGCAGCACGCGCCGAGCCCGAACGACGACAGCTACGCGCCGGGTCACGGCCACGGTCCGGCCCCGGCGCCGCAGCCGCAGGGGTACTTCAGGTACACGCCGTCGCCGCTGCCGAGATGGGAGGCGACGCCGAGGCGGCACGAGTACTTCTCCGGGGAGTACCGCTACAGCTACCCGACGCCGGTGCGCGAGGGGATCTACAGCATCGCCACCGACGCCAACAGGCTCACCACCATCTTCAGCGAGGAGAATCCCAACGCCTGCGCGATCGTGTGAGTGGGCCGGCGAGGAATAAGATTCATGTGACGTACTGTTTCATTCGTTCCTGGCAAATTCGCGCTAGGAAGAATCTGGTTCTTCTACATTCATTCGTTCCTGGCAAATTCGAGCTAGGAAGAATCTGGTTCTTCTTGTAGGTGTTGTAGATAAGGAAGGGGAACGGTTCTGTTCGCCAGATTCGAGCTAGGAAGAATCTGGTTCTTCTTGTAGGTGTTGTAGATAAGGAAGGGGAATGATTTTGTTCGCCAAATACAATGAGGTTGTATTTTGTGATTTGAATATGACCAGATTTGACTATTTGAAAAATCAAATTAGATTTCGTTCAGAGATATATTTTAACCAATACGTCAATACGTCTAATCGGTAATGTAAATTAATTAAAAATTATAATTGAGATCATCTTTATGTTCGTGAAGGATTCTGTACCGACTTGAACCATTGTGGTGTCTAAATGTGTCTATGCCGATTAGAGTCAGACGAGACTATTCAAGACGCTTTCAACTACAACTACTCATTGTTATTTTCTGAGACTCTTTAGTGAGATATTGTTCTCATCTCCGAAAAGATTTCTGTTCCAGTTTTCAAGTATGTTTCTGTTTTGTTACTAGCTATGACTCTATTTCTTCCTTATTTGGAACTCTTGTTCGCAAGTCTCTCTCTCTCTCTATATATATAGTCACATGATTGAGAAACCCCGAAGTTTCCCGTACTTATAATATCTCCTCATATAGTTATATTCCGCCTTCGTGCATCTGTGATTTTTTTCATAAGGATTTCTTTTACGTAAAATTCATGTCTTTGTTCTTTTGATCATCTATTTTGCTGTGTATTTTATAACAGGTGGTATCAGAGCTCCAGGCTCGAGTTCAAAGCCATTGCCCTTAGAGGACTTCTAGGGTAGCTGTTGCGTGGCATTAAGAGTGGCATCCAAGAGGTTATTGTTCTCAACGATTCGACTCGCCTCGACTCTGACATAATGTCAACCCGTGCCATACCGAGCGTCAATCGATACTCTACCTCGACAATTGTTCCAACGCCAAGCTTGCCAGCATCATTGTCTGCGCTGCCCGACACCATGCCCTAGCATCGTATTGCGTCATCTCCATCAATGATCTTATGTCTCAATTGATTGTCACCTTCCACCAAGAGATAATGTCGTAAGCTTTGCATGTTTTTCGTTGGAGATAGAGTTCATTGCAATCCAGGTTGTTGTGCGTATTATCGGTGGCATTCATGGAATTAATGATTGATAATTCATTGACGATACATAGTCTACTATGGGTTACTGCAGCAAGATCTGTACATATAGAGTTTGAGGTGGAGTTACAAGTTTTCAATATAATTTTGGCTACGCTTGATCGAGAAGACTTAAAAAAAACAATGTTAGTTGTGGGGATAACTGAATTTGGGATTTCTTTTACCGTTTGGATATGTTGCAATTTAGATTGTTTATGCGACCATCATAGAGGAGTTTATTGTATTGTTTTCGCTATAGGAGGAATTCGGCTCAAGATGGATATTATTGTATTTGTGATCCGAATCTGGTCGGATCTAATCACATGAATAATCAAACCAAGTTTCACTTAAAGATATATTCCGACCAATATGTTTGGTCGGTAATACGAATTGGTCAAAAGTTATGATTGGAATCATCTTCATATTTGTGATAGACTCTGAACCGACTTGCACCATCATGGTGTCCAAAGGTGTCTATGGCGACTGGAGTTAGATGTGGCTACTCGAGGCGCTTTCGACTACAACTCCCCACTGTTATCTTCTGAGATTCTCTGAGTGAGGTGTTGTTCTCGTCTCTGAGAAAATTACTGTTATAGTCTCCGAGTAAATATTTATTTTGTTGCCAATTAGGACTATATTCTTTCCTCGTTTGGGACTATTATTCTCAAGTCAATATATGTACCCATGTAGTCGCACAGTTGAGATACGCCAAAGTTCTCCATATTTGTAATCTCTTCTCATATAGTGACTTTCGCTTTCATGTATCTATGGTTTTTCCGAAAGGATTTTTCACATTAAATTCATATCTTTTATTTTTTATTATCTATTTTAGCCACGCTTTTTATAACAGATGAGATGACCATTTGTCATGCTGGTCGGCTTGTATTGTGCTGTCGCGTGTTTTCTTGCAAAAGTAAGAGATTAGTCAAAAACAGTTGGCTACTGAAGAGGCGTGAAGGTTAACAATCTTGCGATGTTTGTGTGAGAACGCATTGACAAAAGCAAAAGAGTATCCCGTGACCCATGATCAATCTTCTCTACTGAACAACGACCATCTATGCCCTGGAGGCCTAGACATCTCCTTTTCTTTTTACCCTCTATGCATTTTTAGACGAGCATATTTCACTTTAGTGCATCTTTTTTTTACTGATACCTTGAACAAAACTATTGTATAACAATTTCAGAAATCGTAGCAGCGGTAGGAAGATGACCTCATTTTCCTTCTATGGGACGAATATCTATAGGAAATCATCATATCAGGTGTCACCAGTCACCACATATTACGTGCAAGAATGCTAAATGATTGGATTATTTTGATCGCACTGCTGCGAAAGGAAGTCTAGGAATTAGGGACTAGGAGTTCTCAAAATTGTGGTGAATGTGGGTAGTACCGATATGGCAACAGAGGGGGAGGGGTGAATGGTTTCTTTAAATTTTTCTTAAAGTATTAATCAATTCTTCACTCTAATAACTATGAGAAGCTATGAAGACCAATAACTCTAAATTCTGAAAAATCTCAGTGCGACAGTAATTTCAGCCCATGAATAATGAAAACAATATTATTTCAAATCCAAGAATACATGAAACTTTTGATCCGTAGATTTATAAAATTTGAAACTTGAATCAGGGCTAGATCATACCAATAAAAATCTATTCCAACCAAAAATCTTGGAAGAACTTAAGGATTAGGATCTTTTGGTTTGTGTAGATCTACTGCACCAAAACCGGGCGAAAATCTAAAATTGAGCTAACTCTCAAAGCAAAACTCTAAATCACTTTAACTTTGGTACGCACCTTCTCAAGGATGCTAGAAACCTATCCAATCAATGATCAAGAAAATTATTGCCAAAGCTTTGACACTTTTCCGTTTGAAGGAATGTTGCACCAAAACCAAGCAAAAATAAAAAACTGTGAATATGACTTGCTCGTAGGTGAATAATAGCCAAGATGGCTTTAGATATGCTTTCACATATCACAGCAAGAAAGAGTAGCAAAGAATTCAAGCCAAAAGTATTCAGATCAAGAAATCACTCACGACGGTCAAATAGAGCAAAAATCGAGTTTTTTCATGAACTTACCAACCAAGTGATTAGATAAGTGGAGATTGATTTCTAGAGGTCATATCCATCTCTTATATGTCATTGGCATAGCAAGATTAAGAAGGGAAGAGAGAAGAGCAAAAACTAACCAAATCAAGAGTAAATCAATCAATACAAGATGATCCATGAGAGATGAACAAGAATTGGTATATTACTACTTGAGGATGAATGTTTTACAACTACTCCACCTGGAGGATAAGAGAGCATACCACAACACTCAAACCCTAACCTTGGAATTTATGGACTCAATGAGAGGATGGTTGGATGGTTAACTCATGAATCGTAATCCTAACCCTAATTCTCGTTTTTTACCATGGTTAACTCTAAGCGACCTTTGTAAAAACCCAGATTTTCCTGAAAATAAAAAAATAAATTAAAACGAAATTTAAATTAAAATAAGTATTTTTGTGCCTAAATTTTAAATTTGGATTTGCCCTGAATTTCTGTTTTTGAAAAAGCTGGATTTGAAAAGCATTTTTAACATTAGGAGCTATGAAAATTATCTAAAGTGATTTTACATGTATTACACCAAACCATAATATGTGAAGTAGCTATTTTAGATCATAACAAATCATATATAGTAAAGCTAAAGTTAAATGAGCAATAATCTAATTTAAATGGATTTTTTAGAGGGCATGATGCAGGATGAGACATGTACGTGGGCTGAGCCTTCTGCTAGAGGGGGACGTAGACAGGGACGCCACAAATCCAGTCGGGCCAGCGCAGGGGCAGAAAGGGCCAAGACTGATGTCAGAGATGGCTGAGGGCACTGGAGACTTCATGCAGAGTGGGAGGTGGCAGCAGACATCGGAGAGGCCGAACGCAGATAGGGGCGGTGGCGCCTGGGGGGAGGCAGCGCAGGAAGGGGTTGTGGAGGCAGATGCGGCGTGGGGGCGAAGGGGGAGGCCGTGCATGGGCACGAGGGAGGCGGCCGCACGCTCAGGTGGGGAATGGCAGACGAGGGAAGCCGAGCATGAGTTTTGGCAGATGTGGTTGAAGCTGTTTCAAGAAGCAATTTTCAGAAGCCATGGTGTTTGATTCAATTTTCAACTTCTGAAAGTCAGAAGCCGTTTCGTCTAAGGTTCTATGAAACGGCCTCTATATCTGGTCTAAGGTTCTAAATAGCTTGGTTTGGCTTTTTTGGACCTCAAACTCTAACCCACGAAACTAGGTAAACATCGCTGCGAAATTAGCTATAGTGCACTATAGATTTTTTTGTTTTTGCCTTGCCGCGAAGCCGGGAAAACCGTGATTTAAAACCTTGATCCGGTCGAAATAGCATATCAGCATATCGCCGTGAGGACGGCGAGGTGACCGTGCCAAAGATCGCGTGACTGCTCCATCAGGACTCGCTGGTGGAGCATAAACGTGCCGCAGCATTTCCGGGAATTGGCTGCGGAGGAGTTCGCGCCGCGCGCTCGCCGAGCGAGAAGGCGCGGGTGGAGAGGGAGTCAGTCGTACGTGGCAGTTCGAGGACAAGGCCCGTGAATTAAGCGGCCGAGCAGGCCGAGGGCAGTCGCCGAGATCGCGCGACCGCGCAGCCAGCGAGAAGGCGCAGGTGGAGAGGCCGCCGCGAGCGGGTGTGAAACAAACCAAAAAATTTGCAAAAATCAAATTGGATTTGAATTCCTGTTTCTCCCTTGCCCATCTCCTCCATAGCCCTAATCCGCACGAATCTTGGCGCAAATCCCCTGCTAGTCCCTGCCCTAGCTGCCGTGAACGGAGGTGATTAAGCGGCACTGTGGCCGTCCGACAAAATCCAGCCGCCGCTCGGTTTTTCTTCGCCGCCAAGCCTCGCGAGCCCTCCCGCAGCTTCCAGCCTCTGCCAGCCTACCCCAGCTGTCAGCTCGCCGTACCTCCCCCTCTGCCTTGCCCTGGCATCCCCTGACACGGCCGCCGTGCGTGGCAACGCCGTTGCCGCTTGCCGACCTCGCCCCTGCCCCTTCCCGCGCTTTCCTCTCTTGGCCGACCTGACGCGCGCTCTGCTGTCCTTGACCGCCGCCCCTTCGTGCCCAAGACAGCCCCGTGTTCACACCACAAACCGTGAGCTTGTGAACTGCTGCCGCCATGGGTTTTTCCCCCCTCTCCGGTGCCAACCACCTTTCCCGCTTATTTAAGCCGAGCTAGCTCCTCCATTGGATCCCACTGGTCCCCCGGAAGCTCACCGAGCACACCTAGAACGCCCATCACCGCCCCATCGCCGGTAACCCCGAAAAGCCCCAAGCGATGCCCTAGCCCAATGTTGGCCCTCCTCATTCATTCTCCAACCCCGCCTCCTAGAGCTCCTCCGAACCCTAAAACCTCCGGCCATTGCCTTGAGCTCCGATCACCCACCTCCTCCACCTGTTCACCCTCCCTACAAATCCGGCCACCGTGGCCAGCCCAAACCGAGCCATCCGAGCTTCGGCCAACACCCCTCCAGTCCTCCCTACACCCCATTGATGCCCTAGCACCGGCCCGATTGCCTCAAGAACCTCCCAGTCGCCCTAGCTTTCAAAAACGGCCGTGGGAGAGATGGCCTCGCCGCCGGCGAACGCCGCATCCGCCGGGCCCCCAACCACCAAAAATGAGATCCCCTTTCTCCCACGAACCCGCCCGTACCCTTGGTTTGCGTCGCAAAACACCGGAACTCCGCCGCCACTCACCGCCCGTTTCCTCTGCCCCTCCGCGCGCGCGGGAACGCGGTGGAGAAGAAGAACGATGCCTCGCGCTGTTCATCCGATTTCCGCCGCCCGACTTGGCTGGTCAAGCCGACCACCGCGCCCAACGCGTCGCTAAGCTCGCCGCGCGCGCGCCCGCCGCGCGCCGTCGCGCTCGACCCGAGCCATCCGCGACCGGCTGGACCGAGCCACGTCGCCGCCCCGACCGAGCCCGCCTACCGCGCCGATGCCTCCGACCGAGCCCAGCGCCACGCGGTCGAGCCGAGTCCGCTAGCGCGTCGAATCCGAGCCCGAGGAACGATGCCGAGCCCAATGAATGCGATGACCCAACCCAAAAATACATATTTATACTCCCGGATTCGTTTCGTGCCCGCCAACCCAAATCCAAGGCCCATTTCCCCATATAGCCCTCCTATAACCCAGTATCCTCAATTTAATGGAGTTTTTGGGATTTTCTTTATTCTTTTATTTTCCTTTATTCCTCGCTCATTCCTTCGGGCATGGAATTAATTTGTTTTATTTGTTTCACGTTAGTTTACGAAGTCGAGATTTCGCAAGAGCAGGAGGGAAAAGCTCAAGTCCCGACCCGGCCCGCTGAAGAATACGAAATAATCGAAATCGAAATCCTCAAGGCAAGTCACACATATTTTTGAACATGTTGATCCTACATTCCCTAAGTTATTTACTTACTGTATTTTCATTATGTTATTTGCGCACTGTTATTTTATGTACAATCAATGCTTAGAATGACATGATACTAGTTATGTTCTACCACCCGAAAAGCCCAGTTTAACTTGATGGCCACATTCACCTTGACAAGACCTAGTAACATAAAGTATAGCATTAATATTAACATGGTAGTTTAGGGACACATCAAATCTTTCTACTGTTAAGGTTTTGGTATATGGCTTAGAGTTTTCGAAAATTGGATCTAGGGTAAGTGAGGATCGCAGAGATGGATCCGAAGACTTTATCCTGGGGTGGAGGCTGGTCGTGGATTGGTGGCAGTACAGTGTGTACTGAATTTGGGTTCGTGTGTGGTTGATGCCTCAGTTAAAATGTAAGGACTAGACCCTTATGCTGAGTAACGGACATAGAAACCGCCCAACCACAAGCGTTGATTTGGTCAAACTTGACTTAGTCAAACCCGCTTAGTAGTGCTCAACTTCAATTGAACCTCTGCTGAATCTGGAAAGGGGGAGACAGAGGGTGAGTTCGTATGGGAGGTGGTTAACCATACAAGCAGAGGGCTGCGATGAGTCGGACGAGATCCGTGGGGTCATCCGAGCTTGTTGAGATTGAACACCTACCGGGCGGAGTCTACACAAAGAATTGAGCAGTGAACATCCTTGTTGTCTTAACTCTCTGGCCGGAGTTAAGGGATCTTGTGGGTAAAGCAGGCAGCTTTGCAAAGTCATGACAAATGGTATTCGAATCGCCGTGCTTGCTTGTGAACGGTTGTGTTTAGTGGGTGAATCCAGTATCAAGGCATAAGTAGATTTGGAATGGTTTGGTAATGTTGAGTAGTGATAATCAAGCTTGAAACCCCCTTTTACTTTAATGAAGTACATTTTAAAGGTTTTCAAATGGTTCCAACTAAAATCGCATCCACATAAAATAATAGACTTTATCCCTTTTTCTTGATATACCGTGCATGAAATTATTATTAAGCTCAGTGTGACTTGTTGAGTACAAGTGGTAGTACTCATGCTTGCTAAAAACATAAACGAAACAACAAATTTTGAGGATGCGAGAAGACAATGAGGTGGTACTGCATTTGAGATCAATGAAGCGTGGAATTAGAGTCGTTCTCCGCTCAGGCGTGCCTGTGGCATGTTTTTTTTTGTAATGTAACTAAAGGTCGTGGCCTTGCTGTGATACTTGGCTTTTAGCCTTATAATGTAATAAAGTTCGCTTTTGCCCTTAAGCTTGTGTTGGCAATGTTATGCACTCAATGGATGTACTCGCAGTTGAACAGTCCTGGGCAGCTGCGAGGATTTCATAATACTCCCGGAAACGGGGGTGTTACAGGGTGTGACGGAAGACGGCCGTGGAGCGGCGGAGCTGTCGCGCGCGGGCCGCGCCGCGTGCTTGACCTCCTGTGCAGCTTGCGCACGGCACAATTTTGCAGAATTTTTGTACATCCTCCTCCGGCTGTGACACATCGGGCACGAAAATGCTTCGACCGTGTTACTTGGGCATGGGCCTTGTTGACCAAAAGACCAGTAGAGCTCTCAAGCGAAAACCAACGAACAGCATGGCCTGACTCGGGACAATCCGAGGCCTTACAGTGTGGGAAATAAAACTTCAGACCAACGTCTTCGTACCAGAGACAGCAAACTCGCTGCAGCCTGGCGGTCAGACCGAGAGGCGCTGGCCGCGACCGAGCGATGAGCGGCGGACGGACTGCATGCATCAGAGCACATACAGAACAATTCATAATTGGCCACCACAAGATGCAAGACAATGTTTTGGTTGGGGCACTTTAGCTCCCCGTTTTCTCCTCATTATATAGTATCAGCAATACAAGAAATATGGCAAGTACTAACTCTATACAAGTAGGAATTCTAAACGGACTAGGAATCAAAATCCTATTCGGATACAAAATTGACTTGGAAACTAACTCCTGCTTCCAGATGGTTTTCTTCTACCATTGCCGACTGGAATTCTTATTTCCTTTTCCGGATGGGATGCTCAGGGTTAGGGCCTGTTTAGCAGAGCTCCACCACTGAAAAAAAAGAATCTGGAGTAGTAGATCCACCAAAAACAGCTCCACCGTGAATCTGAGATCCCACCATGGAGCTAGACAAAACTGTTTGGCTTGCACAGCAGCTCCAGATCCACGAAACTGAGTTTTTGGTGGGAATGGCCTGTTTTGCCCATGGGTTTTATGGTGGTATGAGATGGGGTGTGTAACCAGTGGTAAAAGGTGGGTAATTACCACCCAACTCCACGAGTAGGTACGAAACAAGGTTTCGTGGAGCACCCCTTGAGGTGCTCCATGGATTTCATGAATCTGGAGCTAGATTCAGTATTTTGGTGGATCCAGATTTCGTGGAGCTAGAGCGTTTGGGTAAAAATTCGTGGAGTGGAGCTGTTTTTGGTGAATCTGGAATTGGTGGAACTCTACCAAACAGGCCCTTAATTCCAACATACTCCCCCTTAATCCTGACGCGTCCCAAGATCCTGAACATCCAGCTGGTGTTCTTCTTCAGTTTATAAACCCATTTGAGCCCAATCGGTTTATGTCCAACCGGCAGCTACGTGAGTGACCAAGTCTGATTTCTTTTAATGGACTCGATTTCACTTGCCATGGAATCTTTCCAGACCTTCTGTCTAGCGGCTTCAAGGTAGCAGGATGGCTCCTCCATCTTCGCAAGCATGAGTTCCTCTTCCGTATCTCCTTCATCAAACTGCGACCTCTGAGCATCTCTCATGATGTCACTGATGTAATGATACCGAACAGGTCCTTCTTCAGTCCCGCTGTTTTCGCTTGATAGCGGTGTGGTTGTAGCTGGGTCCGGTCTGACCGGTCTTCCTGCTGGAGGTCCGATCGGACTCCCAGCGAGCGGTCTGACCGGGCTTCCAGTCGACGGTCTGACCGGGCTTCCTGCCGGCGGTCCAAGAGGGAAGACGTCCTCTGTTTGCGCCGCAGTCCACGCCCTGGGTACTGGATCTTCCGACGTCTCTTTGTAGACCTGTGAGGTTGATGGAGACGGCGGGTGGAGGTGTGTTTCTGGCGCTGATTCACCTGCAGCACCGTTTCCGGGTGGTACGAACTCTCCGGCCGTTAGCGCTGTGCTGCACTCCTCTTCGTCGATGAAGTCTGATGTATCACCATCACTTGTGCCTACATCCTGCAGATTGTAAGCTTCTTCTTCGTTTAGGAGTGCGATATCATGCCGTTCCTGTTGCTCCGGCGCTGATTCTTCAGTCACCATAAGTAACAGTGTCGGCTCATATTCGACTTTGCACGTGAGGTTCGCCTCTTCCCCCCTTTTTGGTGCTTTGCACTCGGATTTGTAATGGCTCATTGTTGTAGGGGAGGCCCCCACCTAAGCCCAGTAACCTGTTAGAAGGCTGTAAGGCCCAAAATGAGATATGTATAATGACATAAGTGCCCCCAAGGGGGATACTCAAATGTAAGGGTACTATTGTAAAAGCACTCTCCAAGAGAGTATATGAATACAATATTGGCCATAGGGGAAGACCTAAGCCATTACTCACCTAACTCTCCGCAGGACCGCAGCGCCTGTCGATCCAGGCGGCCGTTAGCGTACTCCGCCACCTCGCTCAAGGTGCGGAGCGTCTCCCACCGAGGAACGAAGTCGGAGACGCCAAGCCCTAAAGCCCCCGCGTCAGCACCTTCGGCAATAATTGGAGCACACACAGTCCCCTGTTCAATCAAGCCAGAGACCTCGCGGGCACCCCCATTGCTCGATTCTTATCCTCGTTTGAGAGACCTTGTCTCGCCTGATGTCAACGACGGAATAAGCGAGCAAATCGGAGAGAGTTTCGCGAAGTCGCGGGAGGAAAACGAACCACACCTACCTCCAGTACCCTCTACCGCGGTACTTCACCGGGCCACCACCTGGGTTGTGACCACCTCGCTGGCCTGAGGAGCAACAACCCCCTCGGCTTCAGTAACATCCCCGCTGGGTGCCAAAACCCTGGTCACTGGGCCTGCCACGCTGAACCAACCTCTCAAAGGCGGCGGTGACTGCACCCAACGGCGTTTCGCCCTCGTAGATGCAAGCGACGCTTTCGCGGTTGCCTTAGTGGCCACGGTAGCTGTCGTGAACGACAAGGCCGCGGTTGCCGCCGGAGGTGATGGGGCATCGTCTTCAAGACCAACGAGGCTCGGGCCCGTCGCCTCACCACCGTGTAGGGCCTCGTCGGGAATAGTGTGCCTTTCCGAACCCGTCGGTTTGAGCTCAGTGTCCGTCTCACCCCGCGTCTCCACAGTCTCGACCGGCAGCACGTCCGCTGGGCTGAAGATAGTGCTCTCCGATCGGACCTCGCATCGCAAAGACGGCGCCCCCACCTTCGCGCTGCTTGGCGTTTCCACAGGCACTGGGCGTTCCGGAACGGGAATTCCCAAGACCTCGCATACCCGGTTAATCCGCCCTTGCTTCGTCAAAGAAGTCGCAGGCTCACGGGCCTTGTGCTCCCTCGCCGTGTACGGCCCAAGAATCGCAACCACCACGCGCTCCGCATCTTCTAACCGGCGCACTGCACATAAAGGCAGAATGTCATACAAAAGGGTTGGCGACCGCCTAGGCGGCGCGTGGCCTGTGGCGGTGATACTTATAGGGTGCGGAAGGCTTATGGAGCAAAGATACTCCCGGGTGGATGCCGTCCTTCCGGTCGGGCCCCCGCCGCTCGTACTTCCAGTTACAGGAAAGCGGAGCTATCCCGTACATGGTGAACTCCTCAGCGAGGTCACGCATGCTGAACTGGAGGGCGATGCCAGCAAGTCTTCGCGCCTGTTGTTCGTCGCCGGGCCGAGGATTCACATCCGGACAATGGTTGAGGTCTAGATGCCCGTTTGTTGCCATGGGTGTTTTGATGGGTTTAGCTTCTTCCATTCCGAATCTTTTGAGTAGATCCTTCACATACTTTGTTTGGCTTATAAACGTCCCATCTTTAAGTTGTTTGATTTGAAGTCCAAGGAAGTAACTTAGCTCACCAATCATCGACATCTCGAATTCCCTAGACATCATTTCACCAAATTCTTTGCAAAAGTCTTGATTAGTAGAACCAAATATAATATCATCAACATATATTTGACATACAAAGAAATCATCTCCAATAATTTTTGTGAATAGAGTTGTATCTACTTTACCAATTTTAAAGCCTTTTGATACTAGAAAGTTACTGATAGCGCTCATACCAAGCTCTAGGAGCTTGCTTTAAACCATATAGTGCCTTTGACAATCTATACACATGATTAGAGTATTTAGCATCTTCAAATCCCGGGTTGTTCCACATATACTAATTCGAAATTGTACCATTGAGAAATGCACTTTTGACATCCATTTGAAACAATTTAATGTCAAAGCATGATGCAAAAGCAAGCAAGATTCTAATTGATTCAAGTCTAGCAAGGCGCAAAGTCTCATCATAATCTAAGCCCTCGACTTGAGTATAACCTTGAGCTACTAACCTTACTTTATTTCTTACCACAATTCCGTTCTCATCTTGTTTGTTCCGAAGACCCATTTTGTGCCAATGACATTGTGCTCCTTGGGTCTCTCCACCAAAGTCCAAACATCGTTTTGAGCAAAGTTATTCATCTCTTCATGCATAACATTTATCCAATCCGGTCATCTAATGCTTCTTCTACACGCTTAGGTTCAAGTGAAGATACAAAAGAATAGTGTTCACAAATGAAGCTACTCTAGAGCGAGTTTGAACACTCTTACTTACGTCACCCAATATTTGGTCAATTGGATGATCCTTGGCTATTGCATTGTGAATCTTGAACATATTTTGCGGTTGATCCTTTTCTTCATCTTCAATAACTTGAACATCGTTTATTGTGGAAGAAGAGGGTGGTTCCACTTGTCTAGATGAGCTTGGTGATGTTGGATCCTCTTTTGGCTTGATGTCTCCGATTTGCATGTTCTCCATTGCCTTGCGAAGACTTTCATCTCCTACATCATCCAAGTTCTCATGCTCTTCTTGAGAGCCGTTAGTTTCATCAAATTGAACATCACATGATTCTTCCACTAAACCCGAATTTTTATTAAAGACCCTATAGGCTTTACTATTTGAGGAATACCCTAAAAGGAAGCCTTCATCACATCGACTTTGAAATTTTGAGAGCCGAACACCTTTTCTTAGAATATAGCATTTGCAACCAAATACTCTAAAGTAAGAGATGTTCGGTCTCCTTCCAACAAGAAACTCATAGGAAGTCTTTTTCAAGAGTCGATGTAAGTAGAGGCGATTTATGGCATGACATGCGGTGTTAATAGCTTCCGCCCAAAACTTGTCGGAAGTATCATATTCATCAAGCATTGTCCTAGCCATTTCAATCAATGTTCGATTTGTCCTCTCTACAACTCCATTTTGCTCCGGAGTGTAGGTTGTGGAAAGTTTGTGTTTTATTCCAAGTTCATCACAAAAGTCTTCAACTTTTGTATTTTTGAACTCGGAACCATTGTCACTCCTAATTTTCTTTATTTTAAAATCAAATTCATTTTGAGCCCTTTTTGAAAAACTTTTGAAAATCCCGGAGGTTTCACTTTTGTCATTTAGGAAGAAGACCCATGTATATCTAGAGTAATCATCCACAATGACTAAACAATAGCTATTTCCTCCAATGCTCTTATAGGTTGTTGGCCCGAACAAATCCATATGTAAGAGCGCTAATGGCCTAGAGGTTGACATGATACTTTTGGAAGGATGAGAATTAGCGACTTGTTTTCCGGCTTGACAAGCACTACAAAGTCGATTTTTCTCAAACTTTACATCCTTCAAGCCAACCACTAAGTCATGCTTAAAAGCTTTTAAGTTGAATCATTCCCACATGACCTAGCCTTCTATGCCACAACCAACCCAAAGAATTTTTTGCAATTAAACAAGTTTTCAAACAAGACTCATTTGAAGAAAAATCTACCAAATAGAGATTCCCAAATCTAAATCCTTTGAAGACTAGTTCATTATTATTATCTTTTGAGATTATAACATTTTCTTTTGAGAATGAGCATGTTAAGCCTAGATCACATATTTGAGCAACGGATAGCAAGTTGAAATTTAATGATTCAACTAAAGATACATTAGAAATTGAAAGGTCGTTTGAGATAGCGATTTTACCCAATCCTAATACCTTTCCTTTGCTATTATCTCCAAATGTGATTTTGTCATTACTTCCATTCTCAAATGTGGTGAACATCTTCCGGTCTCTGGTCATATGTTGGTTGCAACCGCTATCCAACACCCAATGCCTTCCACCGGTTTTGTAGTTCACCTACAAAAGAAGATCAAGTTCTTTTAGGTACCCAAATTTGTTTGGCTCCTTGGAGGTTAGTGACCAAGGTCTTGGGTACCCAAATGGATTTCTTTTTAGCACCCAAAATCGAGATGCCAATGAAATGAGCAATAACATTTCCATTTGTGGATTTTCTAAGCATATAGCAAGAATCATATAAACCAATGGAATGCATGTTATTCTTACAACAATCATTTTGCATATGTCCAATACACCGGCATTTTGTGCAATACTTACCATTTTCCTTTACAAACCTTGGAGGCTTGTATACCGGTTTCTTACCCTTTTGGGGGGACATATCCAAGTCCCTCTTTGTTAAAAGAGCATCTTTGATCGCTTAGTAACTTATCAAGGGTTTACTTTCCCTTGTAAGCCCTCTCTAAACTTTTGTTTAATTTTAGCACTTGTTCTTTTAAATTTTTGTTTTCATTAGCAATGATATCATCATGAACAAGATTTAGAGCATTTCTAGAATCTACACTTGATGAACAAGGTATGGCAAGTAAATCATCACAACAAGTAGATATGCTAGACTTTGAAATTTCTATACTAGACTTTTCATTCAAGATATTGCAAGTGACTCCAATGCTAGTACTAGATTTGTGATTTTCTTGGAGAAGCAAATCATGAGCTTCCTTTAGCTCCTCATAAGAGTCTTTGAGAGAGGTGTGTTCTCTCTTTAAGACCTTAAACTTTGATTTTTCTTTTCCAAAAAATTCATTCAATTCAACTAGCATATTCATCAAGTCATCATATGAAGGCTCATCATCATCAAGCAAGTTTACCTTTTCTCCTTTAGCCATAAGGCATGTAGGAGTGGAGAATAGTGATGGAGCCTCCTTGATTGCAATGCCCACAAGCCCTTTCTTCTTGGGAGATTCGTCCTCGCTGAGTCGGAGTCCGAATACTCCTCTTGGAGTTCCACTCACCAATATGGGCTTCATTCTTGCCATCCTTGTGAAGCTTCTTGAAAAGCTTCTTCTTGCCGTTGTAGTTCTTCTTCTTTGATGACTTCTCATTGTCATCCTTCTTTGTTGGACATTGAGAGGCAATGTGCCCCTTCTCATCACATTCATAGCAACGAATGTTGCTAAACTTCTTGTTGGAGGAAGAATGCCATTTCTTGGTCTTCTCATGGTTTGTACTCCGAAATGGGCGTCTTCTCATGAACTTCTTCATTCTTCTTACTAGAAGCGCAAATTCTTCTTCGGAGTCCTCCTCATCATCTTCTTCGGATTCTTCACTCATTACCGCTTTAGCCTTGAAAGCGGTGATCTTCTTATTCTTGGAAGAAGATTGCTCCAAGAGTTCTTCCTTGTCTTTCTTGTAGAGCTCGTTGGTGATGAGGTTGCCCAACAATTGCGTTGGTGTCATTCTTGCCAACTCCGGTGAGTTGAGGAAGAGAGTCACCAACACTTCATATTTCTCCGGCAAGGCCCTAAGCATCTTTCGAACAATATCAAGATCAGAAAGGTTAGTTCCAAGGCCCTTAAGCTCATTCACAATGTTGTTGAGCCTTGAGTACATCTCATTGATGTCTTCATGGGGCAACATTGTGAATGTCTCATATTTGATCCTAAGCCGATGCAATTTAGCCTCCTTGACCGTGGATGTCCCTTCGTGTATTTCCGAAAGGGTAGTCCAAATAGCATGAGCCGTCTCAAGATTGCTCACCCTATTGAACTCATCCGCGTTCAAGGCTCCAAATAGAGCATTCATAGCTTGGGCGTCTAAATGAGCATTACGCCCGTCTTGATCCGTTGGGTGATCCGGATCAAGAGCCATAACGTAACCCTCATTTATGACTTTCCAAATTTGAGGACTCATGGCTTTTAAATAAATAGACATTCTAATTTTCCAATAAGCATAATTTGAGCCATCAAATAGAGGTGCCTTTCCTATTGCTATACCCTCACTAGCCATCCTTTTCTCTCTAGACGGTTAAGTCCAAATTTGAGAGACCAAGCTCTGATACCACTTGTAAGATCGAGGAGGCCGACTAGAGGGGCGGTGAATAGGAGGTTTTAAAATTTTCGTCTAATTCTAATTAGCAATTTTAAACTTGATGGATTGATAGAGCAAGATAACACTAACACTAGCACAAGTAATCGACTAAGAGCAATAACGAATGGTAGAGAACAACAATTGCTACTCTAACTAAGCAAGCAATCAAGTGATATGAATGAAGAGCGTTGCTTGAATGAAAATGATCACAAGAGAGCAAACCACAATTGACACGATTACTTTTTACCGTGGTGATCGGAGACTTGCCGGTCTCCCCTAGTCCACGTTGAGGTAAGCCCGAACGATCGGACCGGCTCCACGAATGAGCCTAAGCACCTCGATCACTATGGGATGCCCTTTCCTCTCCGGTAGGCGAGCTCCAAGCCTTCACAATCTTAGGGCCTTCTCACAATCTTCTTGAGAAGATCACGAAACTCCGCTAAGCCTTCTAGGTGCGGCAAGCACCAAGAGAATAGACCATCTGCGGCTTGATCTCACTCAAGTGCTCAATGGATCAACTAGAATGCAATGCACTTGAATTTTGGGTCAACTACCTCAAATAAATGCACAAGTGAGTGAATGAGGTGTGAGAGGTTGCACTAGGCTCAAATGTATTCAATGGATGTTCAACAACATGTCCAAGTTCGGTGGGGTGTATTTATACCTCACCAACCTCAAATAGCCGTTACAATAAACAATCCTCGAAAATTAGAAATCCGGACTACCGCAGTAAAACCGCGGTACTACTGGGACTCTAGTGACCGGTCGAACGGCTATGTCGAGAGTCGGCAACCGTTGGTCAATGAGTGCGGTACTACCACCGTTAAAAACGCGGTACTTCCGGACGCCCGAAGTTCCGCTCCAAGATCCGTACTTCCGATCTCAACGAGTCTAAGTCTTAATCTCGCGCTCTGGAAATAACGTTCGCACGGTATCCGGAACTTCCGCACATGCGGTAGTTCCGCAGTGAAACCGCGGTACTTCGTTTTGAGAGGCTAAGTTAAATTCGGGCGCTCGAATTAAAGTTCCGCTCGGGTGCGGTACTACCGCCATCCGTAGTTCCGCAGTCAACCCGCGGTACTTCCGTTTCCGAGAGGCTAAGTCCGAGTCCGGGCGCTCGAAAAAACGTTCGCTCGACGCCGGTATTACGGACTGCGGTAGTTCCGCCCAATACACACCGGAACTACGGATTTTCGACAATGCACAGATTTGAATTAATTTTAATTTCTAAGTGCATGCATGATCCTAAATTGATCCAAAGGGCACATTTGAACATGATCAAGCAATCACCATGATCCCTCTTAATAGTACGACGTCTATCCTATAATCCGGTCTTCCAACCTAACTCCAAGACCGGTAAAACAAAATAGATACCTAAACTATTTACCTTGTCGCCCTAGAGATCTTGAGTCTTCATGGGAAATTTTGTGAGCCTCTTTCTTTGCCATTTGAACTTATCCTTTCAAACACTTAATGCACACATTAGTCCCATATTCACATAAATTCATTAATTACCAAAACTAACATTTTTAGGGGCCTAGATGCTTTCAACCTCTCCTTCCATCTTCTTCAGTTGGCAGCGTGCGTCGTGCAGGATGGCGAACAAATCGGCGCTGGGACGGGTACCTTCCGTCCGCATCGCCCAAGTGAAGATGGCCAGCCGGACGATCGCATTCAGAGTCAGCTGTGCCAGCTCCAACCCATAGGCTCGCAGCACCTCGCGAACAAAAAGTGTCGACGGGATCCGGAGCCCGGCATCGAAGAACGCCACGAAGACGATTGCCTCCGATTCCCCTGAGTTCGGCTCCGTCTCGTCAGGCCCAGGCAAGCGAGCCCCGGCACGGTCCTCCAGCTTCTTCTCCCGAAGAAGGGTTCGAAGGGTCTCCTCCGTGACGCGACTCCGCGATACTCCGCCGGTGGTGGCGTCAGGCAACGCTGGCTCCACGATGATTGGTTTGCCTTTTGTCGCGCGGGACCAGGCGATACTCCACCGGTGGTGGCGTCAGGCAGCGCTGGCTCGACGAGGCGCTCCCGCTAAGATGGCGTGCGAGATCGTCTGGCGCGCGCCATCGCCACCGGACGGTCGTCGCGCGCAGCCATTTCTCCCCCCACTACGACGACGAGCAGGAGTGGATGCGGAAGCAGCAGCGGGGCGCGCAAGAAAACGGAGAGGAAAGCAAGGCACAAGCACAAGCAAGCAGGCAGCCAAGAGGAGCGTTTGCATGCCCATGGTGACACCTTATAAAGTCCCCCGTCTCCCCCCGCAAGCAGAAGACCAAACGGCAGAATTACAGCGGTTCGGCTACCCACGATCTGGCAGTGCAACCGCTGACAGCCGCGGCAGGCGGTGGTAGGTGGGCGATCAGCGCATGACGTGCCGATACGTTCCTGCCGCGTGTCCACTTTGCCTGGGGAAGAGGCGAACGGCCGCGGTCGTATGACCGCTGACATCACACGACGCTCCAATCACTGCCTGCTGCGCGCCCCTACCCAGCGCAAAGCAGATAGAACGGCCGCGACAGTCTGCCTCTGACAAGATAAGGGTCGGCGCGATTCCAGGCGTCATTAAAGCGCACTCCCAGGCCACGCAGCCACCTCTCCGCGTCGGCGCTACACCACACGGAGCACTCCCCGAACCTCAGTCGCTCAGGGCAGCCGCCCAAGCCCTACTTCGCGCCCACAAAGATCCGGGGCGCGAGGTATGTCACGCCCTGACTTCGGCCCCGTCGAGGCCGAAGGCCTCCCTAGTATCTTCGACCTCGCGGCCGCGCAACTCCGGGAGCGGAAGACACGCCGGCTCCCGCACCATCAGCATGAAGCAAGGTGTATTTAATCCATCCAGGGTCATAGGCCGATGGGACGGAGGGGGGCCAAAGGGCTCGGCAGTATAGCTTCGGCCCGTGAAGCCCTTCACCATGAGAGGCTCCTGTTGTAGGGGAGGCCCCCACCTAAGCCCAGTAGACCTGTTAGAAGGCTGTAAGACCCAAAATGGGACATGTATAATGACATAAGTGCCCCCAAGGGGGATACTCAAATGTAAGGGTACTATTATAAAAGCACTCTCCAAGAGGGTATATGAATACAATATCGGCCATAAGGGAAGACCTAAGCCATTACTCACCTAACTCTCCACTACCATACCCTCTCTCTGTTTGGCCTGTAGCCACAACACCCATCTTTTCACAATTAAAACATCGGATGTGGCTTTTGTCACGGCCACTGCCGCTGAAGCTGATCATCTCGTCTTTGCTTGGCATTCCGCCGCCACCGCTTCTGCCGCGCTCTCTGCCTTGCTTCTTCTATCTTGCCTCCCACTCGGCCTGAGTGAGCAAGAGTTGGCTATCGTCGTTGCTGCTTCCGCCAGACGTGCGTGTGCACGTCCGTTCTTCATACGCCTTCAGTCGTCCCACCGCTTCCTCGAACAACATCGTCTTGATGTCGCAGAATTGTTCAATCCCGGCTATTATGCTCAGAAAGCGATTTGGCATAGTGTCGAACAACTTCTTGACCATCGCGGCATCTTCTAGTGTTGCTCTGAGGTTTGCATACTTGATGGACATGGCGTTGAGCCTTCCAGCGTACTGGTCCAAGCTCTCTCCCTCCTGCATGCACATGGCGTCGAAGTCGCTCTTCAACGTCTGCAGTCGTGCGTCCTTGACGCGATCTGCGCCAATGAACCGAGTTTTGAGGCAGCCCCAGACTTCCTTCGCCGTTTTCTTCCTGGCCACCTGCATCAAGAGGTCTTCCAACGCTTGGAGAAGATGCGACCTTGCCTTCTTGTCCTTCTTCGCGTCGACGACCTCCCTGGCCGCCGGCTCGATCGCTTCCCAGACTCCTTGATCTTCCATCATTGCTTGCACCCGGATCACCCAACTAGTGTAGTTGGTCGCCGTGAGCTGCGGGTAGATAAACATCCCACCGCCGCTCTCTCGCGCCGCCTCGCCATGGACAATGATTGACATTGATCTGAATGTTGAACCGTAGCTCTGATACCAGATTGTGGGAAATATAACTTCAGACCAACATCTTCGTACCAGAGACAGCAAACTCGCTGCAGCCTGGCGGTCAGACCGGAGGGACTCCTGCGGTCAGACCGGGATATCAACAGCGGTCAGACCGGGAGGCAGTGGTCGCACCGAGCGATGAACGGCGGTCGGACCGGAATTACTGTAGCACATACAGAACAATTCATAATTGGCCACCACAAGATGCAAGACAATGTTTTGGTTGGGGCACTTTAGCTCCCCGTTTTCTCCTCATTATATAGTATCAGCAATACAAGAAATATGGCAAGTACTAACTCTATACAAGTAGGAATTCTAAACGGACTAGGAATCAAAATCCTATTCGGATACAAAACTGACTTGGAAACTAACTCCTGCTTCCAGATGGTTTTCTTCTACCGTTGCCAATTGGAATTCTTATTTCCTTTTCCAGATGGGATGCTCAGGGTTAATTCCTCCAACATACAGTCGGTCAACCAAGAACTCGGCCATGGATAGTCGAACTGACACCATTGACTTCACGGAGCGAGCATACGGCCAGGGAAAATCAAATAGCGGCGGCAGACCAATTTGATCGCTAACTCTAGCTAGAAGTCTATAGAATAGCAGCCAGAATCGGCTTTCATCCGACTATCCGAGTGGTCATCCTTGTAGGGGTGGAAAATGGTAACGGATAATTCGTTTTATCCGATATTCGCATTCGGAAAAACGTGAATGTGGTAAGCAAAAATCCGTATTCGAAAATGTTCGTATTCGTATTTGACAATATTCGTATCCGTATTTGAAAATATTCGTATTCGCATTCGTATTCGAGAATATTCGTATTCGTATTCGTATTCGAGAATATTCGTATTCTTCGAGAACATTCATATTCGCATTCGTATTCGACAATATTTGTATTTGAGAATATTCGTATTATCGGGCGTTCGGACCCATGGCGCAGTGGCACAGGCCCGATTTGGCGGGCACTAAAGCCTAAAGGCGCCAAGGCGCGTGCCAATTGCCAAGGCGGGAGTCACACGCGCGGGAGTCACGCCTCACGCGCGGGCGCGCGGCGCGGGACGGCGGGAGTCGCGATTCGGTCAACACTGACTCAACCAACTAGGCGACTCCCGACTCCCGAGTGCGACTGGGCGAGTGGCGACCTCAGTGACCTAGCGGGTTCTCTCCAAGAAAACGCAGCCCAGGAAGCAACAGCCTAATCCGGTAATCCCCCAAGAACTACTCCTGTACTCCAAAACTAGTGGGTTTACTCCCCAATTTCTAGGAGATTTTTCCGAGTAAATCAGCGATGGAGCAGCAAATTTGTAAGCATTCTCTTCCTCCTCTCCATCCGTCTGTGCTTTTAGGGGATTTTTGCCTTTTTGGTGTCTTGTGGACTCAGATGGAGTCCGTTCCTCCTATAAATCTGGATCCTAGTGCTAAATCGTGTGGCTCAGTCCTCACTCCTCAGGCTCTCCGCTCTCAGGCCTCAGCCGAGAGTTGGTGTGTGGCGAGTGGCGACTGCCTGGCGACGGCGAGTCCCGAGCGTCCGAGCGGCGACCGGCGAGCGAGAGCCAGCTCCTCAGTCAGTCAGTCCTCACTCCTCAGTCAGTTCCTCACTCCACTCCGTGTCTCCGTCACAGCGTCAAGAGCCAAAAGCGGAAGAGGCGAAGAGCCAAGACCTCAACTAGTACTGGACTACTGGTACACTCCAGTCCTCAATCCTCATTTGATCATTTCGCTCAAGTGTCTTGATTTCTGTTGTTGTTGCTTGAATGGTGCTGATAATACATCTCTGAATCGATGATAACCTGTGGGATCTGTGCTTGCCCAAATACCTTACATGTCTGTCGTGCTTTATATGGGTGTCACTTCGTCTTTGGTGGATGTTTTGCAGAAGACTGTCGAGTGTCGGATTGTCCGGGACTCTTTCAGGGGACATTCAATCTTTGTCTGAATTGCAGTACTTGTATATAATTTCTTCTCTACTGTAGTTTCAGCACTTTATATCGCTCGACTTTCTTAAAAAAAAAGAAGCAAAAGAACACTTTTAGGAAAACATATTACTCAATCACGAATTTGGCTTCTTTTCTGTTCGACTAAATTGGTATTTTCACCAAAGTTTAATCAAGAACTTCAGAATCAGGTCTAAACATGCATATAATTTGAATTTCACATGGCATGCAAACTTATGAGGTATTTGTTTCCTTTTGTTTTAGGGACTTATCCTACAACATCATCATCATCATATAATCAAGAAAAGCTCCCTGCTGTAAACTGTTTATAGTTTTCTATTTGTTACTGTAATCATCATCTAATATTCCCACTTTACAGATAGCAGGTGAACTGTTGGACCTGGTTGGCGATGCTGCCTTTGAAATGGTCCAAGATCTTCTTCTGGTAAGAGAGATAGATCTTGTTATTTTCTATGTACAGTGTAGTTTGCATATAGTTATTCTTACATAAAACAGTGATCAGATAACTAAAAGGAAGAATTTGGGAGTAAAGAAAGAATTTGGGGGTAACCTGTAATTGTTATAACTTTTATTGATGTTCAACTGGATGTTACACCTCTTAGTCCTTCATCCTTGCAACTTATTTATGGCATATAAACATGACATACTCCAGGACTCAATTACCAGTACAAATCACACGATAATATTATAAAAACCTACTAATTGACTGCATGCCCAAAGGCTTCAATCTGGCCAAAATTCAGGTATCAAACTGTCCAGGGGAGAAACCAGAACATTTGATGAAATTTGAAATGTCAAAATTTGAGTTTAAAACCGCTAATCGGAAAAACCGCTAAATTCAAAATTTGACATTTGATGAAATTTGAAATGTCAAAATTTGAATTTAAAACCGCTAATCGGAAAAACCGCTAAATTCAAAATTTGACATTTGATGAAATTTGAACTGTCAAAATTTGAATTTAAAACCGCTAATTGGAAAAACCGGTCGATTACGACATTCGTAGGAGGATATTCGTATTCGACCGAATTAAGCATATATCCGATTCGAATTCGTATTTGTTACGACATTCGATTCGTATTCGCATTCGAGAATGTTCGAATTCGTATCCGTATCCGTTTTAAAAACATGAATTCGTATTCGTATTTGAGACTATTCGACCGTATCCGATCCGTTTCCACCCCTACATCCTTGTGCCATTATTTTTCTCCAATCTCCACTATTCCGTGGACCATTTGAATAATAGTCACAAAACACCCCAAATTTCAACTGTCCTTGAACTTTCTCTTGAATTCGGTTTGAATTTAACAATAGTCGCTAACTCTAGCAAAACGACCTTGACCTCTCATTTTTTTTAGCCAGAGAGCATATATTCGATTTGCTAGCTGTTCATCTGATTGCTTAAAAGGAAATAGTCAGTCCAAGTTTGAAGGGACCTTCTAGAATTCCCAGCAGGAAGCTCTTTTTTTTGTGTGTACATATAAAGTTGTGTGGACTAAACAAAACATGGCGTGGGGCAGGGGGCGGATCCAGCATACAATGATTGGGGTCAAGTGACCCCAATGCCATCTAGCTTTACACATGAACAGTGGTATTACAAAGTATCATTACTAATTCGTGCTTACAGTGATCTTAATGTGCCTATGGTGACCCTAATGACTTTTTTTCTTGCTCTGCCCCTGATGTGGGGTTACTCATTTATGGATTTTGCATGATTTAACCACAGGATATTCCTCTCTCTCTCTAAAAAAAAGCTTAATTTCAATTACACATCATTGAGGTTACAATCACGAACGAGACAATTAACAAGAAAATCTTGCGCAGCTGAATTGATCAACTCCTCTTACCATCAAGACAAAAATAAATATAGCAATATCACACATGAACGGTAGCATCTCTATTGTAAAAATTCTTGCTTTTCCTGCCACCCTCTAAATAATGACTTGATCAAAACCAGAGGGGAAAAAGAGAAAAACAAAATAACGGTATATCGTTCCATTAAACAACGATGGTATACATCTCTATTGTTCAATCTCTCTCTCGCTCCTGCTACCATTCGATCTCTCTCCCTCCCACTCCCTCTATCTCTCTTTTCTCTCTTTCTAGCCATGGCGCCGCCACGTACCGCCATCCCCGACAGCGGCGTTGTCGGATCCAATTGTCCTCTAGCGGGGGCGAGGTCGACTAGCTGCCCGAGCTCCAACCCCAATCGTCATCGAGGCCATCGCCACCAGATCCATCGTCTTCGCCCACTGCGCTACCACATATCAACATCCCCGACTGTAGTGCTGCCAGATTCAGTCATCTCCCGACGGGGGTGAAGTTGACTAGCTACCCGAGCTCTAGCCCTGACGGTATGCCCCTCGCTCCAGTGCTCTAGCTCTCTCTCCCTACTTCTTGAACTCCGATGAGAGGAGCGGTAGTGCCACGGCCACCGACAGATTCACCACGCCCCCTCCCCGATGTAGAGGGAGGCTGAAGAGGTGGTGGTCTGATGGTGGGTTATGGTATACTGAATATTAGGTTGTGCGGGACGGGGACGGCGGGAGAGGGGGAGAATGCGGCGAGGTCTCTGCCAACAGTCGGCAGAGAAGGGGTGCAGAGCTACAGCCAGCGCCAAGAAAAAAAGCAGAGAGGAGGAGCGGCGGAGGAGGAGAGAGAGGGAGGAGAGATAAAATTTAGTGAAACTCTATACCATTAGGAATATTCCTAACGGTACAGGGTCCTCCACCAGCTCAAACCAGCTCAAAGAAAACACAAACTTGCAACTAACTCGGCCCTTGCAGACACGCACATAGGCGACTTGCGCTGACGGTGGCAACATATAAGAATCTCTCAACAGCAGCAAGAAGACTATCTACGGAAATCTCTAATTGCACGCTCATTTGAATTCAACCGAACAATCAATTGGTTATACTAGTTTAATTAGTTTGTCTTTTGTGAACAACTTAATTACTGTTTTCCAAATTTATGTTCTTGTACTGTGTCCGGTACATCCCCTCTTTAATTTGGCCCCATGCTTGCTCGTAGTACCTAACGTCCAGAGACCACGATAGAGTGGACACACACACCCCTTAATTTCGAAAACAATGTTAGAAATAAGTCCCGGATGTTGATCGATCACCTTACTTATTCCTAATTCATGCAAGATGGTTACATTCGTACATGTACCAGGTTGAATTACATTCCTCCTAATGTCGAGACTTTTTACGGTGCTTGGATGTCATGGTAACCGGATGTTGAGCGAGACTTTGAAACACAAATAAACCATGGTTACCAGTTGGAAGTCTAGATCTTAGCGTTTTTGGCAGCGACAACCAAAAGTAGTTGATTAAATGGCCGATGGCAGCAGAAGGCAACGGCGCCAAAGCCATGCATGCATTGCAGGGACATCGATTGGTGCATTACATATTTACATAGTAATCGAGTAATTTACAAGGTCAAAATGACATGAACTCCGCAAGGCCTCTCCGATGTTTCGTGTGTGGTTGATTTAATCGTGGTTGTCCATGGCAGAATTAAAAGGGAGAAGAAGACGAGTTAGGCATCTGGAGCAATCCAAATGGCATGGGCCACTTAATGGCAGAATTAAAGGGAGGAAGTGCAAATAAAAATCTTGGCAACCAACGTGGTCAAGGGCTTTGACGATTTAGATTTTGGAGTAGTTAATAGTTATCAACCATAACATTGTTTAAAAAAAATCATATACCTAAGTTGCTCTATAGTTAATCGGCGGTTGATATTTTTAAGTGCTAGTACCTCCACCTTCCAAGCACCGTAGAAGCTAATCGCTACATATCAAACGATTCAAAGAACTTCAGAAACAACTGAAATACATACTAGCACACATGATTTCCAAAGTTGATCAATGCTGTGCAAAGTGCCACTGCAACAGTGCAATCACACTCACATCAATTGTTGCAACGTGCAAACACAGTCAGACTCAGCCTGGAAATGACTTGTAAGGCCCCCATTTCTTGAGTCATTAGGTCTTCTCACAACGGCTCAATATTCAGCTATGAGGTACTATAATTAAATGTACATCATATCAACACAAGTTTATTCTATGAAATTCAAGTCTTTTTCACAGTGGGACGTACGGCACAAAGTTATAGTACAATACAAAAGAAACATCATAGGCGTGCCTAAGCGAGGATAAGTCCTAAAACCAGATAACGTCTACTCTGTAGGAATCCTTGAAGTCCTCTTCCAAGGGTTCCTCATTTTCTTCCCAAGCTTCATCTATTGATATTTTAACGAGTATAACTGTACTCAACAAGTCATATGGAGAGCACAATTTAACTATTTGCTATGATTCTCAAGAAACAAGAATTTAATGGTTTTATTAAGGTATTTATGGATGTAATTTTATCAGTAAACAGTCATAAAATAACCAAGCATTAACTTTTTTTTTTAAAGGAAATGGGCTTCAACAAGTTGATTACCGGATTAAAACCTTGTGAAAGCTACTTATGCCTTGCTATTAGAATCACCTATTAAACACAGTTTCATTTATCGAAAGCACAACGTATTCGAATACTATTTGAAATTTTAACTCTGCAAAGTTATCTAGCTTTACTCATAAAATTTCTTAAAACCTCGTGACTGAGTTGAGAAAACAAAATCTTTCATTGCTCTCCTCTTTTTATAGCTTCTACCCAGTAGGACTAGGCCACACACAGTCGACATTTCACTGGCAAACGCAGAAAGCACTTCCCGACTCTGTGTACTCCAACCATTGTTAAGTATACTTTTACTGCTTCCATACCACCCCTTTTATACGCGGGTCATTCCACTTCTGGAGTGCCAATACCCTGTAGATATTCAATTGATTCACACAGTTACTAGACCAGATTTAATAAGTCAAAACTTGTGGTTAAGCGATCACTATATTCTTTACTTAATATAAGGTTCTAGTTATTACTTTTTACCAATGAGGCAACCATCCACAAGCCAATTCAGTGCACCACGTACGACACTGACAACAATCCAACCCAAACCTTACCCCTATGGTAAGGTGGTGGACTTTAACCATCTCGTAGCTTTCCACAATGTATCCTCAACCCTAATATCATTTTTTAATTCTATCGGCAAAATGCCGAATCTCTTAGTAGTGTAAAGCATTTGAGTTCTTAGTCTATCATGGAATATTTTATAATAATGTATTATTATTAAGTCTTGTCAAGGTGAATATGGCCATCAAGTAAAATATGGCTTTTCTAGTGTTAGGATATAGCTAAATTATCATGTTATTTGAAACAACAATTTTAAACAAATAGCAATGAGTACATAAAGAATAATGAAAGTACTGATAATTAAATAATTAAAGGATGTAGGTTAAACTTGGTCAAAACAGGTGACTTGCCTTGCTGTTCAAAGTCTTCGACTTGCTCTAAATCTTCTGGATCTTGATATATTTCTAGGACTGATTGCTCAGCGAAATCATGTGCTAGCGTAAATAAAAACAAGTAATTAATTCCGCACTCAAAAGAATATGAGCTAGGAAAAATAAAATAAAAAGAAATAAAGATGGGTTTGGGTTTTGTTAGAGACTAGGTTGGTGAAACGGAGCTAGGAATGGTTTAAATGGGCTCAAAACAATCAAAATGGGTATATATATTTAATGGGTTTTAGTCAACAGTAACGGTCGAGTTTGGGTTAAACAGTAATGGGTATATACTATTTACAACAGTTTGGGCTTGAAACAATATCAGGTTAGGTGTTGAACGTTAGTGGACTGGGTCTTATGAACAATGTTATATAGTATTGGCTAAGCTCGTGGGATGGCTCGGTTGGATTTGAGTTTTTGGGCCGCTACTGTGCAGCCCACGGCCTGCTCAGTATAGTTATATTCTTCCTCCCGTCGCTATAGTGCTCCTGAGCAGCAAGATAGTAATGGTGAGCAATTACAGCACCAGCAAGGGTCTCCGATGGCAACTAAGCACACGGTGGGGTTTTAGAGAGTGAGAATATTCCATTTTTGGGCTTGGTGGCGGTCGGGGCTTGCCATAGACGGCTGGTTGTGAAGGGAACTCCATGGAGCTTTCCCATGGCACATCGGCACTTCGAGGGCTAAGCGGTGAAGGCAAGAGAGGTTTGAGCATCTCGAGGGCATGGGAAAGGCTATAGCAGCAATGGTTTGGGCTCTAGGGCTTCCAAAGAGGCTATCCACGATGGTTTGGCCAGGTGGAGGAGCTAGTCATCGGTGAGGTAGGGGGCTAGAGAAGCTAAGGTGAGGCTTCGAAGGTGTTCATGGAGTCATGGTGGAGCTACAGACAGAAGCAATTGAGTAATGATGGGGATTTAAACTGAGATTGATATTTGGGGCTTACCGGGATGTGTGGTGACGACGGCAAGCTAATGGCTGGCAAGGAAAGTGGGGAGGCTAGGGGGTTGCATTTGGCACCAATGTTGAAGAATGGGGTGCTCGCGGGCTTTATAGCTGAGGCAAGGCGGTTGGGACCGGTAGGGGCTTTGCTTGGGAGGCGGCGTATGGCCGGAGCGAGAGGGTGCACTGGCAGGGTTGGCAGAAGGCATGGCACCTCTACCTCAGTGTCTCCTCAATCGGCGAGTTGTGGCAGTCAAACATGCAGCACGGTTTATGTCGGCCGTGAGAGCTCTCTCGGTGGCAGCAGCGAATTCCATCTTGGCTACTTTGGCGCACGGTCAAGGCTCATTTTAAGGGTGGTGTTAGAGCCTGGTGAGCAGAGGTACGGCCTTGGCAGGGTGTGCAGCAGCGAGCAAGGTCTTGGCGGTGGTGAACAGGGAGGAGCCGGGTGGAGGGGAGGAAATAGGGGTGGCGGCATATTTTGGGAGGGCGCCAAGGATGGGAGGAAGCATGAGCCCAAATGAGGAAGGCGCATTTAGATGAAAAACCTTCAAATTGGGAACGTTTCAAATTCAAACCGAATTCAAGAGAAAGTTCAAGGACAGTTGAAATTTGGGGTGTTTTACGACTATTGTTCAAATGGTCCACGGAATAGATCAGAAAATCCATGCATGCATGAGGATGGAAGTGAAGCAAGAAGATCTTTTATTGTTTCTAAAAAAAAGATCTTTTATCCTTGTGCCTCCTGCCTTCCTGGTCCAGGGGGTGCAAGTGCAACAAGTGCAGAACAAGATAAACACCACGCTTCAGGCAAGTGGCGTCGGCGAATGGAAAGCCACAGTGCTGTCACTCTGTCACTCTCCACTCATCAGCACAAGGGCAGTACTATGAGGTAAGGACATTAATAATGCACAACTAGTGCCCGGCATGCGCAGGAGTCACTTGCGTAGATGAACTGGTGCAATCAATTTCAAGCCGAATTGAGGTCGGCTAGATGCGAGTGCGATGTGCATATTCCCAAAAAAAAAAAAACCTGGGACCTGAAGTAGTGAAGGAAGCACAGCTGACTGTGTCGATTCAGCCTGTAAAATCAGCCGAAATGATGCTTGGATTTGCTTCGTGCAACACTCACAAAGCTGCCCTCGAAGTCCATGAAGAAGGGAAAAGATGTCAGAGATCGATGTGAATGCGGTGAGCGTTAGTGGGCTAGATCATTCCTCCACCATCGACACCATGTACGCATGTTGGCATGCAATTTTCTGGGTTCGAAATGGACAGCAGACGATGAGCATTTGTGCCGCGCTGTCTGGCGCACTCATAGTGGCAGGCCGACTAGACTTTACGTACACCGCGCTTTCCGCCCCAGCCACGCACATCCAGTGCACGAGCAACACATCTATCTAGTGTCCAGGAGACCGAAAGCAAGATCAATCGATCAACGGCGTCAAAAATCGGTGTTGGTAGGTAGATCTTATTTAACACGAGAAAAAGATCCAACGTGTATCCACAATGGTGGATGAGTTTGGCCATATATTTTTTACTTTCCAGCTGCTTTTAATTTTTATCTTTTCTCAGTGATCACTATTCATTAGACTGATAAATTATAATCAAAAGCTAAAAGTCACAGCCTAAAAGATCAGAGCTCTTTTACGGTACTCCAAAATAAATATGAATTGTCTATTCTTTTTTATCCAATGAATTAGATTAGTTATGATTTAGTTATACTACTACCAACAATACTAGCAGTAGAATCCTGAGAGGGGTAAACTTGTAAAGGAAATGCATGGTGTAAGAGTAATTTCCATAAGCGCTGTGCTAGCGCGTATATGAGAGACGGCGACGGCGGTGTAGGGAATGGGTGAGAGGCTGGGGCAATGGCGATGGAAAAGATTAATAATAAGTTTAGAGAAAAAGTTTATAATATCCTTACAAAAAATTAGATTTATAAACAAATCTATTATGCCCTCACAAATCAATTATCAGATTTAATTTCTACTAATACCCTTTTACTATCAATAGAATATACCATATAAATTCCCAAAGAACATGCCCAAATTTGTCTTGTGCATTGTTTATACAGAAAGAGATGGTCAGGTGCATCATCATCTGTACATGACAAGAAAATATCAATTTTTTTAAATAATCTATATTTAATTTTGAATTACAATAATATACTTATGTTTTTTTATTTTACAGTAATATCCATCTATTGCTTCACTATTCAGCGGCTTGGACTAGTCGTCCAATGATCAAGCGACACGTGGCCAAGTCGCTCAACCGTTGAGCGATTCATCCTTTAGTCGCCCAACTGTTAGGTGACTAATACTAGTTGCTCAACGGTGGAGCGACTACTTGTTACTAGCTCGTCCATTTCTCTTTGACCCGACCCCTCACAATCTCTCTTACCATTTCTCTGGGAAGAGAGCAAGACAAGCTTGAGAGAGGAGAAAAAAGAGGGAGAGAAGGAGAGAAGTGAAGAGGGGAGAAGGTTGCGAGGAGAGGAAAAGCAGAGGAGCTCGGGAGAGGGAGAAAAGGAGAGGGGAAGTGAAGAGAGGAAGAAGGTCACGAGAGGGGGAGAAGTAGGAGAGGGAGTGAAGGAGAGGAGCTCGAGAGAGAGGAGAGGAGCTCGTGAGGTAAGAGAGAAAGACAAAGGAAGCTCGTTGATAAAAAAAGTCTTTACGTGAAGGTAATAGTCTTATTTATTCTTGTTCTCATCTGTATATACACAACATGTTGCTATTTATTGGTTTAGCATGTATTTAGTGAATGCATGTTGACAAATGGTAATATTTGCAGTAAGAAATCAGTCATATCCACCGTTGATCGACTTGGTCAAGTCGCTCAACGGTAGAGTGAGAGATAGGCATTACTGTAAAAAAACACAGGTATATTACTATAATTTAAAATAAAAATAGATTATTTAAAAAATTCAGAAAATATCGGTACATGACTGTCACGATCAACTTTCGCTTACTCATGATTTCCATTCCATCTAAATCTAATGATTCTTAATCAACATCGGCTTGATGTACCGAGGTAACCAGTAGTGTCCGCCTACTGTTTTTTCTTTAGTAGTGGTTCCAATAGGCCGTAAATTGTATATTGATCCGACGATTCGACTTCACCGACTCCATAGTTGACTCGAGTTACTACATGGAAGCGCCTGTCACATTACCTTGGACTTTAGCTATCTATGGAAACAAAATATTTTGGATATATTCATACGTATATACATACATATAGATAGATGGCAAGATCTTTAGTAGATTTTGTATAAGCCATCTGTTTTAATGCTCCTTCCATCTTTGTAATACATAGCCAAAATCAGCAGTTTATCTCTCTTAATTTCAACCGTTAATTTCCGAGCTTTCAATCAACAGAGTTGCACGGGTTAGGCTTAATTTAATTCAACTGCCAACAGCACGCACCTATCAAAACGGCCACCCTATGACTTGTAATCTTGTCACCCACAAATATTCCATCATCATCCCGCCATTAATACGCTCACAAATACGTGTATTTCGGGCGCAAATCCACTCTGCGACCGTTGATCTTCTCGCCACCTATGTATGGTCACCCAGCCATCCATTAGCGAACAAAATTAGTCAAATCTGAAACAATTAATCGCATCAATCAGGCATGTTAGAGTGACGAATAATTAATTAAGTTAATGAATCAAACCGTCCCGACCGGCTTGTTTGACTTGCCCACCGGCTCGGCGCTACAAATACCCGCGAAACGGCGGGCGCAGCGACGCAGAAGCGCACGAGAGAAGCCATCCGAAAACGGAGCAAAAGAAAGGGAGGGACCAAGAAGAAGGCAGAGTCGCGGTCGAGGCCGATGGGCGTGAGCCTTGCGCAGGCGGTGGCGTCGCTGATGGGCACGTGCGCGAGGCGGCTCTCGCGGGCGGCGCGGCGGCTGCACCTGCGGCCGCGGCCGGGGCTCGCGGCGTCCTTCTCGTCGCGCGCCATCGTGCCGTTCCTCGGGGGCGGCGGCGGCGGCATCAAGAAGGCGCTGTCGTCGTCGTCGTCTTCCAAGTCGAAGGGGAGGAGGAAGGCGGGGGCGGCGGAGGGGGAGGGGAGCTTTGAGGCGGAGGACGGGCTGTGGAGAAAGGAGATACTGATGGGGGAGCGGTGCCAGCCGCTGGACTTCTCCGGGGTCATCTACTACGACGCCGAGGGGCGCCGCCTCGCGCAGGCGCCGCCGCCGCGCTCGCCCCTGCGCAGCCCGCTGCCAGCGTCTATCAAGCTCGCCGCCAACGCCGGAGGCTACTAGACAGCCCCTGTTCTTGCAGAGCACTTCGCTCAACTTTTGAAGCCATGGCGCCGTCCTCTGTTTCACTAGTGTATATAGTACATGGTTTTCTTTGCTGCTCTAATTCTATTTTCTTCTCCTTTTATTTCCTTCGTAATAATAGGTCTTTGATTTTAATTTATTTCTCCTTTGGCGTGAGTAGTGAGTACCATGTAACAGGGTTTATCGAAGCTTAGCTTGCTGTACGTTCTCCAGAAGTTGGCGCCTCTTATACAGTTTCTTGCTTGAATCGATTGGATCCCTTGGTTTTCTTGCGTTCTTCCGCATGTAAGGTTCTATCAACTTATGGCCGGAACCGGAAGGAGTAGCGAGGAGGATGAATTTTTATGGCAAGATTATTACTTGCTACTAGTATTTTGCAGCACTTAGAGGTCACGAGAATCGACAAGGATAAAACCATGGCTGATAGGTGGCTGTTTATCTTTTTCGGTAGTACAAATTACATGGAGTTTTAGGTTCCGTGTCGTCAAAGTCTATATAGCCCTTTTACCGACTCAAAACTTAATTGCACGCTGATCAGTCACAACTCACAAAAGATACTGCTCTCCCTGTACTTATTTTTAGAGGATCCTCTCTTGAACAAATCTTTTTGTACAGACTAAAGATGCATGGCTAGATAATATATAATACATCTATATTAAAACTAGCTGGATTTCTGTGCAACTCCACGACTAGGTAATATAATACATCCATATTTGAAAATAGACTTGCGTTACAAATCTACAATGCTAATTCTTATAATTGAAATAGATGTGTTCCTTAAACAACAGTAACATTTGTAATATATGTCTAATTAATCCACATTTTTGTAATTAAACCCACCACAATTGGTGGCATAGGTTTTTTTAATAACATGAAAAATTTTAGCCATTAAAAACAAACATGTTGGTTTTTTCCCCTATGTTTTAATAATATAATGTATCCCAAGTTGCTATGAACTGACCTGACCAAATCGAAGGGCAGCTCAAGTTTCCTCCTCTTTTTTTTCTTCTTTTTCGAAAAGAGAGGAGCTTAGCTTACTGGAAGAGTTGGTTGACACTTGACATAGCGGTTCGATCGGGTGGAACTACCCACTGTGCGTTGGGAATGTTTGCTGTGGTCAACAGGCTCAAGCAAACTGTCCAACATCTGAGACCCGAAATTATTAGCGTACTAGCATAACTTTTTCCCGACATGGTTCAACTACAACCAAAATTTTCTGAGAGCAAAATAAATTTTAACTGCAGCCAAGTAAAAAAATGATTTTGATATAGGCCTGATTACTAGTATTTTTCAAGAAACCCGTCACACACACTCTCTCTCTAAGAAAAAACCCCAAACTCTTGTGATGCCTGCAGCTATTTTTTATTCCCAGAGTAGGCATCGACATCGCAGTTAAGCTCAACAGCACATATTGACCTGTGAACAGTGGTTATATGGTGAGCGTTGCAGTCGGATATTACACCGATGGAGCAAATAATTCCGGCCGGGGAAAAGGATGGCGCCACCACCGCGAATGATCTCGCATCGCGTCATCACCATTCACCAACCGTCTCGCTGTCACCCCCCGGTACGACGGACGCCACGGGCAGCCCAGCTTTTGCCTGCTGGGGCTTCCAGGCCGCGGCCGAGGGGCGGGAAATTTAACTTTTTGCCATTCTTAAGAATGCCACCTATTCAAATATCATTCTCTTCGTTGCATTCAACAATTTGCCACTTTTAATATGTGGTTGACTAATTTTTTGCCACTTTCGAACCCACGAAGCGCCATGTCAGCGCCTCCCGCCCGCCGCCCGCCATGTCGGCGTCTCTCCTCGCTTCGCCGGCGGCGCGGCGCCTGCGCCTCGCCCGTCGCGCCTCGCGCTGCGCGGCGCCGCCTCCGTCTCAGCGCCGCCGCGCGCGCTCGTGATCTCCGACGGCACGGGGACGGAGGCGGAGGCGGCGCCGGCGAGCGGGGAGGCGCTGACATGGCGCTTCGTGGGCTCGAAAGTGGTAAAAAATTAATCAACCACATGTTAAGAGAGACAAATTGTTGAATGCAATGAAGAGGATGGTATTTGAATAGGTTGCATTTTTAAAGGTGACAAAAAGTTAAATTTCCCGCGGCGGAGACGTCAGGAGCAAGAGCGAAATGGAAAGCTATTGAAGAACAACGTTAAATGAGCAGCAGCTACCTAACATTCACGCCTTCCGCCTCCAAAATCATCAAGGCTAAGGCACGATGCGTTCATATCCATGGAATGCTGAAGAAGACTGCTCGTGGAAACAAAAACCTCAAATCACATGCTAAATTATGCTGAAAAGGAAGGAATTAATACAAGAGGTCGCAAACTAGCACAAGAGGTTCGGTTCGGTTCAGTTCACTACCACAGGCACAAGAACAACTGTACAGGCACACGAATGGACGTATTTACAGTGGCACGCATGCATCAAACCAACTTTCCAAGACGAAACCGAGCACACATGTGTACAGATCGACTCGTGCGACTCACACGTCTCGCGGTGTCATGTCACGGCCACAACCTGCAGCACACGGGCTTGTCGCTCGCTGCCTTGCCCTGCTGCCGCTTCTTGCCGCCGCCCTTCCGCTTGGGCACGGTCACCGTGAGCACGCCGTCCGCCATGCCCGCCCTCACCTCGTCCGCGCCCGCGTCCTCCGGCAGCCGGAACTGCGTCACGAACGCGCGCCTCCCCGCGCCGGCTGCCCTCTCCCTGCAGTGCCACCACACGGCGTCGCCGGACTTCCCCTCCTCGTCCGCGCCGTCGTCCTTGACGTCCTCCTGTTTGCCGCCGCGGACGCGCAGGATCCGGCCGTCCACCACCTCGACGGCCACCTGCTCCTTGGGCAGCCCCGGGAGGTCCATCTTGAACACGTGCGCGTCCGGCGTCTCCTTCCAGTCCATCGGCGGCCGTGCGCCGCCGACGCCGGCGGCGTCGGAGAAGAACCTGTCGAGCAGCATGTGAGAGAGCGCCAAAGACATGCTGTTCTGGTAACTGTGCGCACGCCTGGTTCACTGCTGTCTAGTGGCAAGTGAGTTGCAGATTTACCATTACTTCCGACTTGCAGCGTGCACGCACGAGTGCTCGTTTTATAGATGCGACACACGGGCGGGAGAATGATCGAGAATACGTGCAGTGGCTTTGCAATTTTCTCCGTCTGGATCTCTCTGGATGCGGAAGTCGTCACAGAGATAGCTCGCGAAGGGAGGGCGGGATCCTTCTGGAACTCCCCGAGTGTTCTTCGGGGAGAAAGAACGAACGGGTCAGTGGGGCGGGGCTTTGTCAAAAGATCCGAGCTATCAACGGCTCTGATGGTTCAACTTATCTGAGTGGCATACGGAGAATTTTCCCCCAAAAAAAATTGCGGGAAAAAGAAACACAGGCGACGCTTAGAGCCTCCAATCTCCATTCTCCATCGCTCTCGCGGTCTCGCCCCTCCAAGCGCGCCGCCGCCGCCGCCCCTCCTAGCGCGCCACCTCCCACCGCCCTCTCCATGCGCGCCGCCGGCCCGTAGGTAAGAGCTCGCTCCCTTCTCTCCTTAGAGAATTACATCCACAATTCCATGACCGATTGGGAAAGCAATGGAACAAATGGAAGTGCCATTGATATGCCTAATTGAAGATTGGGAAGATTCGGCACTCATCAAAGAATTTAATCCATTCACTTGCACTTGTTTTTGTCCATTGGCTATACTGCATGTTCTTTGTGTGTGTCGAGCTACTGATCCATTCATCTCCTGGCTCCTGCTTCTTACAATTGAGATCAGTTAAATTCAGTGGGATAAAAAATGCAATAGTAACAGCAACAGCAATTTTTGCAGAGACCATCCAAGGTGCGGGTGCAGTTTATTTTCCAAATTTTTAGGGGTTCAACTGAACCTCCATGCCCCACGTTAAGTTTGCCCCTGGCTGTTCACTTCAGCCGTTCTGTGCTGTGTGCTACGTACCTCTTTAGTTCCAATTGTTCACATATTTTCTCTAGATGCTTAACAATATTTATGTGTGACAAGATGTATGTGCATTTGATCCAGGACTCTGGGGAGCTCCGGACCTAGTTACAGCATTGGCATGGAAGGATTCCGTGATGATCATAGCACATACCATCAATCTGAGCAACACTCTGCTTGCGCCTCTGATTCTGTTGAGGATGCAATATCTGATGAGGTGCTGCCTCTGTTGACATTGAGCTATAGGCTTTGATATTTCATATGTTTTTGTTTGCTTGCCCGACAAATTTCATTAACATTGTTGCAGGTCCCACGCTCATGTTTTCAATGAAACTGTTCCAAATTCCTTATTTCTTTGAACACTTGATCACTTTATAAGATGCGCAAACTATATCTTTCCCTTCTTTCTTATTCTGTTGCTAGCAAATGTATCTGACATCGTCTCACATGGTTGATTAATATTACAACCTTCCACTTGTAGCAGCATATGAATGCTTGCTGAACATGTGTCCTCATATTTCATTGTATATCAACAGGATGTTGTTGCACCAACAAGACTCTCATTAGCTTGTGCTGCTGCAAAACAAAAAGAGAAGGACAACAGAATGGTGGACCAACATGAATCAGCCGTCTGGGATGATGTTCTGGAAGAAGCTAATGAGTTGGCCTATGTGCATAAAGATCCTCTTAGTGTCTCATTCCTATCTGCTGGAACAAGCAAAAGTATGTTTCTGTATCTCCACTTTTCCTAAAATATATCACTGCATTTCCTGTTATACGGATCATGTATATTCTGATCTTTCTTATGAGCAAAGGAGGACTTTAATTTGTAAATGCTTCCATAACCTTTCCTGGTGAATATCCTATATGAATTGTTATCTTTTTCTCCACTGATGCAGGGAGCAAATGTGAGACCAGGCTCAGATTCTCAATACGGGGATCCAATTCTGTTGCGTTAGATGTAAAGACTGAAAAGTCGAACATTGGAGAGCAAGAAGTTTCATCAGGAATGCCACCAACTAAAGCTTCACAAACTATGATGGCTGAGCTGTTGGAAAATATCAACGAAGAAACTGAAGATTTGCCCTCAGAGTATGCCCATCCAATCAAGAAAGCAAATATTTCAGTCGCTGAACTTCTTGAAGATCTACAGGATAGAAGTGGATCTTCTGTTGGGACACCATTTTCGGTGTGTGTTTTGTGGTGCTGTTTTATTATTTGGAGTTCTTACACAACAATTAGCTTCTCTGAATATTTCAATGCAGTTGCACCAACACATCAGAGCTAAGGAAGGGAAGCCAAAAGTTCCTACCTCTGGGAAGAAAATACTAGCTCTTCTAGGTCAGAGAAATCTTGACGGTGAAGACCCCTTGGAGCATGTAATTGGTGAAACATCTAGTGAGGAGGAAGTATGTTGTTTACATAACCACTGTTATTAGTAATAGCTCAGTTAGCCTTTTCAACATGATACTTTTCTCCTGCAATAGGACATTGTTCAAAACCACCTGACTTTGGTAAACAAAGATGTGAAGGGGCAAACAATGGCTGACCTATTCCAACAAGCTTTTAATGCAGCAAATATGGAGGGTACTGCACTTCCCATGAGATCAACTGGGTATACGAACCCTGATAATTCTTTTCCAAATGGTCATTCAAATATCTCTAGATGTTCTGCTTATTTTATTTGTTTTGCTCCGTGACAGAGCTGGTTATTATGGAAGGATGCAACAGATTATGCACATGGAAAAATATAGGCATGCTGAGTTCTTAAGACAGTATAACAGAGAGCAGGATTATTTAGGTTGTCCTTAATTAGCTATTGTGAACTTGTATGGTTATGCTAGTGGTAGCAGTTGGTACTACTTATATGTTCATAAATAGGCTTCATCAGTGCGTATCCACATATTGCTGAAGTAGTGACTCTTCGTATTTCTAGGTGATTCAAAGGGAGTTACTGTTCAAATTTTGTCGAGGTCCTTGGAAGGAAAGCTAACAGTCTGCCACTGCTTGTTCAAGGAAAAGATTAATGTCTGTGGTTCATCTTTCAAAAACTCATATTTGATTTCGTGAATTTGATCTTTCGTAGCAATGGTCTTAAATTAACATTTTGCTTTTCATACTACTAAGTTTAGATGATTTTTTCCAAGAAAGTATTTAATGTTATGTAGAACCGGTATGACAACAGAGGGGAGGTGAATGGTGGCTTCAAATTTTTCCTCAAGTACTCGCCAATTCTTCACTCCAATAGTTATGAGAAGTTATGAAGATCAAGAATCCAAAATTTTAAAAATTGCTGTGCTCCAGTAATTTTAGCCCTGTGAACAGTAAATCCATCACTATTTAAAAAACAAAAATTCATGAAACTTTTGATCCATACATTCAAAAAACTTGAAACTTGAACAAAGACTGGATCATGACCTTAGGAACATATCCCAACAAAAAATCTTGAAAGAACTTAAGAGAATTGAAATTTTTTGGCTCGTAAAGCTCTGCTGCATCTAAATCGGATCAAAACCTAAAATTGAGCTAACTCTCAAACTAGAGGTCCAAATCACTTGAATTTTAGTATGCACCTTCTCTATAATGTCAAGAATTTATTTCAATCAACGATCAAGAAAATCTTACCAAAGTTTTACCATTTTCCATTTGAAAAGTCGTACTGAAAACGGGTCAAAAACAAAAAACGATGCACATGACTTGTTGCTCGTGGGTGAATGATGGCTAAGATGGCTTTAGATATATTTCCTTATGTTACGGTAAGTTAGAACACTAAAGAAATTGATGTAGAAACAGCTGGATGAAGAAATCACTCAGAAAGGCCAAAAAGAGCAAAAATCGGATTCTGCATGAACTTGCCAATCAAGTGCTTAGGTGGGTAGAGATTAGTTTTTAGATATTATCTCGATCTCTTGCACGTCCTTGGTACAACAAGATCAAAAAGGGAAGAGAGAAGAGCAAAAGTTAACCAAATCAAGAGCAAATCAATCAACACAACATGAATCCATAGAGATGAACAAAGATTGATGTATTGCTATTTGAAGATAAAGGTTTTACAACCAATCCACTTGAAGGACAATATAGCACACCACATCACTCAACTTCTCTCAAACTCTAACCCTATAACTATGAATACTTGATCTCAAGAGAGGATGGTTGGATAGTTAACTACAAGTCTCCATTCCATCCCGTTAAATAGATGGGCTAGCCAGCCCTAAGTAGATAGTATCCACTTAGTACATATGAGGGAAACCCGATAACCTCCCGCACACAGGTTTTAACTCACACACTATTATGCACGTTTTTCAAAGCGCATAAATCTAAATCCGCTAAGTCCTTAGTCTTGATCCAACTTGATCTTCTCAGCTTCTCCTAGAGCTAAATCGCTCTTCCAAGCACTGCGGTTTTACTCCAATATAGTTTTTGGTATTTTGGTCAAACTACTAAAATATTCTTTTTTTATCCGGTTATCTCCTTCCATTACAAACAATCGTTATACTTACCATATGTGGGTGTACCACTGACATACCACGCATCGATAAGTCTCTCCCGTGTTCTATCGGACCATGCCTTATTTGGATCGACTAAGTCATATGATGCAACCTGTCGTTTGATGTTCCCTTCAATATTTCCCGTCTTCCTTATACCATACTTGAGCTCAGCAACCTCACACGGCATTCTTGATCGTTTTGGGTCTTGACTTCTCCACGAGCGTAGTCCCAATCCTCACCGTTGACAATAGTTGACTTCAAGCAACCCTGTATATCCAAAGATAAAGAAATCGTTTTTGGACACAAGTTCTTCATAACTTAATCCACATTAGTAATAACATGTCTCGTGTAACTTATAATCATTGACCTAGGTCACCAAATTATCTTATAACTCAAATTTCCTAAAATTATCCATTTCTGCAAGCTGTTAAGAAAAATCTGTAAATTTGTAAATTTCAAATTTTCACTCCTCCAAAACGACAATAGTTCATCACAACAAAACTAGGATAATTCTCACATGGTTCATCATGTTGTGTGCTGTATGCAAAAATCATGCCTGTTGGATAACTGTGGTGCTCAAACATTTAAGATGATAATATTGTGTTACCTTTAGAATTCTTTTCTTTTTGTTATTGTGCCCAAAAGTTATCCTTTGTCCTAGACAAGTTCTAACAAATCATACGCAATACTGAAATGCTATTTTCTACCATTTTGTGCCGGTGATGTTTTCATGGTACTTGTATTTTCTGCAGTTTCCCAATACAAGCAAAGTCTCAACAGATTGTGACATGGATGACAGCAGCATTAAGAGGACCATTATCTTCAGTCCCAAGATATGTGACAACGTGGAGCTTGTAGCAGGAAACCTAATTCACATTTACCCACCATGGTATGCTTCTTGTAATTCATTTCTGTATTTTCTTTCCCAGCTTCATTCTGTGAACCCGTTTTTCTGTTTCAGGAGTCATTCTGTTGTAGGTTTGTAGCTTTAATGCTAGATTGGTTTTGCTCAGTAGAATGGAGATTTTTACTTGGAGATTTTTATTTGACAAATGAAGACATCTTGAATCAATACTCACCAAGGATGACAAGGATGAAAATTTTGGGGGGTGGGGGGGGGGGGGGTATGCTTCTATGAAAAGTAGTAGTGTAGTGTTGAGAGACAGACTATCACCAACCCATTAGTAACCAACCATACTTTGGAATATATGTAGTATGTAGTTTTCGTTTAGAATCTATGCAGAGAAATTTGACCAGGTCCCACACGGCAGCAAGAACTGCCTAGTTATTTAGGAATGCAGAACTTAGGAAAAGCACTGAACATTTAACAGTGTACTCTTGTTCAGGTTAGTACTTAAGATACTGCTATTAGGTTTGGATCAGAACTATGAAATGTGCAAAAGAAGGGGGTTAGTTTCTCATGCCTCTGTATTTGCAGCTTGCATTTTGCTCGAAACACATCTGATTGAAATAAGTATAGATCATTGCTACACTGAGTCCCAGATATGCATTTTGCATGCTTTGGATCTAAGTAACAGCAAAGTTGAGAAGTTAATAACTGGGTTACCTCGACAGGAAAGAAGTTAAAGTAAAAGAAGAGGAGGTGATTCTTTGCACCTACTACTCGCATCATGGGGCGTGATCCTCGATATGCTTCTTTCTGCAAGCCGAGAGGAAGACCAAGAACAACCATAACCATGTTCTGATGCACGGCGCCTCGCCAGTCACACTGCTCGGCCGGGCCTGCTGATAGCGTACAACTCTAGATGTAGTAGAGCCTGTGCTCCTGTGTATCTTACGCACCGAAGTGGTTGAGCCGTTGATCCCTGCTGCAACATCAGCTGCAAGCATGTAATGGTCTAATCTGAGACACAGACTTATCATCTCATCTGGGACTTCATGCCATCGGCACACAGCCGCGGAGGAATGGTGGCACGCCACTCCCCTACTCTGCATGGGTTGCCGCCCCAGCCGTTCAACTCGAGAACCCCTCCTGCCGGCCGCGGAGGCTGCGAAAGGGCAAAACGTTGGGAGGCCTTGTCATGTTCAGCAAAATACCCGCTTCGTATCTGTGTATCCACGTTCATATAACGGTAGCATTGTCAATTCAAATGTTGCTGTGTTGAGCGTCATTCGTTAAAATGGAGAATATGTTGCAAACGTACACAAGATCATTCGAACACAGCTACATTGATAGTTGACGTAAAATCCTATGGTATGTCATATCAAAAGTAGATGAGTTCAATACAACAACGCCACTCCAGAGAGAATTAAAGCCGTTGAGGCACCATGAGCTGACAAGCATGCCATAGAGACACCATACTGCTATACAGCGATCAGAAACCATGGATCAAATTCTTGTTGGCCCTATAGCATCTAGTCTGTCTTGAAGTCTGCCTTGAAATCCTACACAACCTCATCTTTTGGTCGTCAAACAAAATTGTGAAAATTCGAGCAACCAAAATTTAGCTTCTGACAAACTACAAACTGTCTTCCCGGAGTATTTGTATCTTTCAAATCAGTCCTACGGGGTGTTCCAAAGTTGATTCTAATAATCACAACTCGTCGTGAGATTCTGGTTCTGAATCGTTAGTCTTGGGTGATGCAGGCTGATCCTCTTCGGGGGCATCTGATTCCGATGACGTTTCAGTGGATTCAGCCTCGCTGGATGCAGATTCTGAAGAGGCGTTTTTCTCCTCCTTGTCAGCGGACTCTTCTTCCTTTGGAGGTTTCTTCTCAATCTTGGGTTTTGGTTTAGGAATCCTATTGACACTAGAGACCTGCACACCAATAGAATTCCCATTGTATTGAGAATCTGTTGAAAGTTGTGCCTATTGTTCTAGGATGTTAGTAGGAATTTCCTAACCTTATCTTGTAGGTCTAGAACTTTCTCATAGACTTCTTCAGATGTGAAAGCAGGCGGGCTGTAGAAAGGGGTACTGCAATATGCACAATGGGAGTTAGCCACTTACAAGGCACTCCTCCGATTCACAATATTAGTCTGGCGCGCGAACCAGAGAGACACATTATGTAAGTAATATTTAATGAAATAGTATCATACCAAGTATGATCCAACTCCATTAAATATTACTTACATTTTCTCTCCTAGATATGCGCATCAGAATAATATCGTGAAAACCGGGGGGGGGGGGTATTAAAAGTTTGTTCTCTATAAAAAATGGGCCTACCCTTTCTGCAGGGCTTCCTTCTCCTCCAACCAAGTTTTTACTTTTTCTGCTTCACTTACGGCCTAGACCCAGATAGCATTACACACATCCAATAAGATGAGCATTACACATAATCAGCAAAATGAATTATTCAAGCTTGAATAAGCTCACTGGTGTACCTCATCTACTCTCTTTTTTGGAAGCCATGGTTTGTTCATCTCCCAGTTCTTAACAATCTGCAAGAAGACCCAAAAAAGTGAGAATAGAGTAACACAGCAACCATGGACTTGAGCACAATCTACAACATTTACATCTAAGCAGTTCTACAATACAGAAAAAATAAAAGGAAAAGTGAAGGTCTACTTAGTGAATTTAGAATTCATGAGTGCCCTGAACTTCATTTTTTATCAGGGAATCTATTTGCAATATAAGACAAGCATGTAAGAAATATGCACAACTACATATCGGCATGATCTGCATCTTGAAATATTTCAGCACAGTAACATCATTGGAAAATTCAGGAATGTTAAAAAATACAGGGAGTAAAACTGTAAAAGTTCAAAGAGAGGAATTTTTTCTGCTGTTACACTATGCTTCTCCAGCAATGACCTTGGTAACAAATGCCGACACTTTTCCCTTTTTGAAAACAAGCACATTGAAGTGTAAAAATGAATTAATTTTCTTGTTCTTAAACAAAAAGGAACTCTTCAAGTGCATTGTGTCAAACAACATTAACTAATATAGCTAGAAAAATCATTAGTAAATTTTCTGATTGGATACCTTTTGCAGCTCAGCAAGGTACAATCGAGCATTTTCGCAAGCCGCCGGTCGGGCTTTTAACTCACTCAATCTGGATAGTAAAGCAAATAAACAATCTCAATCATTGACCTATATGAACTTGAATGGATAAACAATTAATTACCTGAAAAGAATTGGGTCACCAATGGCCTTAAGTTGATCAAGGCGTTCTTTAAATTCGTTTGCTTGAGCATCTTCACCGTCCATATACAACCAATCCTGAACCTACACTTGTCATACAACAACTTCAGCATGAGACATCCTAGACAAAGGAGACCTACAGCAAGACCAATTATTTAAACTGACCTCACTAAGTTTCTCTGCAAAAGATTCCCTCTCGTGTTCAGTTGAGACAGTCAAAATATCTTTGCTTTCTTCCAGCTGTGATGTGTCAAATGGTAGCACACAAAACAGTCAATAAATAAATAAGGCGTGGCACAAAATCACTGATAGAAAATGATCAAACTTTGCTGCATTTTTCCAAGTTTATGTAGATACAGAGTTTATCAGTGTAGAGCTAAAGTTCAGTGAAAAATAACACCCTCACAGTTTGCATATTATTATATTATATGAGGAAATAAGATTCCATTAGCAGAATGCATGAGGCATTCACATCAATGTTCACAACAAGCTAACAACTGCACTTCTTTTACATGTTTCCCACAAAGCTTAAAGAATAAAGGCAGAAGCAAAAGTACCTTCTCTTTCATAGAGTATATGTAAGACTCTAGGTTATTTTTCAGCTCCGCAGTTCTCCGCCGTTCTGCATCCTTCTTATCAAGTACCTCTAACCTACTTTTTGCTTCAGAATACAACTCCTTTGAAAGAATCGATCCAGCACCAGCTGTTTTTTCCACGACCTATATTCAAGAAAAAAATATATAATTAAACTATGCTCTCTCCCTCTCAATATTAGGATCAAATTATGGAACAACTCTATTTTTACCTTCAATGGAACCCTAAATGTTCTTTTCTTGAGCACCTTCTCTGTAATAGTATCTTGAACATTACTCTTATCTGTGGGCGTGCTGGAGTTATTTGTATCACTGTCAGAACTCAAATCCTCCTTGCTATCTGTTGTACTGTTAGCTGTTCCTCCTTCAGAAGACAAATTCTGATTGGTGGCATTACTCTCTAGTGTCAAATTCTTCTTTGGAACTTCGACCCATTCAGTTATCTCAATCACTGCTTCGGCCCTATCAAGAGCAATAATTCCGCTTCTACTCAAAGAAAAATGTAGATTTGCTTTGATTGGTGCAGATAAATTGCGGCTTTCGTACCTGGTTAAAAAAGCACATGGTTAAATTCATGCAGTGAAATCAATCATATGGTGAATACGTATAACATGATAGCAATAGCATTAGGGAAACCATAGTTAAATATCAGTTAATTTGTCAGAAGGAAGATCCTTTTTCAAATGAATTTAATCGGCATGACCATATGTATTGTAACCTCACATCTAGATATTCCCAATGAATATCAATTCACAGATAAGGGTATATTATGTCCAGGCAATTCAGTTGATTATAGCCAGGACTTGAGACTGCAAAAAAAGAAGGGGGGGGGGGGGTATGCTTGCTTACTTTACACTGGCATCTGTCAGGCCTGATACGGAATAGTCCGCAAACTTGTGCGATGAAACACCTGGAGGCAGTTCATAAGCTTTGTCATAGCTGAGAGAGACATCGAAGTCCTTAGTATGTCTGATGGACCTGAACATCTGTACGAAAGAAACAAATAGCAAGCCAGTTTATATATATTTTTTTCAAATATAGTAAGAAAAGTTAGCCTACAAGGCTACAACTATAACTCTATAAGGCAAAAGAATAACGAATTTGCTAACCTTTATTGGCATTTTCTTCATCCTCGGCACCAGTACTTGATCAATAATTTCATCTTTGACATAATCTGCGCCATCTATTTCAAGCACGAAACCGTAAGTAGAACCATCAATCATCCCCAGCTTTCGGTTTAACTTAATTCCATCACTTAAGTTAGCAGCATGCAGTGAGGCACCCAGAACAATTGCTTCATCAGCATCAAGATGCTTATCGAGCTCACTCCGTCCCAGGAATTCCTGCAGCTTGGCCTGTACCAGGAGAATACAAATGAACTCAGTGAGCTAAAATGTGGCAAATGATAAACACTGCACTAAAACACTAACGAATGGTGAATGATGGAATTAGATAAGGCGTGTAACTCTATTTTGGAAGTAAAATAAAGTCCTATATGTGACTAACAGTGGTTTAAAACCCCTTTGAGAAGTGACAACAAATATAACAAGTGCAAAACACTTAATTGAATTCATGATGAAAGCTTCTCTGTGAAAAAGTGAAATGAAATATAAAGCAGGCAATCATGTGCTTCACATGCACCCAGCTTATAATACTAGTTTAGTTTCTATGAGCATGAATGGGTGCATGGAAAAAGTTCTCATTACAGCGCTCAATGCAAATCAAGTAGAAGCCTAACTAAATTTAATCACCTGCAATTTTGGTACCCGAGTAGCTCCTCCTATTAGCTCTACAGCATAGATGTCATCAATCTTCATGCCAGAATGTGCGAGCACTTCTTTAACTGGAGTTAGAGCTTGCTCCCATAAATCTTCACAAAGCTCTTCAAATTTCTCACGTGTTATGGTGCTCCTGTAACAAATAGAACGCATTAGCTCAACAGGTAGAATCATGAAAGCTGTCCTGATCACTATTTATATTTAAGAGTTAAGGCTAAAAGTTCACACTATACTGAGGAGGAAACAAAGAAAAGCTGAAAGCATGAGCTGGGCAAAAACTCAAACATTACAGAACAATGAGGTACTGATGAGATTGCATTACTTCAACATTTCAAATGGAACAAAGATATCAACTTTAATCCAACACAGGTCAAGTCATTTGACAGATAAGAGACAATAGGGTCTATCATCCATACTACTCCAGACATAGTAGGTTCGTTTCTACGCCAGAACCTGCTGGACTGAAATAAGCATTTCCTAAAAAACTTATTTGTTGAGGATTGATTTAAGTCAGCACATTAGATTGGACATCAAATTTGACAATGTTGGGTACATTTTCATCTGTCTTGAGTTTTATATATTGTCATTAGGTTATGCGTCTATACTGTGTAAGATAGAGCAAGGATGCACCTGAAGTCAAGGTCGTTATATAGAGATTCAACTGAAATCGGAGCAGCGGAATTTGCACTAAGAATTTCTTTGGTGCGCTTAACTTGCTTCTTCAACTTAGCCATTGCCTTGGGAGACTGACGGATGTCAACTCCATTACCGAGCTGCTTATTAAATTGATCGGCAAAATAGTTGACTAGGCGCATTTCCATTTCGAGGCCTCCTAGTTTGGAGTTCCATCTAACATCCTTAACCTGCAGATAATTAGCAAAAAGCATTAGCAGCAGATTGTGCAGTTATCTCCTCAAGATAGCAGCTCAAAATTTCATATATATTTTTCAGATCTACTCTCTTAGGCATGTGAAATCAAAACAGACTTTTTTCAAAGATCTTAACAAGCAGGCATCTGAGAGAAGCACAATTGAACAGCTACAGGACCTGACGGGGAGATGGTTATACCTGGAACTGGTTCACGGAGACTGTCTTCCCGAACTCCTTAGCGTTGTAAGCCGAGTAGTACACGAGCGCGGCGTAGGTGCTACCTGAGCCCATGTCGTAGAAGATGACATGCCGCGACCCGTTCGAGAAGTCCTTGTCGATCCCGTACTGCAGTGCGGCCCCCGCGTGCTCGTTGATGAGCGCGAGCACGTTGACTCCGCCGAGCTGCGCCGCCTGCGTCAGCGCCCGGCGTTCGGCCTGCCCGAAGTAGGGCGGCACGGCGACCACCGCGTCCCGCACAGGCGCCCCGACGTGCGCCTCGGCGAGCCCGGCGGCGTAGTGGAGCACCATCGCAACGATCTCCTCGACGGTATAGACCTGCCCGTCGTCAGCGCGAACCGCGGCGGCGCCGCGCGCGTCTGGGACGAGGTCGTATGAGAGGAAAAGCGACTGCGAGACGGACTGCACGTACGGGAAGGGCTTGGCGAGGAGGTCGCGCGCGCGTACGAACACCTTGGACGGGTGGCGCGCGGCGATGCCGGCCGCCTCCTCGCCGGCCAGGCGGTTGCCGTCGGCGAGCGCGGCGAGTGCGGGGGACTTGCGCTTCGACATCTCGTTGATGGCGACGGCGATCGGCGCGCGGCCCGGGGCGAGGTGCACGGCCGCGACCTTGAGCCACTCCGACCCCAGGTCGATGCTCGCCACCGCCGCGCTCGCCGGCGGCACAGCGACGGCCGCCGCGACGAGGGCGAGGAGGAGGAGACGCGAGGTGCGAGGCAGCGCCATGGCGAGCGTTCAGTATAATGGCATATGGGGGGTTAGGGTTTGGAGATCTGGAGTGGGTGTGGACGGAGCACGCGGTGGAAGAGGAGAGCAGAGGAGAACGATCTCGACGGGAGGGGACGGGCGAGGAGGGCGTGTTAAATATTTCCATTTTCCATTTTCCAATTCCAATTTGTTTTGTTTTTCTATTGCATTTGGAAATGTTGTCTTGGAGACCCTGAGAGGTTTTGGATTCCCTATTACACCCTTCTATTGTAGGAGAGTTCTACTATAGTGGTCAGTTTGATATATATGTACACTCAAAGGGTTCATATGTAAAATATTCAGAAATAGAACGAGGCAGGCACGGCAAGAATTGAGTCACCAGTCCAATGAATAGAGGCCACGTGGAAAAGTATCCACGTGGCATGCCGTGGTGAGCGTGGTGCGTTGGAAGCGCGAGAGGTGACGAGAAGGCTGCGCCTTTCTGAATGCGCCGAGCTACCCAGTTGGGTCCCTTCACTCCAACTGACAAGTCGGCCATGCCTCGTGCGGCCAACGCAAACATGCCCCTGTGGAAGACGTCACTGAGTACGGATTGTCAACGGTCAATCTTGCAGAAATTTAAGCATGGCGGGAAGCTTTGCAACTGTTACAAAAAAACGAATCTGTAAAAGCATAGGAATTTTCACATTTTGACCTTAGGTAGGCAGCAATTTCCCCCCCAAACGATTAGCTTGCTCCAAAAGTACTTGTTTCATTACTACCCATAATTTACAATCTTAACAGCATTTGACAACGGTTTGGGCACGTCAGCTTTGCCCCCAAATGAGCAGCACTACAAGGATTTCACGACGTTTTCCGTGTCTTCCGCGCTGCATTATCGGTTCACTGAAGGGCACTGGTCAATCTCCAAGAATGCACAATGGTTGCCTCATGCTGAGCTCCACTTTCAGCCGTGGATACAGTGCTAGGTCGTTGCTTGTTCCCAAAACGTTCTGCATTGTCATAAACAAAATTACTACAAGATTCGTCTGAATAATGGGAATGGGAGACGCTTCTATGGAAAGAACGTACTAGTGCAGCAAGATGGGCTTCTTGTAGAATACTCCCATCAATCTCCAGTCTAGCTATTGGAAATTCTGGAAGATGCCCTGACTGTTTCTTGCCAAGTAGGTTTCCAGGGCCACGCAGCAGCAGGTCGGCATTAGCTAGGTAGAATCCATCGGATGACTTTTCAAGCACCTTCAACCTTGGCAGAGAGCTAGAAGTGGAAGACAGGAATATACATCTGGATTTCCTTTCGCCACGACCTACCCGCCCTCTTAACTGGTGCAGTTGGGCAATTCCAAATCTCTCGGCGTTCATGACAATCATCATAGAAGCATCAGGAACATCGACTCCGATCTCAATCACTTGTGTTGAAAGGAGAATACGCGTTTCTCCAGATCTAAAACTGCTGAGAGCTTCATCCTTCTCATCGCTCCGCATGCGGCCATGCAACAGCCCACAGGGATAACCTTCGAATTTTTGTTTCATGGAATCAAAATTGTCTTTTGCAGCATGAAGTTGTGGTAACTGCTCTGATTCTTCTATGACAGGATACACAAGGTACACCTTGCCCCCATCGATCAGCTCATCCCTCATCATCTGCAAGCCATAAGACCCAAAAAAAACATAAGAAAAAAACGAGCTCACTACATCTACATGCAAACTAGGACAGAAAAGGCAACAAAAGCTCTAAATAGCGAAAATAAATAGTAAAGTTATGTCATCACCTGGAAGACAGTTTCAAACCCGGCATCATTTCCTTCAAGAGCAAGAGTTTCTATGGGTTGCCTTCCTGGAGGCAAGTCCGTGATCTATAAGAAAAGTGGGTATCGATTGTAAAGATTTGTAATATCTGTGAAAAATGAAAGATACTAGATGCGAGAAACCAACTTTTGTGCTATGTGCTTCCAAATCAAATGTTTGAAGTAGCAGGTTCTGGATGAGGAGCTGAGGACAGAGTGGGCTACCAATTGTTGAGAATATAATTGTATTCGGCTAGAATTAGTTCCGTGTTGTGTGTTCATTTTGGACGCTGTGCCCCGTGTTTACAATGATATCTAATTTCTTATGTGTTTAGCCAGAAGAAATTACCTAGAAAACTCAACGTATCTGCAATAGCATACCTGAGTAAGGGACATATCCCCATATAAGGCAAGGGCCAGCGTTCTTGGAATTGGTGTAGCTGACATGGCAAGAACATGGGGAGCCATAAATGTTTCAGAATCAGAAGAGTCGTCTGGGCTTGTATTTTCATCACTCAACTTCGGGGACGGAGTATATAGCTATAATGAGTTGCAATAATTTGGCGTAACAAACAAATGTTAATGTTGTTAAATTTGAAATGAAAATAAAAAGGCACAAATCAACCAATGATGTTTTGATATCAAACATAAACATAACTACCACCTCCGTTCTTTTGTTGTTTTGGACATTGACGACGTTTCCAATACTCCAACACATACCTTTGACCATTACTTTTTCTAATTACACGTTAGCAAAAATTATTAAAATATAATGATATGCATGTACTTTCGGTGACAAATCTACTAATATCATTTTCACGTGACAAATCCAACTACTTTTACGTACATTAGTGATTGAAGTTTTAAAGGCCGATTGAATGCATTATAGGACATCTATTTTGGAACAGCGATAGTAATCAGCAACAGATATTTGCTTTGGACAAATGACAGCATACAATAAAATATGAATTCACATTTCCTTCTTAATCGGCAAGTTCCCTTCTAAGTCCACCAACAAAGTTTACAGATTGTGTGCCAGTTTTAGAACAAAGTAACATCCAACAAAGACGTGTATGGTTAATATTCAATGTGAATAGCAAATGCTCAGCAACTTACCTTACTATTAAACCTTCCTCTTTGAACAACACCAAAGCGCTGCTGTTCATCTATAATAGAGATGCGTAAGGCTGAAAATTCAGTTTTATCAACTATTAAGCTGTGTGTTCCAATGACAATTGCTATTTCTCCAGTCTTGAGACCCTGTCATGGAATAACAATAACACATAAAGGTACGGAAATATGCATATGGAAACTTGAAAGGGTGTAGGGAGAATAGCTTGCATTTCGAATTATCCTTGATTCCCTGGTGGAAGTTGAACCGGTTAGTATGGCAATGTTTGGTTTGCATTCATCTCCATCAAACTTCTCCAGCAATGAAGTTAGGTGTTTATAATGCTGGACAGCAAGTACCTCTGTTGGAACCATGAAAGCAGCCTAGAAAGAAATTTACAAGGTGAATACATTATACTAATATCTCATGAATGAAGAAAGGGCCACCAGGACGATGAAGTCTGTTTTCTTGTAGCTCCTATTTGGATCAAGCATCTAATATGCCTCGGCAAGCTGGATTTCATTGATGATATCCTTTGATATAAAAGTAAACAAGGAAATAATGTTAATCTGAAGTAGTATCATACCTGAAATCCTGAGTTAACAACCTCCATACATGCCAAGAAAGCAACTACGGTCTTCCCACAACCAACATCGCCCTGTCACAATCACTTGTACGTTTTTAGCAATATCCATATAAGCTCCAGTAAATTTGAATTAACACATTTATACATAGTGTATGCTAAATCCTAAGTGATCCCTCAATTGATAAAATATGGATTTTTTTAATAAAGGCATTCTGTAATATTGCATTTGGCATTTTTAAAAGGACAACCCAGTAATATTGTGCTTGATGTTTTCAACATAACAAGGTAAAGTGGGAATGTATGGCAGAATATACTTCAGCTCAAACATTTTTGTCCAACTACTCCAAACAAACCCTTTAAAATAAACGATACCGAAACAAAAAATACATATTAAAGTTGAGTATATAGGAGCATCAAGCAACTCACTGATAAACAAGTCCATAAACTAGTTCAGTTAACAAACCAAGAAAAATGCAAACAATAATTACTTGCAAGAGTCTGTTCATAGGAATTGGTCTTCTGAGATCCCATATAATCTCTTTAACAGCATTTAATTGACTAGGAGTAAGCGAATAAGGAAGAGCCTTCAACAATTTCTTTGTAAGCGGAGACCACTCGTCGACACCAACGGTATTTAGCTCATAATTTTTACACTTCAATAATAATTCTTCCTTCTCAACCCGTGTACCAATTGCTTCAAGCATTTGAAATAGTCTTCCCAACTGAAATAATAACAAATTTGTTGTAATGGCACATGTTCATTTGCACAGTCAAAAAACCAAGATATGATGAACAATAATAATGGATTTGAAGAAATGCGGGCATGAGTGCATGACATTCGCCAAACTTTACAATCCAGAAAGAAACATTAATATCCATGATTTATCATATCAACATAATCAAACCAAAAATATCAAACTTCCTCCAGCAAGTTGCTTACTGACAAGTATACATAAATGATACTGAAATTTCTACACAGGAATAACAAGCTCTTGCAGAGATGCCACCACAGTTGGATAAAAATCTTGATTATAATTTATTGTTTGATGAAGCAAAAGTTCTGGAAACCTCTTTTTTATAGCAAAAGAAGATGCCATTATCCAAAATAGTACTAAAAAAGAAAGTCATCTGAGCGAGGTGATTTACTGAATCATATGATGCTACTACTAAGTATTGTGTCAGGACTCAGGAATATATAATGATACCTGGAGGTAAAAGAAATCGTCAAATATAAGCCTTCTCCGAGCAAAATCAGCTTCATCCCGATTCTTAGGTTCATGAATTCCCATGTAAGCCTAAAATTAACCAAAATGGCATTGAAAACAGCATTTAAGAGGGCAGACAGATGACAGAAAATACGATACAATATAAGTTTGAACAGATAAAATACAGCTATATCAGTTATTGCTTGGAATCAAGCAGTTGTTCTTTCTTCCACAATTTGTTACTAAATGCTCCAAATCTGGAGATTGAAAAAAGGGACCTGTCTTGTGTTGGTTAATAGTGAGTTGCTGAACATGTCTGGTATGACCTCCAGTGGTTGAAGAGATCAGCACACAGGGATGGTTAACACTTAACACACAGACATCCAAAAATAATGAGAAGTTCAATCTCTAGGTTCCAATTGTAGTTGGTGCAACAAGAGTGACGTTTATTAAGTGAAGTATAATTAGTGGTGTTGCTTACATCAAAGAGGTTTGGCAAGTTGAAGTCAACGAGAACCTCAGTAGGCATAGGATCAATGTCTGGAGTCAGAATCTTCAAGGCCCTGTGCACAATTGCAAATTCTTACATAGCCAAATGGAACAAAATAATGTGTAGCTAAACGCATTTCATATAAAGTAAGGTGGTTCACTTTATGTTTTGCAGTCACCCCTTAAAGTGTCGAAAATAATTTAAGTTACTCACCTGAATGTATCAAGTTATTTTCATTTTAATCAAGAAGCAACTTGCCATAAACACAACCATCAGTCCATCATAATATTTCCCCTTTTCCATTTCAGCCAATTTACAAATTTGACTGAATCATATTTTGGGGATACAGAACCAAACATTTCAACATACATTTGATGAAGAATATAATCACATTAAAATAACTGTGGACTTAGATGAACATCACTTAGGGCCCAGCGTCCATTCAGAACCTAGAAAAACACTCAAGACATGCACTGACCTAGAGATGGAGTGCCCCAGCAAACTTGGTTTCAATCCCGCTTTTGATGGGTATATAGGATATGGTTTCCTGTCAAGCAGGGTGCTTTGTTTCTCCTCTTCTTCAAGCATGTCAATAGCGTACTCCCTCAACTCATAATGGTCATTAGCAAGTGCCTTCTTGATCTGCACACACAGAATTAGTGCTAAGGTTATTCATCATATATAGGCCATTAATTCTGTCCCTTACAGACATTAGAGACAACATCTGCACAATAGAGCTACTTTATACCTTCTTACAAGTATAGTGTACTTACACAAAGAATAAATGAATTTTTACGGTTATTGTCATTTTGTATTGTTGCATTACCAAACAAATATTAGAAAGAAAAATGTGAGATCATGTGGAAGTCATCCCATGTTATGTGATCAGTATTTGACTTTACTTATGCTTCAATTTGATTATGTCGATTGCACTCTTTGGTTTTGCTATCAGGTGATCAATGGTCTGACCGGCCGTAGGCGGCGGTTTGATTTCTAGTTGGCAGTACGTTTATTCTAGAGAGGACTTCGTTTTGTTGCGCGAAGGTTTTGAGAGTGGTGCGACCGGCCATATGATGGCGGTCCAACGGGAGGGGTGTCGAGTGGTCTGACTGGCATGGTTGCCGCGGTCAGACCGGCTCCCCTATCACCGTCACCGAGATTTGACCAGGTTTGACTCGGACGGTTTGACCGACCGTTGGTTGGCAGTCAGACTGGTGTCTCGATTGTATTGTTGCTCTACGAGCTCTTGGGGAGTCCTTGCAAAGTGTTAGTCATGGCAGGAGTCCATACAAGTGTTAGTCGTTGTATGAGTCCATGCATTGTGTTAATCATGGTCGGGAGTGTCATGTGGTGTTTGTTAATGAGAGTCAATTGCATATTACTTGTGCTCGAGACAATTGCTTGTTCTTTGATATACAGGGCACTTGATGATTGTTGAGTATGTTGAGTGGTTCGAAGGGTGTTGTGGTCCTTACCTAACCCTAAACCCTGATACAATATTCTTGTATGTCGATTTAGCAAACCAATGCCTTAAGCCACTCAGCCATACCTCCAAGTTGTTGATTGGAATTGGATGTGCTGTTGTTGATTGGAATTGGATGTATTGGGTTAGTCGCCCGAAGATCCACTGCGTAAGCCGTAGCGCGCGTACTCTTCTTTATTGAGCGAGAAAGACTATCCAGGTCTATGGATCTCCCCAGCGTCCAAGCGAGACCCCATCAAGCTAGAGGAGCCCGAGGCCATGGAGGGTTGCGTAAGTCCAGGTGAGGCTACATCTCAAGCGGAGAAGCATGGGAGAAAAACAAGGATCGTGATAAGGTAACTACATGCATGTGATGTGCCATTGGACTTGGGCCATGTCAAGTGGAGATGATCTGGGAGGAGGCCGGAGGCATATAGGCTTGGTAGTAAGTCACTGGGCATCACGGACTTCGTATTGAAGTTTGCTTTGAGGAGAAGCATCGTGAAGGCCAGTGGCTGGTAATTGCGTAAATTATCTAATACGAAGTGGAGAGACGATTTGCAAAACCACGGCGGTAGCTTAAGGTGGATTAGGTCACGTTATGGAGGATGGAGCATCTTACCAGGTTATTGGAGCCATGATGAAGTCGCACTTTGAAAAACGTGCAAGTGTGTTGAGTGTAAAACTTGGTTGTGTGTGGGTTACCAATCTTCCCCAATAGTAAGCGGTTGTATCCACTAAGTGTGGGTTGATTGTTAGGGTTAGGTGTGTGGTGAGGAGCCTCCAGTATATAAGTCCTTGTGTATGTTAAAAGAAAATATCTCTTATGCTAGATGAGAGGGAGTTAGGGCTAGATTTTCTTGTGTTTGAGCTTTGTGTGTGTACTCTGTCCTCCAAGGTGTGGAATGGTTATAATCCTTCATCCCTTCATGGTAATGGAAGATCAAACTTGTTTATCTTGTTTCACTTGTGTTTTTGTTTGATTTCCTTGCCTTTTTGAGGGGCTTTAAGGAGTTCTTGGTTCCTCCCTCTCTTGTGATATGATATAGCTTACTATGACATGTGAAAATATATCCAAGATCATCTTGATCATCAAGGACTCACGAGCAAGTGTAGATCAGAGTTTTCCTCTTTTGCCCCGTTTTAGTGCAATCTTCCTCGTTTTCAATAAAGGTCATAACTTTGGCTATGATCTTTACAATCAATGATTGAAATAGATTCCTGACATCGTAGAAAGGGTTTGTACCAAGTTTCATCTTGTTTGGATCAGTGGTTTAATAATTATCCTTTTTTCTTAATCGTGGGCAGTGCTGTTTTTGCCTCTGTTCATGGAGCAATCAGACCACCCCTGACATCAGGTCTGACCGCCCTTCGGCTAGCGGTCAGACCAGTGACCGGTGAGACTGAATTCTCGGGTGACTTTGTAATCTTTAGCTTAGCTTTGGTGAAGTCTGTGGGTTTGTATTTTCCAATGCATTGTATTGCTAATACTAGGAGATAGATTTTAAGAAGCCATTCAACCCCCACCCTTCTAACTCGTCATACCCAATCCTACAAAAGAACAAAAGGACCATCTTGAAGACATGCATCAGGATTCAGGAAGCACTAGTAGAAAGGATCAACAAGTAGCAAGGGTAACAGAGAAAAATATTTTAATTCACCAACCTTACCACTGACATAAACAAGATCCCCCTCTCTGTACTTGGATGATATACGATTAAGAAAAGGTTGGGAAGCGAAACGTAAGCCACTGAAAAATTTCTTGAGATGCAAGTGGATCATCTTCTTTTGCTCTGCTTCAGAGTTACAACTCTTAACTGAAGAGCTTGACTCGGTCTCAATTATTGAACAACCAACAACAATATCAAGAATACCTAAAGTAGACTTAATCCTGATTCCCCTGAGAAAACAGATACAGTATTTATAGAAGGCATAGAAAAAATCAATAATGATGTACTGTTTTCACCATGAAAGAAAATGACAGCCACAAAAGAAATTATAAAACCAATAAGATTAGAATATAAGTATAACTATATAAAGATATGTTAGTATACAAGAGCAGTAGGGATTTCAGAATAAAATGGAATGCTGTTTTTATTTTTGGTACAGCATAACTGAAAATTGATTGGACTCTTCTAGTGTTTTTACATTTTCTCAGTAATCAGCAATATTACTAACCAATTCTTATTTACAATAATAATTTCTATCCTATCCATTTGACCCACACACATAAACATGAATTTGCTTGCTGCACACAGCATCCACAACAATTCAACATTTTAATCCCTTCCCACCACCTGAGCAAGACCAAGGCCATGGGGGCATTTTTGACAAACGTGCCATAGCACTGAATCACTGCCTTGTCACAGCAGTCAAATGAGCCCACAATATAGCTGGGAAATTATTTGAATTAGAGATAGTGAAAAGAGAATCATTAGACCAACTTCAATGAACAAGATAAAGATCAGGGGTTGGTGTAGATTGACAGAGTTTGGGGGAATTGACCACACCTCGACGAATCACTGCCTTGTCACAGCAGTCAAATGAGCCCACAATATAGCTGGGAAATTATTTGAATTAGAGATAGTGAAAAGAGAATCATTAGACCAACTTCAATGAACAAGATAAAGATCAGGGGTTGGTGTACTCGGAGGCGTCCTTCTCGGATAGGAGGTCTCCGTTATGTGCGGAGAGCTTGGTGTGAGTGTCAACAGGTGTCGCCGTAGGATGACACTCAGCCATGCCCGCACGCCGGAGGAGATCGACGGCGTACTGTCGCTGAGACAGGAATAGGCCGTCGGAGGAGCGCGTGACGGCGATGCCGAGGAAGTGATGGAGCTTTCCAAGGTCCGTCATGGCGAACTCAGAGCTCAGCTGGGCCATGAGGCGCTGAAGGAGAGCTGGGGATGAGGCGGTGAAGACGATGTCGTCAACGTACAGCAGCAGGTAGGCAAGATGCGTCCCCTCTTGTAGAATAAAGAGGGACGTGTCGGAGGTGGAGGCGACGAAGCCGAGCTGCCGGACGAAGGTGGAGAAGCGCCGTGCGAGCCCATGGAGCTCGCCGGTCCGCATAAGGACTTCAGAGGAGGCGACGCCGCCGGGCGCCAGGTCGACGGCCTCGTGGTCTGGCGATGAGACGATCTCTCGAGATGGCCGTGGAGAAAGCATTCTTCACGCCCAACCGTGAATCGCCAGCGCGAGATGTGGCGTCATCGAGGACGGTCCGGATGGTGGCGGCTTGACCACCGGTGAAGGTCTCGTCATAGTCGATGCCCTCGCACCGAGAAGCCGCGACCACCCAATGAGCCTTGTGGCGGGCAAGAGATCCATCGGCATGGAACTTGTGCCGGAAGAGCCATTTTCCGTCACAATGTTGGCGCCGGGGACGCGAACGAGCCGCCAGTGTTGTTGGCGACAAGAGCTCGGTACTCATCCGTCATCGCGCACGCCGATTGGCATCGCCAACGCACGCGATAGTTCGTCGGGAGAGGCGATGTCGAGGATGATGTGGCCGCCGACCTTCGTAGCCGACGCGAGGATGACACCGATCATGGTGCGAGTGACCCGCGGCGAGGTGGCGGTGGTGGAGGCGCTGTTGGGCGGAGCGGTGGCGCGCCGGCAACCGAGGCGCCGGGCGGCCGGTGACGGCGGCGACACCGTGCGAGGGCGTCGGACGAGACCCGTGGAAAGGAACCACGAGGGCACCCGCCGGTCTTTGGAGGAGCCGATCCGGCCGCCGGTGGTGTGGGCGCGCGGCGGTGTGGCGCCGCTCTTCATCCGAGGAGGATGGAGCGACCATCGGCGTCGAGGAGGAGTTCCACTGCAATATGATGGGACAGGGCACCAAATCCATATCGTCGTCTAAGAGGAAATCTAGGAGGTGGGGATGGGGCCTGAGTAGTGAAGGGAAACGTGGACTCGTCGAAGATGACATGACGGAGATGATTATGCGACGGTCGATAGGTTGAGACAGCGGTACCCTTTGTGAGAGGTGGATATCCAAGAAAGACGCATGCCGCGGAGCGAGGTGCGAGTTTGTGCTTGGAGGTGGCTGCAGTTTGGGTAACAGAGGCACCCAAAGACACGCAGATGGTTGTAGGTGGGTGGTGGTTATGCAAAGCGAGTGAAGGAACTTCATCTTTGGATGGAAGAGGATGGACGTCGGTTAAGCAGGTAGCAGGCTGTCAGGAGGGCCTCAGCCCAGTATGTGGGTGGTAGGGAGGCATGGAGGAGCATGGTGCGAACGGAATTATTAAGGGTGCGAAGTATTCGTTCGGCCTTACCGTTTTGGGGGGGTGTGTAGGGATAGGAGAGGCGGAGGTGGGTGCCGCGAGCAGCAAGGAAGTGAGTGGTGGTGGTGTTCAGGAATTCAGTGCCATTATCAGCCTGAACGCATTTGATGGGCAGGCTGAACTGAGTTTGGGCGAGAGCAGCGAGCTCAACTAAATGTTGGTGAACGTCGGACTTTTTGCGGAGAGGAAAGACCCAACAAAAATGACTATAATCATCCAGACACACCAAATAGTAGGAAAAACCGGACAGACTGTTGATAGGTGATGTCCATACATCACAGTGAACAAGTTCAAAGGGCGCATGAGTTGTAGAATGCGAAGAACTGAAAGGCAGACGTGTGTGCTTGCCTAATCGCGAGAATGGCGAGAGGAGCGATCATCGTGTTACGAGCAACAACATGAATTTTATTAAGATGCGCTAAAGCAAAGAGGGTGGATGGCCGAGGCGTTGATGCCATAGGGTCGACTTGAGCAGCCAAGAGTGCGACAGTGTGGATGCGGGCATGGTATAGAGGTCCCCGTTGTCGCATAAATGAGAGTCACGCGTCCGCTCGGAGATCCTTGATAGAAAAACCATGAGCATCAAATTCAAAGGAACAACTATTATCGCGAGTGAATTGACGAACAGAGAGCAGGTTACGAACTATAGATGGTGCGACAAGGATATTGTTAAGATGAAAGTTAGACGCGGAAGTGGATAGGACTGAGTGACCTCTAGACGTGACTGGAATGGTAGTGCCATTACCTACTGTTATTGAGGAGATGGAAGGGGGTAGGCGGTGGGTGAGCATACCATCCGAGGACGTCATGTGGGTTGAGGCGCCGGAGTCGACGACCCAGGGAGAATTGCCCTGCATGTTCATGCTCTGTAGGGCGGCGATGGTACCGGCTGCATCCCAGGTGGAGCTGTTGGAGGAGGCCGCAGGAGCGAAGGCTGTGTGTGCCTGGGGAGCAGGCCCGAGGAGGCCCTGCTGGCGCCCAGACTGGGCGTTGTGGCCACCAGACCCGCCGAAGCCACCGTGGCGGCGTTGTCCAGGAGGGGTGACCCGCTCACCAAGAGCTACGCGTTCACGGCCCAGGTTGAAGCCCTGTGGTGGCGCTTGTTGTGGCCGCCAGAGGTGGAGGTCCGCTGGCCGCCCTTCTTGTTGTTGGGGCGCCGTAGTCCGCGCATCGGTGCTGGCCGCCAGCAGGAAGGAGGCGGCGATGAAGAGCGCCGAGGCAAAGACGGCCTTCGTCATTCTGCGCCGCGATTCCTTGAGAGAAGGCGATGACGAGCGGAGGAGAGGTGAGGGTTGTTGCGGCGATGTTGTCGGCGACCGTAGAGTAGACCTCGTTGACGCCGCGCAGAAGGTTGAGGACGAGGTTGCCCTCGAGGACGGTCTGGCCAACGTCGCGCAGTTCGTCGGCCTTCGCCTTCATGCGGACGCAGTAGTCGTCAATGGAGGAATCCCCTTGAATCATCGAGTGGAACTCGTGATTGAGGAAGATGGCACGAGGCGCTTTGTTCGCCTGGAACACGTCGTCGATGGCCTTCCACAGCGTGCATGCCGTCTGCTGATCGTCGGTCATGGCGAGGTTGAGGACAGAGTCGGAGGCGGTGCTGTACATCCATCCGCGGACGCAGAAGTCAGCCTGCTGCCAGGCTTCGTCGGTGGGGCGCGCGGGGGAGGCGGTGTCGAGGTGGCTCAGCAGGCCAAACTTCCCGCACATGGCGCGGAAAGCCGTCGACCACTTGGTGAAGTTGGAGGGCTTCAACTCGAGGACCATGGGGACGTGCAGCTTGACATTGGTAGTGGCGAAGGCGGATGATCGGGCGGAGCAGCCAGAGAGCGCGCCGAGGCAGAGGTGAGGTCGGAGGTAGTGCCCATGGGAAGAGGAGGTGGGGAGGCTGCGCAGGAGGGAGGGGCGGAAGGTGGAGAGAGGCCGGGAAATCAGATCGGGATCCGGAAATCTGATACCATGTAGATTGACAGAGTTTGGGGGAATTGACCACACCTCAATGTGAGGGGTGGCGCCTCCTATTATAGGGCCGGCTGGCCTTGCTTTATAAGGCAGGGGTAATATCCCTGATTTACATCTGCTAACTATAGCAACTAATCCCTGATTTACATCTGCTAACTATAGCAACTGATATCCACAGATGCCGCAGTATATGGTAAGGGGCTGCGGCATATTCTATTGCCTAACAATTGGGAGCAAGACTAATCAAAATATTAACCTTGTGTTCGCAAGGCCATATCCAAATGATCCCAGGAGGGGCAATATTCCCATAAATTTTTTTAAATTAGAATAGTGTCAACTGTTTTCCAGAAAAAAAAATGTTGTTTACCCAATTGCCCCAATAATATTCAAGTTTATTTTATAAACTTGTTCCCAACTTTTCTTTTTGTTGTCTTGCCCCATAATATTCAAGTTTATTTTATAAACTTGTTCCCAACTTTTCTTTTTGCTGTCTCGTTTCTAACTATTTGACCTACAGACTTCGGAAAATTTTTTAGCAACTATAGTTTTTCATCTAAATTTATCTGCTTTAGGTCTAAGAGAGACATATGATTTGTATGATTTCTGCCCCTTCTGTATGATTTGTATGGCTCTGTCACCAAGTGTTGAGTCTGGTCCTAGCATCATTTAACTATGTTATCTATAGCTATAAATGGCTGCATCCAAGAGATAAAATGCTACATGCCATATTAGTTCAACTTTTTTCCCAAAGAATTAGAAATTTTAATCCGTAACCGCTAATGGATTAATATTCTACAATATTAACAATAAAAGGGGCATGAAATCAGATACTGTGGAGTCAAATCAGGAAAGTTCTCATGTGGCTTCAGTGCCAAACAAAAAGCCAACAGCAAACCTCGTACTCATATTTGTAAATATTCAATTACCTGGAAGATACAACAGTTCCAAATAACATGATGTACTGTCCATCTTCTATTAAACCTTGAGGATTTTGTAGATCTGCATAGGTCCGGGGAAAATGCTGCAATAATTTGCGGACCTATAAAGAAGAAATAAATTACATGTGAAGAATTCATCAAAATCAAAAGACAACACGGAATGAAGTGACTCTACTGCTGGTACCGTATGGAAACCGCCATCCTCTAGCTGGCGATATTGCCTACTAGTTGTTCCAGGCAAACATGTTATGCTTTTGTCCAAGATACTACCATCAGTAGTTGTAGCATCAGCCAATGACTCTGGACAAGCCTCCCTATCAACTGCCGGTTCATGAGAAATATGCTGTGTCATGAGAGAACTCTCTTCACTGATTGACAGATGATCTACATTTGTGAGGGATGGACCTAATGCATGACACTTGTCATCAAATTCATACACTGTCTCCAAATTTCCACCAGACTCTCGGATGAACTTTGTGAGGTGTTCAGAAAGCACAGTTTCCTTGTTCTTCATGCTAGTAGAATCATCATATAGTTCAATAGGTGATGAATCTCCAATTTTTATGCATGGAAACTTCGCAGAAATTTCTGGGAAATCAATTTCTTTGAGGACACTGATCAGCTCTGTAGCAGATTCTTTGCAGGGTCTTTCTTGCTCAATTAAATCTTGGGTATTACTATAACCCATCAAAACAGACATCTGCAATCATACATATTTCAGAGTATGTTTACTATTTGTGGAAAGTAAAGATGAATAATAATAGTTTGTGTATTGTTAGTCAAAAGCAACATCAAGCAGACAACTGCGCAAATGAAAAATCAGGCATAATTAAGTAGAGTAATCATATAGACTTCAGGGAAAGCTCCAACGATCATAATAAAACATCATAGACATGGCTAACAAAGAACTTATCGCGTTTTTTCTGAATTATAGATCTGATCTCTAGTAGTTAACATCTTCCAAGCACCAAAAAAATGTGATTTGCAAAAGCTACACGGCATCATTTGAAAGTCTCTGTGGATTGCCATTGTGAACAAAGTTGCCATGCACCAAAAATTTGGAAACATACAACATTAGTATGAGAACTTGGAAAATGGAAACAGTTTTTCAATTCCAACGGAAACTATCAAGATCGAAGCATGGACAGTATAGTAGGACTGAGATGTGGGAACAGATGAAATAGACAAAACCAATCTCATTACTTATGCATGGCAAAATCGGAGGTTATAACTTATAACTAACAGGTGACAGCAACCAAATGGTCACAAAGCGCATACTTTATTCAGGAGCTTTGATCGCTCCGACATGCCATCCACCTCCAACAGCTTCTTCACGGACGTGTGATTCTCACGCGAACACCACCGGAAGAGCTTAGAACCGAGAGCGTTGCTAAACCTGTAACCCAAAAAATACAGTTAATTTCCCATCACTAGTCGCTACTCGCTAGTCATGTCCTGGTGCAGGCACAAATTAGCGGAAAAGGTAGAAAAATAATCCTAAAATCTCTACAAAACAAATACCTCATTTTGGGAACGATCCTTTTAGAGCGCCCCCTCCGAAACTCCAAAGAGATCGCCCTCACTAGATGATTCTCACTGCCACCCTGAAGCGAAGCGACCTCGAAAATTCAGGCAAGGGAGGGGTTTAGTAAGCTAACAAACGAAACGGAAGCAGAATTAATACCTTAAGCCATGATTGCGCGGAGGAGGAGGCGATCATGGGGGAGGCCGACCAGGAGAGACCCCTCGCAATCCGCCGCAGCGCCCAATTCGTCAATCACGAAGAGGAATACCATCAAATTCCAGAGAGCGAAGGAGGCGGAGAAGCAAGAGCCGGTGCCTAGTACTGAGAAGCCGAGCCGCCGAGGAGGTGATTTGAGCGGCGGATTTGAGGAGGCGAGGTCGCTAGGACGCCGAGGAGGGAGGAGCAGTCGCTCAGTCGGGAGGGGAAGAGTGAGATTGGGGAAGAAGCGGAGAGGGGCGAAGCAGGGGAGCGCAGCTGCGCGGCGTTTACAGGATAGAGAACTAGAAGCCACAGAAGTATCCGGTAGCCCGTAAGGGTGCTCACTGCTCTAGGGGTTTAGGATCGAGAACCTAACGCCGCGGAGGACGGGCGGTAGTTTCTCGAAACTCGCCGGAGCGCGCGCGCCATGCGGTGGCGGCGGTTGCGGGAAGAAGCCCTCGTGGACGCGAATGGAGGCCTCGGGCTCCAGGCACTAGCGGCGCAAGCGTGCAGCGTCGTCGTCGCCTCGTCGGTCGGGGACGTGGGGTGTGCTGTGGCCGTGGTGGTAGGGTCTAGGGGACAAGAGCAAGGAGATCTTTTTTTTAGTAATTTTCACAAAATCTAGATTTTGGTATATAGGTAAGGCAAAATCCTAGATTTTATAATTTTTTAAAGGAACCACATGTTCTTAAGTAAAAGATGTCAAAAAAACCCAAGTTAATCCTATTATATTTTATCTAATAGGATATGACAGGTGGTAGACAGACAAATAGGCTTTACCGTGAGCCTCACCTCCCTCTCCCTTTCAGGTCCCTCCTTCACCATTGCTGATCGTCACTACCATTGTTGCCTTGGCGCCAACAAATTGGCTTACCATCACTGAATGTTGCACCACCCGCCATTAGCGGTGGAAATGGATCTAATAGCGCTCTTACCATATTCGTATTCATATTTTTGTAAACAAATATGAGTATAAATTCGAATATTCTCGAATGCGAATACGAATTGAATATTGTAACGAATACGAATCGAATATCTACTCAAATCAGTCAGATCCGGACATCCTCATAACTTATGTAGTGTAAAGATATTAATGACATTTTATCCTAGTACAGTCACGTTTAATCATTCTAATTCATTTACTTCGCCTAAAGAATACAAATTAACATTGAATTAAACAAAATTATCCAACTAATTAGTCATATTGCAATAAAATATGTATATTGCTTTGTCAAATACGAATAGTCCAAATAAAATAACATTTTCAGATGGTAATATTTGTAGCCATATTTTTTATGCGAATTCAAATATGAATACCAATAAGAGAGAAATTGTTATTCGATGGAAAAAATCTATACCGTATTCGTATCTTATCAAATACAGTAACTAAATAATAAAATAATTTGTATCCATTTCCCACCCTACCCGTCGTGGCTGATAGGTGGGTCTAAATTTAGTAAATGGGACTAATAGGTTTGGACTACTTGTTAGTATGACCGACATGTGGGTCTTACTTGCGTAGAATGGGATATGACAAATCTAAGGTTCTTTGAAACCTTCTGTCCAAGAATATGTAGTTCCTTGAGACTTTTTGTATAACCAGAGGTTTTCCATTTTCTATATTTTTGTATAACCAGAGGTTTTGCATTTTCTATGCCCCAAAACCTAGGGTATTGTGAAATTTACTTTGTTTTAGCAAATTTTAGAAAACCTCTAAGTTTTATGATAGTAGTGGCATAAAACCCCCAATTCTTGACTAGTGGCATTTAAACCCAGGTTCAATCGTTACGGTGTATTCATAGAACAGGGGCGGACCTGCCCTTCGGGCGAGCCCGAGCAGCCGCCCGAGCTCCTCCGCCGGAACCCCCGGCGGCGCGCCCGGACCGGTGGAAGCACACACCCACCACCCCGGGTGTACACTGTACAGTTGGTGGACAAGGCCCAAGTCCAAGTAAACACACGGCCCACCAAAGCAACAAACTGACAAAGGAGATATACTAGGCTACTAGCGGAGGACGCACGGCGGCACGGGCCAACAGTCCACAAGTCCAAGAGTGCAAGCACTACCCTAGATCCCGGGCGGGCGGCAGAGGCGGACTGGCAGAGGATGGCGCGCGGTGGCGCCAGCGGCAGTGAGGCCCGAGGCCGGAGGCGAGGCGGTGGCCGGAGGCGCGCGGCCGCCGGCCAGGCGAGGGGCAGGAGAGGCCGGGAGGCAATGGCCGCCTGGCCGGGGAATGGGGGAGGTGGGGAGCGACGACGACGCAGTGCCCGGGGGATGGCCGGACGGGGGAGGGCCGAGGCGAGGAGCAGTCAGGAGCGCCGGAGCGGCTGGGTGATTTGAGGAGAAGCCGAGCCGCCGAGGAGGTGATTTGAGGAGGCAAGGTCGCTAGGACGCCAAGGAGGGAGGAGCAGTCGCTCAGTTGGGAGGCCGAGTGATTTGAGCCTTTGAGCCGTTTGAGGAGAAACCGAGGAGGACAAGCCGACTGCCGACAGGAGGTGATCTGGTGATTTGAGGACAGGAGGAGCGGCTGGGCAGTGGCTTTGAGGATTTGAGGATTTGTGGAGGTGATTTTATAAAGGTATAACTACAATAAATTCTATTTATTCTAGAGAGTAGACTTATGTATTTGAGTATTAGTTTTGATATCTTGTCAAAATTTTATGTAGAATATCGTATGTAAACTAGCTTGTCAAAATGAGGGTACTTATATTTTTACCTCTCCAGAAACAGTGACCTGAGGCTTGTTCAAATTCAAATGAATAGAAAGGATTTGAAAAGCTATTTTAGCAAATTGTCAAGTAGAAGTACCAAGGAAAGCAAATTTTGGGATGAAAATAAGATTCCAGTGCCAAATATGGATGAAGCGATTCCAAGATGGGGCCGATCAAGGAAGGGTGGGATCACAGTCACTCAAGACCATCATTATCGTGTTGATACTTTCTTTCCTGCCATTGATGCTATTACCACTAAGATGTCCGATGATTGGCTTAATGACTTGATGGTGTGCTATATCGAGCGAGAGATATTCAAAGGACTTGATCTTGAAAAAAAATCAAGAAACGATTTCAAGACATGAAAACTCGAAGAATGAAAATGCCTCGTTCTCCAAGACGTACTTAGTTATTTACGGGTATATTTTTTGTCTTCTTTTTTGTTGCATCTTTTATATTCTATTATCGAATTGTGACACTACTGATTTATCTATCTTTCACAATTAACAGGTTGTTTCTTTTACAGCTCATCTACAATTGTGGATTAAACTTCATTAGTGAGGTATTTTTCATTGTCCTTCTGTTATCTACATATGTTAACATGCGAATTGTAGTTGTTGTTTCTATTTCGTATCACATACTTTTATTAGTGTGTTTGCAACATAGTTTGATCATGGATTGATTTTCTTTTGGATACTACTGTTTATTTCACGCTTCCGACTTTAGCCTACCTAGTTTTTTTCCTAGGTCCACCACTGTGACTTTGCCCTACCTACAATTTTTTCCTGGGTCCGCCACTGTCATAGAACCCAACCCTTAATAAATCTCTCCCAATTTGACAATTGGGGGCATCTACACGCAGAGTAGGAGGACATGTTGGACTCAACAGTTAGACTTGGGTTAAGTTCTTTTGGGCTTATGGCTTGGTTTTTTATAGCAACTAGTTTTCAAACGGAGTGTCTTTTCAAGATAGGGTCTACAAGTCGATTGTAGTAAACACTGCCTTAACTTCATCTATATTGACCAAAATGGCATGCAAGTATCTCTCTCTATGTACTCTCTCTTCGAACTGCCAGAATTCAAATATTTCAACTAAAAGCAATAAACCACAGCCCAAAAGAACTCACCCCACCGATTCAGCAAACTTGCGTGAGTGCTCACACAAATAGGGGTGGCAATAGGGTCGGGGGGGTCCTCGGAGAGGCCCCTGCCCCCGCTCCGATCCCCGCGCAGCCCACCCTGACCCCGTGTTAGATCGAGGAGATCGACTGAGGGGGGTGAATAGGCGGTCTAAAAAATTTTTCTCCAATTAATTATCAATTTCTATTTGGCTAAATCAAACAAATAATGCAAAAACTTAACACAAAAAGGTTTAGCACAAATAGCGCCTAAAACAACCGGGTTCATCTAAGTACACAATAAGATAAGCCTATATCAAGGTTTGCAATCCTAAGATGATAAGGAATCAATTTAATGCTATGAAAGTAAATTACATATAGATTGAGCACAAGAAAATAAACCATAATTGATACTGTTGTTTTTTACCGTGGTGTTCGGAGACTTGGCGGTCTCCCCTACTCCACGTTAAGGTTAGCCCAAATGACTTGGACCGGTTCCACGAATTAAGCTGAAACACCTCAATCCACTAGTGGTGACTCTTTTCTGCTCCGAGTAGGTGAGCTCCAACTTTTACAACTTTGCCGGGTTCGACCATATAGGTCTCCGACTACGTTGGTCTCCGACCACGCTGGGTTTCGACCATGTTGTCCGATTCGACCACATAGGTCTCCGACTACGCTGGCCTTTGACCATATTGGTTCACGTCTTGATCATGTCGATTTTTGACCACGTCAGTCTTTGTTCACATAGATCTCTGACCACTCCATCGATCTTCGACCATATTGTATTAAGCACGTCAGTTCGTCCATGTAGATTTTGACCACACATATCTCGACCACGTCAGTTTCAACCATGTCGGTTCAACTACACTGGTTTCGATCACACAGATCTCGACCATGTCGGTTTCGACCATGTCGATTCGAACACGCTAGTTTCGATCACATAAATCTCAATCACGTCGGTTCCGACCATATTGGTTTCGATCACACAGATCTCGATCATATCGGTTCCGACCACATTAGTTTCGACCACTTCGATCTTAGACCACGTCAATCTTCGACCACACAGGTCATCGACCACGTCAATCTTTGACCTCCTTAATTCGGCGACATCAGCTTCGACCATGCTAGTTTCCAACCTCATTGATCTTCGACCACACAGGTCTTTGACCATATTGATTTGACCATAATGGTTCATGACCACACAGGTCTTTCGACCACCAACAGATGCAGTAGTTCCGTGATTATAACACTGGTAGTTCTGACTAGCCATAGTTCTGATTTTCCCGAGAAGTGCATACACTTCAACAGATTTTGCAAAATACATTTGCAAACTGCAGTATCATGCACACAAGGATTATCCATGATTCCCAACAAGTTGTAAAATACATTTGCACACTTTTAGAATCATGACACAAGGATTATATATATGAGTTTTAACCATATGCAAAACACATTTATAAATATAAGTCTCATACTACAAAAAATGTAAACATGGACTTCAAATATTTGCAAAACACATTCGCAGTGTATAGTCTCATGTTAAAAGGATTCAACACATGAGCTTCCTCATTTGTAGAATCTAACCTATTTATTCAACTCATGAAAAATGTTAATCTACAAAACAATTTCCATCAATTACTAAACTTCACCATTAACATATAATGGAGGGACTAGATTCTACAATCTTTTTTTTTGTAATTCATGACAATCTCAATAAATAATGATATAGAAATTGAATTACGAGTATACAACATGTACATAACAATTGTATACTCTAGAATAAGCTTTCAAAGCAAAGCTTACTCAACCGGTTGTCATTAATCATCTAACCATCAACACATAATAAAGGAACCAGATAACAACCCGATTATGAGTATATATGAACTACACAAGCTATATATACTTAAGGGATATGTTTCAAAGTAAAGATACTTAATATGTAGAAATGGAACATGGATCAATACTAATGACATTATAAAATATAGAGTGAACATCTCTAAATGTGTGCATGCAAAAATGTATTGTGAAAGTATATACACATATTCAAGTTAAACTTGTTTGGTGAAGTTCATTCTATATTTCGGATCCGAAAAATGCAATAAGATAAGAATATGATATTGAATGTATACCTCTTATATTTTTTACCTTTTCATCCAAATAAGACTAATTAATATTATAATAAATAAATATAATAGTCTCATAATTGTATTTGTCATTATTACCAAAACCAATTTAATGGAGCTTGAACTTACACCCCGGCCCTATTAGCCTTCCTGGGGGACACACCCTCCCCCCCCCCCTCGCGCGGACCTGACCCCCATGAGGATCCCCACGGAGATTAAAAAATAGGTTAAAATAAATTTTAAAAAATAATAATATGACTTTGTTTATTAATTTATAATTATGTAAGCATAATTTTTTACAAAATGTAGTTTCAAAATATATATTCTAACCTATAAATTCAAGTTTTAGTCTAAATATATAAGAAAATAATACAATCTTCTATATTTAAAAACTATAATATATTATTTAAAAACATATTTATTTTTTACCGGCCCCCGTGGGGCCCCACGGGGGAGGACAATCCCCGTCCCCGCCCCACTAGCCTAGCAAAGCCCTGCCCCGTTCTCCCGTGGGGGGAGAGCGCCCCCGCCTCGCCCCTGATGGGGAAATTCCCTGCGGCTACACAGCGCCTAGTCGTCGCCCGCTCCCTGCCCCTTGTCCTCACCTTGCCGCCCCATCGAAGAGTCCCATCTCGGCGATTTTCTCTCATCTCCATGGCCCGAGATCTTCCACCCCCTACTTCAGCTGGCCTCCTCGCTGTCCACCTAACTACTACCCCCTGACCATCAGCTGGCCACTCTCATCTGAGAGTCGACACCGAGTAGAAGACAGTGCCATACAAGTGAGTGCCCCGCTCCAAACGGCTTCAGCTTCTGGCTTATTAAGCCAGATGCCACTTGGAATGCGTCGGCTTGTAATTTTGGCTTATTTTGTCTTTTTCCATTTTCTTTTTTATTCTTATTCCTTTGCATTGTTCGTGATGATACAACAGTTTTTTCATTATTTTTTCTATTTTTTCTCAGAAAAATTTAACAACCGCTACAATACAATTTCTGCCATAAGCCAAAAGCTTAAGTCATGAGCCAGTTAGAGCAAGGCCTAAAGACCCAATTTGATGCCTAATGCTTGGTATTTAGCGCAATTGGTGGGTTCTACATTAATCATGCTTCGACTTCATCTTTGGTTTTCATTGTTGGGAATATGATTTCAACAAATTGTGGCATTCCTTGCCGGCTCAATCATCCCCTACAGCTCGCCATGGCCTCCACCACTCTGCCCAGGGGCGTAGCCATCAAGTGGGCTTCGGTAGGCTCAAGCCTACCCTCCGGTACCTATAACCCCCACCTCCCCAACTAGTTCTTGTAGCTCTAGTTTCAATATCATGTACAAGGTCACATTTTGTGAGAGGATTCAATATCATGTACAAGGTCACATTTTATGAGGGGAGAACAAGAGAGTTATGTGTTAATTTGACAGAATGACATTGTGAAATTTTATATGTCAATTTTTATTGCGAAATGACATCCCTGTATACTAAATTAGATTATTTAAGGATGAATGAATGAATGGGAGGAATATCTCACTAAGAAATAGTGCGTCAAATTGAGAGAATAAATTTGCTTCCTTTGTCTATCAAATTTCAGAATCGATTTTAGTCTAAAATTATTGCGATCATGAACTTTGCATATATGAAACATAAATGAACTTATTTGAGACAAATTAGCCATATTTAGGTTTGTCCTATATAAAATTTTTGCCATGCGCCCGCCACTGCCGGTATGTCCGGATCATGAGTTTGTGTGTGAGGCCGACAGTGCTAGCGCAGGCTGTAACGACATTGATTATGCATGTGTCCATCTACAGTGTCATCGTAGGCAGCTAGAAAAGCTTTAGCCTAAGAGCCCTTCCTTCATTTTATTCTGGCTTCGTCATTGACTCTGCCCACCGCTTCCAACCATACTCAGGTGAGCTTCTCACTTCTGCTGCGTCTGGTCAAACGAGTGCCACACTAAAACGTGCAAAATTAAATAATTAATGCTTGAGGAATTAGACCGGTCATGGTGGACCGATGGAGTTAATAAAATCATGCTTTTTTCTTGTTGTATGAGTAGTGCTACTTCCAATGATGTTACATGGTTGCTTATTTGGTCGACCTGTCCTCCTGGAAAACTCTCAAGTTACTGATTACAGTGAAATAGGTGTGATGAGTTCAGATTTACCGTCAGAAGACAAGTAACACACTCCTTTGACCTTTGGCAACAGGACACAATACATATAATTTCCCTTGCGTTGTGTCTGGAAAGAGTAGACAGATGCGTGACTAAGGAGTGAAGTTGCACTGGTTTTCCAGAGAATTTGATGTGGGCATGCACAAATGAAGCTATGATGTTTTTGTTGGACCGATATAGTAATAGAGATGGGTAAATGATGCCTTTAAATTTAGCATTCTAAAGTATTCTGAAACTTTCATTCCACTAGTTACTGAAAGTTAGGAAGATCAATTTAATCCACCAACAAGGCACTTATAAAAGTACGGAAGCAAATAGAGTTTAACTCCTCAGGACCGGTCTGACTGCTACAAGGAAGCGGTTGAACCGGCTGAGCAGTTTGGCCACCGGTGATGGCTGATCTGACCAGACTCCGGTCAAACCACAGGCCTGGGGACGGTCTAATCGCACCGCTAATTCTAGAATTGAAAATTAGTCTGAGTCAAAACAAAAAATGGTGTAATCTTCAAAATACATCTTCAAATGATATGAAACTTTGCATACACTTCGTCGGGGGATCTTAGGAACATAATCCATCCAAGAATTGCGTGGATGTTGGCTAAAGTCTTAACATTTTCTCAAGACAAGTAAGGTTGTATTAAAACTATTAAAACTCAAAAACTTGATATATGACATGATTGTGGGTTAAGTATGACCAAGATAACTTTAGATAAATTTTCACATATCAGTAGCAAGCAAGAGTACATAGAAATTTGAGATTAGAACCCTAAGAATAGGATTTCACTATAAGAGCTCTAAAGTGGACCAAACCTAGCAACCTTCACGATTTTACTATAGTTGATCCCTAGATGGATGAAATATGATATCATGAGGTATCCCTATCATTTACATATCCTTAGAACCCAGTAAAATCAAAATAAAAAGAGAGAAGACAAAACACCAAACAAAACAAATGCAAAATCAATAAAACCAAGTACACATCATGTAGGGTAAACAAGATTGATCTATTGTAACTTATAGATATAGGTTTTATAGTCATTCTACTATAGAGGATAGAACTCTCTCCCAAGAGCACTCACCCCAAAGCCTCCTATCCAAGGAAGCATACCTTTCAAACCCTAAAGAATACATAGTTGTAGGGCTGTAAAAAAAAGTTCACGACTCGCGAGCTGCTCGAGTTCGGCTCGCTCCAGGCTTGATTCAAACTTGACTTGAACTCTAAACAAGCCGAGCTCGAATTTGATCTTAAGCTCAAATAGCTCGTTAAAGCTTGACTCAAGCTTGAATGTTGATGCATACTAACTTTTACCGAGTTTACTCGAGCTCGAGCTTTTCTATTGTTAAAAATTAGTATATATTGAATTGTTTTTTACTGTTATCAAGTTTATTCATGCTGAGCTCGACCTTGAGTTTTTCTTATTATTGAAAATTAGTGCATATTAAATTGTTTTAACTGTTATCAAGCTTATTCGAACTGAGCTCAAGCTTGAACTGAGCCGAGCTCAAGATTAGGTCCAGGCTCGAACCTCAACTCATGCTCACTCAAGCTCGACTCGAGTTTCTACCAAGCTTGAGCTTGAGAGGCTAGACTCGCTCGAGCTTGACTCGTTTACAACCCTACATGGTTAGTTAGCCTCATGTCTCTAACCCCCTCCTACTCATATAGCTGAAGTAACCAACCTATATATAACTCTAATAGATACTATCCATTAGTACAACCAGAAAAACTTGTTAACCCCCATACTGGATTTTACACTCACATATAACTTATGCACGTTTCTGCAAGTGCATATGCCCAAACCCACTAAGAAACAAACTTTCCATCCACTTGACCTCTTTAGTGCTTCCTTGATCTAATCAACTCTCCCAATACCTTCCAAGCATCATGATTTTGGTCTCATTGGTGTTTCCTGTATTTTGGCTTTCCGGCTAAAACATCTTCATTTTGATTGTGGACCTCACCCCTTCTCTAAGCCTAGTCGATGGTCATCTCCTTTTGCAAGCAATCCCATGTTTGCAACATGTAGTTTCACCAATGCCTTATGCATTGGTAAGTTTCTCTATGTCGGTTTCCTCCGACCACGCCTCACTTGCACCGATCGCACCATTCGATGAACCGTTGCTTGAAACTTTTCTTCAATATTTTTTTGTCTTCCCTATGCCTTGATTAAGCCCAACCATCCCACCCAGCTTTCTTGACCTTACCTCAGCTCATCCCCGAGCCTAATCCTAGTTTGTGCTGTCGACTGCAGTTGTCTTCAAGCTCTCCTGTACATCAAAGATCACAAAATCATTTTCGGGCACAAGTTTTTCACAACTTGACCCACGTTAGTCTAAACACACTTTATACATCATTATGCAATGACTTCATATTCCAAAACTCAACTCATGATTATTTTCCACAAAACCCCAAAAAATCCCTCGACCAAATTTAGACACAACTGGTTTAATCGCCATTGACCGGCCAGTCGGACCGCTCCCATTATAATAAGGGAGTCGTGGCACCCATGCCGATCTGACCGCTTAGCCAATTCCGGTCAGACTGTCAATCGTTGGCGGGTCAGACCACTCATTTTTTCGCACACACAAACGAGCACCTTTCTAAAAAAACCAATCGCACTGCACCGACAGTCCAACCGCCCCCCCCCCCAAAAATCTGGTCACACCAGACCCTAGTCAGACCACCGTTACACGGCCGGTCTGACCGCACACGTATAGCGGTCAAACTGCTGTCAACCTGACATCAAATATGAAAACTTACAAACTTTCACAAATACATATTTCAGCTCGACACGATGATAATTATTTAACACAAATAAACCACATACATTCTTAACATAATTCTACAGTTTTTCTTCAGGTTCTAACAGGTTTCTTTTTCTTCAGTGTTTTCACTCAGAAAATTGTCGTTTGCTTGCAATGTTGGGCAGGGTCACAGAGATGCAGGAGGAAGGGCCACTAGGAGTAGCAACAGGTGGCAGCGGCAATTCCGAATGAAATCGGTGCGACAAGCTGGGCGTGTTCGCGGCGGAGTGCTTGGAGACTAGTCGTGCGAGGCGGAGTGCTTGGAGACTGGGCAGCTCCCGGCGGGGCCTGCGGGCGACGTTGAGGCCGGCTGTGAGAGGAGATGCGTGAGCCGCGATTTCGGCGGAGGCGTGGATTGGTGCAAGAATGGGCTCTGTCCGCCCTGTGTCTCCTGCGCAAGGGTTTTTTCACGCGGGGGGCGCGGGCGCGCCCAGCATGTCACAGCCACGTCTGCTCGCCAGGTTGCAGGCGCGAGGAGTGCAAGTGGCGCTGCAAATGGGTCCTAATCGTCGGATTGGGTGAGATTTTGTGAAACCTTATGAGTTATGACCACAAAACATATAGTTATGTGCCGTAAGCCAAAAATAATCTCAGGGTTCTGTACAGCCACGACCACAAAACCCTAGATTTTATGAAATTTACTTTTTTGTTATAGGGCAAGAGCAAGTAGATGAAACTCGAAAGGAGATGGAAGGAATCACCGACCCATTCAGAATTTCAGATACGAAGTGGCCACTATTTGGTCTGGTTTGAGCTGGCCCATGATACTGGCTGGGCACGATCAGACTGATCAGTCCAGGATGCAATGTTAAACGACTTGGCGACTTCCTTAGGCCGCGTTGATCAGGCCGACAGGCCCAACTTGCACATCTGTATGCGAGAATTTACGATAGTGCTGCATTTGCTCCGTTTTTTGTTCTTCTTTTTGATGAAAAATAGAGAGCTTTTATGATGTTTTTAAACAAACGGAAACCGGATAACTTTATTGATTTAGGTAGAGGCATTACTATCTTGGAAGATGTTGAGGGCCGGGAGAGATACTAACAGCATGTTCTGCGCAGATTCGAAGGATATCAGCCATACTTCAAGGCGGTGAGTTTTGTTGACATCCGCAGCTGGGACAAAACCAGCAAGGCACTCGCGTTGGCCGAAATACTGACGACTCTTTTATCGCCAGTACGGTCGTCGTCGTCGCAAACAACGTCAGGCCAGCCGGAGCAGGGATGAGGCGACCGACTTCCCGGGCCAAGCGCGCGATCGGCACTGAATGCACGCGGCAGAGCTGACATGGCGGTCTCGTCTCCTCCATTTGTTGTTGTCGCGACGCCTCACGCGCCGAGGAGTACGAAAATGACAGCGAATGCTGGAGCCGTAGCCCTCAAAACGACGAATCATAAGAGGCTCGGTGGCTCGGGTCGGTCGAAATGGATCCAAACTGCCCCTACATCTCGGCCAGGAGCAGCATTTTTGGGGCTCTCTAGTCTCCTACGAAGCATCTTGGTTCAACTATTGTTAAGGGTTTGTTCTTTTGGGTTTATAGCTTAAATATTTAAATTATGTATGTTTGTGAGAGGTAATATGTAGAGATAAATAGTCGTATGTGATTTTAGCCAGTACAGCTGAACTCAGTGCACCTTTTACTTTAATTTTCCTATTGAACATGTCTTAAAAACGTATTTTTTAAAAGTTAGTTACTATTGTTAGAGTTTAGGTTCTCCTAGGGTTTAGATCTAGGGGTGTTCTGTTCGGGTTCGAGTCATACACGGAGAGAGGATTAGGGTTTAGATACCGACCGTCCGATTGCGTGGAGGAGGAGCCGGCCATCGCTGGTTCGTCGGTGATGTCTGCGCACGGGCAGCGGCAGTCGGGGAAGAGGAAGACGGTGGCGGCGGCGCAGATCCGGTGAAGGAGACGGCGATGGTGCTTCCCGTCGCTGACTGCGCCCCCTCTAGATCGGTTAGGGTTTTGTCGGTGGGGGGTTGCGGCTCAGGCGAACCTCGTTAGTCGAGCCGCCGGCCCCCACCCTCTATTTATTGCGCAGCGCGATGGGGGCTCACCAGCCAAGAGATGGGCTGGGCGCCCCCGATCAGGGCGCGGATCAAGGCCCGATTAGCTGTTGGGCTAATCGGCTGAGATCAATCTAACATTCTCCCCCTTGATCTCAATCTATACTTTAACTTTAATTACTTTTGACTTTACTCATTCCATCACAGATTAGTGCACGGAACATGTCTCATCGTCACGGTCAATCGCCGATAGATTTAACAGCTACAATACACCTATCTGTTCTGAAATAGTTACTTTAATCCTTTGGGCCATCTTTTAGTTCAGGAATCATAGGCTTTCCCTTAAACCCATGCCGGCTACATGTTCTCTGAACACGTTGGGTGGTAAACCTTTAGTAAGCGGATCTGCTAACATCTTTGCGGTACTTATATGCTCAAGACTTATAATTTGATCCCGAACTTTATCTTTCACAACATAGTACTTTATGTCAATGTGTTTGGCAGCACCACTTGACTTATTGTTGTGGGCATACATTACTGCGGGTTCATTATCGCAGTACAACTTAAGTGGTCTATTGATGTCGTCAACCACTTTTAAGCTGGGTATGAACTTCTTTAGCCAGTTCACCTACCCCGTGGCCTCATAACATGCTACAAACTCGGCATACATTGTGGACGATGTAGTGACGGTTTGCTTTGAGCTTTTCCACGATATAGCTCCTTCAGCGAGAGTGAACACATATCCGGATGTCGACTTTCTATCATCTCCCGCATAATCAGAATATGTATACCCCACTATATGGAGTGAATCTGATCTTCTGTATGTCATCATGAGGCCTTTTGTTCCTTGCAAATAACGCAAGACTTTCTTTATCAATTTCCAATGTTCTATTCCAGGATTGCTCTGGAATCTGCCAAGCAACCCGGTAACAAACGCTAAGTCAGGGCGCGTACACACTTGAGCATACTGCAAGCTTCCGACAGCTGAAGCATATGGAACCGATTTCATTTGATCGAGCTCGTACTGGTTCCTGGGGCATTGAAAATCCCCATATCTGTCGCCCTTGACTATAGGTGCAGGTGAGGGACTACATTTATGCATACCAAATTTCTTTAAGACTTTCTCTATGTATGCCTTTTGTGACAGTCCCAATGTCCCTTTGTTTCTATCCCGGTGAATTTCGATCCCTAGAACGAACGAACCTTCACCAAAATCTTTCATATCAAAGTTTGAGGACAAAAATTTCTTTGTCTCCAGTAGTAGACTGACATCACTACTAGCCAGTAGGATATCATCCACATACAGGATTAGGAAGATAAACTTCCCATCTTTAAACTTTGCATAAACACAGTTGTCTTCTACATTCTTTTTAAACCCAAATTTTCTTATTGTACTGTCAAACTTCAAGTACCACTGTCTTGAAGCTTGCTTTAACCCATAAATCGATTTCTTTAGGCGGCATCCCATTCTTTCATTTCCTTCCACAACAAAACCTTTGAGTTGTGCCATGTAAACATTTTCTTCCAAATCCCCATTAAGAAATACCGTCTTTACATCCATCTGATGTAACTCTAAATCATAATGTGCTACTAATGCCATTATGATTCTGAAGGAATCTTTACATGAGACTGGAGAAAAGGTCTCATTGTAATCAATCCCTTCTCTTTGCGTAAAGCCTTTTGCCACAAGTCGCGCTTTGTATCTTTCTACATTCCCTTGGGAGTCAAGCTTTGTCTTGTAGACCCATTTACAGCCTCCTGTTTTGGCTCCTTTAGGAATAATTTTCAAGTCCCAGACTTTATTAGTCTTCATGGACCTCATTTTCTCTTCCATGGCCTCAAGCCATTTTGAAGAATTTTCGCTTCTCATGGCTTCTTCAAATGAGGTGGGATCATCCTCCAATTGAAATTCCTCTGTATGATAAATCTGATAATCATCAGAAATAGCTGATCTTCTTACTCTTTGAGACCTCATCGGGGCCTCCTCATTTGGTACATCTTCTGTTTGAGGCTGCTGTTGCTCCCCCTGATCTGGGGCAATGGGTTCTATAGGATCCTGAAGAACAGGTTCCTCATTATCATTCATTGTTGCCACAGGAGGAACAATAACAGTTTGGCACCACGTTGTCTTGCTTTGTCGGTGCAAACAACGGCGAGTAGTGTGAAGAATGGCTCTTGAATCATCGGAGTGGGCGCATACACCCGCTTCTCTTCAAGGTCAATCTCTCGAGCTACCATGCTTCCTCTCATCATTTCATCCTCTAAGAAGACAGCGTGTCTTGTTTCTACAAACTTTGTATATCATGCGGACGGAGAAACGAAAACCTTTTGACTTTTCAGATAGCCAATGAAATGACAATTTCTTGTTTTGGGATCAAGCTTCCCAAGGTTTGGGTTAAATACTTTAGCCTCAGCAGACTCCCACACACGTAAGTGGTTTAGTGAGGAACTCTTCCACATCCACAACAAATGCGGTGTTTTGGGCACCGACTTACTAGGCACTCTGTTGAGAATATGAATGGCGGTTTTCAACGCCTCCATCCATAAACTCAATGGGAGTGTGGAATAGCTCATCATGCTTCGCACCATATCCATCGAGTGCGGTTGCGTCTTTCACTACTCCATTTTTTGAGGTTCGCCGGTGTAGAATCTTGGGCCACTATGCCATTTTCTGTAAAACCTTGCAAAGGTCCAGAACTTGTCCATATGGGGTATGTCGACCGTAGTACTCCCCCCACGATCAGATCGGACTATCTTAATCTTTAAATCGTGTTGGTTTTCAACTTCAGCCTTAAATATCTTGAATTTATCCAAGACTTCATTTCTTTCTTTGATTGGATAAATATATCCATAACGGGAGTAATCATCCGTGAATGTTATGAACGAGTCATATCCATCCACACTTTTCACAGGAAAAGGACCACAAATGTCTGTGTGAATAATTTGTAGAACTCATGTGCTTCTTTTGGCGTCTTTCTTAATTTTCTTTATATATTTTCCTTTAATGCATTCTCTGCATTGTTCTAGGTCTGAGAACTCTAATAGAGGAAGAATTTCATTCTTAACTAGTCTTTCTATTCTCCCCCTCGAAATATGGCTTAAACGACAGTGCCATAATTTCGATGATGCATTATGAGTTCTCTTTCGTTTTCTGTTCGCATTCACAGGCGAGGATATACGCTCATTCACATCACATATGGAATTCACATTTTCACGAAGTGACAATAAATAAAGCTCGTCTTGTTTCATGGCAAGACCAATGCATTTATCATTAAACATTATTTCACATTTGCCATTTCCAAAATGACAATCATAACCATTATTGTCCAAATTTGAAACACTAATCAAATTCCTCTGTAAAGAGAGTACATAAAGAACATCTCTAAGTAAAAGAGTGAAGCCATCAGCTAGCTCTAATGAAAGATCGCCAACGGCTTCAACTTCAGCTTGGACTCCATTTGCGACTTTAACGCATCTTTCTTTTCTTTGCGTAGTCCTCGTCGAACGTAATCCCTGCAAATTATTGGCAACATGAACAGTTGCACCTGAATCAATCCACCAAGTAGATTTTGAATATTGTACATCTGAGGACTCATTTATAAAGGTAATAATGTTCTCACCTTTCTTTGCCATTATCATCTTTAAGTAATCGGGACAATTCTTCTTGTAGTGTCCGTCTTCTTCTGATGAAGACAACGATCTTTGTCTCTGCAAAATTATTCTGTTGAGGTGATGGACGGGGCTTTTCCTTGTTCTTTGAGGAGAAGTTCTTGTTGAAGTTCTTCTTCTTGTTGTCCTTCACATAGTTGATAGAACCACCATGTGAGGATTTAATTCTTTCCTCCTCTTGCACACACATATCTATGCACTTTTCTAAGTCCCATTTCTCGGGCTGCATGTTGTAGTTGACAACAAAAGTGTCAAACTCTTTAGGCAAGGAAGCAAAAACCAAATGAATAAGGAACTCATCCTTGAGAGCCAAATCCATTGGTTTAAGCTTGGATGCCAAGTTGCTCATCCTTAGTATGTGCTCTCTTATGCCACTGCCACCACCAGAGTACCTTTCTGTCACAAGTTGTTTAATCAGCTGTGTAGCATAAGTCTTTGAAGAGCGATGGCGACTCTTTATTCTCTCAAGGTACTCTGTGACAGTGTCACACTCTGCGATTGAGCCCACAATTGCAGGCTCGATCGTGTTCTTTATCACAGCCAAATATTTCTTGTTGGCAGTGACCCACTTTTTATGATCAAGATCATATGACATTTTTATGGGAGCATAGTCCCTGCATGCAGTGCGCCAGCGGCATCGACCTCATTTTCATCTCTCACCGGTGCCACAGGCTCTGTGGGACACGGTGTGGTGACTACCCAATCCACCTCAGCCAAGATGAAAGTCAGGTCAATCTTTTTCTTCCATTCACCATAGTTGTCTCCTTTGAGAACCGGGATATCCCTGATGTAACCCATCAAAGAGTATCCTCATAAAAACACAATTCATAACAGTGAGAACATTTAAATATAATAACAGCAAAATTATATGCCATATTTCTAACGTTGGTCAAAATACGGCATACAATTTTATTTATACATTAAATCTACATCACCGTTGGGCAGAAATAGAAATAATGCATAAAATCATCAATTAAAATTACAATACTGTTATTATCAACGTTGGTCAGAAAATAACAATATCATAATTCACAACAATTCTCAAAAAATTAAATTCTCCCGTTGATTTGAATTTAATTTAAAGAGTAATCAACATTAACTTTTGCAGCGGAAACATGAACTTATTCTAAAATAATTCATACTCAGAAGCATTATTACTGTACTCATCAATCTCTGGAAAAATTAACACGTTGGTGCAAAATTTACAGAGATTTTAAATCAAAATTCAATCAAATTCACTCATAAATGCTTCTGGAAAAAATTAAATTCAATTTTTGGATTTTCTTGTGCAAGCGACCATTTCGGCTGTTCGGCCGGCCATGGCCCACGGCGGCCTGCTCGGCGGCGAGCGCGTGCGCCTCACTCGCCAGCGCGCACGCTCGGTGGCCTCACGCGCGCCCGTGCTCTTCCCCGCCTGGCCGCAACTGGGCACGGGCTCGCAAAGCCAACGCCCGCTGGGCCAAAAGTGGCCCGAGGGACCACGGCGTGATCTCAGCCGTCCGTCGCCATCCGACGGCTGAGCGGCGTTTTAGCCCGATCAAAACTCGCGCGCGGCGGACGTCCCCATAACCCTAGTTCATTTCTCTCCTCTCCCCTCTCTCGCCTCGCGCCCGAGCGAACGCGGCGGCGGCGGCGACTTCGTCCACGCCGCCGGAGAAGGAGAAGACGGTGCCGCTGCGGGCCTCTCGCGGCGTCGCGCGCCCCACGAGGAGAGCGCGCGCCGTCAGCGGCTCCGTGTCGGCGCCCTTGCACGCGCCCGGCGCGCTCGGATCTTGTCCCGCGCATCAACGGTGGACCGCACGAGGAGCGCCGGCGAGCCCACGGCTCGGCCGGTCTTCCCGCATGCCAGCGACGATAGCCCGGCAATGATGGCCAGGTAAGTCCCGTCCGGATCAAGTCCATTCCCCTCTCTTTCTTTTTCTTTTGCCGTTTTCTAGGGTTAGGGGGGGTTCTTTTTCTCTGTGCTTTTCTTTTCCGTCTAGATCTACGCCTAGGTTTGCTCTGATACCATTGTTAGAGTTTAGGATCTCCTAGGGTTTAGATCTAGGGGTGTTCTGTTCGGGTTCGAGTGATACACGGAGAGAGGATTAGGGTTTAGATACCGACCGTCCGATTGCGTGGAGGAGGAGCCGGCCATCGCTGGGTCGTCGGTGATGTCTGCGCATGGGCAGCGGCGGTCGGGGAAGAGGAAGACGGCGGCGGCGGCGCAGATCCGGTGAAGGAGACGGCGATGGTGCTTCCCGTCGCTGACTACGCCCCCTCTAGATCGGTTAGGGTTTTGTCGGTGGGGGGGTTGCGGCTCAGGCGAACCTCGTTAGTTGAGCCGCCGGCCCCCACCCTCTATTTATTGCGCAGCGCGACGGGGGCCCACCAGCCAAGAGATGGGCTGGGCGCCCCCGATCAGGGCGCGAATCAAGGCCCGATTAGTCGTTGGGCTAATCGGCTGAGATCAATCTAACAACTATAGACAGTACAAATATAAACCAATTTTAAGCCCAAAAGAACCTGGCCAGACCTCTCTTCAAAACTTAAATGTGGCCATCATCATATTTGATACAAACTACGTCTTTATATAAACTAGTTCAATATCCGTTCTCTGCTAGAAAAAATATATTATGCCAATAAATTCGACCATCATCATTAGACTTGGCCTATTGCATGCCTATAACTCTGTTGCTGTGCTCGGCCGAACTTCACCCCAACTGGTGTCGATTTTTCGCCGCTCACGCTCCTGGCCACACCACTCGCTCTCTTAACCACACTCTGCTAGCCACTTTATCCACGTCCTGGCATACATTCTCAATCCTAGACCGGTGGGTTGATGTGTGTTCGAATTGGTCCCTCGGTGCACGGCAGCTTGACGCCACTCCTCACAGCCTGCTTTGCTACTTGTCCACGAGGCGACACCAAATGCTAGCTAGGAGACAGGCATGTAGTAACCGGTAAAGATGCCCATAGATAAACAACTGCATACCAAGAAGATCCGTTTATGAAGATTCTTGAGAGCAAGGGTGATATCGTAGAACACCAACGGCCTACCCTTGCTAGAGACCTCAACTGGGTTTGCCACCGGTAATTCTGTGTGAGGCGATATCCATCTTTATATGAGCCTGTTGATGTGTCACGCGTACCAATCAGTGTACAATCACCATACCCGTTATTTGCTCAGATTGATATACCGATAGAATTGGCATGCTTGCCAACGTCTCCGGTTCATTTGCCAGAGTCAGAAATTAACATGCCACTCGCCGATTTCCCAAATTCACATGCCAAGTACGAATGTGCAATCGGTTCGATCGCCGAGTACGCGTATAGAATCGGCAAGCATGCCGGTTCAGGGTTTAGCTTATTTTTCACTATTTATAAGTTTTATCTTTTTCTGAACTTTTAGTTTTTTTTAGCTTTTTTGCTGGTTCTTTTTTTCCGTATTTGTTTGTATTATACGTAATGAGCTAACATATTTTTTTTTCTATTTTTAAATTTTTTTAAATTTAATTATGCTAAATAAGTCTCTGTCAGCTACAGTATTTTTTTCAGCCAGCTACAGTGTTTTCAGCCATAAGCCATAAGCTTTTAAGCCGAACCGATCACCACCTTACTTGCAGCCCGCGTATGCATAACTAGATGGATTGCCAGATCCTTCTACTACGAATTCAATCGGCACAAGCGTACAACACATAGCATGCTTCAGTGCTATCAAAATTTCAACATGTTAGAAGTAATCTTGTTTTCGTTGTTTAGTTATATCCGAGTTTGTATACGTGTGCGTATTCTTGCTGTGTATACATATACAAGTATAGTACAAGTCATGTTTCGAGTCCGTCTTGGAGACTTAGTTATCTCCGTGTCATAATCATTGTGTTGAGTATAAAAGGTATAGCAATGTAACAAGAGAGAGTAGAGGCGATCGGAAGAAGCCAGGAGAGCAGGAAGTAATAAAGAGGAGAGGAAATAGCAAAAGTGTTATGTGCATTGTCTTGACTGTTTTGTTCATTGTATCACGTAAAGAAGACAGTGTGCTACTTTGTATTGTACGACGGAAGCGATCAGGAGGGGCGTGTTGGCGAGTCATGTCGGCTGGGACAGCAGGTCCCTCCGAGACGCATCACATGAAAAGACGAGGTTGGCGTGAGTCTTTGGATCGAGCAGGGAAGGATCGCGGAAGGGAATTTCAACGAGTGGTATTAGAGAGCATGTTGATCTTGATAGTACCTAAAGAATATCGGAGAAACGTCGATTTTGAGCGTTCGGAGTGGGCTGATCTCTTTTCAATATCCTCTTCTAACGACCGACAATTACATGATGTGGGTAATAAAGATGAAGGCAAGCATGCACGCTCAGGGAGTCTAAGGTGCAATCGATCTGAGGGGAAAGATAAGGTGGTGGATGACAAGGTAGACCAGACAGCTTTGGCCATCATCTTCTAGGCGGTGCTAGATGCGATGATGTATCAGCTCATCGGGAAGGAGACGACACGAGAAGCGTGGGAGATACTACAGACGATGCACGAGGGCATTGATCGTGTGAAGGAGGTGTAGCTCCAGAATTTGCGGAGCGAGTTCGAGAATCTTCAGATGGGAGAGACCCAGTAGGTGGACAAGTTTGCGGGCAAGCTAACTTCACTGTACAATCAGATTAACTTTCTTGGTGATAAGATGGAGGAATCTATGACAGTGAAGAAATGTCTACACATACTTTCAAAAAGTACATACCTGTCATCACCACACTTATGTACTCCTCCGATCTGGACAAGAAGAAGATAGAGGAGGTGGGTTGCACACTCCAAGGCTCCACTCGTGGAGGCCACTTGTCCACTAAGGTGGATCGCACCGACATGCAAAGGGGGAGGCTTTGGTCCACTAAGGGCCAACATGTGAAGGCGAGCTAGGGGCTAATGGTGCTAACTGTTGTAACTACGAAATTAAACAGTGGGTATGACGGATACCCTTTCTCTCCTTTAGTGACACTCAGATTATGGCGATACCCTTTTTCTCCTTTAGGGACACTCAAATAGAGGAAACCGCTAAAGATGTGATAGCCTTTCTCTCCTTTAGTTTGTGTGGCGGATACCCTTTCTCTCCTTTAGTGACACTCAAATTATGGTGGATATCCTTTCTCTCCTTTAGGGACACTCAAATAGAGCAAACCACTAAAGAATACCAAACCTCTTGAGAGAATAGTGGGTAACCGTTATAGCTGTGAAACTAATTAGTGGGTATGGCTGATACCCTTTCTCTTCTTTAGTGACACTTAAATTATGGCGGATATCCTCTCTCATTTAGGTACACTCAAATAGAGGAAACTGCTAAAGAACACCAAACCTCTTGAGAGAGAGAGTGAGCAGAACACCAAACCTATTAAGAGAGTGATTAGTAAGTAAAAATGAGTAAACTTAGGCTCTTTACATAGAGTGGGATGGCCACTCTCAATAATTACAAAAAGTTAGGAGCACATTAGTACATTAACTTATGCATATAGTAACTTGTTCATGGACTTTCCATAAGGCCCATGAAACATTCCTGAGAACTTATGTACTCACTTGTTTGTCTTTGGGCTTGCTCTAAGACCTGTTTAGGCACTCCTGGAGCCCACAAAGAGGTTGGGTACTCCCACAACACTCGTCTCTTCAAGCATTGCCATTTTTCACTTAGTATCCTATATCTGCTTTCTAGACAGTAGGTATGCATAGAGAATCAAGAGATGCCACAGAAGCTCCGGAAGGAAGGACAATGTTTGTAAAAAAAAAGAAGTTGACAATGGCATGTTTATATCCAATGTTAAGTCTCACTGAGGCGTGTTGGGACATTTGAAGATCTGGTTGCAAGTCATTATTTCCTTGAGGCAATGAAGAATGTTCTGGCATTAATAAATTATGGAATTTGTTAGATTAGCACTAGTTCTCATTTATCACTGTACGTACCATGTTATACGGAACTGAAGTAACCGGGAGCAAGCGAATAGACCATGCAGTAACAATTAAATTCAATCACAAGTGCTACAGCGAGGAGACAACGCTGAAAATGGCAAGCAGGAACAGATGGAAACGGTAAATGCCAGACGTGCTGCTGGCCTTATTGAACTGTGCGTACTCGGCCGGGAGGGGCATGTTGTCCACAGGGAGCGAGCACGCGGCCGGCCCAGCCGCCGCCGCGACGCCAGCGGCGGACGCCTCGTCCGCGGCCATCAGGGCCTGGATCACGGCCGTGGCCGCGGTGCCGTAGCGCGTGGCGTTGCGCTGCAGCAGCCACATGAGCCCCATGAGCTGGCAGTCTCGTTCGCTCGACCCGCCGCCGGCCTGCTTCCCCGCTGCCGCCGCGGCACCGCCGGATCCGGCCTTTATCTGCAACATGAAGGCTCGCATCAGACATGAACTGGGAGTCTTGAGACTCGGATATATTGGCAATCCAACATGTGCAGTGCAGTTAATTTGCATTTACTTAGAATTCGCTTTGGTAAAAAAAAAAGGCCTCTACAAGTTGCATGATCGATGTTAATCCACAATGGACAGCAACCAAGTAAAACCATGAAATTTACCTTACGCTTACAGACGTCGTTGAAGCTAGGAACGCAGAAAGGTGACAAAACGGAGCTTGAACTCGTTCGTGACTAGTGTACTCGCTCAACTTGCGCTCGCTACTGTTGGCACACATGGCTTTTACCTGCCATATATGTTACGACGACGCCCTCGGAAGCAATACGACTCGGTTGTTAATAAAGCAACAACGTAGAGAAGTACTCTCCCGTCTCATAATATAAATCTAAAATTCACCATACATACAGACTAAAGATACATTAAATTTAAGAAAAAAATTAGTATTATTGAATGATATATATCCTTATTAAATATTATACTACAACTATTCACTTACTTTTATAACATTAAAGTAGAGATATATAGTAAAAATATTACAATAATGATATATTTGATCTTTGCAAATTGATTTATATTATGGGAACGGTGTTTTTTAAAATAAGCATATATTACGATATCCTTAGGATGTGTTAGACCATGTGAATGTCGTGAATACAGTGATGATGAATAATTGACTTTTGAGTTGTATTTGAAATTTGTGTTTGTGTAAGTTTCAGTCGACCACAGTTGGCGATCAGCAGGTTTGACCACGAGATGGTAGTCCGAAGACCGGGCGCGTGGCGAGCGGGAGGGCGAGGCGCGCGCGGCAGCGCGCTGGGCGTGGCGGGAGGCGCGACATGGCATGATTTGGCGCCTCGTGGGCTCAAAAGTGGCAAAAAAATTAGTCAACCACATCTTAAGAGTGGCAAATAGTTGAATGCAACGAAGAAGATGACATTTGAATAGGTGGCATTCTTAAGGGTGGCAAATAGTTAAATTTCCCGCTAAAAGCGATAGAGGTGGTGCTTCTTTTTTTACTATGGCTAATAATTTATAATTATATCTGATAATTTTTAGTTTAAACATAAATATTTATATGAACAAATAAAATATTAATAAATTGATATGTTATTTTAAAAAGACCATTTCAATAAATCACTTCGAAACAACGGCAAAGAAACTGTTCTATTTATTTATTTAAAAAACCATAAGTTATAGGTTCAAAAGCTAAGCCCTACCTAACAGGCCCGGATTTTAGATATCGTATGGGTTCTTTTGGACTGTAGTTTATGGTTTATATTTTTGAAATTTGGCTGTTCAGGAGAGACAGTTCGCAAAAAAAAATAGTTGTATGTGATTTTAATCGGTATATCTGAATTTAGTACATTTTTTACTATAATTTTTCTATTGATCAGTCTTAAAAAATATCTATTAAAAATTAGTTACTCCAATATAAACTATAAGATATATGTAAAAAAGAACTTAGAGGATCATTTACGGCCACTCGCACCCAGTAATGCCAGCGTCTAGGGCACACCAAAGCATATAAGACCAACAAACATGGTACCGTGGTTGCAATGGCTGCCCATGACTATCATTCAACGCCATGTCTCTCCCAAAAGCATATCCAACAAGCAAAAGCGTATAGAGAATGCACCAATAGAGCTAGGACTTAGGACGTGCCAGTTCATCGTGTTTTGTGCCGACTCGGTTCAATCATCTCACTGTGCCCACCATACCAGCGTTCGTGCCGTGTTAGCCCAAGCCCAGCCCGAAATAACTATACGCGAAGCCGGCGGCGACGGTCGTCATCGTCCTTTCTCTCGTACCCGCCTCGTTAAAACTAGTTGAAATTGAATTAATTACACAAAAACATGGGCACACAATGACATAAATATTTCGGGAAAAGTGGAATTTCTTTGATATTTTAAAAATACAATGTTACTGCCTCGTTAAAAACCTTACGCCCCAAAGTTGGGTTTCCCGAGTAAGAAAAAGAGTACAATAACAATATATGTATATACTAACTATTACAACATGCGTAGATAATATCTACTCGTCAATGTCTAGATTGTTCATGCGTTCAAGGTTAGCATACACCTGTACGATTTCGGGATCCTCCAGTTGATGTTGTTGCCGCTCTTTGGCCAATTCCCAGTCTTTGGTGCATATGATTTCCTCCACCATCCTGAGCGTAAGGGATGATCTTCTCTCTTCTATTATTCTCCCTACCGAACAGAACGTCGCTTCTGAACAGACGGTGGACACTGGCACTAGGAGAACATCCCGTGCGAAATGTGACAACGCAGGAAAGATCCGCTTGTTGTTCTTCCACCACTCGAGCAAGTCTATCTTGCCTCCACCAGTAAGATCGGGATCAATATTTGCAAAATCATGCTCCAAATAGTGGTTCAACTTCGAGACAGAATTCCACTTGGAGGGCGCCTGAGACTGAGAGGACGAAGAAGTAGACTTGCCCTATAGCTTCTTCAACAAGTGTGATGTCAAGCTTGTCTTTTCATGTTGCGTCTGCTGTGAGGCCTGCGATTTTCCGCTAGTGCCAAACTTATCATGACACAAACGGAAAACACGAAAAAGCTACTATTTGACATGTGTGAAAGCTTCTGAATAATCTAGGACAAGGCATTCACCTATTCCCTCCATACATATTTGTAAACCTGCTAACTTTTTTGTAGGATCAAAAATAATAGCAAAACAATACAAGTGTGAAATAGAACCAAAATATTTAATAAATTTTTCTTCCATTGCTACGACGACATGGCCTAAAAGAGGATCGTCCCTAGATTTAGCAATTTTATCTGCAATTAACCAAATAAATTCTATAAATAAGCAAGAGGTAGGATAATCAACACTAGATAAAACCTTTGTTGCTTTATAAAAAGGTCTTAAAAACTCTCGAAAACAACTAGCAATCTGCTAATCTGAATTAGTAACTACCAATTCATTATTTTGAGAATTGGCATTGACAAAAACGGATATGACATGTTTGTAACCTTGTATCTTTTTTAACATAATATATGTTGAGTTCCACCTCACCTTCATGTGAAGACCAAATTTTCTTGGCTCTTTCCCATTAGTTGCACAGTACTCCGCGAACCTGCTACCACTTGTGGAGAACTTGTGAGGTAATGATATCATCACGGATACTGTTTAGATATGGACCAATTACTTGTATACCATCTTGAACAACAAGATTTAAAATGTGGCATACACATCTTTGGTGGAGGACATAACCACTAATATATGTTTATAATTTTAGGGTGTGGATGTTCATAACCGTTGTGTTTGCCGATGCGTTATCAAGATTATAGAAACAATTTTATTATCTATCTTAAAATTATCAAGTACATGTAGTATACGCTCGGCAATGGCCTCTCCCGTGTGCGATTCATTTATTACTTTAAATCCTATGACTCTCTTGTTTAGTTTATAATTATCATCCAAATAATGGGCTACAACACTAAGGTACACACTTATTTGGTGAGATGATATCCAAATATCTGAGGTTATGGCAAAAGAATACTGAACTTGTTGGAATAGTTCTTTTAACTCTACCAGTGCCTTTTGATACATCCGTAAAATATCGGATGTAGTAGTTCTCCGACTAACATGCTGGTACTGTGGGCAAAAACTGCGTTGGATCATTCTTTCGAACGCGCGACTTTCACCCATCCTAATCGGCTGATCTTCTGAAACAATATATCTAGCAATTTCCTCACGGGCTTTAAGCAGATTGTATACCCAAATACATACAGAGCCATCGGCCTCAAAATTTAGCTGTGTTTGTGCTCCTCCCCCTCGGCCCTGTGCCGCCATCTTGCGTAAGCATACTTTGTAGTGGCGGTTCAAGTGTCCTATCCCTACAGCTGTACGAGCACTTAATTTAGCATTGCAATAATTACAAGTTGCGATATCTACCGTTTCACCATCTCGGATTTCCTGGCTCTAGGTCATGTGCTTCCAGCAAGTCGCCCTTCGTCCAGACCCGCCAATGTTGTCGTCCGTGGACGGGTGAGAGAATTCTGTTGTCCCCCTTGGCTCTGGACCGCCCTGGTACTCCTTGTAGCCCTCTGTACCTTCCATATGACGGTCATCCATTCCTTAGTCTCCCATGTTTGGCGAGAGCCGACGAGCATCAATGGAGGTCGGAGGAGAACTAGGGGAGCGATGGCGAGAGTTTACACTAAGTCATTATGCTGCCCTTTTCGAGCTTCGATTCCTCTGCATACTGCTTGAGTGCTCCCTGGTACTACGACTTCTTGGTAACATGGTGATTAGTTAATAAATAAGAAGTACAAATACAATAAATGTGCTTGTGAAATGAAAGGTAACAAATAAATAAATAAAGAGTACAAATGCAGAAAATATAGGAAATAAGCTTGTGAAATGAGAAGAAATGAGAAAGCTCTGTGAAGAAATAAGAAGGCTTTGTGAAGAAATGAGAAGGATCTGTGAAGAAATGGTGAAGCGGAGTGAAAGGCTCTGTGATTCTGTGAAGAAATGGTAGAGCGGAATGGATTTATAAATATCAGAATCCAAACATTGCCTGACCTCTATATTCCATACGTTATATGACCGTTCTAATTTTTTAAGTGACCGTTGTCAATCAACCGTCCTCCTCCTCCTTTTTTTTTCCTGTTCCACCACTCCCCCGCCACCACGTGGACACGTTGGCCCGGTCGCCTGCTCCCACGTCCCACGCGGCCACGCCCCTCCTCAAATCCCTCCTCCCGCCCACGAGCAGCCACGACCGTGCTTGGGCTATGACCAGCGCCTCCTCGATTCCTCCTCCGGTCCTCCCACCGCGCGTCCGTGGCTCGCGCCCACGCCGGCGCCGGCGCGGTGCCGCCCCTCCCATGCCCGGCTCCTCCCACGCCTCCCTCCCGCCGCCGTCTCCTCCCCAGCTCCCCTTCCCGCCGCCTCCTCCCCCACCTCCCCGTCGCGCCGCCTCCTCCTCCCACCTCCCCATTGCCGCTTCCTCCCCCCGCATCCCCGCCACCGCCGCCTCCTCCCCACCTCCCGCCACCGCCACCTCCTCCCACGCCTCCCCGTCGCGCGACCTCCTCCCCCACCTCACCCGCCGCCTCCTCCCCACCTCCCGGGCCCTCCCTCCTTTCCCCACCTCCCCGCCGCCGCTTCCTCCCCACCTCCCCGCTGCCGCCTCCTCCCCACCACCCGGGCCCCTCCTCCTTCCCCCACCTCCCCACCGCCGCCGCTTCCTCCCCACTCCCCGCGGCCCCTCCTCCTCCCCTACCTCCCGGGCCCCCCCTCCCTCCTTCCCCCACCTCCCCACCGCGGCCGCTTCCTCCACCACCTCCCCCGCCGCCGCCTCCTCCTCCCCCACCTCCCCGGGCCCCTCCCCTCCCTCCGTTCCCCACCTCCGCCGAGGCCGTGGCTGCCCGTGGGTGGGAGGAGGGATTTGAGGAGGGGCGTGGCTGCGTGGGACGTAGGAGTGGTGGAACGGAAAAAAAGAGGACGGTTGAATGATAACGGTCACTTAAAAGTTAGAACGGTCATATAACGTATGTAATATAGAGGTCAGGCAACGTTCGGATTCTGATCTTTATAAATCCACTCTGTTCTGCTATTTCTTCACAGAATCACATATCCTTTCACACCGCTTCACCATTTCTTCACAGAGTCTTCTCATTTCTTCAATAAGCCTTCTTATTTCTTCACAGAGTTTCCCATTTCTTCTCATTTCACAAGCTTATTTCCTATATTTTCTGTATTTGTACTATTTATTTATTTACTACCTCTCATTTCACAAGCACATTTACTGTATTTGTACTTCTTATTTATTAACTAATTACCATGTTATCAAGAAGTCGCAGTATCAGGGAGCACTCAAGCAGTGTGCAGAGGAATCGAAGCTCGAAAAGAACAACAGGACGACTTAGTGTAAGCTCTCGTCGTCGCTCCCCTAGTCCTCCTCCGACCCCCATTACTGATCGTCGGCTCTCGCCAAGCATGGGAGACTACGACATGGATGACCTTCATATGGATGGTACAGAGGGCTACGAGGAGTACCAGGGCGGTCTAGAGCCAATGGGGACAACAGAATTTTATCCCCCGTCCACGGACGCCAACATTGGCGTGTCTGGATGAAGGACGAATTGCTGGAAGCACATGACCTGGAGCCAGGAAATCCGAGACGGTGAAACGGTAGATATCGCAACTTGTAATTATTGCAATGCTAAATTAAGTGCTCGTACAGCTGTAGGGATAGGACACTTGAACCGCCACTACAAAGTATGCTTACGCAAGATGGCGGCACAGGGCCGAGGGGGAGGAGGAGTACAAACACAGCTAAACTTCGAGGCCGATGGCTCTGTAAGTACTTGGGTATACAACCCGCTTAAAGTCCGTGAGAAAATTGCTAGATATATTGTTTCAGAAGATCAGCCGATTAGGATGGGTGAAAGTCGCGCGTTTGAAGAATGATCCAACGCAGTTTTTGCCCACAGTACCAACATGTTAGTAGGAGAACTACTATATCCGATATTTTACGGATGTATCAAAAGGAACTGGTAGAGTTAAAAAAACTATTCCAACAAGTTCAGTATTCTTTTGCCATAACCTCAGATATTTGGACATCATCTCACCAAAGAAGTGCGTACTTTAGTGTTGTAGCCCATTATTCGGATGATTATTATAAACTAAACAAGAGAGTCACATGATTTAAAGTAATAAATAAATCGCACACGGGAGATGCCATTGCCGAGCGTATACTACATGTACTTGATAATTTTAAGATAGATAATAAAATTGCTTCTATAATCTTGATAACGCATCGGCAAACACAACGGTTATGAACATCCACACCCTAAAATTACAAACATATATTGGTGGTTATGTCCTCCACCAGAGATGTGTATGCCACATCTTAAATCTTGTTATTCAAGATGGTATGCAAGTAATTGGTCCATATCTGAACAGTATCTGTGATGCTATTCATTACCTCACAAACTCTCCACAAGTGGTAGCAGGTTCGCGGAGTACTGTGCAACTAATGGGAAAGAGCCAAGAAAATTTGGTCTTCACATGAAGGTGAGGTGGAACTCAACATATATTATGTTAAAAAAGATACAAGGTTACGAACATGTCATATCCGTTTTTGTCAATACCAGTTCTCAAAATAATGAATTGGTAGTTACTAATTCAGATTAGCAGATTGCTAGTTGTTTTCGAGAGTTTTTAAGACCTTTTTATAAAGCAACAAAGGTTTTATCTAGTGTTGATTATCCTACCACTTACTTAGTTATAGAGTTTATTTGGTTAATTGCAGATAAAATTGCTAAATCTAGAGACGATCCTCTTTTAGGCCATGCCGTCGTAGTAATGGAAGAAAAATTTATTAAATATTTTGGTTCTATTTCACACTTGTATTGTTTTGCTATTATTTTTGATCCTACAAAAAAGTTGGCAGGTTTACAAATAGGTATGGAGGAAATAGGTGAATGCCTTGGTCTAGATTATTCAGAAGCTTTCACACATGTCAAACAGTAGCTTTTTCATGTTTTCCGTTTGTGTCATGATAAGTTTGGCACCTGCGGAAGATCGGAGGCCTCACAGCAGACGCAACATGGAAAGATAAGCTTGACATCACACTTGTGGAAGAATCTAAAGGGCAAGTGTACTTCTTCGTCCTCTCAGTCTCAGATGCCCTCCAAGTGGAATTCTGTCTCGGAGTTGAACCACTATTTGGAGCATGATTTTGCAAATATTGATCCCGATCTTACTGGTAGAGGCAAGGTAGACTTGCTCGAGTGGTGGAAGAACAACAAGCAGATTTTTCCTGCGTTGTCATATTTCGCACGGGATGTTCTCCTGGTGACAGTGTCCACCGTCTCTTCAGAAGCGATGTTCAGTTCGGTAGGGAGAATAATAGAAGAGAAAAGATCATCCCTTACACTCAGGATGGTGGAGGAAATCACATGCACCAAAGACTAGGAATTGGCCAAAGGGCGGCAACAGCATCAACTGGAGGATCCCGAAATCGTACAAGCGTATGCTGACCTCGAACGCATGAACGACCTAGACATTGACGAGTAGATATTATCTACGCATGTTGTAATAGTTACTATATACATATATTGTTACTATACTCTTTTCCTTACTTGGGAAACCCCACTCTGGGGCGTAAGGTTTTTAACGAGGCAGTAACATTGTATTTTTAAAATATCAAAGAAATTCTACTTTTTCTCAAAATAATTATGTCATTGCGTGCCCATGTTTTTATGCAATTTATTCAATTTCAACTAGTTTTAAACGAGGCGGGTACGAGAGAAAGGAAGATGACGACCGTCGCCGCCTCTTTCACGTATAGTTACTTCGGGCTGGGCTTAGGCTTGTACGGCACGAACATTGGCACGGTGGGCTTTGGGCCATGCTTGGGCCTAGCCGGAGGCGACGTGGGCCGGGACTGCACAGCACGGTGAGATGATTGGGCCGAGCCGGCATGGCCCATGTCCCAGCTCTAGGTGGGAGGGCGACGGGAGGCCATAGGCCATTCGGTCGGCCAAAGACAGCTCGGCACGCACGTGGTTGGTGTGCAGGCGCAGGCGCTCGGCCGACGGAAGGCGGCGTGGCTGCCATTGGCGCCGCCATGCCTCGCCGATCAGTGCTCACCGGCGCGGCGTGCCTCCCGTGCGGCCGTGTTCACCGGCCGGCTCGCCGGCAGCACGCGACGGGCCGTCGCCGCCGCCCATCGTCTTTGGATATCCGTGCCCAAAGACGACCCACTATTCGTGCCGAGCCGACACGGCCCCCACGTGTCGGGCCGGGCCGTGCTTGGGCCATACCGGGTCGGCCGTGCTTCGGGCTTTCCCAAAAAAAAAGCATGGCCTATCTCTCACCTCTATGCACCAAGCGGTAGGGCTGTAAATGAGCCGAGCTCGAGTGAGCTCACTGCCTCAAACTTGAGTTTGTTAGAGAATCGAATCGAACTCGAACCGAGCCTCAGAATCACCCGAGCCTAGAGTTAGGCTCAAGCTTGGCTCATTTATCTTTCGAGCCGATCTCGAGTTGAACTTGAGACGAGCGAAACACGAGTAATTCACGAGTCTTTAGCTTTTTATCTACCATAAGCTTAGCCAACTGCAGTCTATCTTGTTCTTAGGCTTAAACCATTGTCTTATTTATAAGCCCAGTGTGATTAGGACAATACAATTGATAAAAAAATTGAAATACATATGTATACACTTTAAAGAGTCATACTTAGCAATAATGAACGAGCCTACGAAAAGCTCGAGCTCGATAAGCTTGCGAGCTTCAGCTCAAGCTTGAGCTTGGCTCGTTTATAATTCGAGCCGAACTCGAGTCAAGTCTAAAACGAACCGAACCCAAGTAGCTCACGAGTCTCAAGTTTTTTTTACAGCCCTACCAAGCGGTCATGCCTACCGCTGTGCCTACATGGATGTACGATGTACGAATACTCAAGTTTCTTAGATTTGTTTAGATTTCAAGGAGACTAGGACCCTGACGGCTAATCTGAACTGGAACTGGAAATGAACGAATCAGTTAATGAATGGAGTATTTCACAGAACAGAAGCACAGATCGTTAAATGTTCGTGTTTAATTAGTTTTCAGTTTCTCAATCTCACCGTGGTAAGAGCACGGAGGCACTTGGAGCAGCCGGGGACGCCCGGTCGCGAGCAGTCCCTCTCCAGCCTCCTCGCCGCCGCGTCCGCCGGGGTCCACTGGCCGCCGTCCGCCGGCTGGGCCCGGCACGTCAGCCTCCTAAGCCTCACCCCGCAGTAGCAGAACGCCACGTCGCACGTCCCGTTGCCCCCCGGCGGGCTCGGCAGCGCCGTCCCTTCCGCCCGCAGCGCGCGGTCCGCCGCGCCCGCGCACGCCTCCGAGTCGTTCGGCGGCACCGGCATGTCCACGGCCGCCGCGGCCGCCGACCTTGCGGGCCTCTGCGCGAGCGCGGTGGGCGCGTAGGCGGCGAACAGCCACGCGGCCAGCGCAGGGCAGCATCGCAGCCTCGGGGGCAACGCTCCCCCGGCGTTGCAGGAAGATAGCACGGCTGGGAGGAGCGTCGGGGAGGGGGAGAGCGGGCACGTGGAGGAGGTCCCGGCCGCGGCGTCCGACTGCTCCGGGAACGCCGGGATGGTGGCCTCGCCGGGCTGCGCCGGGGTATCCAAGGGGAGGATCAGGGCCGGGTGATCAAGCGGCGAGGGGTCCGGCAATGCCGACGAGCTAGCCGCGGCCGCGCGGTGGTCCGGCGAGCACAGCATCACGAGGTGGGAGGCGGCCACGCAGAGGAGGAGAGAGCGGTGAAACGGAGGCATCTCTCGCTCTCGTCGCGCGCGCGCACTCGTGGAGGTTTGTTTTATTGGTTTGATAGAGTGGGAGGGGCGGAGTGAGAGCGTGGCGAGTGATCACTGATCAGGGATAGGAGGAAGGCATGATGAGAGGATGCTTTGTGCTTTTGCTGTTTGTGGTGCCAGAGAATGCATGATGGAATGGCTCGGCCTTCGATAGGCCAAAACCAGCCGCAGCCTTTTTGCAGAGCTTCTTTCATCTATGGCTTATTTGAGCATTTACAGCGAGGTAATTCTTTTTTCTTTAAGTTTTTCAAACATGGTTGAGCACAAAATTAATGTGTATACTGCGCGCGCGCACACACACATATATATATAGTAAAAATATTAAGTACTACTTGGAGTCCGGACTACTGCATCCAGAGCCGTCCGATCGCATAAAGGAAGTGCGGCGGTGAATGGACGATTATCGGGTTTGGCGGATGCTAGACCCGCTAACTCCTCGGGGCATCAATGTGGTGAGGCAAATTAGGTATCTCCGTCATCTTTGATTTCATTCTCCTTCTATCGGTCACGTTTTTCCCCCGGTATCTCCTCTTTCCCCAAATCGAGCGCAGTTTTTTCTCTGGCGGCCAGCTCCGCCGTTCTCAACTCCGCGTCGCCCGATTGAAGAGGATGCGACGGCCAACAGTTGCGGCCCTGGAGGGCAGCGTCGACCGAAGGGTGGTGGCCGTAGAAGGCGGCGCCCCGAAGAGTTAGCGGCGGTGACCTCGGCATCTGGATCCAGGGGGAGAGCCAGATCCGGGAAGGTGGCGGCGTCCCAAAGGTTGCAGCGGCCCAGGAAAAGCTCAGACCTAGAGTACGAGGATGATGACGACCAAAGTTGGATCCGAACACAAGTTATGGCGGCGGCGGTCTCGCCTCAACCAGATTCACACCACCGTTGAGCCTCAGCCACGACAGCTTCCTTCCTCCGCCACCCATATTGTTTGTATTTCAATTTTAGAATTTCAGATTTTTGTCAATGTGTTTCCTGAATTAAGGTCGATCGATGATTTATTCCCATATATACGGAATTAAAATGATGATTGTAGATATAAAATGCTGTGAAAAATTTAATAAGTGGGTTGATCTATGGCATTTGATTGAAATCCATCTTTCTGGGAGACAATTCACTTGGCCAAATGGTGGCTGGAAAGCAAAGATTTCAAAAAGGTTGTTATTAGCTTGGTCTATCAAGAATACAGGGAGAAATTCAGTAGATAATTGGCAAAACATAGTCTGTTATTTTAGGAGGCTAGCCAAGGGTTGGAGTGCCAATGTAGAAGCTGATATTAGGAAAAACAAGGATAGTTTGATTGCTGAATTTGATAACTTAGGTATTGCTTCTGAAACTTAAAATTCTTTCTGCTGAGGAAAAGCAAAGAATGGTATACATTAATAATGAACTGAATAAAATTTGGCTCATGGAATAGACTAAAGCCAAACAAAGGGCTAGAGAAAGAGACATTTAGAGGCGACAAAAAATACTTCTTATTTTCATGCTGTAGCTAATCAGAGAAGGAGAAAGACTATGATCCATTCATTAGAGGGTCCTAATCAAGGATGACCTTGATTTATATCGTCTGAACTTTGAGAATAATTACAACTATTGTTCTTTTACATATTATTTACGATTCATCATGTATTCTTTTGTAACAATATTTAATTCATGGATGACTTTTTATGTAGATGCGTGCTATTGCCTCCAACAATTGGTGGGACCCTGAATTCTTCGTGTCCAGTTCACCGGTGGTGCACTCAAGTATGATGTTGCCAAGTGCGAAATAGTAAGTCATTTCTCGTTGCACTTAGTAAAACTATTCATTAACATATATGGACAAGTACTCATTTCTAACAAGACTGGAAAGGGTGAAGACATTGATACTGGTAGTAATCACGTTTGGATTCGACCCATACTATTCAAAGCTGTGCAGCAATGCATGTCACTATTCTTCATTGACTGGAGCGAAGATATTACTAAGTGGGATTGTAAGGAAGCTATTGTGCTAACATATTATTCTGAGTATGAAACTCAACTATCTCTTCATACCCAAGTTATCAAATAAGTTGGAGATTCATTCAATCTGTATTTTCTCACTGACAATTTGATTTTTGCAGAGTTGACAGTGGCATATACACAATTCAATTCATGAAGAACTGGGATGGTAATATGTGTGTCCAAGATATAAATCAGGTATATTTCCCATACATTCACTCTTTCATTGCAACATTATTTTGTCATCTTATCAATGTATTTAACATGTTAACAATTCTTTTAACAGGATTGCATGGACGCTTTCAGAATGGAGATTTTGATGGACATACTTACCTTGGAAGCAAATCTATCGTCACCACCTGATTTCGTCAAAGAATTATTGAAACCGTACAATGATCATATAGACGCTACTAAATGATGCTTTTAAAATAAGAATTTTTTGTTTTGTTATGAGACTATTTTTTGCTTGATACTTTCTGGATTGTAATAATGCTATGACTCAATACATCACCTTTGCCTCAATGCAAAATATTGTTGATGTCATAAATACATTATATTGTTCATTACTAAAATTGTGATGACTTCATACTCATGCTATTGTTTGTTAAGCGTGTCTTATATAATTCAAATGTTGTAATTACTACTATGTCCAGCTGATCCACCATATATCTTTCATCACATACCTTTCGACACTGCTTGATGATAGAAATTTATTTATATATATATATATATATATATATATATATATATATATATATATATATATATATATATATATATATATATATATATATATATATATATATATATATATATATATATATATATATATCCTTTGGTATATGTTAAGTTTGTATCATATCTATCCTTTAGTTTTCTTTTGTTTTCTGGTCATCTGATCTAATATACCTTGTTTATGAATTTAACAATGAAGACTGGAATTTCTGTGACCAAATGATCCCCACTTTTTCTTTCTATTAGTCCGTGACATGATTTTTTTCGTATTGACCAGTTATAGTGGTGCAATCCTTGTAACTAAGTCGTACTAATCATGTTGTCATATTGAGTCACTTTGTTTCTCCACAACTCAATGTATGGTTTACTTATCATATCTATCTTATTGTAACGAGTATGGTTTTTAACATAACACTTGTTGTATTTATTTGCCGAATGATATGAAGTTTCACATAAGCTTTTCAATTTTATTTGTAAAAACACGTACAAAATCGCCACTCTAAATACATATAAAAATTAGTTGATGTCAACACTTGCGGTTTTTCACATGCCGTTCGACTCCATTAACCGAGACCAAATGAATCTCACTCTTTCTTTATAATATACCTTGATTATGATTATGACAATCAAGTTCTGGAATTTCTGTGCCCAAATGATCCCCACTGTTTCTTTCTATTAGTCTATGACATGATTTTTCTATTATTTCTATCTTCTTTTATCAAACTACCTTTACGTAACCATTCATACTGATGTAACATCGCAAATACGAATAATTCTTTGTAAAAAAATGCCATTAAAGTATAGTTCGTAAGTACTCCCTTCACTGTTTTTTAAGATGAACGTATATACACGATTTGTACTACTTTACTATGTGTATATACATACTTATTTTCTTTACATATAAATACTCCCTTTTTATACATGAACGTGTATACTAGCTTCTTTTTTGTACGCGTGCATACTCCTTTTGTGTAAGCATGACATCTCTCCTTTTGTGTGAATTTTATAAGCAGAAAATTGAACAATTTAAGATACCAGTTTGGAGTTGCGTAACATTTTAAGATAACAATTGATGTCTGATTCAACTAAAAAATTCACACAAGATTTTCACCCAAACTAATATCATGACGTACAAATTCGCAGCTCTAAAACATTCACTGTGACATACCCATTTTCTTACGCCGTTCGTCTCCATGAACCATTCAACAATAATGTTTTGCTTGAATGATACGACAATTTCACATAATATTTTCGCCTTAAATGCTAACATCACGTGCAAATTCGCCACTCTAAATAATTCCGTGCGACAACTATAAATTAATGGAAATAATGCAAGTCAACATACGCATTTTTTCTATACATTTCGAATCCATCATCCATTTAATATAGCAATTTTTTTGTCCGAGTAAGTTGAAAAATACACATGATTCTCACCTTACCTGATAACATCACGTGCGAATTCACCGCTCATAACCATTTCGTGCGGTGTATAAAAATTCCTGAAATAAAACATAGTTTTTCTTATACTGTACGTACACCACTTAAAATTTTATTGAGTATAATACTCGATTTAATCACAACGATTCATTATATGTTCCACGTAATGATATTTTGCATACAGCATAGACTATTAAATTTATATGTACAAATAAACATACTTCTAATACTGCCGTCTTTTTTTTATACCTACTCCATGTTTATTAATACATCGTCGATACACATACCTATCCTACGTTAATAGCACATTGAGCAGGTAATCTTTTTATGTCAAATAATGATACTTTTTTCCACGTTAATTCAACATACTTTTTTCCACGTTAATTCAACAATATCTAGACACATACCTAATTCATCAGGTTCCGGATCGCTGGACACAATTTGTAGACTAATCAATCCGTGATCGCAGGAAATGTATTATGGCAACTACAGATCTGTATCACGCACGCACAGCAAGCTGGATAACTAGGATCGCTGAGTATTTATTACTTGATCGCTGCATATTTGGCAGTAACAAATCCGGATTGCACTCAAGACTCATCAGTACGGCGTGATATACCAAGCCTAACAGAATTTGATAATGGGTATACCCGTTAATCTCATACCTAATACAATTTAACACATCTCAATATGATCCAATGGTTGTTAGGTTAGGTGCCTGGACTCCTTGGAGTTCCATTTCGCCTTCCTATATATATATATATATATATATATATATATATATATATATATATATATATATATATATATATATATATATATATATATATATATATATATATATATATATATATATATATATATATAAAGCATTTTCCATACTTCTAAGAGTAAATACTTACACTTCTAATACACAACTTAAATGAATATTTTACACCACTTTATCACTTTCGGTATACTTAAATATTAATCCTAAGATGCTCTAACGCAACTTGGTTGAAATTTTTTTTATCGAAACCCTTTATTTTTGCTATATACACTTTTCTATGTATAAAAGAAATACATACACAAATTATGTTATAAAAAGTGAACTTTGATGAATTTTTCATAAAACTCACTATGAAGTATTTTATAATTATTATTAGAGTATACTTAAATAGATAAAAAGGTATAACAACACTATTAAAGGGTATATTAGAAGTAGAACTACATACTATATATATATATATATATATATATATATATATATATATATATATATATATATATATATATATATATATATATATATATATATATATATATATATATATATATATATATATATATATATATATATATATATATATATATATATATATATATATATATATATAACCCATCTAACATAACCTATCCCACTGCTCCCGCTGTAAATTCAAGCTCCATTAAATTGGGTTTTGGTGATAATAACAAATCTAATTAAGAGACTAATTTGTTTATTGATTATGATATTACCTAGTCTCATTTGGATGAAAAGGTGAAAATCATAAGAGATATATATTCTATATTACATTTTTATTTCTTACTGCATTCCTCGGATCTAAAATATAGATTGAACTTCACCAAATAGTCAAACATGAATATGTACATATGTCACTATTACACATTCTTGCATGCACACATTTAGGAGAAGTTCACACTATGTTTTGTGGTTTCATTAGTATTGATCCATATTTATCTTTCCACATATTAAGGATCTTTATCTTGAAACATATCACTTGAGTATATATAGCTTGTGTAGTTCGTATATACTCAGAATCGAGTTGTCATCTAATTCCTCCATTATGTGTTAATGGTTGCATAATAAATAATAACCGAATAAATAAACTTTGATTAAAAATCTTATCTTAGAGTATACAATTATTGTGTACATGTTGTATACTTAAAAAATAATTTTTTATCTCGTTATTTGTTGAGATTGTCATGAATTACCAAAAAGAGAGATTATGAAATCTAGTCTCTCCATTATGAGTTAATGGTGAAGTTTGGTAATTGATGACAATAGATTTGTTGACTAATCTTTTCTATGAGTTAGATGAATATGTTAGGTTCCAGAAATGAAGATGATTTGAGATGGTTTCATGTGTCAAAGATCATCAATTCAAATGAAAGATGCATCATGAGTTTATGCATATCCAAGAGGAGTTGATGCATGTTTATCAGTTTCTAGTTTCTTACTTACGTCTTTTCTTGATTTTTTTGCCTTTTCTTTTTTCTGTATTCCTCTGCATTGTCTGTGATGAGAGAGCTTTTTTCTATTTTTAAATTTTCTAAATTTAATTACATCGAAAAACTTACAACAGTTACAGTGAAAAATCTCAAATAGTGCCAAACTGTGCCAAATAAGCCAAAAAACTAAAAACATAAGTTCAAATGAGCACCCTAATTTTCACTACTCATTTCAGCTTAGCCAGCTACTTGATTTTTATTTGGCGTTTCCTTTGCTGTCCTTTTGCATCGCACTTTAAACACTTTGTTTTATCACAATGGTGTGTCACTGCAAGTCCACGTTTGCTCATGTGTGACAGTGTGAGGATCTATGCCCATTTTTTGTCATGGCTTTTGTTTTGTGTAGCAAGGCATAGCAGCTCGTAGCCTACTAGCCTTGTACAGCCGAGCTCCTTATTATGGGTTAATTTAGCACACATGGTATGGTTGGTGGATATTCGAAAAGTGTTGTAGACCGTGGAGCTACGTGCGTCTGTTTTCAGTGCGTATATTATACTAGCAGCCTAAATGCTCCACCAATAGGGGCTAAAAGTTAGTTGTAGAAAACATCCACTCTCATTCGGTGACAATACTAGTTGATAAAGCGAATGTTTACATCATTTACTCATTTGATTTTTGGCAAAGTGCATCCAGTTTATAAAGCGAATGTTTTAAAAGAAGAGTCAAGGACTCGAGGCAAAGAGAAGGGACAAAGGAGAAACAAAGACGAGAGACTCGAGAGAACAATAGAACGCGCCATCCAAGAAGATGAAGGGGACACACGCAGAGCATGGAGTCACTGGAGCCTGCCGCAAGCATCAGTAAGCAAAAGCGTGCATTGTTGTTGTAAATTGTAAACCACACCACCTTCCAGTCTTCCACGGTTCCACCACAGAGAGAGAGAGAGAGAGAGAGAGAGAGAGAGAGAGACGCCGAGCCTGATAGCCTGACACTGTAAACAAGCGACCGGTTTCACCGCGCGGCTGGGCTGGAGCAAGAGCGCGCGCGTGCGTGCGTGCTTCCGTCGATGTTTCTCTCCCGGCGCGCGTGAGCGAGACGGACAAGCCCCACTCGCGCGGCCGCGGGTAAGGTGGAGCTCGCCTTAAAAGCAACGCGAGGCACGTCGCGCCTCGGATGCGTGGCGCCTGCGGCGGCTGTCGGTCACGGGCGCAGCAGGCCCCGGCGTTTCACGCGAGACGGGCGGACGGGCCGATGGATGGAATGTTTTGTTGGTTCTCGTCCTGCCATTATATTCCTTCCTGAGAGATTCCTTCGGGCTGCTCTTGTTTATGTTGTTGTTCCTTTCATGCTACGCCTCCGAGTCCGAGCACGCACGTTGCAGTCATCATGCGTATTCGTGTGCGATAAAGAAACTGGAAGGATCAAGGATGTGTGTGTTGAGGTAACCTCGAACGTGAGTAGGGCAGGGCCACCACAATGTATGTGTCCTGAAGGGTGATAGGCGGGACACGTAGACGATAGCGTGGCTTAATTTGGCAGTTGGAACAACTGCGCTAGCTTATGGGTCTGTTCTTTTCGGCTGCGACTTATGGTTTTTGGTTGAAATTTTTGAATTTTAGCTGTTTACGGTACAGATTATGGAGAGACAGATACTCACTTGCGATTTTGGTTGGTACAGATGTTGGGCTTTGAACGTGTAGATTGTTTAACTTGTAGACTTCGTCTTGAGAAAATACTCCGTTTAAAAATTAGATACTATAATAAAATCTAAAAACCGTCGGCTTGTAAGATAAAGACAGACCCTATATAGGGTGTGATCAAAATGGCTTGAGCTTTTGGCTTCAGCTTATTTTTGCACTATTCATAAATTTCGTCTTTTTCTGAACTTTTAGCTTTTTTTGAGTTTTTTTTACCGGTTCTTTTTTTCCTCGTATTTGTTTACATTATACGTGATGGGCTAATATGTTTTTTCTATTTTTAAATTTTTTTAAATTTAATTATGGTAAATAAGCCTCTGTCATTCTGATGCTTTTTCACACATTCTGTGTTTTTGACCATAAGCCACGGGCTTTTCAGCCATTTTGATCACAACCATATTTCGGTCGTTGGAGCCCTCTCTCCCTAGTCCCAACCGTTTCCGCTCCATTTCCAGCAAGTTCCAACGGCTTCCAGCAACGACGCCTTGGCAGTGCGACGGCAGCGAGGCCGGGGTGACGACAGCAACGTCTCCCTCCCAACATGGCATTGGACATCGGTTCATCCAAGGAGATATTTGTATTAGATTTTATTAATGATTTTTAGTTATGATTGAAGATTTTTAGCTGAAAATAAATAATAGTGATAAAAAAGTAATTTTTAGATGGAGGGACGGGTGTTGCAAAAAATAAGAGAGATGCGTACGCAATGAATATGGTATATGATGCGCCCGTGACCCCTCGATTTATCCTTGAAGCGAGACAAGAGTGAGAGGTGTAGAAAAACCGTTTCGAGAAATCAGATGTTCGTATTGATTTCTGACTTCTCTAAACAGAAGATAGAAAAAGAAGGTAATACGAATAGCCCTAATTGAGCTGTCTCAAGGAATGTTTGTTAGCCCTAATCGATTCTAAAATCCTCACTTTTTAACTGCAGTTTGTAGCAACAACAGAGGTGGTCTCATTGCACATCTTTACTACTTAAAAAGAACGTAATTGTGGTACGTTCTCCATTCCTAATTCTCTTTTCCACCTTTTTCTAAAAATATCACTAACAAAAATAGGAAAAACATTCTACCAACAAAACAAAATTTTACCTCTCTAAAATTTCTCTAACAAGAAAAACCATAAATAAAAAAAAGAGCAAAGCTGTTCCGGCCCGCAAAACTAAGGGTGCGGAAGTGCAACGTGATCAAGTGTGGATGCAGAGCTAAAGACGTGGGCCAAGCAGATCTATCCTGACGATGTTAACTCAATGTATTGAGAGTAATATGATATTTTCTATCTTTATAAAAAAAAACGAGTATTTAACTAGTAAAAGAATAAATAAAACATTGGAGGTGGTCTTGCAGGCTTAGAGCAGGATGGCAGGCACGCGCTCAGAGTACTAGACTAGACTAGACCGGAGGAAAATGGGGACGAAGCCATATTTGGGGTCAGGCCTGAGCCTAGATCCGGCCCAAGTAGAACTGGGCCCGGTGGCTGCTCGGGTTAGATGGGTCGAGCTGGGCTGAACTATATGAACAGGCCGAGTTGCTCCATCAGTAAGGTCACACTACCAGCCAGGCTACGAGCCTACGACGAGCCGTGGACTCCCGATATCGTGGTGCGTTCTGATTCCTTGGCACTGCAGACGAATCAGAGCACCATCCAACATCGCGCCGTGGAAAAACCGAAAAAGTACCACGCCGGGATACTTTTCCTTTCCGGCCTCCGGAAAAGGAAGAGGGGGACAAATCGTCGGAACCACGTGAGAATAGAAAAATAGAAGCGTCAGTGCAGGGGCGCAGCAGCGTCCGTCAATCGCGGCACCCATCGATCGCCCAACCACGCACACAGCCCGGTAGATGTCAACCAACGAAATCGTGCGTTTACCCTGACAGGCCACTCAAGCGAAAAGGAAAGATCGTGTGATCCGCAAGCGCGTATGCTATACATACATTGGATCATCACCGCACTAGCTGGGAGGGTGTACGGCCAACCAAACTGTTCTTGACGTTCTGAGGTTCTCACACCACTCGGTTTAATTGTTCGATCGCTTTATATGTTTCTCTGTTTCTGCATGTGCCTCTCTCTCTCTCTCGCTCGTGGATCGGATCGGTCTGAATTTGACGCAAAAGTCATGGAGGCCTGGGAGCTCTATAGGGGAGATCAAATGTAGCTGGGCGCATAATAAGGACAGAACATGCGAGTCCTCATGGCGTCGCGATCCGACCGGACAACCAGCTACATGCCAGGCGAAAGCTCTCATGGACGAGACATACGTCTAAACGATCCTACAAGTCAGAGCAAATGATGGCGCTGATGACTCCGGTCGCTGTTAGCCGCTTGCGTTGAAGGGATGATGACGGTGATATCTTGCGATCTTTCTTTGCAATATATATTGCTCTTGGGGATATTTCTTGTTCTTGTATGGATATATAGACGGCTAGTTGGAGTGGGTGGGAATGTGTCGCGACAATGGCGTCATGAGGTTGTTAGATGTGAAGTTAGCTCAACAAAGGAGGAGCCGAGTAGTACGTGCCCTAGGCTCCGATGATGCGCCGTGCGCGTGCTTGGATGCTTGTGAAATTTCTCTGACCTTGTGAGAAAACTGTGAGAAAACAAGGCCAAGTCGGCACCGGATACTCCCTTTTAGGTCCTGTTTTTTCAGGTCTGTTTCTTTCAGAAGCAACAACCAAATGTCCCATTGGCAGCTCACAAAGGGGAGATCTTCATCTTCACATCAGAATGAGATCCTTTCCTTTTGTAATTTCAAAGCATCTTCTTGCTGAATATGCCATGGTGTAAAATTTTCCAGACGCAAAAGCTGTTTTTTTCCTGTGCAGTCACAGATCGCAAGATGTCACTGAAACAGTATTTGAAACACCCCGAAAAATTCAAAATTTTGAATTTTTCTTGGATTTGCTTGAAATTCCTTTTTCCTTCCCAATTTGGCAAATTCCAGTGAATTTTCGCTTTCTTTATTTGGCTTGGCGCCTTCTGCTCTCATTGGCGTAATTTCTCCCTGGCGCCTCCTTTCTTCCCCTGGCGCTCCTCACGCGCGCGCCATCTCACCGCCTCTGAACTCTGCTCGCCGCACGCGCTGCCACCTTTGCGCTAGATATTTCAGCGTTGCTCCCCTTACTCGACGCCACCTCTGTGCAGCTGGTCCCGCGCGTCAGCCACTTCCCCTGCCCCTGCCTTGCCCCGTGCGCAGCCGCCGTGCGCTTGCTCTTTCGCCGCAGCTTCCCTCCTCTCCGATATTTCCCAACTTGAGCACCCAAGTCAAAGGGACCGTACTCTTCACAGGATAGCAGTGCCAGCTCCCCCTCTATTCATTGAGCAGTACCAGAGGCCGCCTCATTCCTCTCTTCTTGCCCTAGAAGCTCACTCCCGAACTGCCCCTTCGTTGCCATCGCATTCTCCGGCGTTGTAAGCTCCCCAGTCGCTGCAGAGCGCCTCACGACACTCACCAATACCCTCCAAGGCCGCCAATTTCAGTCGAGCTTCATCGTATCGCCGGCGAACGCCACCCCTGAGCCCGGTAAACACTAAAGGCCATCTCCTAAGTTTGTCCATTATTTTTCAATTCCATGCTCCAGTATGGTCCTTACTACATGCAAATCATGATGGCACCCTCACTCTAGCAGTAGCATTAGCCACGAGCGCCAGAACGAAAGTCGCCGACGGTCAATTGGCCTTCACCGTGGCGACTCACCCGAACCACTCCCGACCTAAACCGCCATTTCCTCATGCTCATTAGGCTCCCTAGATGGTGAAAAGCCTTCCCAATTGGCCGGAGAACCCTAGGTGCTCATGGTGCCTCCGTGGAGGTCACTTTGTCTTCCGCCGCCACTAAGCGCCATCGTTCCTCCATTCATCCTCCTAAGGCCCAAAATGGAACCATAAGCCATATGCGCAACCTTTGGTGAAACCAATTTCCTTCTAGTGCCTCATCGCCGCGCACCGCGTGGCCCATTTCTCTCGCTTCCGCCGGAGTGTCGTCCGGAGGTTGAAGATGACCTCCCGGCGACGTGGCCTGTCGTGGGCGTCGGTGTCCATCCATCCGGCGCCCGCCTCGGGTGGAATCGCGACCGGCCGATGCGATTCGGCTCCTCATCCGGCGTCGGTGCTCGCGAGATCTGCTCCGTCGGTGCCGTCTGCGCGTCGACCATCGGACGGCGCGCGCATGCGCGCGCTCGCCTCACGGCCGCGCGGCGTGGGCAGCGCGCCTGCTCGGCCGAAGCGGAGCGAGGCGGTGGGCGGTCGGCCGTCGGCGGAAAAAGGTGCCGGCTACACTGCATGCGTTAGGGGGGCCGCCTTTGTTTAACCAAGCCGGCCCAACACTGTTCCCACCTTGTAAAAATTCAGAAAAACCCCCAAAAATCCCAGAAAAATCCACAAATCCCAAAAATACCAAAATACACCAGTTTGACCAGAAAAATATTCTAAGTTTAAATCTGGTCTCTGTTCTATCAAATTTCAACTCGCTAAAGTTGAATTTGCTCTTTTTGCCAAATCTAAACATCATCGATTTCACATCTCCATAAATTCAAATTTCCCCAGTTCCGTCAAATTGGAGCTTGATAAAATTCAAATCCATCTAACTCAAGAATCGACCACCCAAGTATAGATTACTATGAATTGATCTCCAAATCTGTCCAATCCATATACATCTTTCGCTTTGCAAACCGATCAAATCGATTATAGCGTGGCAACTTACCAAGCACCATTGAACCTGGGCCGCCTAATCCAAATCGCCTACCCGGTCCATTCTCCCATATCGGATACCAATAATCCATAGAACCTCTAAAAATCCGACCCAAGCTCTAAACCCTAATTCAGTCCGAACTTTCTCTCGTCCAACGAAACCCTATTAGCAATTGTGCCCTTTTATTGGCTTAAGCCCGCCTACGCCCTTTCAACCTCTCTCTACCGCTAAAGCCCTAAACAAATTTGATAAGCACTCTAAACCGAAGATCCGATGCCATCCATATATTCCTTGTCCGTCGAAATACATGTACAGCCGTCATACATTTTCGACTGTCCCAACCCACTATCTAATTTCAATTCCCTTAAGCCAAATCCTTCGCCACCTGAACCCTGGCCACCCCGCCTATTTTCTTTATGTCCTTTTGGATGGTGTGTTTATATTTTGTTCCCAGCTTGCATTCTGCAAAGCAGGAACTAATGTATGTTCGCTTTTCTACGCTAGTACTCGGACCACGCAAGTTGGTCAACAGAAGGAACTACAAGAGCAGTTAAAGAAATCGATGCTCACCCCGAAGACCAAGTGAAGATAATCAGAGACTAAGGACCAAGAGGCAAGTCACATGTTTTTGATCATATTAAATCCCATTAAATTACATTATTTATTTAATGTATTTTCATTATTGATAGTTGCGAACTGATAATTGCTTAAAACAAAGATTTAGAATGGCATGCTATCTAGTTAATCCTACCACTGATAAATAGCCCTGTTTACCTTGATGGCCATACTCACCTTGACAACCTTAGTAAGAATTAATATATGATGTAAATGTATACAAGATCATTTCATTCAATATGATACACTACTAGCGACTTTGGCCGTTGGCAGTAGGTTTGAAAACCCGGATCTAGGGTAGGGTGGTATGGGACGCCGTGCCTAGACCGAAATCTTTGGTGGGCGGTGTGGGGTAAAGGTGTTGCGCGAAATCGTGCGGCGGTTTCGCCACCGCTGTACCCTTCGACGTGTCACACTACTAAGGTGTGGGCGTTGGCGGTAGAATTGAAAACCCGGAGAGGGTAGGGTGGTATGGGACACCGTACCTAGGCCGGTGATCTTTGGTGTGCAAGTTAGGTAAAAATGGTATGGAGGTCCGTGTAGGACTTCGCCTACCGCCTTACCCTAAGCCCGAGGTGCGGACCTCGGGAAAAGTATAAGGGCAAGAACCTTGTGCTAAGTAAAGACACGATGTCGCCCAACCACAAGTGTTGATACGTCAACCCCGGTCTAGTAGTTGCTCAAGTTCGATTGAACCTCTCACAGCGCAGATTGGGAGGCACTGCGAGTCCATACGGAAGGGCGAGTAGGGCCGTATGGAAGTTGGTTATGTTATGTGAACAATCTGACCGATCGATCTGAACCTCGATCATGTGTTATGTGAGCCGCACAATAGTAGACTGAGATAAGTCAGAGGTATGTTGAGAGTCAGCAGTGGCCTGGGCTTATTGAGGAAGTCTACTAGGTAGAGGCTATATAAAGGATTGAGCAGCGAAAAGCCATGTTTTCTTAATGTCAGACGTGGAATTAAGAAATCTTGTGGGTAAAGCAGGGCAGCTCTGCAGAGTGAAATAAATGGTATTCGAATACGCCGTGCTTCCGGTTAATGAAGCTGTGTTAATTGGGTGATTCCAACAACGAGGCATAAGTAGTGTTTCTGATGTTGTTAAATTGAATAATGATGAGATTTTATCGGATAACAGAAAACCCCTGATCTTAAGGAGCAAATGTTTTAAGTTTTACTTGATTGCAAATAAAATTGCATCCACCTCATAATAAAACCACTATATACCCTCCACCAAAGAATCCTGGCAATTAGTTATATAGTAGTCCCACATGTGATTTGCTGAGTACGGGGTGGGAGTACTCGGAGCTTGCGAATTTTCCCCAACAGATGGCGAGAAGAAAGAAGAGGATGCAAGTGTTCGTGTTAGGGTTGCGTCCGCACTCAAGTGTTCCTGTGGAGTTTTCTTCGGCTCTTCTGTATGTAAGTTACCTTTTGGGCTTGGACGCCCATATTGTTATTAAATTGGCCATTAGGTCTTTATTTCAATTAAACTAACTTGTTTTAATTGATCGTGAGCAGGCTTAATACACTGTTAGGCTTCAACAGAACTCCTGGGCTGTTGCGAGCCGTACGACGTCCCTGTTCCCAAAAATCGGGGGCGTTACAGTATTTACAGAGTGCTCGTTGGCTCGTTGCTCTTGCTGAAAGAATGAAACAATCTTGCCTATTCCCCCATGGATTCCTTATGTCGATGCTATTATTTTTCTTCCAACCTCCCCATCATCGTGTGTGAACATCTCAACACTAACTTATCAAAAACTCCTGTATGAGAGAGAGAGAGAGAGAAGAAATAATTCTATCGTGGCTCGATCATGGAGATGGACACGTCGTTGACGGACTGCATCGTGGTCGTTTCAGTCTTCATCGCCAACGAGAACTCCGACGCCGACACCTTCTTCAGCCTAGCGAACAGCGGCGGCTGAGTGGGCGCCGGCAGCTGCATCTGGTCGCTGATCAGCATGAGCATGACGTTGGACATGGTCGGCCGGAGCTCGGGGTTCTCCTGCACGCAGAGAAGGCCGGCGTGGTAGCACCGCCACGCCTCGTCTTTCGAGTACGAGCCGGCAAGCGACGGGTCCATCAACTCCACTGCCTTGTCCTCGTTCCACAGCTTCCATGCCTGTAGTATGTACCACCATATATAAGTTCAGTCAAGAGTGCAATTGTTAGGAGAGAGAATAAAACCCCTGCATTTGTGAGTGATTTAGAAGAATGGATTTTGGGAAGGATTTTACATCTTGGATCATGGTTTTCTGGTGCTCCTGAAGGTACGTTGCGCCGTTTCGCTGCCCGCTTAAGATCTCTAGTACTAGAACTCCGAAGCTGAACACGTCTGACTTCACCGAGAAAACGCCCTCCATTGCGTATTCTGGTGCCATGTATCCGCTGCATTATGAACTTCAGGTTAGCACCACTCGAATTACGCGACCGGTAAATTTTGTACTAGATGAGTCATGAGAAAGTGATTGTTGCATTGCACTTACTATGTTCCTACGACGTGCCCGGTGTTAACTTCGTTGCCCTCCTCTTCGAAAATCTTGGCCATGCCGAAATCGGAGATCTTAGGGTTCATCTTGTTGTCGAGGAGCACGTTGCTCGCCTTGAGGTCCCTATGGATGACCTTGAGACAAGAGTCCTCATGGAGGTAAAGCAGGCCACGAGCGATCCCCAGGATGATGCTCTGCCTCATCTTCCAGCCCAATTGAGCACTCTTTCTAGTATCTGATGGCACATAATTGGATCAAGTAATCATGATAGCTTCAATTCCCGGTTTCAGAATTTTTGGATCAAACAGAAACTAGTCAGATCAGTTAATTTGAAGCATTTAGAGCTCTGGTCGAGGTTACACGCACGAAGCACATGGATGCTACACGACTTTAAATGCTACTTAGCTTACCATTGACCTGTTGTGCATCGATCTAATAGTTTAATTAGACCTAATTGATTCAAAATCAGTAAACTAAGCAGATTTCAGAACCCAAGAGTAGAAATTGGTTGAACCATGTGCATGTCCTATGTGTATTAAGCCTCTCACCAACCATTAACCAAAACCAAACAATCTCTGCACACTTCTGCAATACCAGTCAAACCTATCTCAACCATATGCGTGCTCCGTGACTCTAGATACACAATTTCGCACGAGAATTGCACCAAGCAATTAACTAGAGGAAAGCAAATTAACTAACCGAAGAGGAAGGCATCAAGGCTTCTATTGGGGAGGTACTCGTAGATGAGCATCTTCTCATCCCTCTCCACGCAGCATCCCAACAGCCTCACCAGGTTCCTGTGCTGCAGCTTGGCGATCAGCTCAACCTCGTTTCGGAACTCCGCCGCGCCCTGCCGAGACCTCGCTGACAGCCGCTTCACGGCGATCTCTGCGCCACCGCCCAGAACACCCTGAACATATATATCCAAGACCCGAAGTTTAGTCAATGCAATCTCATGCCCAAGAACAATATTACTAGAACTAAAGTAACATTTGAGACTGTTCTTACTCTATAAACGGGTCCGAAACCGCCTTCGCCGAGCTTGTTCTCCTTGGAGAAATTGTTGGTGGCCGCATGGATGGAAGACAGGACCATGAGAGGCAAGTCCGAGTTGGATAGTGGCCTCAGGCTCTCTATCTGAGCCTTCCTGATAGCTGCAATAACCAAGAAATGTTCTAAGCTAGTACTAACATCACACCAACTAGTACATAGAGCTCACCGTTGCGCTTCCTCCATCTCCAGCAGTACACACAGTAGAGAAGACTGCAGACGATGACTACCACAAGGATGGAGACCATTATAGGCATCCCATTGGAGCCTGAATGTCCTGGTGCAAGAACACCCCGCAACAATTCAATCACCTTCTTTAACCGAAGAACATTGACATATCTGCAACAAGCAAGAATTGGATGTACGTACCTGGATCACTTGCAGGTCCTTTATCCATCAAACGGCGATGTCGAAAGCGGTACGACGATCCAACCCTGTGTTCTTCTTCCCGGTGCTGTTCCATCTTGGAGCCCTGAGAAGTGAGAATTGCAGCGCTTTATAGGAATATATTTCTTGTTGCTATGGGGTTGTTGGAGAGGTGTTGTAGCTAGAATCTGGAGATTCGTTAGTGCTACTCTTGTGCTGACACAAATGTGTACAAGGCATATATGTACAGCTTGGTGAGGAGAATAAGATGGATATGCAGGTGCAGCCGTGCAGGTGTGGGGATGGAGAGGGAGGGGGCGTTGATTAGCTGCTGAATGAATTACTTTTCGAAGGTTCCCTGCCAATATTTCATGTTTGTCCTTTCAGGATTGCCAAATGCGGTGTTTGACAATCCAAGGACCATAACATCGAAGGAACCCCTTTCTATTCTGATGGAGGCTGGGTTCTTTCATATAGCCTTTTGGTTTTTGTTTACAAATAGTAACAGTTTATAGAGATACTCGCATACAATTTTAATCGATATGAATAAAACATCTATAGTGTGTACTATAATCGAATAGTAGACCTTATCTTAAAAACTACTTCGTTTAAAAACTATTATAGTAGAAAAGTAACTTTTGGAAACAAATATGAACATGGCTATGACATAGGACGGCAATGGATCCTGGATAAGTCTCTTTGTTATTGTCTTTGTTCTTGTCCATTGTTTTCTTAATCAATCCTAACTGACTAATGACTATTCTTAAATTGATCCAGCTTTATAATATAATCATGCACTCACTTGTGATAGGGATCCATGTCAGTGTAAAAGTTCAATACTTCTTACATGTCCGCACACGCAATTTGGCGCTATCAAGGGGGGCTGGTGTGCAATAGAACACCAGACACATAATCTCTTCCAACTATGGAGACGTGGATGTGTGAGCTAGGGGCGCTGAAAGCAGGGTAAGGCTTGTCAGCTATAATGAAATGGGAAGTAAAGGAATGGAAGCTATAATCAAGCTCGAGCCCAGTTCATTTGAAGTTTAAGTAGGTCCGAAGAATCTAGATCTAATCGAACTCAAATAGCCTGTGAGTGTAAAAAAAAATTTTATGGTCGTAACTGGGGCCTTGGACCCCACCTCATCGACGTAGGGAATTGTAGCCTTGTGTCAAATGGTCAAACCACCTTGGCATTTTGTATTAGTGGGATCCGGCCGGTGGTGGTGCGCGTTTCGCCTCGCCTTTGCCGGCGGGCTCGGCCGGGTTGGAGGGTAGAAAAACCGGAACGGAACAGGTGCTCCGTGCAAAAGGGATGCGGATGCGTTGTTGTCTCGCTGACACATGGGCCTAAATGAATATCTAACTGATATGGTCTGGCTATGCGTCGATGACAGTGTCGCATAGAAAATTAAGGAGCTAACAGCATGCCGCTGATCACGGGTTTAATTATTTTATGTCATGTGTGAGACTATTTTATGTTATGTGTAAGATCATGCGGTGGTAGCCCAATAATGATTTTATACCTTGTTCTTATTGATTGAGTTTGATTTTGAAAAATTGCATTTTAACATATTGCTTTCTAAAGCTAGCGGACTGACTAGCCATTGTATGGCCCTTGTTGATGATAACTATTTTTCCGATAAAGTCTTTTGAAGGTTTTGAGTTAAGACCGTGGTAGTATCGACAATGGAAATACGGTATAACCGGAGAGGAGCGGTCTAACCAGAGTGTGCTTGGCGGTCTAACCAGTTTAGTGGTTGCGATCAGATCGGCCTCTGTTATATTTTACTGAGTTTCATTTGGGTTTAATTGTTAATCATAGTGTCCATATAAGTGTTAATTATGGTGTGTCAATGTATAATTTAATTTACTGATAAGAATCAAGTGTATATGGTACCTTGACACGCAATTGGAGGAACTTGACGTAGCTGATGGCCTTCTCGAGCATGGTGACCAGGTCGACCTTGGTGCCGTTGGGCATGAGTTCCTGCAGGATCCGCAGCTGCTCGCTGACCCCCTCGTGCCGGTTCTGCCGCACAGGCCGAGAAGAACGGTTCGGTTCAGTCCACCGAAGCAACGCAAAGAATTCGAGCATTGCAGTGGGGAAAACTGCGATTTTTGGCACCGAAGTTACCTTCGCCGCGAGGCTTGGCGGGTCCTTGGCTGGGGTGGTGGTGGTCGCCGACTTGGCCTTGCTCGTCTTCTTGCTCGCGCCGTACTTACTACTTAGCAGGGTCTATATGTCAGAGACTCCGTAACGATTCTGAAACGAGTACTCTGTGTACGCAGCACGATGACAGCGCTCAAATAGAAAACTATGGAGCTAATAACACATCTCTGATCGCGGGTTTAATTATTTCCATTTTTGTTTTTTCCGTGAGAGAGTATACAGAGGACGCATCTCAGTCATGTCACATGCGCAGACAGGTGCATGTCCACTACACGCTGGAAGGGAAGACCACGCACCCTGATATTGCATAGTGTGGAGGCATGATTGGCCTATTGGGGGTAGGAATAAGAAACGGTAACGAATAATTTGTTTTATTCGATATTTGTGTCCGAAAAAATATGAATATAGTAAGCAAAATTCGTACTAAAAAATATTTGTATTCGTATTCGAGAATATTCATATCCGCATATGAGAATATTCGCATTTGTATTTGAGACTATTCAATTCGTATTCGATCAGTTTCCTATACATATCATCGGTAAACTGATCAAAATCAGGTCAAAAACCGGCAAAACTGGTATGAATTTATTTTACCGAGATTTATTACAGAAGTTGTAGGATGATATTCATATTCGACCGAATTAAGTACATATTCGATTTGAATTCGTATTCGAGAATATTCAAATTCATATTTGTATTTGTTTTAAAAATATGAATTCGTATTCGTATTTGAGACTATTCAATTTTTATTGTTGCTTAATGGTTTTAATTTCCTTATGATTTTATTGTTGCTTTTAGTATTATTTTTTCTTTATTTTGGTGATAACGTTTTATGGTAGTATCCTAGTTTAGTTGTATGTGGGGTGCTACACCAGGTTGGGAGTCTGGGTTAGGGTTTTAATTCTTTGTTCGGGTGTGGGACGGACGGGGTTGGGGGGCTTGCGTGTGCAGGACGATTTCTTGCCCAGAACTCCGTCGCCCCTGCAGCACATTGGCGGATTTATTTTCTGGTAAAATATGCCCTGCTAACTGTTGGCCAATTGAAGTGCATGATTAGTTGATTTTGCACTTCAGTTCCTGTCGTTCTGTACTTGTTTGCTAAACTTGATTCAGATTTCGTATCTATGGTGTAATGTAAGAAATGGCTTACTTAGCGTTGAAGCCATGTTGTTGTGCAGATGTGGGAGATTTCCACCACAGGTCAGAACAGCAGTCCCAGCAGAGGGCAGGTTTGAGCAGGTTGTGTTGTCATACAATGCCACAGCCGACCACGGAATCATTTGGATTGAAAAGGAGGCTCAAAAGGCTTTGGATGTGAGTCAATCTTGTGCTCATCTTTCTCGAACCTATCCCACATAAGTTTGTAAATTGTAACACTAGGCTATCTCCATCTGCAGAGTTGTCTTTTTTTTAGATAAAGGATATAAAATCCGGTCTCTATATCCACTTGGGATATATACAGCCAAAAGTTACACGAGCTCTTAGGCTCAAAGTCTCAACACTGAGGATTACACAACAGCAAGAAAAAAAAAGCTTAAGGACTAAGAAAAAGCTAGAAAGACTAAGCTTCAGCATTTCTTCTCCGTCCTTGCTTTCAACCAATCCCTAAACCTCCTCCAACTGAGCCACCCAAACTCCGGTCTATTTTGCGCCGATGAAACTCCGAGGCGACGTCTTCAAAGAAGCGACGAGGGTCGCCGCGCGCCGCCGCCTCACCGAGGCTAGGCTTTCACCGAGAACCATTTAGGGTGTGAAGTGCGAAGACAACCCTTCAAGAAGGAACATGGCGTCCAAAGGCGTCATAGTTGTCGAGACCGGTATGGACACCGCAAGGCTTTGTCGGCTTCCACACGACAACCCACGCACAAAGACCGCCACCGCACACCGGGATCCACACACCTCAAGGCCATAGTATAACCATCCTTGAACTCCACGACGAACCGCTTCCGCGCGAGCAACGTCGCGCCATGGGTCCTGGACAAAACCAGCGACCCCAACTCCCGCCGCCTCCGGCCTTTGCCACTAGCGCCGACCGCCGACCAAGAACCGAGAAGCCGACGCGCTTGCATGCGCAAAGAATCCACACGCCGCAGCCGCAAGGAGGTCGCCGTCGCCGGTCTTGGACACGCCGGCCCAAAGACCGCAACCACGCCGAAAGCACGTACCGAGGCATGGCGCCGCTGCCCGGCAGCTCCTCGCGCGCCGCGACGAGCGCCGACTACGCCGCCTCCGAGCCCGTCTGCGCGCCGCGCGCCGCCTCCCGCACCGGCTGCCGCTCCGCCTTCGCGCGCGCAGCGCGCGCCGCGCTCGCTGGCTCGCCCGCCGGCCGTCGCGTGCCTCCACGAGCCGTATTCGGGCTGCCTCTTGCGCCGCCAGAGCGCATAGCGCCGTCGCCGCATGCGGCCGCCCGCTCACCGTCACCCGCCCGGCTGAAGCCGCTCGCCGTCGCCGTGTCGGCCGCCGGTTCGTGCTTGCCCGCCGCCACCGTAAGTGGGGATGCGCCGGCGCTACCGCCGGCGGCCTCGCCTCTGCCTCGCCGCATCTGCGCCGAGCGCGCCGCGCCTTCGCGGACCGCCACCCTATGCCGCGCTCCGTGGACGCCTCGCCGCTCGCGTCAGAGAGCGTATGGTTTAGGGCCCCTCCGCCACCTTCATCGCCCCCGCGCGGACACCCGCCGGCAAGCTCGGGCAGCGAAAGGGGAGGAGAGGGGAGGGAGGGAGGAGACCGGCGGCGGTGATGTTTCTGGGGAAGAGGAAGAGACGGGAGGGGAAGAGACTTCGCTCGCACCACAGAGATCTGCAGAGTTGTCTATGCATTATCCAACAAATCTAAAACCAACTTACTGCCTAGTCTGATTTTTACCCCTATGTGGACCCTTTTTTCATGTTTTGCTTGGCTTGCATGTTCTTACTTAGTCAGTTAATGGGGCAAGAAGAAGAGTTGACATCACCCCCATCTCAACAGAATATTCTACAAGCGCAGGAGACGAAATCCCTTGCAGAACACCGCCTCAATACGATGGAGCGTCTGCTGTTTATTCAGGAGACCTGACGACATCCTCGACGAGCGAGTGGGATAAGCTTGTGGAGATCTTTCTACATGATCATGACGATTGACGAAGACAGTGTGTAGGAGCATCATGGATTGTTTGCCTTGTTGTAAATAAGATTGTCGCCGGGAAAGCACAAAAACTAGCAAATAGTATGTTATACGGATTCCAATTTGTCATCATGATCTCTCATACAATAGTTTCAGTACTCGTTTGGGTTCAACTACTTTTCTTCTTTGTTATATTGAAATTTTTGCCAGCATTTGTTGACGAGAAGTTTGGGTATCATCTGGACTCGATCTGCAGCTGGACATTTTGCCACTTTTCGCATGCCGCATTGTGAATTTTCTATTGCAACCAAATTCATATTTACAGAGTTACAACAATCCTGATATTGTATAACTAAAAAAAGAAGTGTTATAACTGGGGATAGCATGGTATATTTCCCTCAAATTCCTCTCTTATAAATCTGGAATTAATCTACTAGCCAAACGGTTTTCAGAGACAGCTTTAGATTCTCAGATAATCTGGAGCAGGAGCTGAAAAATAAGAATATGGAACTTACCAAACAGGGCCTAGGTACTATAGAAAAAGTTAATATATATGTTGTAAGAACTAGATATTTTATAGGGAAGCACTAGAATAGCAAATTAAATAAATTATGAAAGCTTGAATTATTTAGATATTTTTGTTAGAAGTAGGCCTGGGCGTTCGGGTTACCCGAATTTTTCGGGTCGGGTAGTTCGGGTAATTCGAAATTCGGGTAATGAAAACTGCTACCCGATATTAGCCCCAAAAAACACTACCCGCAATTTGGCACCGATAATTCGGGTTGGGTTCAGTATACCCGATATACGAATTCTGAGAAAATCAGCTAATTTCCGACAATTGGGTAATTTCTGAACAATTCGGGTAATTCTGAGACAATTTCCGACAATTCGGGTAATTTACGACAATTCGGGTAATTCTACGACAATTCGGGTAGTTCGGTGCAGGATATTACGAACTACCCAAACTAATTTGGTGTAATCGAATCGCTATCCGAATTTGGGATCGGTACCTCGGGTTGGGTATTTGGGTTGGTCCGTAATTCGGTGCACGGTAGCGGTAGCGGTATTTTACCCGGGCCTAGTTAGAAGTGTGTCGCGATTCTATATTTTTTAGATCAAAGTCTATGATCGTGACACATGTTAAGAACTTGCGTGAGTCAAGATCAAATACCATGAAGCCTTTGTTGCTCATACGTCTCCAGGGCAGTCATGCCACTCTTTGGGCTGATCACAATGCAACGCCTGCTGTTGCCCACCACTGTAACAAATTTTTGCGGATATTGGACCACTGGTCCTGTTACATCCTCGAAGTACAGTTGTAACTGTGGGAAACTCCAAGTTGTTATGTTAATTAGCGGTGCCAACAAAGCAACTTTCCAAGTGCCAGGCTCGATTGAAGAAGGTGGCTCACTACTTTGATGACTACAATGGTCGTATGCATCACCTTCAGGAAAAGGCTCAGTGGTTTTGTTGCATCAAACACAACACCACAGCTGCCATTGTTGAAACTAATTTTGTTGTGCTACTGTAGCGGTTGGTATTACGTACTCATGTGTTTAAGTACTGTGGTTGGTATCGAGTACTCGTCTATTCGAGTACTGTGATCGTAGTTGACTATTCGTGTATTCGAGTGCAGTGGTCGATGCCGAGTACTCGTGTGTTCGAGTAATGTGGTCGTAGTCGAGTACAGTGTGGTCGTAGTCGAGTACTCGTGTGTTTGAGTATTGTGGTTGTAGGTGAGTAGGTGGTGTGTTCGAGTACTGTATCATTGTGGTTAGAGTACTCGCAATATTCGAGTACACTGTAGTCGGTATCGAGTATTCGGTGAGTTCGAGTACAGCGTGGTTGTAGTCAAGTGCTCAGTGTATTCAAGTACTCTGTAGTCATGTGTCGACATAGTCGTAAGTTGCAAGAGTACTGTAGCATCATGGTCGTGAGTCGTAAGTCGTAAGAGTACTATAGCATCACGGTCGTAGTCACAACAATCGTAAGTCGAGCTGCACAGTGGCCGTAGTCGTGTGTCAATGCAGCCGGTACTCGAAGGGTACTATAACAGTTGGTGAGTCCGAGTGCTATAGTGGTCGTGGCTGCAGTGGTCGTAGCTATAGTGATGGTCGGTGCTCGAAGACCTGGGTGGTTGGAGATGCGGTCAAAGAACTATGGTCGACAAGCCGTAGTCGGTGAAGCGGTCAAAAGGAAGCCGTGGTCGTTGGTTGACAAGCTGTGGTCGGTGAAGTGGTCAAGCAGCGCGGTGGGTCACTGTAGCAGTTGTGGGTCATTGTAGCAGTCATTAGCATATGGTGCGGAGTGGGCAGGTGGCTGAGCGGCATGGTAGTTGAGGTCGAAAAAATCGGATCACAAGTAGTGGCTGTCAGAGTCTACTGCTGTAGTGGGTGTGTGCATCAGTGGTGTAACCGTTTGTGCGTGAGGCTTATTTAAGCCATGTAAATATGTAGAGTTCGATTGTGTGTGAGAAAAACAGAGTAAAGGAGAAAGGGCGTGTGTTGCCGAAAAAGAAGTTCCCCTATGTTTTTGCTTGTTCTCTCTCCACTCATGTGCGTTTCTTCCCTTGTTTGGGTCAATAATTGATATCAGAGCTTGGTGATTCCCGTAAGTCAGAGAATCAGAGCCTTGGTGTTCTCCATGTGTCGGAGAAGAAGTAGCACATGTGTTCTCCGTGAGTCGAAGAAGAAGAATCCTTGGTGATTTCCGTTAGTCAAAGAAAATGCCGAGAGAAGGAAGGAGTGTGTCTCCGACTGCAATGCAAGGCTTGATGCGAGCTGGTCTGTTCGACTCGCACATCGTGAAGAGGGAGAGCGCAGTGATGTTACGTACCCACAACTCACCCACACCAACTACACGATTTGGGCGATGAAGATGCAAGTCGCTCTTCAGGCTCAGAACATGTGGGAAGCAGTCGAGCTTGGTGCTGCCGAGTACTAGAAGGACCGATTGGCGTTGTACGCCATATACCAGTCCGTGCCGGAGGACGTCATGTCTTTCCTTGTTGGGAAATACCCGACGAAGTCGGCATGAAAGACAATCAAGACGGCTCACATGGGGCATAAGTGTGTGTGCAAAGTCAAGCTCCAGACTCTCAAGAGAGACTTTGAGGGGTTGAAGATGGAGTAAGGGGAGTTTGTTAAAGACTTCGCCAGTCGAGTGACGTGGGTCGTCACTGGCATCCGAGCATTATATGACACAATAGTAGATAAGATTGTCGTTATTTGCAAGTTTCAACGCGCTGCCCTGACGCGCTACATGCAGCTCGTGACCTCCATCGAGCAGTGCGTGGACTTGAAGACCCACGCCATCGAAGATCTCATTGAGCGGTACAAAACCTATGATGAGCGCGTCTGAATCAGTTTTAGTGACGTGAAATAGAGTGAGCATCTGTTACTCATGTGCACGCAGTGGAAGACCCTCAATAAGTAGAATGGATAAGGGTCAGGTAACAACGCGAAGAAGAATCATGGCGACAGCCATGTCAGAGGAGGCTGTGGTCTTAGAGATGACCATGACGATGATGATGATGAAGAAGAAGAAGATAACAACTCGCAAACTAGTGAGCAAAGGTCCAACAAGAAGAAGGTGAAGTGCTATAATTGTGGCATATGTGGGCACTTTGCCAGCGAATACCGCAAACCAAAGAAGGAGGAGGTGCATCTCATCATGGTTGATGACGATGACGAACCAGTGCTACTCTGAAGTTCGGCGAGAAGGTACTCGAAATAAAGACAACAAGATTAGGAGGGTGAATGTAGGAACTAATCTTGTTGTGTTGTTGTAGCGGTCGATGTCGAGTACTCATGTGTTCGAGTTATGTGGCTATAGTCGAGTACTCATGTGTTCGAGTACTGTAGTCATAGTCAAGTACTCGTGTGTTCGAGTACTGTGGTCGTAGTCGAGTACTCATGTGTTCGAGTATAGTGGTCAGTGTCGAGTACTTGTGTGTTCGAGTACTGTTGTCGTAGTCGAGTACTCCTGTGTTCGAGTACTGTGTGGTCGTAGTCGAGTACTCGTGTGTTCGAGTATTGTGGTCGTAGTTGAGTATGTGGTGTGTTCAAGTACTGTGTCGATGTGGTTAGAATACTCGGTGTGTTCGAGTACGTCATAGTCGGTATTGAGTACTCGGTGAGTTCGAGTACAACGTGGTTGTAGTCGAGTGCTCGGTGTGTTTGAGTACTCTGTAGTCGTGTCTTGACATAGTCATAAGTCGTAAGAATATTGTAGCATCATGGCCGTGAGTCGTAAGTCATAAGAGTATTGTAGTATCATGGTCATAGCCACAACAATCGTAAGTCGAGCTGCGCAGTGGTCTAGTCGTGTGTCGATGCAGTCGATACTCGAAGGGTACTGTAACAGTCGATGAGTCTGAGTGCTACAGTGGTCGTAGCTACAGTGACAGTCGGTGCTTGAAGACCTGGGTGGTCAGAGATACGGTCAAAGAACTATGGTTGACAAGCCATAGTCAGTGAAGCGGTCGAAAGGAAGCCGTGGTTGTTGGTCGACAAGCCGTGGTCGATGAAGTGGTCGATAAGACATGGTCGAGCAGCCGGGGTCGTGAGGTGTGGTTGAGACACCGGATCAAAGAAGGACTTGAAGTGTGGTAGATTTGTGTGGTCGAAGTGCCACCCTCGGAGGACTCGAAGCCAGTGGTCGTGGTCGTGCGGCCAATCTCCGTAGCAGTCGTGCGCGGTGGGTCACTATAGCAGTTGTGGGTCACTGTAGCAATCGTCCGCATATGGCGCGGAGTGGGCAGGTGACTAGGCGGCATGGGCAGGCGGCTGAGCGCGCGTGGTAGTTGAGCCCGGAAAACCGGATCACAGTTAGTGGCTGTCAGAGTCTGTAGCAGTAGTGGGTGCATGCATAGGTGGTGTAACCGTGTGTGCGTGATACTTATTTAAGCCATGTAAATATGTAAAGTTTGATAGTGTGTGAGAAAAACAGAGTAAAGGAGAAAATACGTGTGTTGCCGAAAAAGAAGTTTCCTCGTGTGTTTTTACTTGTTCTCTCTCCACTCATGTATATTTCATAGGGGAAGGTTGAGTCTCGTATCCTGAATGCTGATGTAATAATAAGAAGTGTAGATATTCAACCCTGGAGCAAGAACGCAACTGATAATTGGGATGGTATGTTAATTTGCCACTTCGGTGCCTTCTCTCCAAGGAGCTATGTTAATTTGCCACTTCGGGGCCTTCTCTCCAAGGAGCAGGTGTGCATCCTCAACAGTACGACTATGCGTAGGCTCGAGGTAGTATGGGCCTGTTTGGGAGAGCTCCACCACTGAAAACGTGGATCTGGAGCAGCAGCTCCACCGTGGATCTGGGATCCCACCATGGAGTGTTTGGCTTGTACAGCAGCTCCAGATCCACGAAATTGAGGTTTTGGTGGGAATGACCACTTTTGGTGGGATGGGGTGTGTAACCAGTGGCATTGGTGGGTAATTAGCACCCAACTCCACGGTGGAGCACCCCTTGAGGAGCTCCATGAAATCCATGGATCTGGCAATCAGATTCAGGATTTTGGTGGATCCAGATTTCGCGGAGCTGGAGCGTTTGGGTAAAATTTCGTGGAGTAGAGCTGTTTTTCGTAGATCTAGAGCTGGTAGAACTCTCCTAAATAGGCCCTATGAAGATCGAAGTGGCTATCTTGATGAAAGCCTGCCAATGGCGGAGTTGGTAAGTGTTGATGGACCACCGACAATAGCCACTCTTGTGGGCGCCCAGCTGGTAGACAAGGAGCTATCACTCTAGTAAGCCAATGGGGTCATGGAGAAGGGAGTCTTCAATTTACTCCCATCAAGCCATACGCTAACCATGTCAGTGTACTGCCACTCGACCCATCAGAAGACCTGTCATACTTCAAAAGCTGCCTCTCACACACGTTAATTTTTGGGCGCACGCAACCTCATCAACTTAAGAAGATGAATTTATAGAGATAACTCTCTCATTATGCTAAAGCAACTAGGATCAATTTACTTAAATTATTGCTCGATAAGTTTAGCATCTAAGGGCCACCGAGATCAATCTGTTGAAATTCAAATGCAGTTTTGGTTTTATTTGGAAATAATGCCTTCCTAAGAAAAATCAGGTCGTCTCCAGTTCTATTCTTAGCAAACAAAGGGGATAGCCAAATGAACTTGGAATTGACACAGGATTAACAGAAGTTGCATATGGATGTTGGCATGTTGTAAGATCAACAATATCTTCTACTAGACTCTGTTCAAAATCTCATTGATATATGGGACGGAACTAGGCCTAGTTCATCTCTGTTTGCATACTCGGCCGACCTATGCAACCAGCCATGGCCATGCATGTCTCTCGCCCAAAAAAAATCTAAAAAGAAAATGGCATGACGGGATAATGCCCATCGCCATACAAGATGTTCGCCTTTGTCTTTAAGCAGTACAAATTGATTACTAATTAACCGTTACATGCCTTGATCTTAATAACTTGCATAAGTATAATTTGAAGAAAAGGGGTGGCTCGTGGTAGTAGTTCTAGTACACGAACAGAAATACAAGGATTAACAAACTGTTAAACCTCTCTCTTCTACATCAGGTAGCTCCCCTAAAAAAGGTACATATTGCTAATGATCAGTTGAGAAAACAAAAAAGATGTACGTGTGCATATGCCTCCATATTTATCTTCGAACGAGGTGGTTCGTTATTGATTTCTATCATATCCTATATGTTTGATGCAGATCGGCTAAGTGCTTTCTTCTAGCTAGTTCAATTGCCCCCTCTGCGACGACGACAAGATGGCGTCGAGCGCCTCCTTCACTTGGGAGATCTCCGGCGCCTTCCCTCCTTGAGCCGGCCAGAACTCGTCCGTCGCAAGAACCTGCAATACATTACTCACACAGCTGGAATTACTAATTCCATTTGTTCTCTGAATTAGCTAAGCATGCATGCATACACTGACACACGTACCTTGACTTGCAACTGGAGGAACTTGACGTAGCTGATGGCCTTCTCGAGCATGGTGACTAGGTCGACCTTGGTGCCGTTGGGTACGAGCTCCTGCAGAATCCGCAGCCGCTCGCTGATCCTCTCACGCCGGTTCTGCCGCACAGGCCGAGAAGAACGGTTCGGTTCAATCCACCGAAGCAACGCAAAGAATTCGAGCGTTGCAGTGGGAAAAACTGCGATTTTTGGCACCGAAGTTACCTTTGCGGCGAGGCTTTGCGGGTCCTTGGGTGGGGTGGTGGGCGCCGACTTGGCCTTGCTCGTCTTCCTGCTCGCGCCGCACTGCTTCTTTGTAGGACTGATGGCTTGCGGCTCCGCGCCCTGCACGTACGCGCGCGCGCAATAGTGGTAAACTCTTTGGTGAGTCACACGAATCCAAAGCGAAACGGCTAATGAATTTGGCCGACGAGTTTCGCAGAATTGGGCTGTTTGTACGCACCACGTGGGGCCGCTTCTGCGAGCCGCGCGCCGGTGCCGCGGCGTCGGGCGAGACGCTCGAAGTGCTCGGGAACAGCAGCCCGAACGGCCGCCCCGCGCCGCCGGCTCTCTCCGTCAGGCTGAAGCAGCCCGAGGCCGCGTCAAATCCTATGGCCGCCGTCGCATGGTGCGTCGCCGCGGCGCCGTAGCCCTGGTCCATGGCGTCGATCCACGCGTCGCACTCGTCCGCAGCCGCCACCTGGACGTCTCCGTGGCCCCGCGCGGCGCGGTCGAACGCGAGCACGGACGCCCCCGCGCCCGCCCAGTTCGCGCTGCAGGCGCCGGCCGGCTCGGCATTGACGTAGCCCCCGAACAGCGCCGCCGCGTCGACGTCGAGGAGCGCGTCGTGTCCATAGCCGAGGGCGTCAATCGCGGACGCCTCCCCGGCGTCGAAGCCGTTGTACACCATTGGCTCCCTCACTAACGCCATGATCACGAACACCTCTGCCGCTGCACGTATCTAGCTGGCTAGGTTGGTTGGGCACGAGAGAAGTGGCTAGCGCTGTACTCCTAGTTGCCAGCAGACGGTTGGGGGTGGTGAGGTGTTCTGCCTTCGCGCCATGCGCCGCCATATATACTCACGCCGGCGCGCCCGACCCACGGCGCCCACATGGGCCAAGGGGGCATAAACAAGCTGGTACAAACAATGAGCGTGGGGAGGATTATACTACAAAAACACGCAGCCGCATTAAATGCACACGAGGTAGCTGCCGATCCTTGCCGGAGCTGTCCTCTCCTCCTCTGTTCCCGGAGCCTAAACTCGCGGGTCTCGGGCCTGAAACGATCTAGGCAACCGGAGTTTATACAAAGAGAATACAGGTTGTTGCGCGCGCGCCCGTGCGGATCCACCGTTCCGCCTGGGAGTGGCTGAGCCTGAACCCGCTTGGCCCGGAGTTAATGAGCAGGGGAGGCAGGGAGCAGAAGGCGCGGCGCGGCCGTCGGGCTCTCCCAACCTACTCCCACGTCTCAAGATTCCCGGCTCCTCACTTCTCACGTGACCATGCCATGCCATGCAGCAGCTCAGCTCAGCTGCATACGCCGTTTTGCCGCGCCTGTTATTGCTTGCGGCCAGAGCCACCAACTTGTGCAAGGCACTGGTAGTACTACTTACAGTAAGAGCACTAGTTTTAGGTCTAGTTCTAAACATCCACAGCTTCCTTCTGAAAGCTTATGTCTTGTGTCTTTTAGGAGTCAAAAAACTGTTTGGAACTATTGTAGGAGTGATCCAATCCTCTGTGATTAAGTCTTCTAACTGGTTCAATATATAATAGGTTCAATAGTATAAAGAAATATACTAATGTACCTTTACCTTTTGTAATTAGCAAATAGGTAGGATGTGAATTTTTTATCCTATTCTATTCATGTATATAAACCCACAAGAGGGGTATGAGAAGGAGGATCCACTTATTTTATACACAAGCACCTCAGATCACCCAGCTTCTACTGGATTTTTTTAAAAAAAGAGTGATGTTGCCAACAGCGGTCTACCGTGTTGGATGTTATTGGCGACTGCCCCATCGCACCAGCACAGGTGGGGCGGCACTTGCCATCGTTGCCATCACGGCACCAGGGAGCCGGCCTCTGTGAGCGATGTACACTAGCTTCGACTATCGGATGACCACTTCGTGATCGTGGCTTCGCACGACTCGTCTGAACCCCCTCGTGGTAGTAGACGTTCGTCCGACCATTCCATGGTCGTAGACGTTTAAGGCTTTATCCACGACCACATCGTGGCCAACTCTTCGTCGATAGTTACGACCTCCTTATGGTCGAGACTTCATCGACGCCAGTCTGAAGCGTGGGGATGGAGCACATGAGCTCCGAAGCCTTCGCCCCGCCGTCGACTTCGTCAACACCTATCACACGCTCGGCGATGTCATCCGATCCCTCGGGGTAGAACTTTCGCTAATGCTTGTCCGATCACCTCGTGGTCGTGACTTCGCCGGCCCTCGATCGACTCCTCATGGTCATGTCCTCATCGGCACCTGCCTTCGCCGGACTTTGCCCAGTCTTCGATAGACTTTGCATGATCTCTGTCAGCCCCCACATGGATGTTGCCTCTGCCGGACTTTGCTCGGTCTTCGACGGACTTCGCACGATCCTCGTCGAACTTCACACGGACGTCACCTCTGCCAGACCTCATGTGGCCTCCGCTGATCTCCATCGGACCTAGTGTTGCCTCCGCCAGCCTCCTCGCCCTCTGGCCTCCATCGGTCTTGGCTCCGCACCTCCGCGGATGTTGCCTCCACCGGATTTCGCTCGGCCTCCACCAAACCTCGCCCGGTCTTCGTAGGACTTAGCATGGTCCCCGTCGAGCTCCACGCGGATGTCGCCCTCGCTAGACTTTGCACGGATGTTACCCCCACTGGACTTCATGCAGCCTCTGCACTTCCAGGTGAGTGACTCGTGGTCGTACACATTTGTTTAGACGTTCGTCCAACCTCGTGGTCCAAACATCGTCCGCCCACGTCGTGGTCGTGACCTCGTCCGACCGCCTTGTGGTCATGACATCGTCTGCCCATGTCACAGTCGTGGCTGTGTCTGACCACCTCGTGGTCGTAACTTCGCCCGACCTCCTTGGGGCCGTAATTTTTTGAAAATCATATAGTAGCTTCGCGCCCCAGTGTACTTTGTGGAATATAAATCGCCGCGAACTTAGCCATCCCGAGCAACTATACAGAATATAAAAAAAGAAATCGCATGATGGCCTCGTGTCCCGGCGCACTTACGGAGTATAAAGCGCCGGGAACTTAGCCGTTCCAGGCAACTCTACGGAGTATAAAAAAATCGCATAGTAGCCTCATGTCCCGGCGTACTTTGCTAAGTATAAAGCACCGAAATTTAGTCGTCCTGGGCAACTCTATGGAGTATAAAAAAATCGCACTATGCCCCGCACCCTGGCGTACTCTATGGAGTATAAAGTGCCGAGAACTTAGCCGTCCCAGACAACTATATATACGGAGTATAGATGGTAGCGTGGGACAGCTTGCGCAGCCGCGTGTGCATTGCATGCTTCACCTATCCCACTAGGGAGTCCCTGCCACGGACTGTAACCCCACTGAGTTGCACATTTCACATGTCTCACCAGGGAGTTCGCTGCGCTACTTTATTTGACCACCTAGCGGTCGTAGACACTTCGTCTGGTTGCCTCACGGTCGAGACCTCGACTGACCACATCGTGGTCATAGACGTTTCATTCGACCGCCTTACGATCGAGACTTCGCCTAACCACCTCATAGTCGAATACTCTTCATTTGACTGCCTCGCGGTCGTAGATGCTTCATTCGACCACCTCTCGGTCGAGACTTCGTTCGACTACCTCATAGTCATAGATGTTTCTCATGCGCGCAAGGCTTCGACCCGCCGTCGACTTCGTTGATGCCAAGTCCGAAGGGTCGGGGACGGGCTGCGCGTGCAAGGATTTGTCTCACCGCCAACTTCGTCGACCCCGAGTCTGAATGGTGGGGGATGCACCGCACACGTTAGACTCATTCGTCCGACTCACCACCGACTTCATCGATGCCAAGTCTGAAGGGTGGGAGATGGGCCGCACATGCAAGAATTCGTCTCGTCGCTACCTTCATCGACCCCGAGTCTGAATGGTGGGGAATGGACCGCATGTGTCAGATATTCGTCTCACCACTGACTTCGTTGACGACAAGTCCGAAGGGTGTGGGACAGACCGCGTGTGTTGTGGCTTCATCTCACCGCTGCTTTCATCGACGCCAAAGTCTAAATGGTGGGAGATGGACCGCGCATATCAGAGATTCGTCCCGCCACCGGTCTCATCGATGACAAGTCCGAAGGGTGGAGGACGGACCCGCGAGCAAGCCTTCGGCCTGTCGTCGACTTCGTCGACGCCAAGTTCGAAAGGGCGAGGGACAGACCACGTGTGCAAGGCTTCATCTCAATGGGTGCCATGGTTTTGTTTCATGATGTATAAAACAATGAAGCTCCTCTGCAGGAGCCCAAGCACTTAAACCTCCTGCAGAGGAGCGTCAAGTGCTTGGGTCAGGTTAATTTGGTTCGCTGGAAAATTTTACAAATACAAATAGCTAGATTTCCTTGATTATCGTTGCAGTTGTACCGTGTAAACACACAGTTTATTAGTATTGTACTACTTGGGGAAAAGAGAGATACATTGTTTTACAACAATTATACACCGGAAAAATTAACATTTACTACCACTCGTGAAATGATTTTTTTTGCGCGTCCTCACTTGGCACTTTTGAAATGAATGAGTTCATAAACTTTCGGAATTGGTAAGGGCAGATTATGGCATATATATAGGTTGTCTGATTTGAAATGGAATCGAATATAGCACGTTGAGATTGAGGTTGGAATCTCAAGCGTTTAGAACCTCGGAACTTCTTATGGTCATCTTGGGCGTCGATTTTCGATCGGAGGGTTATCGTGCTCATATCTAACATTGGGCGAAGCTAGGAATTTAGATTACTAGAGACCAAATAACTGTACAATGTAATGATATTTAATGAAAAAGATAAAAAGGTACTAATAAAAATAAAATTCGGTAAAAATCAATATACTATACTAGAAATTTAAGGGAGCGTTTGGTTCAGGGGCAGGACGAGGATGAGGTGGGATATCCCACTTTATCCGGTGTTTGGTTTGGGGACGCAAGGGACAGGGATATCCCCGGAGAGGAATATTCCTCAAGATACTGGGATGCATCCGTCCCCAGAAATTGGTGGGACGAGGAGGGACGAGCGGGGATGAGGGAGTGGCGTTTCTTTCCGTCGACGCGGGTGGGCGGGCAGGCGAGTGGCCAGGCGCCGGTGGGCGGGCGGACGGCGGCCGAGAGGCGGCGGCGGCCGCGCGTGCGAGGCGGCGCGGCCTCCGCTCGAGCTCGGCCATGGCCCTTGGCACGGCGGCCAGCGCGGCGCGGCGCAGCGGCGGCGGCGGCTAGGCGACGCGGCAACTAAGCGCCGCGGCGGCGAGCGCGCACGGGTGGCGCGACCTCCGCATCGTGCTGGGCAAAAAAAAAAGAGAGAGGAAGAAGGTGCTACCGTGGATGACGCGTGGGTCCCACCTGACGGAGGCTTAACGGATCTTAAACGGTGACAAATCCTTCCCATCCTCGTCACTCCAACCAAATACAGAACAAGGACATCCCCGTTCCCTCAACCAAATACAGAGATGGAACCATTCCATCCCAAAAAATGGAATGAATCCGTTTCATCCCACCATGTCCCCAAATCAAACGCACGCTAAGATCACGAGAGGGGATCGGACCCCGCCCCCTCTCCCTCCCTCGATCCGCTCCGTCTTCCTTGCAACTTAACGGGCCCATGGAATGTTAGCAACCTTGCATGTCAGATTAGCATCATAGATGACATTGAAAACTAGCTGGACAAGATGCTTGGGATACCGTTAATCCCTGGCTTTGATACTGGCAAATCAAGTGCCGGGGGCAACACTCTGCTGCTCGTACTCTACTTGCGCTTCTCTTGTCCGTGAGATAAGAAACTCGATGTTCCCTTGTTTTCTTAGTGCACGTACACGCTCTATGATTAATGCACTACTTGTCTTATGAGTTATGACGACTATACTATTCTCCGCATCAATGCTTGCCATTAATGCTGTCGATAGCATCCTCTCACACACACGGGGTCGATCTCTCTCTAGGATAATCGCAAGTTGATCTACCGCTCCCTAAACTGTGAGTCAAGGAATAGCTAGCGTGCATGCACGTCGACGTGTCTAGAGTGAAATTAGGCGCCGTTTAAAAGTGTTATTATTTTTAATTTTTGGTTATGACTTTTGATTAATTGCGATAGAAATTAAGAGAGTAAGAGATACGTTGAAAAGCCACTCGATTCAAAATAGCTTCTACAGTGACTCCTACCAATGGTTTATAGAAACTATTTTGAAAAATCACTTCATTTAAAAGCTAGCTTTTAAAAACTAAAAGTCAGAAATTATTAGGAACATGCTCTTAGATGCCGCTCGGTTGGACTGAAATTGTATTGTATCTAGTTAAAATTACACTGTAACTGATAATGATTTATTTAACATAACTAAATTTAAAAAAAATAAAAAGTAAAAAAAATAGGTTAGTCTATTACGGATAATGTAAATGAATATAATAAAGAATTAACGAAAAAGCTTAAAAAAGTCTGAAAGCTGAAAAGATGAAATTTAGAAATAGTAAAAAAAAATCTAAATAAGGGAGGTAATCTGCTCATGGCTAGGGTTATTTCGACTCTGTTGGTTTGGATCTATCCGCTGATTAATCACGGATTGGTTCAGCCCACAGCTCCATCCAATTCTGTGCTGCTTTAATTCGGATCGAGTTCTTATCACACAGCACATGCATCCTCGATTTGCCATTTACTATAGTTGTCCAATCATGCAATTGGTGCTGGCTAGAGCAGATCGAAATATGAGAAAGTACGTAGCCCAAGCTTATGGTTGGTTTGTTTTCTTCTTAAAATTAGTTTTTATTTATATTGTTTATAGTAACTAATTTTTAAATGGTATATTTTTTCAAAGCGAGATAAATAAAAAAATTATAGTAAAATATGTATCGAGTTCAGCTGTACCAGTCAAAATTATATATAACTATTTTTTTCTATGTACTACCTCTCATAAATAACCAGAATTTAAATATTTAAATCATAAGTCATCCGTCATCAGTAAAAAAAACTCACCCTGTGGAGTTCCTTTAGTTGGTGCAACTGGAGCTTGTCCAGTTGGTTAAGTATACTTTAGCTAGGACCAGCTACTGCTGGTAGGTTAGTCAAACTCTAGAGTTGGAAATGACTTTTTACTACCTGCCGCCCGGTTGGTCGGAAGTACTCGTACTTTACAACATTGGAGCCCCTTGCGAACGTGTTACCCTCTTGTTGGTCAACTTGACAAATCCCTAGCTAATGTGGGAGGATTAGGCAATTAATGGCGTACGTGCCAACCTGCATGCAGGGTTAGTGGGCGCATGCGGGGTTCATTAATGAGGGGCCAACTAGCTCCACTCCTTTGAGCGAGAGCTTCTGACATCTTCTTTTAATTCACTATTTTAAATCTTATTTTTTTCTGATATTTTGGTTTTTATTTTTTTTTATTTTTTCGTATTAATAGGCTAACATATTTTCTATTTTTATTTTTTAATTTAATTACGTCAAATAAACCATCTTAATAACAATAAAAATATAAACAAGCTAAACGTACGCAGGGATCATTCTTTTTTGCAGAGGTATATATTTAGCTGGATGTAACATGGAAGCAAGCTAGATGATCCGATTTAAGTTACTCTCCTATTCGTTCACCTCTTCTAGGATTCTGATCATTTTGCGATGGCACCGGAAAATTAGGGGGGAAAAAAAGAAAAACAGCTGCCGGAAAGGAGAGGCCAACCGTCTGACACAAAAATTAGTAAGCGGTTTTGTTAACTGAGCGGATGGATCGAACTACGCACGCGCTAGTTGCATTGTTCACCAAGTGTGCACCGTCGGATCCGTTGATCGGGCGGTCAGGTAATACTGTAGCGATAGTGATCGATGGCCGGACTGATGATTATTTTATCTGAAAAGCCCCAAAATTTCAAAATCCAAAAATTTGTGAATTTTTGCTGTGTTTTGAGTGAATTTCGGAAACTTTCCTTTTTGGGAAAGTCTCCCCGTTTCCGCCTTCCCTTTTTGGCCGGGCGCCTTCCTCCTTCGCTGGCGCCCTCATCTTTTCCCGCCTTCTCCGCTCCCCGGCTTCCTCCCGCGCGGACGCCTCCTCCTCCCGCGCGCCCGCTCCTCCCGCTTTCCCGCGCGCGCGCTGCGCCTGCGCCGCTCCGCACCGCCTCCTCGCGCGACGGCGCCGCCTCGGATCCCCTCCTTGCGCCGCGCCACCCGACCGCCACGGTCAAACGTGGCGCTCTGCGCCACGCGTCGCCGCGCTCCTCTGCGCTGGCCGCCGCGCGCGCGCCCTCTCCCTCTCCGTGCGCGGACGCCCTCGCCGCGGCTCCCGCTCGCCGCCACTGTCGCTGCTGCCGCCGCCGCGAGTCTCCGCGCCACGCGTCGCCCCTTCTCTGCGCCGCCCCACTGCAGCCCCGCCCCCTTCTCCGCGCGACGCGCCTCCCCGCCGTGCTCGAGCTCACCTGCCCCTCTCCCGTCCCGTCGCCATTATCGCGATGCAACGCCCCGTCACCGCTCTCTCCCCTCTGAGGCGACGCCCGTCAGCTCTCCGCCCACTCCGGTTGACTCCCGTGCCCTCCCGTTGCCTTCTCCCCGAAGGACTCCCTCTCCCCCGCATGGGTATAAAACCCCTCCCTCGGCTCCCCCTCCCTCCTTTGCTTCCCGAGCACTCCCAGCACCCCCATTCGCTCCCCACTCCTCCCCTGCCTCCCCCTGAGCTGCCGATTGGGGCCCCGCTGCCTCAGGCTCCGCCGTCGTCTTCCCTTGCGCCGGCGACCCCGTAAAGCGGATCTTCCGCTCCCCTCCTCCATTCCTCAATCGCTTTCGCCTTGAGCTTCTCCTTGGTGTGCTAATAGCATTGGTGGGTTTGTTTGGACAGGTGCTTGCCCGAGGAGCTCCAGCCACGTTGCTCACCGCCGGCCGAAACCACCCTCCCGTGGCCAGCCCTCCTCGCCGCCTCCCAGCTCCTGCCGCCACTCCCAATGTGAGCTCCATGACCCCCTCTCTGTGTAACCTCAGCCGATTGAACTCGTTCGCCGCCGGCGACCTCCCTCACCTCCGAGCTCCCGAACCACCCCCTTCTATCCCCCGCCCTCTCCATTTTTCCCCTCGCCTCCCCAGTGCCCAAAATGGGTTCCCCACGTCGGGAAGCACCCAGTGGTGCCATCCCCGGCCGTCGGGGGCCATCGTCGTGGCTGGAGCGTCGTAGCTCCGCCGCTCCCGTTTCCCTGTCGCCCCCGCCCGGCTGGAGGTTGACGACGACGACGTGGCCTCTTCCCCTCCGTCGATCTCGCCCCGCGTTGTTTGGCTCACGGCTTGCTTAATCCACTCTTTAGAGGATCAAGACGAAGGAGGAGGTCTCCCCGTTGAAGAAGCCCCGGAGGATCTTTTCTTCGACGAGGACCCTTGGCTGTAGGTCTCCGCCGCGCTCGAAGCAGTTTCTGGAGTCTTTTGTAATGTATTTACACTTTGGGCTTGCACGCCCCGCTGTAAAAAATGGATGTTAATCCTTATGTCAAATATATGCTGGACTTTTGTTGTAAGCATGCAATGGTATACTCTTACGTGACATTCCATAACTGTTCACGCGTGAATAATTACGGGATGCCGTGTCCGTACGCACTCCTGAAAACAGGGGCGTTACATTATCCAAATTAACGGACAATATTAGCAGCCATACTTTGTAAGTTAGTGGAGCATATATGGCGTACTAGAGTCGATAATTAGTGCATGGCATGTTCTACTTTGCACTAGTACTACCTCGTGTACTTGTTTTGGCATTGAACCGTACGTTGGTGATGCACTCAACGACTGGCGAAGGATTATTTTATTCGTAGCTTGTGACGAATGGAGCTGTAGATCGATCGAGGGCAAAACTTGGGAAACTTGGGTACATGCTTATTTTATTGGAGAAAAAGCTCGTAACATGCCGGATTTGTACTTGAGATAAGATTTATAATTGGTACGTGGAGTATTGAGCTGTGGTTTCTTTCGGGTTTCATATTTATGACTTTTAATTTTTACTACAGTAACTAAATTTTAAATGATATATTTTTTTAATATAAATTTACAAGTTAATTAAAGTAGATACTATATTGAATTCAGTTATACTGACCAAAATAGCATGTGTTTGTCTCTCTTTTCATATTTTTTTACGAACAATCAGAATTTAAAAATTATAAACTAAAAGCCATAAGAAACAACCTAAAAGAACCCACCCTAGGTTAGATAGGCCACATTCTTTTGAACTGCTATTGATAATTTTGATCTGCGTTTTTTTAATACGATAGTAAACATTGAAGATGTTGATACGAACGGTATATACAGTTTTAGAATTAGGAAGTTGTTTGCAAATTTTACTATAAAAAATCTTCCTTTTTTTTGACCTTTGGAGTAGTCAAAAGATAAAAGGCAGAAGAACGGAGCCATACTTCGGCTGTGATCGTTTTGGTTTCAGCTTTTAGTTTCCGGCTTATTTTTTCACTATTCGTAAATTTCATCTTTTTCTGAACTTTTAGCTTTTTGTTGAGCTTTTTTGCCGGTTCTTTTTTTCCGTACTTGTTTGTATCATACGTAATGGGCTAACATTTTTTTATATTTTTTAATTCTTTTAAATTTAATTATGCTAAATAAGCCTCTGTCAGCTACAATGCTTTTTCAGCTAGCTACAGTGCTTTTTAGCCATAAGCCACCAAAAAAAACCCAAATGATCACCACCGCATTACCCGAAATGTCACCTGTTCAAAGTATTTCAAGCACGATTTGTAGTTGAGATAAGGTTTAGAATTACTACGTGAAGGCGTGAAGCATAGGTTCGATAGTTCATTGCCCGAGTAGTCCATCTTATCCAGACTCCTAGCTAGCATTTCAATTATACCTTGCTTAGCTGGAAACAATTCATTATCTCCGCTGCTGCTAGTGCTACGTACAAATTGCGGTTTACAAAAGAGCACTTCTCGTAATTTTGGACAAACTAAAATATTTTGTGAAACATTGCTTTTAACTATTTGGTTGTGTAACTCGTTGATTAGTACAGTATTACAAATCCATTTCTCGGAATGTGTACAGGACTAAAGTACTCAACAGCAGTAAGCAGTGGCGGAGGACGGGAAAAAATGAGGTGGGGTGGATTGCCCGCCCGCCGGCCGCCCGCCCGCCGGCCTCCCGCCGCCCGCCTCCCGCCGGCCTCTGCGCCGCCCGCCTTCCGCCTTCCGCCTCCGCCACCCGCCTCCCCCGCGCCCGCCCCCGCCCGCCCCGCCGACGCCTCCCGCACCGCCCGCCGCCGCGCCGCAGATCAGGTGCCGCGCGACGCGACCTTGCCCTATCGAGTCCTCCGCCACTGGCAGTAAGGCCTGTCGGTATATCAGAATTTACTTGCATATATGGCCACAGGCCACAGTTGGTCGAAGTATACATTCATAAATTCATATACGCATATTATTTCTAACAAATTCAACCCATTATATATATTACCAGTACCTAGGGTTGCATTGCATGTATCTGCCACCACTCGTCCACTTATAGTATTTACTCAAATCTAGTTAAACCAATCAAATATAACTGCATAAAGATCCTAACTACTACTACTACAACATTTGAGTAAATTGACTGCATCGATTGCCCGTGTGGAATCTAACACGTGCAAATAATTAATATTCAGTTCTCTCAGCTTGCACGCAGTGGAGATCAAAGGAACATGATCGATCTCTTAAAAAGCTTTGTAAAGTCAGCTAACTTCATTAGCTAGTGGAGCAAGCATGTTTGGCGCTCATTTAAGTAGTTAGTAGGTGTATCTAATTAGTCAACTAATATTCTGCTACTAGGAGTTTTATATTTTGATGCGACAAAACTAGCTCGTGAAATGCACATCGGAGAAGAAGCCTCATAAATTAGAACAAAATAATCATGTCATTCCTCAGTTTTCAAAAAAAAAAAAGGAAGAAAAAGTCGGCACGAATAGTGTCATAGCTAGATGCATGGGCTACCATTTTTCCATTATTTACTGTTTCATTTAAGTTCGAAGTTTTTTGCAAGGTCGGGAGAATGGCAGATCAGTAATGTGCATCGACTCCATACCTGTCCCAGCTCATCAAAATTCAAAAAGTCCTCGTAGTTGTGTATGGTGACACATATGACTTGCACTGAAACATGTACAAACTGATCAATCATGATAATTCAATGGCTATTGTGCATTTCATGGAGAGAAACTAAACTAAAAAAGTTTGCCCTGAACAATAAAATTAATAAGCTCAAACTAAATGGATAGAAAAGGATTAGTAATGCAATGGCTATTGGAGAGTCCCAGACTTCCAGTTCCCTTGAGCAATTGAACTCCACTACTCCAGTGGTCGTTGGAGAGTTCAGAGTTCCATTCGTGTACGTCCTTGTCTTGTAACCTCCCAGAAAGAAGGGGAGAGTTCCACATACGTGTGCGTGGGAGTTTTTATTACCGCGCCAATTAATGTCGATGCATGATTTCCGCCCGACAGTGCAACGCAACCGCTTGATCGATCGCACGTGTGCTCCCCGGATGCATCTACTGCACTGCGTCAATAGTTGACGGCCAGTGACAGTTCGTTCGTTTTCAATTGTTGATGCTGGCTTATCGTTTATCGAACATCTGACCCGAATTTTTTCTATTTAAGCCCTTTTTTTTGAAAAATATTTACATTTAGATCCCTGATGGTTTTAATTCCGTTTTTGGACCCAGGGGGTCGGAGCCGTGACCCATGGCGCCGAGGTAACACGTCTCGGCGCCGTGGTCCATGGCTCCGAGGTCGCAGGCCCACCCCAGCCTGGTGGCCTGCGTGGCGCTGACGTGGCAGCACCTCGGCGCCGTAGATCGTGGCTCCGAGCTCGGAGCCGTGGGTTGTGGCGCCGACCTCGGAGCCGTGAGTCGTGGCGCCGACCTCGGAGCCGTGGGTCGTGGCGCCGAGCTCCCTGCCACGTCTGGAGACACTCGGCGTCTAGGGTTTGCACCGATTAGGCTTTACGTTGTCGCAAAAAGAATTACTAGTTGTATTTTTTATTTTGATTATTTAATTATAGTAATATTATGTAATATATTTATTTATTTATAGAGAAAAAAATACGACATATGTTTTGAAAATTCGTTATGTTGCAGATATGTTTTGAAAATTCGTTATGTTGCAGATGATACATGTAGGAAATTTGTTGTAGATTTTTTTAAAATATTATGGTACGTTGGTAATGGTTTTTGAAACATAAAATTTTGATGTGGAGTACAATTTAACGAAAATTTTTTTGAGCACAAATGTGATATGAACAATTAGACGAAATGAACGAAAGTGATATTGAACACGTGGGATTGAGTGCAAGAACTGTAATGATTATAAGTTTTGTTAATTTTGTAGTTGTGAATTACAAAACAATCTGTTAAAATTGTAAAACAAGTTTATGTTGATTGGCTCGTTGTAGATGCATAAAAAAATATGGTAATTTTTTTAGGAACGATTGTGCGTAGAACGGTCGATATATAAAATGGTAAGTGACTTTTAAGGTTTGGTATGTTTTAAGGGTTTGCAATTCCGTGGTTTTGCAAGGTTTGCTAATTTTGTAGTTGTAATATGGGAACGAACTGATGAAGTCGTAATAAAAGTTTATGTTCATTGCAAGTTGGACATGCAAACCAAATTATGCTAAATTTTTTGCCGAAGGATTGAGCGTAGAAATATCGATGCATATAGTGGTAAGTGATATTTCAAGGTTAGTGATATTTTGACATGGCGGGCATGTGGCATGTGTGCAACTCTGTACTTCTAATGTTGAATTCCACCACTAGTCCTAACATGCATGCCTTAGGAAAATAACTTGCTGGGTCTATTACATTTTGTCTACTGGGTGTAGCGTGGTTGTTTCCCCTTTTGTCACGCTCAAGATGGCTCACGCATCCTTCTTCTGTCACTCTTGGACTTGAGGGCTGCCTCACGAGATTGAAGCTCTTCCTCCCGACGCTTGATGGTCGCTTCACACTGCACTTAGCCGCTCCCGCCTCCTTTGCGGCTCATCCTCCTTGCCCTTGAGACGGATTTGGTCCACCCTCACGCGGCGCTCTTGCTCAAGCCGCATCCGCTGCGTTCCACCTCGCGAGCCCGAGTCATCTTGACAAAGTATTGTCCTTTGTTTTCCACCTCCACCGCCGGTTATTTGGCCATGCCGCGGACTCGATCCACCCATTCCATGAACCCGCAAGCCTATGTGTGGCGTGGTAGATGTCATGGATCAAGTTGAAAACGATAACGGAAAAGAAATGATTTAGTTATGGTCGTTACCACGAAGTCGTCATCCGTGTCGGGACACTTGAAGAACCTACGGTCGTATTTGGCTCGTTGTACTCGATCGATCCGGACTCCCAACATCGTCCTAAAGCCGCAATGGCACTTCGCGCTCATGCCACTCCGGCACTCCAAATGGGTCGGACCTCAGAAGACATTGTTGTGTAGTAGTATTGTGATGCCTTGAGGAGGAGATGTGGTATGGAAGACATAGGAGGAGGCCTTTATGTAGGCAAAGTTATCCAGTGCAGTGGGCATAGTCCATGGAGAGGATCTTTTCGCTTTTACGGATTCCGGTGTAGCAATAAATGGCCCTATGTAGGCTTTTCAGAGACTATAATCTCGTAATAAATTCATAGTTTGTAGCCTTTTCAGAGATTGGACCATTCAAAGCCTAGAAGGCTAAAGACCTACGCCCCTATATGTGAACAGGCCTACAGGCCTACTCCTGTAAAGGCTAAAGACCTACGCCCTATATGTGTACAAAGCAAAGGCCTACTCACATCACACGCAAAGTCGGTATATGCTGCCCGTTTTCTCATGTCATCGAGCAAAGCTGCCTCTTTGTCATCTCACCGAGCAAAGCTGACCTCTTGTGTCATGTCCCCGAGCAAAGCCGGGCGTGTTGTCATGTCCCTGAGCAAAAGCCTCTTTTTTTTGTGGTCACTGCATTAAGCTGCCCCGTTTTGCTATAAGTAGCAGGGTTGGGGTCCCATGACATTGTGAATCGAACAAAGTAGTGCCCTCTCTTTCGTGGTGAAACATACCATGTCCAAGTCGAGGCGGTGGGATTTGGGTCACCAGGGACGACATTCCCTTAGAAACGAGGGATATGTTCGGTCCGCAGTACCGATTGATACCAAGCCGGCGTGCTCAACCACCGTGGCCAAAATGCAGACACAATGAGTACGCGGTCGTCCAGATCTTGGATTCCCCGAACGATGGCGGGCGATGTTTCTTCCGATGCTCACGCTCCGGGGTACAAATTAGTAATGTTACATTTTGTATTGCTTATGGACCCTCGAAGTTTATCGTCATTTTTTGTGCAGATGGCCAAATGCGACTTCTCCCACTGGATCGACCCTCCTCACGAACGGTATGTTGATCGTTATGTGGATACATTATGGGCTCGAATATGGGACTTGGAGTACCGAATGGAGAGTCTCACTGAGGAGAACAACGACCTCCGCGAACAGATGCAACGCGAGAGGGGCAACGAGGAGGTCGTGAATATAGGAAGCTCTTATGATCCCACATGTTGCTGCGCGAACCCGAGCTGCATATGTGCATGCCACTACCACGATGGACAACCACGTCCGAGGCGACCCCCTCAGCATTTCTCCATGTGGGTGCCACGAGGCTCGTTTGGCATGTAGGTAAGAAGGTGTATGGTTGTGTTGTGTTTTAGTTGTTGTGTTCGTTGGTGTGTTGATGGCTGTAGTACTTGGTTGTGTTGTCATTTTTTAGTACCCTCCATGTTTACCGTCGTTGCTGTGTTGATGGTTGTAGTACTTGCTATATTTTATGTACGTGCAATCTATGTGTTGTTTCGTGTTGTGACTGGGCAAAGCTGTTTTATTTTAGGTCGTAGCCTTTTCAGCCGATTGCACGAAACAGTTCGTAGGCTTTTTCAGGAAGCATAAATTCATAAGCAAAAAATTCATAGTTCGTATCATTTGCAGTCGTTTGCAGTAAACATAAATTCATTGCAGGAATTATAGAACAACAAAGTACAGACTACGGATTCGTACACAAATATCACATGAATATAACATATACACATACATACAAACAAGTAGCTCATTACAACACGACCCACAAACCTACACATAAATATCACTGCCTCCTAGCCTTACCCTTACCCTTAGCAAGGGCGTCGGTGCCTGGAGTGTAACGGCTAGACTCGCGGCGGCGTCTGCGTGGTACAGTGTGAAGGTGAGTCTCGAGAGCGCCTACGAGATGAGACGGGCCTATCTCATCGTAAGTCCGCTGCTCCACCTCGTCGCCGCCCTCACCCCTCGCCGGGAAAGTGTCGCCGTGGGGATGAGCTCTGTGCCGTGTAAGACCCTCGCGCGTCAGTCCGCAAGTCGTGTCGAGGCACGCTCACGCCCCTCCCCGCGGCCGGCTTTGCAACCACAACGACTAGCCGCATGACGAGCCGACCTGCTAGCCTCTGTCATCCAACATTTTGTTAACCAACAAGATACGAAGATATTACGTACTAATTTTGTAAGTGGCTTTGTCGAAACTTACCTCTAGGAAGGTAAGCCTCCTGGCGTCGCCAACTGTCCTGGAGAAATGCTCTATGTCCTGTACGGATTGCTTCAGTGTGTTGCCCTGCAAACAAGCAAAAGAATGGATAATTTGCTGTATGTAGTGATATTTATATCTATTGGAACATAAACAATGAGATTGAATATTACCACACGGTCTAGGACTGGTGCCGTCTCCACCTGCGTCCCAAGGCGAGTCGACTGGTCGTACGGCGTGTCTTCGTCGCCCGAGGACGCAATGTCGGCGTAGTCATCCTGAGTCCATTGGCCCTTAAGCTTGGACCGCGTCCCACGCTGGTACCAAACTTGGTACCGCCGGAAGTTCTCGTTGCTGTGCGGCTCGTCGTTGTCCTCCACGTGGTCCTGAAAGTGTCCCCACTCTTCAACGTACACGTGGTGGTGCTGCTCGAAGTCTGTGACCTTCTTCTGTCGCCGACGATCAAATCTGCATGTCACATAAACCAAACGTTAAAAATAGAAAAAGCTCTGTGCAATTGCAATCCAAGGTTAGAATTGAAATTGCATGCCACTTACTTGTGCAAGGCCACGGACGTGGAGAATCGCGCCATCGCCACAATGCTTCAAACCAAATCGGCGTGCAACTCTATGTGGCGGTGATACTCAACGAGATAGAAGCAGATAAGAGGCACCTCTTCCTGTAGAGGGCCTCGTCTATGCTGTCAAGGTTGTCAACACTGAACTCCCGAGGTATCTTGCTCTCGTAGTCAAAGTTGCGATGCCTCGCTGCTATCACATAATGAGAACATGGAAAGTGGTACTGCCTCGGTTTACCACATGTGCATGAGAAAGCAATAAGGACAACCTTATGCCTCCTCGTCGTAGGAGCTCTCCATCGGTCGTTGTACCACCCCTTTCTACAACCTCGTAAGTGCCCGTGGCGCTGTCAAAACAATGTACCTCATGTGCCTCACCCTAGCCTTTGCCTTTTCAAGGTGGCGCCGGTTTTGGCGCCCATCTCACTTGTTTACTCTATAGCGCCATTGCATGTGCGTGTCTTCGTTGAACCAGCAACAAGCTTGTAAAAGGTGAAGGATACGATAGCATTGACGGGCATACCACGTATACCCCTAAGCAAACTATTGAAGGATTCACCATGTTGCTTATCCAAACTCGTACCTCCCACCACCGTCGTCATGAGCCCTTGTCCATTTGTCGACATCTCTCATCAATCCCGTCAACCACTGTCTACCTTCTGCGCTTGTTGCGATTAAGTCGCTCCAACTTCTCTTGGAAGAACTTGACCTCAAGCATTCGAGCGACCTCCTCGAGCAGAAAAGTTATCCTTCGTACCATCCTTACGGAGTAGATTCTCGGCAAGATGCCGAGTGCACCAACGGTGGTGCAAAGGTGGATACCCGGTATCCGCTCTGTCTGGCAGCAAGTATGCCCTGGTGTCTATCAGATATGACACCCACCTCCCTACCAGGGCCGACCACGTGCCTCCGAACGAGCCGCAAGAACCATCCCCAGCTGTCTTTGTTCTCCCTCTCAACCAAAGCAAACGCCAAAGGAACCAACGCGTTGTCTGCGTCACAGGAAATGGCTATCGGTGTGCTCGTACTTGCCAAGAAGAAACGCATCGTCAATGGAGAAGACGGGACGACAATGCCGAAAGGCCTCGATGGACTGAGCAAAGCACCAGAAAGCACGGAAGAATATCTGCATCCCATCTTGAGTCCATTCGTTTGGTTTCGGGACGTACTCATAATGCATGCCTGGATTAACCGCTTTGATTGCATTGAAGAGTGCTGGCAACTGCAAGTACCCATCTTCCCAGTCCCCATATATCATCTTCCAGATGCGTTGCTTTGCCCTCCATGCTTTTCCATACCTTATCTCGTATCCAAATTTCTCCTTAACAATCCCAGCAAGTGTCTTCACCTTCATATTGGGTTCTCCCTTTACTATGTGACACAGTGACTTGGCAATAATGGTAGAGGTCAATCGCCGATGCTTCGCTTGAGCTCGCTTGGCACAAGTGTGTGGGCCAACGATTCTTGTGATCTTGAACTTTCCGTGTCCTTCTCGTTTCCTAGCACAAACCCTCCATTCACATGTTTCCTTCTACACACAACGTGTACCTCCGCTCCACATAAGAATGCCTCACCTTGAATGGCCTTTACGAATCATCGAATACTCCGCAGCCACCTTCTCAATGCGAGACAAGTCCTCAAACATCATGCCCTTCTCAATTGTCATGCTTGAACGGCCTCGGAGCATCTAGCGACTCGTCAACCCTTCCTTCGCATAAGCCCCATGAGAATGCCTAAGATCGCTGAATTCATGAACCGATGGATCCCGCCAGGCAATAACGCTTGATCAGCTCAATATCACTTTCGGTCAGCTCTCCAAAAGGGCGGTCATCATCAGAATCAATGGCCCTTGCGATCTCGTAAGGCTGCAGATCATCCACAATTTGAACATTCACACTGTTGGAGTCCCTGCAGACTTCTTCAACGTTGCCAGATGGAGCAACGGGAGGAACACCAACATTATCAGGAATGTCTCCTGCATCATAAGCACAAAAACGATGGGATTGAGACAAAAAAAAACAGCAATGACGGGAAAAGGCTAAAGTGTGGCTCGACACTTACTGGAATGATCCCGAGGGCCGCCACAACATCATCGACCGACATTCAACTCGAATCGGTTGAGAAATCGAACCTCGTTCGGCGGATAGAGCATCGGGCACCTCGGGCACTTCTTCCACATCCACCGCAAGATCCGTAACAGAGGGTCAAAGGGTGCTCGATCACCTAGTTCTGGTGAATAACCGTGAGTGGTGGGATCAATGGACACCTTCCGCACAACAACGCCCAAACATTTTAACTCATTCCTCATAACCAATTTGACATATTTGTCTCACTCATCCTCTGAACCAATTAAGATCAACCACCGAGAATTGTGTCTTTCGAACCAAGTGAAGTAACCCTCAACCGTGATGCTCTCCTCGCTTGCATGACAATGTAGCTTCTCCCGAGCCCTAGCAACCAACTCACTAAACGACGGCCGATCACCGAATATCGAGGCACCCTTTGCATTTCAACAAATTGAACATTTCCATAATCATCACTTGTCACATCGCCTCCATGATATAGGGTCACTAGGTTGTCCATCTAGTTCATACACAAAACCAAAATTAATACCTTTAAGCAAAATTTTGGATAAATCACATGCATACTTGTTTAAGCAATAAAATATCTAAATGAACCCTTTCCCATTCAAACATCTATATAGTCACATGAGATTTTTATTTAATAGCATACTTGTCTAAATGAACCCTTTCCCATTCAAACATCTATAAATGCACTCTTGTTCAAACATCTATATATCTAATAGGATCCAGATATAGTCACATGAGATTTTCAGTTATAATATGCAGCCTACATTGTCTTTTTTTGAAGTCAAACACATGCGATTTGACGGGACGCATGACGGATGCCCGAGCCAACAAATTAGGTCCGTGCACGTTCGATTACGAATGATTTCAATCAGCATTCAATCCTAGCCTGGCTTCTGGATACTACTCCATCATACTCTTCCAAATTTCGGATACTAATCCTAGCTCGATGCATGTAAGAAGAAGACACAACGATTTAACGAAACCAAGAGACCCAAAAGGCATGGATAGTGCCCCGCCCGGCTGCCCCCAACCCCAACGAGAGTTGCGTTCTTCATATATACTACTCCAGTACGTACGTATAGTATCTCTGTCCCTATGAGCTTGTTTCCCTCCCATCCATCACTAGCTTAATTAGCTACACACGCAGTCACACTCACTCCTGCTCCCATTTCTCTCCAACCAAACCAACGCCACGAGCCCCCCAACCATTCAATTCGTTCACTGCCCTTGCCCGGCCGTCCCGGATTTTGATCAGATTGTCTCAAGGCCGTCCCGGCCAAAACCGAGGCCCTGTGCAAAGTCTAAAACGGGGCCTCGTAGGCTAGCAAAATATGGAGTGAACATTGCGGCATGTGTAACATATGTGGAAAAATTCACGATATACTAGAGATTCACCTTGAAGGCTTGCGGGGCGGGAGGCAGCGGGGCGGGGAGGCGCGTGGCCGAGGCGCCGCTGCCCGGGAGGCGGCGGGGCCGGAGGCGGTGGCGGGCGGAGGCGGTGGCGGCCGAGGCGGCGTGGCCGGAGGCGCCGCGGGCGGAGCGGAGGCGCCGCGGCCGAGGCGTCACGCGCAGAGGCGGGCCGAGGCGACGCGACGCGAAATGAATGCTCGGCCCGGCGCCCGGTAATGCCGCTAGCTCGGCGCCAGATCCACGGCCCGAGGTCGAGCCACGAGTCACGGCGCCGAGCTCGAGCCGTGGATCACGGCGCCGAAGCCGCCACGCCGGCACCACGCGGTCGCCACTGGCGCGGCGCAGGGCCTCGGAGCCATGGATCACGGCGCCGAGACGCAGTTACCGGCGCCGTGATCCACGGCTCCGACCCCCTGGGTCCAAAAACGGAATTAAAACCACCAGGGGTCTAAATGTGAATATTTTTTAAAAAAGGGCTTAAATAGAAAAAATTCGGACATCTGACCCCGCATGAAGGTTATTTTTACTCGCCTAACTTAACAACTCTTGCTGTTATTCTACAAGATTAGAATAGCATACTTGATCTGGGGCTTTAAGATAAGAAGAGTTGTTGTTTGCCATTGTTTCTTTATCAACGTAACCATTTGCCATTAATTTGATCCACGTGCATTAAGATTTAACAACCTTGCTCATTAAAGTGTGGAGTTCTTGTCATTCATTGCGATCTTCTTGGGCCCACGAACTGGATTCCAAGGAACTCAAATGCTGATTTGTTCTTGTGTGGCTACGAAATTGCAAGTTCTTGTGATATGGCTACGAAATTGCAAGTTTGATTTATGGACGTTCCAAATTGTAAATCTAGTCTCCCCTTGAAATTGCATGAAAGGACAATATGTGTCACCTGCCGTGGTAGGGGAGCGCGTGACAGGTTTGAGACACTAGGGACAAGTGTGGCAGGGGAAGGGGACTGTGGCAGCTGGCGGGTCCCACGCCGCTGCTGCAGTACCAGAGTGCGGCAGCACCAAGATGAATGCATGCATGCTGGCTTGTTGTGCCGTGACAGGCGCTCGATGCATGCTTGACCACGTGGGGCCAAATAAGCATTAAGTTCTATTATGAGGCTTCTGAGCCAATCAAAATAGTATCTTGAATCATCTGATAGTCTACTAGAGAGTCTATTTTTCCTATAATGAAGCACATAATATAGAAGTAATAGTATATTGATACAGTAGAAAGTCAAAACTACTTACACCACATAATAATAATAATCATACCTACGATTACACTGTAGCAAGTGGTATTGCTATGGTACTATAGCGGTGCTACCGAAATTACCGTTCATTTCTCGGATTTTTAGTTTCTTGATTTGTTAGGTTGTGTGATGGCTTTTCGTCTTAATCTTCGTAGCTTTGTAGCTTTAAGTGAAGGATTGGTGGATACTTGAGAGAAAGTTTTGAGACACTATTCACCTTCCTCTGTTGCTATTTTCGGTCCCACAAGGTCTGGTGAGGTGACAACGAAGAAAAGAGGTTGAACGATACAAAGGATGAAATGGATGCAAAATACAACGAGCAGCGGGAGAACCTTGCACTCAAGGAAAAAGCTTTGATGGATAATATGCAATACCAGCGCATGGAGATTGAGGAATTTCTGAAGAGAGAACATGCTGATCTTCAGCGTAATTTGCAGCTCCATCGGCACGAACTAGAGATGATGGAGAAGAAACAAGCAATTAAAGAGAGGGAACTGGAAGAGAAGGAGAATGAGTTAAATAAGAAAATGGATTTTGTAGAAAATAAACTAAGACATGCAATATATTTGAATGAGTCCAAGATTCAGAAGATAATATTGGAGAAGCAACAGCTGCAGAGGGAAAGAGAAGTTCTAGTGGAGGACAGGCAAAAACTGGAAAATGACAAGGCGGATACTAGAAGAGACATTGATAGTCTTCATGCGCTCAGCAAAAGTTCATCGAGAAGCATACAACAGTGACAGGAATGACCTCATTGATATGTTTGAAAAGTACAAGGTGTGCAAAAACTATGGGGTTTCTAGTTTTGAGGGTTTAGATGCTCTAGGTCTTAAAAGACAGCACTGATATCGAGTACCCAAGTTTGGCTGTTGAGGGAGATGATTGTTCCCCGAACACTGATGCCTTATCTCAAGACACAGGAACACTCGTTAATTCAGGTGGTCGTTTATCATTGTTGGTTGTTGCAGAAGTGTTCGAGGCTTTTTAAGTTGGGAAAATTGAATATATAGGACTAAGTTGAGAGTGGTTTTGTAAAATAGAATCAAGTTATTTGTCCTTGTAAATATAGGACTGAGTTCACCACCTTCTTGCAAATATAGGATTTTTCTAATTTTAATTTCATTTTCATTTTTCAGGCCTTTTTCTCCACGCGAAATGACTCTTTTGCCCTTCTTCTTCCTCCTCTCGCGCGCCGCGCCCTTGCTGGCCGCGCCGCCGCTCCCTCGCCCGCCCCGCCGCGCGCCGCCGCCTCCTCCCGAGGCGAGGAGCGAGGCGGCGCGCCAAAGCGAGGAGGAAGAAGAAGGGCAAAAGAGTCATTTCGCGTGGAGAAAAATGCCTGAAAAATGAAAATGAAATTAAAATTGGAAAAATCCTATATTTGCAAGAAGGTGGTGAACTCAGTCTTATATTTACAAGGACAAATAACTTGATCCTATTTTACAAAACCACTCTCAACTTAGTCCTATATATTCAATTTTCCCTTTTAAGTTTTCTCTTAGGGAAAAGGCTGAGCAGTCATCTGAACAGCAAGCGGAGAAAAACATAAATTTTGGTGCAAGACTAGAGGAAGCATCACAGAGTGACGAAGATTATGAACCAACTCCTGTCTATCAGATAGCAAATGATTCTTTTGATGCCGGGGATCTCCCGTTTGACAGTGGAGCAAGGGAGAATGAAGAATCTGAAAGGCATGATATAGCAGATGATGTCCAGATTGATTCTTCTGTTGGAGTAGCAGATAACTGTATAGATGTTCATGGAACTCATCATTTGATGGCACCAATGGCATGGCTGTTGACACAACTATTCCCTCTGTCGACCAAAACGGAAAGGACTCTGCAGTTCCCCCTGAAGTACATTTGCAGCTGAAACACCAAAGGAAGGACGGCGCCAACAAAACAGGAAAGGGTACAACAAGAGGGTGTGTGAAAAGGACACGATCTGTTCGTGCAGTAGTTGAAGATGCTAAAGGAATAATTGGTGAGAATTTTGAGGAAAAGAGCGATGATCAGGGAGATCCAGTTGCTGTGGGTGGTACTCGGAAGCGGCGCTTTGCTGGAGCCACAATTAGTGAGCAAGATGGAGGAGAGTGAGGCACATTCTGAAAGTGTTTCACTTGGAGGGCAGCGTCGCAAGAGGCGGCAAACAGCCGGCACAGTGACACAAGCCCCAGGAGAAAAGCGCTACAATTTCAGGCGCACTATAGTGTAAGTTTCTGTATTTGTCCCTTGTGCATTTCTACTCTGGGTTGTCTTCCCTTTTGTTTACTGAATTGTGGAGTAAATCATTTGTTTTTGCTTTGTATTGTGGAAGAGTGCAAATGTGGCAGCAGCAGCTCAAACCGACAAAAAGAGCTGCGAAGACAGAAAGTAAGTAGACGGTAGAAGCTACTACTGATGACACAGAAGGGACTTTTGAAGGTTGAGGAACCTGCTGCTGAGAGCAAGAAGGCCTCAGAATCAGCTGTTGGTGCATCCCAATTGCAACAGTTCTCCCAAATGCATTTACTCCCTTTCTTTGATAGCCTTTCATTATCTTGGATGCATGTATTTTTGGGTTGTGTGCATGCTTTTTTTGGACTGTGTGTGGCACGTAACCAGGACCAGAGATAACTGGAACCTTGCCCTTCATGTTAGGCCGAAGCTGGTGATGCCCATGCGGGCCATGCTCCTGCAGAGGGCACTGGCGAGGAGGACGGTGATATTGTGGACGGTAAAGATGCATCGCCAAATGCGATGCCTATGACACCATCCGGAAATGTGCTTGGGGCTGAACAGGGTGATGAGGATGACGCCGATTCGGAGAGGCGGAACCAATCAATTGGGAAACAGCTATGGTCTTTCTTCACTACATGACAATCGCAGAGGCTGCTGAATAGGTTGTCTCTAGCGTTTCTGTTTCTCAATTCATGATATGCCATTCTTGGAACTTCTGGGGTGTGTGCCTGCTTTCTTTCTCATCGACGAAGAAGACGTGAGTCGGATGGGAAACATGCGGAGTGATAGAAGGACCATTGGATGGCTTTGGACGGTGGATGGGGAGCAACTGCATGCCTCTGGCTTTGCTCTTGCAAGTCAGAGGATCCGCGCCCGTCTAGTTTCTATTGGCGCATAGGAACAGCACATAGCAGCACAAATCCATTGGTGGAACTCATTACATCACCTTTCAATATAGTGCCAGTAAAAATGATTCTAGGAATTGTTGAGCCATGAATTTTCTTCCTTCTATCATACAAACATATGTTGCAAAAAAAATAATAAATAAAAATGCATAAGCACTTTCAACAATCAAAACTAAACAGTCAAAAGTCAATTGTTGTTCTTCTCGTCTCTCCAGCCTAAAAAAATTTGGGTTATTCTTATGCCATAGTTTGCTGGGAGGAAGCAAGAGGGCAAGCGAGACAGACCGGCTGGGCAAAGTCAACAGCAAGGCGACTGTAAAGAATAGGAAGGTTTTTATACTTTCCTTAACAATGATTTATATAATTTTTAAAATACGATAAATAGTAATAGATATTATTTATCTCTTTATGTGTTTTAAAATGACTGTTATCTATTTGTTACTAAAAATCGATGATTGGTGTTTTAGAGTCGCTAAGAAAAAAAGAGAAAAAGTTAAAACTTCTCACAAAAAACAAAATATCTAACTCTTAATCAAGTGAGTCCTAATTAAATAAAACTATAGCAGTCGTCAGATGTTATTACTTAAATATATATTTCTTCTTAATTTAAAAGAGTCGCACCGCCTCGGGATCTTGTGTTTAGGGCACTGTGCGTGCGCACGAAGCAGCATGAACGGTGTTGGGGATGCCTGCACGGCCGTGCTGATGCAGCAGCAGCAGCACCACCACGTGTAGGCACAGGTGTAGCCCAGGATGTCATTGCCGATGGAGACGATCTTCGTGGTTGAGCCGACCGTGGCGGCCAAGCCGGGGCTGCCGCTCCAGCCGTTCAGCGGTCAACGCGCGGCAGGGCGGCAGGCGACGTGTGCATGGAGGACTCAGCGGCGGCCTGCCGCCGATCTCAGCGAGGAACTACGCGTTGTCGTCGCCGCCTCAGTTCCAAGGATACTAAGTGCGCACAAAGCCGGGGAGAGATCCATGAGAACGGCGACGAGGATCCATCACAGCGTACAGTAGTACACTTGCCTCTTCTTTCTTACGTGAAAGCTACATGAGTACACGTGTGCATGCATGCGTATTTTTATATGTATAAACGTATGTATTTACGTGTGCATTTACTAAAAATCGATGACATGCATTTTAGAGTCGCAAAGAAAAAAGAGAAAAACAAAAAAATTCTCACAAAAAGCAAAATATCTGGCCTTTAAGTGTGTCCTAATAAGTAAAACTATAGCAATTGTCAGATATTATTAATTAAAAATATATTTCTACTGTTAGATGTTATTGCTTAAAGATATATTTCTTTTTAATTTAAAAAAGATGATAATCCTTATTAAGATGTTATTGCTTAAAGCTTTCCTCATGGCTGACGCCTACCGTAGTTGAAGGGGTCATGGTCGAACTTGAAGCCATAGTTGAAGGGGGCCATGGCCGAAGTCAAAGATCCGTGGTCGAAATCGAAGCCGTAGTCGAAGGGGTGGTGGTCGGAGTCGAAGGGCCGTGGTTGAAGTCAGGCCGTGCTCAAAGTCAAAGGCCATGGTCGAAGTCCAAGTTGTGGTCAAAGGGGACAGTGGTCGAAGGGGGTAGTAGTCGAAATCGAAGGGCCGTGGACGAAGTCGATCCGCGGTCAAAGTCGAAGGGCTATGGTCGAAGTTAGGCCGTGGTCGAAGTCGAAGGGTCATGGTCGAAGTCCAAGCCGTGGTCGAAGGGGCAGTGGTCGAAGTCGAAGGGCTGTGGATGAAGTCGGTCCACGGTCGAAGTCAAAGGGCCGTAGTCGAAGTCGAAGGGTCGTGGTAGGATTCCAAGTCGTGGTTGAAGGGGACAGTGGTTGAAGTTGAATGGTCGTCGACAAAGTCGGTCCACGGTCGAAGTCGAAGGATCGTGGTTGACGTCGGGGCCGTGGTCGAAGAGGGCCATGGTCGACGTCGGAGCTGTGGTCGAAGGGGCCTGTAGTTGAGGGGCCGTGGCCGAAGTAGAATATCCATGATCAAAGTCGATGCTGTGATCGAAGGGGGCGTTGGTCGAAGGGGAAAGTGGTCAACGTCGAAGGGCCGTGGTCATCGAAGGGGACAATGGTTGAAGTCGAAGCCATGGTCGACGTCGAAGGGCCGTTGTCGAAGGGGACAGTGGTTGACATCGAAGGGCCATGGTCGAAGGGGATATTGATCGAAGGGGATGGTGGTCAAAGGGGGAAGTGGTCGACGTCGAAGGGCCATGGTTATCGAAGGGCTGTGGTTGAAGGGGACAGTGGTCGAGGGGGGCAGTGGTTGAAGTCGAAGATCCATTGTCGAAATCGAAGATCAGTGGTCGAAACCGTAGTTGAAAGGGGCCATGGTCGAAAGGGAAAGTGGTCAACGTCGAAGGGCCATGGTCGAAGGGGACAGTGGTCGAAAGGGGAAGTGGTCGACATCAAAGGGCCGTGGTCGTCAAAGGGACGTGGTCGAAGGGGATAGTGGTCGAAGTCATAGATCTGTGGTTGAAGTTGAAGATCCGTGGTCGAAGGGGGAAGTGGTCAACATCGAAGAGTCATGGTTGAAGAGGACAGCGGTTGAAGGGGTCAGTGCTCAAAGTCGAAGGAGGGAAGGGGGCAGTGGTCGAAGTTGCGGTCATGGTCGTAGTCGTAGCGCCCACGGACATGGTTATAGCGGTCATGGTTGTAGTCATAGCGTCAACCCGGAGGGCACCTGTTGGTTCATCCACAACCTCCAACACTACGAGTTCCCCCTCCAGTTGGACATCCTCGTCGCCTACCCCTAGGTCACCCTGAGATCGAGCTCCCTACCCCTGACGGCAAGACCCACAAGGTGGTCGAAGTCGAAGCCACGGTTGAAGGGGGGCCATGGTTGAAGGGGGAATTAGTTGACGTCGAAGAGTCGTGGTCGAAGGGAACAGTGGTTGAAGGGGGCAGTGGTCGAAGTCGAAGGGGATAGTGGTCGAAGTTGGGGCCAAGCAGGCTAGCACCGGCAGTCGGACGACAGGGCACAAGCACACCGGAAGCCTGCCAACGTACGACCACCAGCGATGGTCGACCACTCCCGACCTACAATCATGTGCGATGGTCAGCGGCTTCTAACTTACGACCACGAGATGTGATCGACGGCTTCTAATTTACGACCATAAGCACTGGTCGATGTGTTTCGACTTACAACCACGAGGTGTGGTCGATGTCTTCCAACTTATGACTACGAGTGCTGGTTGATATGTTCCGACTTACGACCATGAGGTATCCTCAATGGCTTTCTACTTACGACCACGAATGATGGTCGTCAGCTTCCAATGTACGACCATGAGCCATTGTCAAATGCTCCCGATTTAGGACTATGATCGATCATCGACCGCTGCCAACTTATGACTATCAGTGATGGTCGACCACTCCCGACCTATGATCATGCACGATGGTCGACGGCTTCCGACATACGATGATAAGGCGTGCTCGAGGCCTCTGAACCTATGATCATGAGGCATGATCAATATCTTCCGACTTATGACCACGAGGTATGATCGACGACTTTCGACTTACTTGACGAATTTAAAAACTTTTAGAATATGTTTATATGCATATTTTAAAAAATTTACCATCCATGAGTTTTAAAACATATAGTATGATAAATTTTAAAAATCCGTAGCAACGCACGGGCATTCAGCTAGTAATAATACTAATTATTGCTAGATCCATAACCGAGTCCACATAATACATCACTTGTGTTACTTTACAATGAGATGAGTCCAACATTTTCTGATGTGTTTGTTAGCATAAAGTATTATGACCCTCAGGACAACCAAATTCGTTTTCAATCTTGAGACCTGTGATACTTAAGTTGGACATAATACAGTTCCCCAGATTCACCTAGTCTCCGGATCAGACTCTAAGCACCCTCAGGTAGAACTTTGGTTTTAATTTGTGACGTGGATTTCAAAGGAACCATTAATAAGTTCTGCTGCGATTTTATTGGACCTGTTGCCCCGTACGTTTTAAACCATGCTTTTCCTGGCAAGCGAACTAACATCAGGATCAGATACCTAAACCTTTGGTATGAACAGTACGATTTCTGAAGACATAGATAAATACATGGGGCATTATCCCTTTATCCAGTGCAAACCCTAGATATCTGATCATGTCGAAAGCTGAGCTGCATGGTGCTGGATACTTTTTCCATTAGTTAAAAAGATTGGCTTTACCAAAAGCCGGTCTGAAGTTTTTCAGCCATTAAGAACTGTATGAGTTTATACTGAATTTCGTGTTCTTAGTTTCATGGATCTTCATCACCAACCATCGAGCAATTATTCCTGTATTGATCATGTTGTCGCTTGTCAGTACCCTTTTCTCTCTCTGAAATCTTCTTTTGTTTGTTGGAAATATCTTTGGACAGTGGAGAGCTTTCTTAGATCCTGAAGGTACTGTTGAAGCTACTCCAGTGTCTCACCGTCTTCTCACCGTTTCATTTTTCATTTACTCCAGTGAGAAGCGTTTCTCATTTTTATTGTTTCAGTTCTGGTTCAGTTAGCACTCCTCTTCTTTATTTCTTCCGTTGCGGATCGTTTCAGATCATTAGTAGAGCATCTTTTTCCTGTTTAATTGCGGCATGCAGATTGCCATGCATTTACTATTTTTAGTCAGGTAGTAGTCATCTTTAGCTTGTAACCATCCTTTAAATAAGCAAGCAATATATCAGAAAAAGCTGCCCTGTTTTAGCAACATCAAAACCTGTGTTTATCGTGTTCTTGAGTGCGCGTTCGAGAGTTCGCCGGCGGCGAAAGATTGCCGGTGATCCACGACAGGTACAGTTATGGACTCGAAGTCACTGAGGAAAAAGGTTTTCTATGGGGGAGTTGATGGACTTCGATACCCTTCTCAAGTTCATCAGTGAGCTCAGTGGTCAGATAAATCTTGACCGGGCTCTTTAGGATGCCGAGGAGTTATGCTCTGTAGCAGGTGATGACGGAGCTGCTTGCATTCCACCTGGAACCCTGCCTTCTATACCTATCGAGACCGATGGCGGTCTATGTACAACAAGATGAGGTCTTGTGAGATCAGCGGTCACCTTACAGAAAATGTCTTAACAGAAAGCATTGTGTTGGTTTTCCGTTCTGTGCTAGGTATGTGGATATATCATAAATGCGATCAATTGCAAGTTTATACCTGTGGAAGAATGATGAAATCTTACTGTTGTATATATGTACCTTAACTCTCGATGAACCTATAGTTGACACTTACCCTGCTTTTGCTTAACGGAAATGGATTCTCCATGAGACGCCTTGTTTCGCTTCGCTGCCTGTTGCTGTCACCTTGCCCTTCACTGGTGTTCAACTGGCAGGCTTGGTAGGCCTATCCATGTGTTCCTGCTTACAGGCCTCGTTATTACTTTCCACTGTTTACTAGCACTATAAGCCTTCAATCCCTTTCAAATGAAGTTAAGATGACAAAGTAACTTTGGTAGTATTTTGCGAGTATGAAACTTTGAATCCAGCCAATCTGCACGCTGAATGGACAGTACGAATATTACTTGGTCTGTATGAAAAGCCAAATAGTGTTGTCAAGGGTCATTGGACTGCGCTAGTTCTATGCTGTAGTTTAGCCTGGACAACGACGTGATAACATGGGTTTCGACTGTTCATTTCACTAGCGCAAGAGCAAAATAAACTTAGGTCGCGAAATGCGGCTCGAAAAGAACAATGCAATGGTGATTCACGACCCTACTGGGAAACACGACGATTCACACATATTGAAGCATTGGGATGGCTCGTATTGGCGTAATCTTGCACGTTTGCACCAGATTGTGCTTTCGCGTTATACGTTTCTCCTCCTATCTTTGGTAAGAACAGAATGTGGGGAAATATTTACACAAGTCTAGTCATAAGAGAGTGGAGCGTGCCAGATGCCACCTGTCGCACTTAGTACAATCTTGCCTCAAACCTGGCCCTTTTGCCCTTGTAATGACGAAAGATCATACACGTGTTGCTACTTGCTAGTCTACTAACCAACACTACTCAGTTTCGTGAACGCAATTACACCAAAACTTGTGAATAATACTAGGCCCACGAGGCCTCGACAACGAGCAGTGTGTGCCCTTTGGGAACAAAGTGGGATCTTAGGTTGGATCCCTTGGTCTGTCAAATGGACTACACTGTAACTATCCATCCCATTCATCAGCCCCAACAAGCAATCAAAGCACATATAGTGCCCGGACAAGATTACATCCCTTGGCCCACAAAACATTCTTTCTTCTCTTGCCATCGTAAATGAGGAGGAAGTCCTATCAAACAACCCTCCTCCCTGTTGTAGTCTTGTGCAAGCTCCTTTTTTCCTTTCTTGAAAAATGAGCAAACTTTGTTTGCTTCTTCTGAACTTTGCTTATTACGATGGCGTTTAGAAAAAGCGACGAAACGACAAGATTTCATGCCTGCCTCTTGTCGTCGTCCGGTGAACCATGGCTATCTTCTCTTTTCCTTGTCGCCGTGGTCAGATGAGCTGAAATGATGAGTTCGTTCAGAAAATAATACTGCTACGAATGGCGAGTTAGAGGTGTGCTTGTGAGCTTCCAGCTCGGAAGACAACTAGCTGATTTAATCAAGAACATCTGCAAGTGGTATTAGCAGTAGAACTGTGGATAAGAGAGGGAGCTGCACATTCCAAGGCAGCCCTTAATCTGAGGACCAAGGTGCCGTGCAATCGTGCTGTGCGCAAGCTCGTAACTGAATCGTACTTTCTGAATAACGGCGATGTCGTACTATACTAGTACAACTTGCACTAAAAGGTCATTAGTACTAATTATGCATGCATCTTTTGGCTTATGTATTCTGAATTGCCAACCTTTTCCCCTAAAGAGCAGAATTAGCAGCCTTTTCACTTCGAGAACCAAATTAGTGTACTCAAGTTAGTCGTGTAGAGTACTTGCATGTAGAGAATGATCTAAGGCCTGTTTGTATGGGATTTTGTTGATGGTTTTTGGCTGTGGCTAATGAATAGTAGTGGCTGATAGAAACAGCTAATGAATAGCAGCACATTATGTAAGAAAGACGGTGCAACGAAAAACATTACAATATTCGGACCGCTATGTGACTTACGGAATTGTGATATAATAAAATACAAAATACGTTACAATATGTGAAAGCGAAAAGTAGTGACTGGTAGAAGCGGTTTATAGAAGCTGGGGCGTTCATATTGGCTTCTACTTCTGGAAGTAGAAGTCAATATGAATAGGCTTTGCTTTTGAAAGCAAAAGTCCATATGAATAGACACCTATTGATTTAATAAAAATGAGTTCCTTTATCTTTTCTTTTAAAACATAATGGTACCTCCACACAAGGAATATGGAAGGAATTAGAGCACAAAGCGAACGGTGACGAAAGAGATCATGAATGAAACTGGGTGGGAATAATGGAATATTATCACCTTTGTATGTGGAATCTTGAGGCAAGATTGGCCGGCGAGCTATAATGTTCTTGCATGTGCGGAATTCCACTACTGAAAAGAGCTACAAAGCTTACAAGTCGTGCGATTAATTAGTGGCTACTGATACTAGCTTAGTAGCACTTGTCTCCGAGCTGCGAGTAGGCTGCGGCGCAAGACCTACCGTGATGGTACACACGGTGATTAGAAGTTCCAACGCTAAATCGGTCGGCCATCATGTTATGCTGTGATCTCTGAATTCTGAAGTGTCACACATGACCTTTTGTACACATCCGTTCATCTGTAGATATTGGTCGTTTCGTACTTCGTACAGCCTTTTCGTCCCTTAAAAAAAGAATGTATCAAGGTTTAGACGCGTGCTTGCACTTAAGCTTCAAATCGAATTACGAGCAGCCACCGCTTGCATACATACAGACCATTAGGGGTGCAAACGGGTCGGGTTAATCCCGACCGATCCGGCACCGAATCCAATTGGTACCGAATCCGGAAAAAAATATGGGTTAGGATATGGTAACAGCAATATCTGTCCGAATCCGATACATCTTCAAGTTTGATTTCAGGTTAGTGCTACTATTTGACGTTTCATTTTCTTTTGCAATGGTAAAATAAAATCTTCCACATCAGCTATTAAGTAGTAACATCAAGTTCTTGACAGTACGTCCTCCTACTCCATTTGTTGTACTGCATGCATTCCTTACAAATGGGTTGATCCCGACCGATCCGGCACCGAATCCGATTGGTACCGAATCCGGAGAAAAATATGGGTTAAGATATGGTAACAGCAATATTCGTCCGAATCCGACCCGTTTGCACCCCTACAGACCATCCACTCGAAAAATCAACCGTCTAGACCATGAGCTTAGAGCACTCCCAATGCAGAAACTATGGATGGTTTCTATGGCATTAAATAAGGTGTCAAGTAAGCAAAATGCTGATGTGTCATTGGAGTTAAGGAGGAGAGATAAGGAAATGGTTTCTTATGTAGAAACCATATCTACACAGGAACCAAGATAGAAAGAGCTGTGATAGGTAAATGATAGGAGAGAGAAGATAGATGATTGGATGAAAATTTTATTTGTAGAAACTATCCATTGGGAGTATAGTTTCTATGAGTAGTGTCTACATTAATTGGCAAGTATAGAAACTATCTCATAGTTTCTGCATTTGGAGTGCCCTTAGACTAGCAGGAGAAAAACACAATTTCAACCGTGAGAAATCGCCAGTTTCCCAGTCCGACAGCTGCGCTGGGTGGATACCGAGCCAACTCCTCGTCTTATCGAGTTTTTTTTTCTAAAATTGACATAGTTTGATTGAATATCATTTTACGTATAATTTAAAAGTATTTTTAGAAATGAGCTAACGAGCCGAGCTAAGCTAGAGAAAAATTCAAATTCATTTGAAATCTACTCATTTTAATGTTTAACCAATTAACAAATATAATTAAAATAATTTTAAACTAAACCAACAAACCCCATTAACGAGTTTTTTTTCCACCCATCCATCGGCCTGTCCATCCGTCTTCCATCCCCAGCTCATCAGCTCCCCACTCCAAATTTTTTCATTTTTGCTCCTCAACACGAAACGACAGTGGGGCCCACCGCAGCCGGGGAAAAACTAAGCAGCGCGGAGTAGCGTGCAAGCGACAGCTTTACGCGCGGCAATGATCACACGAGCGCGGAGCATCTCGGCCGTCGGTTGGCGCCTGGCCAATTGGGCCTCATTAGGTCAACTAATACTAACAGTTTAAAGATCCCGTTGGTCTCTCCGTGGCCCAACCAACAACCTGGGCGCCCTCATGACATTCCCTTGGGCCATGCCAATGCCATGCTCACGCTGGCTAGACCTGGTCCACCGGCTCTCTGCCATGTGTGGCCCACCTGGTCCATGCTTTTGCCCAGCCAGCGAGAGAATAAAGTTGGCATGGAGTGGAATCAATGGATCAATGGATGAGAGAAAAGTGAGAGAAAGGATGGTTCCATTCTTAACCCCTAATGATGAGGAATAAGTGGGTTTACTACTCGGGATTTGAGAATATGAAAATTCTGAGGTCTAGCTTTAGGATAAAAAAAATGTTCAGGCCCCATGGTCTTGAGTAGAATTTTCATTTTTAGAGAGGACCATGGTCTTGAATAGTTGTAAAATATTTGTCATCATAAAAGAGGCTCCAGGTACATGTCTTTGCAACCTGCCAATTTTTGTTAAGGTATCATTGATGTAATTTTGGTACTACGTCGTCCCAGATTAAGCCATGCTGATAATCATTTGTGATATTTAGTGAGGTCTGATAATGATAAAGATAAACAAGGACAAAAGAATAGCATATAGTATTTTCATATTAATCATGATTCAGGAATGGGAATATGCTAGTTAAAGGTCCCATGCGATAGGTTTGTCTAGGATCGTAATGGCGAGTCAAAGGGGGTAAACGACTCCTTCAAAATCTTCCTTTAAGTATTATCAATAATATGAAGCAAAAATACAAACTTACAAGCTCATCAAAGCTAAGAGACAAAGAACATGAGACCATCGAAAACTTGTTGTCTCATCGGTACCACCGCAGGTCAAGGTGCGGTCATACCAGGGTTGGCCGATCATACTGCTTAAGACTCTAGTCTGATCACTCGGGCGGTTGGACCGCTCACATCACTGATATGACCAGGATGACTGGTCATACCGCTTGGTTCCCTACAATATGACTGCTTGCCGAGGCTGAGTGCAGAACAACAATGTATATGATCTACGAAAAGAGCTAACTTCTAAACCACCGATCCAAACATAGTGAAACTTGGCACAAATCTTCCTGATGATGTCGGAAACCTATTCCAATCATAAATCATGAAGATTGATGTCAAAGTTTCGATCTTCCTCAAAAATAAGGAAGGTTGCGTCAAAACCAGGCAAAAAAGGAAATTCCGATTTACTCTTATTCGTGAGTCTTTGATGATCTAGATAACATTGAATGCATTCTCACATGTCATAACAAACTAGATTACACCACGAACTAAAGCCAAATTGCTCATAAGAGTAAAACCTCAAAATCATCTCTCTCTCTCGGAAAACCGAGTAAACCCAAAAACTCTCCCTAGACGGTGTCTAGATGGATGAGATTTGATCTCCAAGAAATATTTCCACCTTTTACATGCCCTTGGCACCAGGAAAGACCAATAAGAGAGAAATCCAAATAAGAAAACTAAGCAAATCAAAAGCACACAAGGAAGGATCCATGGCACAACTCATTGAGTGAACTTTAGATATTTATTTCACTTGAAGAGGAATACTTTACAGCCACTCTCTTATGGAAGACAGAGCTCTAACCCTAGAGCACACACATAAGGCTCCAATACAAGAAAATCCTAATCTCTCCCTCACATGTCTCAACACACATAAGGGCTTATATAGTGAAGGCTCCTCACCTCATACAAACCCTAACCAGCACGCCCTTAGTGGATACAATCACTTACAAATGAAAAATCCAATAATCTACACACAAATGGATTTTTCACTTACACAAACTTACACACTTTGGAAATCGTAAGTTCTATGGCTCCAATAGCTTGATAAGACGCTCTATCCTTCAAGATGTGACCTAAACCACTTAGACCACCGTCGTGATTTTGCAAACCATCACTCCAATAGGTACTGGATAATTTCATCAATTGCCACCTACCAGACTCCACATGAAGATGGGATGTCCAATAATTTGTTGCTAAGATTGTACAACTTCTTTGAGAACCGTCACCACTTGAAACACCTAAATCCAATAGCACATCACATCACAACCTAGTCCATGATGCCCGATTACTTGTCACCATGATCGTACGCCTGCTCTGAGGACCGTCAACACTTGAAGCGCCCATGTCTAATTGGCACCACATGTATATATTTGTCTCCTCATGATTTTTGTTTTTCTCCCGTGCTTCTCCGTTTAAAATGATGCTCTACTCGAACTTACGTGACACAACATGGTCTCAAGACTCCTTTTTTAGCATTAGTCTTACCGTTGACCACAATAATCATCAAGCACCTTATACGTCAAAGACCAAGTAACCGTTTCAAGCATAAATGACATGCACTTGACTCTCATTAGCAAACCAACACATGCATAGACCCACACCATAACTCATATTTGTATGGACTCCTACCATGACTAACTCTTGAAAACCACTCAACTCAACCAACTCCATAGAGGCCAGTATGACTGCCAACCAATGGCCGGTCATACCGCACCAAACCAACTTCAATCTCTCTCGGTAATAGGGGATTGGTCTGACCGTCCAACACACTCTCGTACCACCATTACACTGCTGGTCGTATCGCTCCTCGCAACTCAACATAGACCTCCCTAAAAATGGCTACCGCCAACTAAGAACCGGTACTACCACAATCGGCCGGTCATACCGTGGCTCCTATATCGGTCTGACCACTGCTCCACTACTGGTCTTACTGTCAGCCTTAGGTTGGTCAAACCGCTCCTGGCCGGTATGACCGCGGCCCTAACGTTGGTCATACCACCAGTATCAGTACAAACTACAAACACTCAAAATCAAACTCAAACTTTGATATTAAATCACAAGCATAATCAATTACCCATCACAAACATGGGATGATCTACACATGATCTCACAGTTTAGTACATAAAAATCTTCATAATTCATTGTTTGTTAATATCTTTCAGTGAATAAACTTCTCTCTAGCTGGGCCCACAAAAAGATGGGAAAAAGCGATGTATCCGACCATCCGATTTGCTTGGCTACACAATTCGTAGTTTAGGAGCAATACGAAAGAGTATTACTAGATGGGTATTGATAAGCATCATCTGGATGTTTTCTTTCTAATTATTATTTAGATTTATGACTGTTGGATTAGAGATCAACGGTCACGAATTCTCCCCGCCCCCTAAAAAAAATCTCCCACCTCCAAAAAAAAGAGGTCATTGGATCTCTAATCTAACGGTCTGAGATTTAGATGATTGTTAGGAATAAAACGTCCAGGTGATACCTATACACACTCTACTAGATTTAGTTCGAAAGAAAAGAAATGGAGAGAAAGCGAGAGAGAGAAGGCAATTCAGCGTTTCTTGCTTCTGACACTTAGATTGTACATTTCTTAATTGTAAGTAATTTCCCCATTATAAACTTGCTCTGAGATACTCTGTAATGGTACGTTTTTCCACAGCAAAACAATCGAGAGTCGCTAGTGATTCTCAACGGAAAATTACTGACCAACGTTATAGCTAGCCGTCAGTTATTAGTTCAGTGGAATAATGGAATGTGTGTGCATAAAATAGAGGGGAGTTAACCATGAACAGCCCCAGCCATTAGATACATAAACGTTTTAGCAAACGAGATTGACAGAGGCATTCATCTTCCGTATATGCATCCCATTCATATATAAAAACTAGATTTTGATAAATTTTTTCATGAAACTCACTTTGAGTATCTTATAATCGTTATTAGAGTATGCACAAATAGATAGAGATATAAAACACCATTTAAGCGGTATATAAGAAATAGGAGTACATACTCGTAGGACTATATACCGCTTAAATGACGTTATTATACGACTTAATCATTTTAAGTATATTTTAATAATTATTATAAAATACTCTAAAGTGAGTTCCTTGAATAATTTCATCAAAGTCCACTTTTGATAGCATAATTTATATATATACCCCTTTTATATATGGAAAAGAGGTATATAGAAAAAATAAAGGACTCCGATGATTTTTTTTATCGAATTGCATTAGAATACCTTATAATTAGTATTTAAGTATATCAAAAGTGATAAATAAGTATAACGTGTTCGTTTAAATGGTATATTAGAAGTGTGAGTATGTACTCCCGGAAGTACGGAAAAACTTCATATATATACATATACATACATACATATAATGATTCTATACTTCTAGAAGTATGTACTCTCACTTGTTATATACCGCTTAAATGATATTGTTATACATTTTAATCATTTTTAGTATGCCCTAATAATGATTATAAGATATTCCAAAAGGAGTTCTATGAAAAAAATTTCTCAAAATCCACTTTTATAATATAATTTGTGTATATACTCCCTTTATATTTGAAAAAGGATATATAGCAAAAAAAAAACAAAGGACCCCAATGAAAATTTTCAACCAAATTGTATTGTAGTATCTTAGAATTAGTATTTAAACGAAAGTCGAAAGTGGTAAATAAGTATAACATGTGTTGTTTAAGTGATATATTAGAAGTGGGAGTATATAGTCCCAAGAGTACAGAAAAGGCTTTCTATATGTTCGTTTAAGTGGTGTATATATATGGCATCACACCAAATTTAATTACCAAATTGATATAGAGAGCACCTACCGCACGCATAATCGACAGTATAGCTCCTCTCCTCATCCTTCTCCCTCTCCCTCACCTCTGCTGCCTCCTTCCTCCGTTTTTGTCGTCACCGCGCCAGTCGTAGCTCCACCCCTCCTCCTCCCCCTCACCTCCGTTGCCTTCCTCTTATCGCCATCGTTGCCGCGCCGGCTGCAGCTCTGTGTGCCTCCTCTGCCGCCCCGCCTCCGCCTGTGGCCGTTGGTGAGCTCGCCGCCTTGTTGGCCACCCTGTCCAACCTAATATTCTCTTGGCCCTCGCCGTCCCGCCCTTCACCGCCACCTACCACCGGAGTATTGCCTCCCTCTACATTCAGGGAGCATGATGAAACCAGTGGTGACGACAGCGCCTCAGCTTCTCCAATCGCCGCTCCTCTTCTTCAAATACAGTGACCCTCCCTGCTCATCTTCGCCATCGATAACCGGATCCGGTGGGGGACAACTGGATCTAGTAACACCGTGGTCGGAGACGACGAGACAGGACGGTGCTGTGACCAATGACAATGGATTCCGACGGCGTAGGATTACTATACCATCGGATATTGCTTTTTTCCATTGATATATTAAGCACGTAAGTGATTATCAGTAATATTGTCCGTACATCAAGGCCTCCAAATTACATGAAACCCAAGAAAGAAAGAAAGACAAGCCCAAATTATGCATGCATTCATACTGGTACGTACAAATTAAATCAACTATAAACAGAAAAGATATTTTTGGCTGGACCGATCGTCAGACTCTGAGCAAGTAGATACTGAGCTCGGGGCCGCCGCTGTTGTCGGGGTTCATCATATAGAACGCCTCCGTGTCCCTTGATCCCACCACCCGCTCGAACCTGGCGCGCATGTACATCAGGTCTCCCTCCGCTGTGCCAGCGCCGGAGCCGTCGTCCGGGAGCACGCCGGCGCCGACAGACACCGGCTCGACCGCGCCCAGCACCCTCCACTCGCCGGCGCCGCACTCCCGCCGCACCGCGTAGCCGCACTTGCGCCCGTTGCAGTACGCTCGCCACGTCGGCTCCTCGAGCAGCGCCCGCCGCTTCTCGCCTGCGCGTGCGTGCGTCGGATGGTTAGATTTCTCGCTTAATCTCACTGCGTGCGTGCTAATGAAGCGAATCTCGGTATATGTATGGGTGGTATACTGGTATGTACCTGCGTTGAGTGGCGGCTTGTCGCACTCGAGCGCTAGGCGCACGAGGCCCGAGGACATCTCCCTGACGAGCGCGCCGGTGGAGTAGGCGGCCATCTCCACTAGCAGCACCGGCGCAGAGCGCGGGTCCGTCTGCAGCGCCACGTGCACGCGCCCGCGCCGCCGCCCGAAGATGGTGCCCGTCACGCACGATCCGAGCTGCCGGCGCCGGCGCCGGTGCGTGATCGCCGCCAGGAACGCCGACCGCCAGCGCGCCAGCGCGTCCGCGCGCTTCCTTGACGCGGACGAGGACTGTTCCTCGGTGGACGACGACGACGCGGAGAACCGAACGGCCGTTCCCGCCTCCTGGGCTCCCTCTCCCTTGTTCTCCGCTTCTTGGCCGGTTGGCTTGCTCCCTTGCTGCGGCGCCTTGCTGGAGCGCTTCTTGGTCAGCCACGGGAAGTTGCCGCCCCCTCCCCCGCCGCCGTTCGCAACTGCGCCGGTTGTGCTCCTGGAGCTGGAGGGGAGAGGCAGCGGGGAGGCTGCGCGGTAGGCTCTCGCCATGAAGGCTACAAAGCTCTCCTCCTGTCCTGCGCGCGTGATGTTAATAATGGGTGGCCGCGCGGCTGTCTCGAGTATTTGATGGGTTTTCAGTGGCGAAGTCGCATGCTTTAAGGTGGTTCGCAGTCGCACTCGGCAGGGTGGTGCACGCGCTTTTGGCAAAGCGGCCGGGCAGTGGCGCTCGCTGGGGAGTACGTGGGGCGCCCGGCGCGCGGCATAAATACCGGCACGAGAGCGAGACTGATGCGATGCAACGCGATGCGAGGAAAGGTAGGTCGTTGCACGGTGGTGGCCTGACCGACCGGCCGGCCTACGGGACGGGCAGGCGGGCGTCCGCGAGACGAGATGGGCGCGCAGCGGCAGATGGGAGAGGGCATGGGGTGTGTCGCCGTCTCATGGTTGACACTGACATGCCGGTGAAATTAGCAGTTGTGATGGTAGCAGTAGATTGGCAGTAATAGTATAGCATTGTACTGATCATTGCTCCCGCCTTGTGCCTTCTGTCACCTATTTATGCTGTGTGAATTATTCTTCACACTTTGTTAGTGACCGACGGCTCTCATACTTCAGGTCTTTATGCAGGCCGTACGCAACGGGTCAAAATCCACCTTGTCTACCTTATTTGATAACCGTGCTAGCAATAAGAAAAGTAGAGTAGCAACAAGAAACCGGAGTCATAGCATATTTAGCACGACTAGCGAGTTATTTTAAAACTGACTTTCAAACGCACGTTCTTTCACATCTGATCTCCTCTGCGACCGCATGAGCAGCGGCAGGTCATATGTCACCTACCGAGCTCTCTTGTCACAGCAAGTGGTAACGTTAGCTACAGTACAAACGAGCTCAATAGGACTGGCCTATTGCTCCTGTCGAGCTGGGTGTGCTCAGCACCCTCCTATCGAGCCTGAGATATGGTACCTATTTGTAGCCCGCACGATAGGACTGATTTTTCACCCACCTGTTGACCTGGGTGTGCTCGACACCCTGCCGAGCCTGGGTCATGGTACCCAACAGCAGCCAGCATGCTTCGCTGCCACCCGCCACGTTGGAGCTCACTGCCGTAGTTACTACCACGTGTTGTAAGAGGGAGCTCGACAGGTGACACATGTCGCCTGACGCTACTACCATGGTTAAAATATATTTAAAGATCAGATTTGAAAAAAAAACTTGCCACAGCATCAAATATACAATGACTTCCGAGAAACCGCCGTACATTATGTGGACTGGAGTTAAAAACCGTTGCGTGCACGAGTACGTACGTACGCTGGAACTATGGTCAGGCAGCGGTCCCCAAATGCATGTCGCCGTGGTTTGATGGAAATGCATGCGTGATAATATTTGCGCAGGGAGCGACGGGCATAAATAATCGTCACCTACTTCAGCGGCGCCAGATTATGGCGGTGGGATTGCCTGCCAGATTGGCGTAAAGGCGAGCACTTCAAGTGGTGTGTACTGGTGTTTTGCTGCTATCACCTAGTACGGAGTACGTTTTTTTTTTGCTCGTATTTAGATGGTATTTAGTTGGACTGAATTTTTATGTTTTATAACTGAATTTATACTGTAACTGGCTAAAATTACATTGCAGTTAATGGAGGCTTATTTGGTATAATTAAATTTTAAAATTTTTAAAAATAGAAAAAACAGGTTAATCCAGCACGTATAATGCAAACGAATATGGAAAAAAAGAACGGGCAAAAAAGCTTAAAGAATGCAAAAAATTAGAAAAAGACGAAATTTAGGAGTAGTGAAAAATTAGCCGGAAGCTAGAAGCCTAAGTCCAAAAGCCAAGTCTCACAGAAGAATTGAAAAGGAGAAGAGGACTATCTTTATTGCTATATCGGGATTACATCACACTCTTGTAGAGCGATTACAAAAGGGGTGCTATTAGCCCTAACTTTGCTATTCCTTGCCTCTGTTTATCGATCTATCTGTTGATTCTATTTCATATATTTCCATCTTCTCCCCTAATGCTTAAACAACATCGAAGAGATGTCGGTTGTCCTACTAGAACAGGCATCTTGTCGATTCCCCATGCTTGGCTGAGTAGGCATTGTTGTCAACGAGAGATATCTGACAAATAAATGTCAATTACTTACTTGCTAGTGGGAGAAGATTGTAACAACAACCGTGAGACTGTTGTTGTTAGAGACGTAGGACCGAATCATCATGCAGTTATTAGAGTTAGGGATGCACATTGCCTATTTCATCACATAAGAAACTGCCTGAAGTTAAGCCCAGTTATTGGATCATAGGATCTTTGAGTAGTGGCTGGTCGGGTAATAATCCTCTGACCAGAGGTACTCATGCAGTAATCCTCCTACCGGTGGTACATGAGCCGTATTGCTTTAAGTGGTCTATGATCACAATAGCTTAGGGTCTTAATTACATATCAAAGCAATATTTAATAAATTATTCAATCCCCGTCACTACGTATACTTATTTGCAAAATCTCCATATTAGAACTCATGGTTTTGGGGCAATACTTCTTACAACTTTACTTCATGGTTTTAGAATCAGATTTACTTCGCTTAGCTCACAGTTTTAGTTTAATCTCATTTTTTTCTGAATGAATCAAAGACTTAAGGAGATCTTCTAAAATTGTTATTATGAAAATATGCCATAATATATAGATCACTGTTTGATGCATTTTTTTTTGTAAAACTCCACTCTACGGTCGCTTTGTCAGATCAGCCATGTTATGTTAGTTATATGCCCTAGAGGCAATCATGGAGATGATTGTATTACCTTTATATTTATGATCTTTTGCATAATATGTTATTTTGTCCCTTGAATAAATGTCTTTCATATTGATCAACAAGTATGTGACTTGTTCATAGAACTCTTTATTCATGTTTTGATATTATTCTAAATTATTCCTGATCTTATATCATTATATGGGATAATTATGATTTATAGATCAGCACATGTATTATTTGATTGTCATGTTTCACGGATCATGGATATGAGATATCAAATCAATAACGTGTACATATGTTAGAGAACATGATGTTGGATTGACCCACCATGAGACACTACAGGAATTGTTATATTCTTAAGTGTCATCAGTTGAACTCATATATAGTGTATGTAGGATCCTTAGACCTGATATCGTCATTGTTTCCTACATGTGTAATAGTTTGCTTAGGGGTTACCAAACACTGCTCCATGACTGGGTGGTTATAAAGATAGCTTTCGGGTTTACTATGAAACATGCGAAGGAATATGAGCGATCAAGATGAAATTTGCCCCTCCTATATAACAGCAGAGATATCTCTGGGCCCCTCGATGTGGTTGGATTAAGAAAGTGCATGACCATGCCAAATGTGGTTGAAGAGTCAATCACAACTAAGTAATCCACTACAGATTCGAGTGAAGGATCGAGCTATCGTAGGATGACACGTTTCTCGCCTTAAATCCGATCTGGTATCATGAGGCAAATAGATCGGTACATAAGCACTATATAAGTTCATTCGATATGATCTTTATATATGTTTGGGAGTTGTTATGTCCTGTTAGAGACTGCTACCGACTTATGGGCCGGAAAGAAGTTTTTCAGCCTATGGCCAAATACACATGAACCTACAGGGTCACACACTTAATGGGCCGGAATGATAAGGGGCCGAATGATAGTTTCCGAATGAGATTCAATCTCTACTCATATCGGATATGAATATGATTGGAGGCTATATAAGGAGAGATACAGGGGCTGAGGATAGCATCCCGAAACACACCTGTCAAAACCCTAGCCGCCACCGCTCGTATCCCCTGCTATGCGTACTAGTGCTAGCACATTGATGTGCGGTACTCCATCCCTGGATGTGTGGACCTCGGTAGAGGCGCTGCTGCTATTGCGGCGCTGATCAGGATGATCGCGAGGAGGAGACGGTTGGCCCGAGGAAGATCGACCACTACCACTACAACGACGTGCTCTTCATTGAATCGGGTGCTTCAAGTCTACTTCCGTTGTACTGCGCATCTAGTGGTAACGATCCATGATCTCTTACTCGCATGACTTCCTAGTTTACGCGATAGAAAATTTTAATCTGTGCTAGTGTAGTCTACCCGTATCCCAACATGTTATTATATTGCTCATCATGATTTAAAGGAAGTTTTTGGTTTTATCTAAATTTCAATGCTTAAGTGCCGATATTGTCTTAATATAGCTCATGGTTTACGAGAAATTTGGCTTTTAGGTATACTCTAAAATTATAGGCAAAATTGTACTTAGCTGCAAAATTCTCCATGTATAGCTCATGATTTTGGGGCAATTTTTCTTAAAACTTTATGGTTTTAGGGTGGTCTAGCCGGTTTGAGCTCAATTTTAGTTTTTTTTAAGAATCATAGACTTAAGAAGGTCTACCAAAATTGTTCGTACATGCAAATATGACATGCTTAATTTAGATCATTGTTTGATGCATTTTTTTTACAAAACACTATAGTTTCTTGGTCAGATGACTCAGATTAGCCTCGTTATTATATATATTGCTTATTTTAAAGGCGACTTTTGATTTTTTTCTCTCTCTAAATTTCAGTGCTTCAGTGTCGATTTTATACTTATATGGATCATGGCTTTCCAGAAATTTAACTTTTAGGTATACTCGAAAGTTATAGGGCAAAGTTAGCAAAATTGTTTTCAGATGCAAATTATCCATACTATAGCTACATTTTTGTCTTAAAATCTCATTTCATGGTTTTAAGGGTCAAGTGCGTCGCTAGTCGCTACAACTCATGCATGGTTTTAGCGTGATTTTAGTTTTTTTATATAACAAATCAAAGTTCTGGAGAAAACTATCAAACTTGTTCTAATGTGCAAATATGCCATGCTATATAGCTCTGCAGTTCCAGGGTTACACATTTGTCTTGCTAAGGCAATTTTAGCCCTTTTTTTCTCTCAATTTTGATGCTTCAGCGCTGGCTATACCATACGCTCACGATTTTCGAAAAATTTAGTTTTGATGCATGCTATAAATTTTTAGGCCAAAGCTAACTATACTCCGTACTATAGCTCTGATTTTGAAATCGTTTTTCTTAATACTCTACCTCATGGTTAATTTGAGGGTCATATTTGCTTCGTTGTATCTAACTGTTAGCCCATTCTCTTTTTTTTTTCTCAAATGTAAATATGTCATACTTATAGCTCATGATTTGATGTTTATTTACTTATTTTTGTAAAACTTCACTATATGGTTTCAAGGTCAGATCTATCCTGCTATAAGCCTATGACTCACAATTTTAAGGCAAACTTTGCGCCCTTTTTTCCCTAAATTTTTATGCTTCGGATGTCATGACAGTAAATGAAAAGTTGATCGAACAATAGTACAGCAGCAACCCAGTGATAAGCAAATATATTTGCCGACAGCGTGTAATGTCATTTTGGTGAAACCAAAAAACATAGAATCACCCTTCGTCATTGCACCATCATCCCTCCGTGATGGCAGTGCTAGTACCGTACTACCTGACTACCTGCATATGACCGCATCAACTGTCTTACTTCACCGACATCATCATGCACAATGCCTGAATCACGTACACAATATTTCAGCATAGCAGGACGGCACGGCAAGATATCCAATGCTACCAAAGGCAGCTTCACAGGGTACCAAAAAATAGCTTCCATTAAATGAGATCAGATTTCGATTACATACAGGGCAAGCAATGAAAACAACTATGGCCGACCACTTCAAGTTTGGATCAGCAAAACTGCAGCTTGCTATAATGGTACTATTTCCAAGCTGCACAAAGCGCTATGCGCTTATAGGAACGACGGGCACAAGGTTAACTCATCAAACTCTATAGTATGCACAGGGTAACACGGGACACCTATACACAGGATGGGGTACTAGGTCCAAATGTTAGCTGCCACCACTATCTACAAGTATGGAGTAGAAAACAGCCACAATTCTTCTCATCCAGCACATGCACGGTGAGTCGGTGATCAGTGTGTCATGAATCTGATGCATTAACACCATGCAACCTGCTGACTGGCAACATTGCCTTCTCTCCATATCTTTTTAGCAAAAGAAGCATTGCCTTGTTTATCAGCTCTACGAAGCAATCAAGCTTATGTACTTGCATGTAGCGAGGCCTGATGAATTCCAGCATATTCAGGCCGAAGAGCAGAGCTGCTGCATCATAACTCCCAGCTACAGGTGCATTGCTATAAGCCAATATCCAGAAATGGTTATAAGGTCAGTCAGCGCAAATCCTCCATTTTGCATCTGAATTAATGCATGAGCATGTAGGTGCACATGACATAGGCTGTTTGCAGTTTAAGCACACTGTAGCATTAGACCCTGCCGTATGAGGCTAACAGTAAGACCTTTTGGACAAGGCAAATAGGAAACAGGGAACTTCCTAGTCTCCTAGACAATGGGCAAGAATCAGATACTTACCATTTTCTGTTCCTCTTGAACCCACAGCTGGACTCTGCATCACTAGGACCCCAAGGAGCCTGGGCCAGCAGCAACCAACAGCAAACACATGGAATCTCATTCTTGCATTAAACAGCTTCTAGTTTGATTGGTGCTTTTGTAAAAACTGACAAAACAAAAGGTGCTTCCTCCCCGGGATGGATGGTTGTTGGCACAATTGTGTATCCTTTCGGATAAGGCTCCAAGACCAATTCACATGATATTTCTCTTGAGTTAACGTAATCTGTTCCACCCACTGATTCATGCATATAGATATTGTAAGCCGCACGACAACCCCGTGTCTTGAGTATCCTCATTCCAATGTAAAACATGGAAGAATCATGACTAGATTGGTAGTTCCTGAAACCATGTGTCTTTCTAGAGAAACCAACACCCTGACAAGCAGAAGTTTGTTCAGATCAACATCAGAGTGCTTTCTCCAAGTCTTATATTAATATGCAGGTTGGCACATACCTGTGTAAGGGTAATAAACACATGAGCAGGATATAGCGCATCACGTCCTGTTACTCTAAGCCGATACTGAGGATTTTGGTGCCATGAGTCATAATCTTGGCAACCACCTGCGCTATAGCCACGCCATTGCCCATGGACAGAGTAGCGCATCTCGGGTAGATAAACACGACAAACATATATTGACCGAAAGTGAATCTGAAAATCTTGCCAAGACATCCAGAATACCCCATTCTTCGACTGCAATGAAGTGTACGAGTTAGAGATGGGGGAGGGGGGGTCAGAGCTGTAAGTGAAAATGAAATTGGAGCTATATTATGTTTCCTTTTGGTGCAATGCATTAACTTGCATCCCAAAATTGCAGGGGTCGCAATTGACGCTACGCAATTTTCACATGTTGTTTTTAAATTAAACTGTAGTGTGGTCACTTGAAAGCTTAGGCAAAGAGAGGAGCTAGTAAAAATGGTGTGAAACAATTATATCTTACTAAAAAAATATTGTTTGTGCCAACAAGATAAAAAGCATCGATGATAATCCTGTGTATGGTCGAATCTAATCATCGATTTAGTTTGATGAAGTCATACAAGCATGTTTCTTTCTGACCACAGGTAGTGCAATACCATCTACCCAAGTAAACTGATAGCAAGGAAGAGAAGTACCTGCGGAACATGCTTGAGCTTATGCTTTATTCGTTCAGTCCACTCTTGTGACGAGTCTGACCATGGTCCATTCCATTCAACTTCATTTGCCCATGGATTTCTAATTTGGACAAGCTTGTGGCCATCAACTTCTCTTACCTGAAAATACAGTAGAAATGTGTCTAGCATAAAAGGAACAGAGAACTGACTATTTGCCAGAAGCTCACACACAAATGAGGGCAAACCTGCAAAATCGAGTAAGCATGTCCCTGAACAATGCCACTTGATGAAATATGAGCATCAGAGCCAGAAGGACTTCCAGCACCAAGAAGAAAACCTTCTTGTTTAAAATGCAGCAACTGAGACCACAATCTTCCACTAGCAAGATCGATCTGCGCTTGGGGGCTCCGCATATCAATCTCTTCACCAGCTCCTCCTGTGAGGTCCACTAGAGCGTCTTGCACTAGCCCGCCTTCCAACGCCTCATACGAGCCATGAAGTTTTGCATAAGCTTTCTCAAGAATGGATACCCAGAGCTCATTTTGTTTTCTACTAGTAGCAAATGCTGGTTTCCCGGGAGACTCGCAGGGAATCCAATCATCAACCACCACAGCCACCCACTCACCCTAGTGAAAATATAATGAAATATAAACTCATTTCTGAGTCAAATTGGTTGAAAATAATGCATAAGCTCTGTTGTTCACAAGATGAGATGAAGACAAATCTTCAGTGTAGATGGAAAACAATGCATAGGCCCTTGAGAAAATATGTTGCATGCCCTCTTCATGTGCACTATTTATCTTTCTTTCAGTCCTCTCAACTACTGTTGGAGATTGATCGTGGAATTTTGCAGGCATATACTACATTCGTAGTGTTAAGGAGATAGAGTTGTATTAGGAGATATAGTTGTATTCTATTCCATATATGCCTTATCTCTATATGGCATATCCTCTTGTACTCTCCTATATAGAGATAAGGCATATATGGAATAGAATACAACTATATCTCCTTAACACCCCCCTCAAATGCAAGGCATATGCAATAGCATTGCATTTGAAAAAGGAGTTAACACTAAAACAAGAAAAATCCGAAGTCCGAGTCTTGATGATGTCGTCGTTGCGTGCAACCTTTGAATAAACTGTCAAATCAAGCCGAAGAGGAATATATAAAAGCAGGACAGCGCAGATCGAAGCCCGAGATGGCAGCGGCGCAATGCACAAGAAGCGCAACGGAGGCGCAGTGCAAAAGAAGCGCGGCGGCTTTAGAAACTCGGGGCGGCGGCTTAAAGAGAAGCGGCGGCATCCTAACGACTTCTACGATCTGCACACGGCTCAGAGAATAGAGCGGCGGCTGCTGTCATGTAAAAGAAAATTCCTACACTTCTATGACTGACAATAAATTTGTGGACTCGCACGGCTTGGACGAACTAAAAATGAGAAACTACGAACTTTTGGATGGACGCAACGGAAGGACTCACGAAAAGAGAAAGAAAAAAAACACTAACTCCAAACTACGGACACCAATCCTTGTGCAACATTGCCTCAGCTCCACCGCCACAAAAAATCTGCTTTTCGTCCGCACCCACTTGCACCAACAAAAGAGCTCCCTCTTCCGGCAGCAACAGGCGCACACTAGTGCCGCCACTAAGCCCACCGGCGGTGTCTCCAAGAAGGTGGCGCAGCACCACCAGAAGCCATCAACCGCCGCAGCGCAGAGAGCAGGCGAGAAGCGGCGTCAGCTGTGCGGTCGGGGGAGCCAAGGAGAGTACAAGAGGATATGCCATATAGAGATAAGGCATATATGGAATAGAATACAACTATATCTCCTAATACAACTCTATCTCCTTAACACGTAGCAGAACACTAATGAATTCTTTTCACATTTTTTATGTGTATAATGTGCATAATGCACTGCATGTAATATGGGCAGCAGGGTATGTGTGATATGATAATAAGGAGGCATTAAAAATTGTGTGCTTTTTGTTAACAGTCTTAGATTTAGGAGAAACACCAATAGTCTACGTTATGGACCAATTGGTCTATATATACATGTAAAATATATATGGAAACTATGTGGGACCAAACCCAAACTGTTCCTAATACACAGATATGTTAACATACATGTACATGTACTATATAGATCAAATGATCCATAATGGAGTATAGTAAAAGCACAAACAATTGTAAAAGCACTCCTGAGTCCTGAGTACAAAATGTAAAATCGCACCAAGAAATTGTGGTCTACCAATATGTACTACAAAAGAACAACCCAAGTGAATGGATATTTATTAAGCACATGGTTCAGATCATTGAATACCTGAATGCAGAATCTGACAGTGTAAATCCCTTCTTCATTGTACTCAGGAGTGATTATAACTTCAGATATACGGGACATCTCTGTTAAAACTGCAACTGCACTCAGGAACCAACAGTCTCCCAACCGACCCTGAAAAGAACAGTTGGGCAAATTGGATATTACTTCAACTAATAATGTGCAATCACGGTTTAAAATGCCTTGCTCAAATTCCCACTACAAAGAAAGATACCAGACCAGCACACAGCAAACACTATATACCTGACACACGTCCGAGGAATTCACAGAACCAGAAAACAAGCATGGCTGAGAACTGATCGATATCTCCTTTGCTATGTCAGAAGGCCTCATCCACTCAGAAACAACCTGAACTCATATAAAGAGATCAATGGCAAAGACTTAACCAATACTTAGTGCACAAGTGCTAGAGATATGCATGTAAACAGTAGGTACCTGCAATTTTAGAGGAGGATTCATTGGATCTACAAATAAAGATTGATCATCTGGAGGAAACTCTTGATCAGTAAAACTCTTCTCTCCTTTTGCAATAAGAGCTTCCCTAACAGCCCTTTCGACAGACAGCATACGCTGGTTGACATCCTCTCGTGTCTCAAACCTTGGTTTCCTTGGTCTTCTAGCGAAGGAATCAATGTCGATAGCTACTGCATCATGCACCGGACGTTTCCTACCACTTGAGTATTGCCCATCCCATTCAACATCCTCTTGATCATAAAGCCCAAAATTTGCTTCTTCACTTTCCCAGTCATCTACCTGAATGACAACACAGTAAATAAGAAATCACATTTGTAGTTTCATATTACTTCAAATTCATGACATCACAAATAGTTATAAATAAGAAATGGCTTGATAGAAGCAAGAACCTACCCTTGCAGAATAACTTCCATGCCAAGCATCTTCAGCTGCAAGGTCAAACAAGCCATGCTCGGCAGGACACATGGCTGTATGTAATACAGCAACCTCATCTTCATTCAGGCATCTTCCCCATAAGAAAGCATCCATGATCTGCATCTTTGAGTCTGAACCTTCGCTGTCTGACCTACCAAAGGCATCCAAGTCTGTGGGTGGCCTAGCACCAACCCAAATATCTGTCCCAGGTTCCCAAATGCCGTTATTTCTAGGCAATGGCAACCCATTCTGATATCCATCATAAACCCCATCTATGAAAGAAGTTGCTTCACCTAGGTCGGCATCTATAGTCACAGTAACAAGATGCCACCTGCAAATTCACATTGGCAACTATCAGATATTCACAGCAAAAGAAAAAAGGGGGAAAACTTGCATCAAAATCGAACTAAAGCTTTTCAGTAGGGCTCTCCCCTACTGTTTTCATTTTTAAATAACTAAAGCAACGCCATATAGGACCAGCCACTGATGTAGCAGAAGTGAACAGGTCTGAATGCAAAAAATTGTCGGTATTGACGCATGTTCATCAAAAACATCCTTTATATACATAATACAAGAAAACCACAGAAATAAGCAACAGAGTAACAGATAGCAAATGTTCATCAGGCACTGCAGTGACAAGGAAAAGCTGAACAGGTTAGCTGCTTTTGATTTCCTTTTTCCTTTCGTTACACAATACAACAGTTGTGAACAGCTGGTACCTGCCATCTGCAATACTGGATGCACCAATATTCCATTCTTTAGCAACAGTAGTCATCCTTTCGCCCTTAGTCACCAATCGAAGGCCAACTTGCCCAGCTTCCATTCCCTGTTCCGACCCTGCCACCAAGATTTCCCAGCAAACCTTCTTTTGGAATTCGGTTCCAAAAAGACAGACTGGACCAGATACTGGTTGAACCATTACTGCAATTGTGAGGCTAACTTTTTTACTTTGACAAAGACACAAATCAAGCTCTCCACAATGATAGCCAGTACTCCTTGGTTCATCATCAAGTACGCATACAGTGCCTGGAATGCCAGTCTGTTCGACAGTTCATAACAATGTCAGAGATCTAAATAGTATCAGCAAGAACAGTAACTATACGTAATGTGCATATAACATGTGCTACTAGACTTAGAAACAAAAGAAAACTTTCCAGGTTTTGCTTATGTAACTTAAATGGCTCCATGAAATTGATGTGGCCAGGTAACCAGCCTCAAGGTGAACCACAAAACAGACAATATGCTCAGAACGGGTGACTATGCCCAATTCATGCACTCAAAAAGTACATTTTTTTGGCTATGTCATCATGGAAGCTGTGCTTTAGGAGTTGACAGAATATAGGTATTATACTATTATGGGAAAAGAACCTGCTCTGCTCGCTGAGCCAATTGTGCCTTTCGTATGTGACGGGCTATTGAGGAGACCCTATCCCTTGCAAAAGAATCTTCCAGAGCAGAGTCACCACCCACAGCTCTGACAGCTGCCGCCATGGCCGCAGCATCCCTGCTTCCAGCATTAGGAATAGAAGACAGCAGTGACATTTCAAGCTCCTTCCATTTACGCTCCTCTCTCTCCAACAATGCCTTCCTTCTTTCCCTTCCCTTCCCTTCTTCCTCTCGCCTTTGCATGAAGACCTCCTCTTCCATTTCTTTTTCCCTTATGTAGCTACAGACACAAATAAGAGCAAAATTGAGATAATGAGCCCATGACTTTCAGGGTGCTCTACATACAACCATCGTATAATTAAAAAACACTACAAATTACCTTTCTTGAATGAGTTCGAATTGCCTCCGATCTTCAGGCATCCATTTCTTAATTTCTTTGGCACTTAAGTCAGAAAGACCTATGCTGTCCAGAAAAAGTCTAAGACGAACTTCATCCTGAAACAAAATAAGAATACAAAGCATTAACAATGCTAATGAATCTGGGGGGAAGACAAGAATGATAAAGGAACCAAGTTTATACCTGAATTTGCTCAGCTTTGGCAGTCAAGCCAAGCAACAGAAGCAAATAGCCGCCAAATTTGTCCCACATATACACCCATTCAGTATCAATTGCTTCTTCTAAAGCCAAAATCCGTGCATGGGCACACATATTCCGGCGATAATCGACATCTGCCGGGGAACCAGGGCAAATCATTAAACAATTTTTTACTCCACAAAAGAAAGATCCCACAGTGATTTCTTCGTTCCTCAAACGATCTCTCAGCTTCATAACATCAGCCCTAGGAAGCACAAAGTTCCCAGCCCTATCCAACGTAATAGCAGGATCTCCAACCAAAAGAGCAGCAGAACTTGCAGACCTTTGAGGCGCTGAGTAAGTCCCAGATATAGCATTTCTTGTCTGTGTTGCACACAAAACATACTATCAACAATATAGAAACAACAAATATCATATTGTTATAGTAATTTAATTGCTATGAACAGATCATGGAAATTGGTATAGCACGGCCCGTTTATTAAGCGCGCCTTAACGGGCCCGGCCCGGCCGGCCCGACACGACCCATTGGCCACCTCTGAGCATAATTTGCGTATATATTCTTTTTATGTATGGAAAAGAATATATAGCAAAAATAAAGGGTTCTGATGAAAAATTTTCAACTAAGTCATATTGTAGTATATTAGAATTAGTATTTGAGTATACCAAAAGTGATAGAGGTATAAAATATTCACTAAAATGGTATATTGAAAGTGGAAGTATGTACTCCTGGGAGTACAGAATAGGCTTCCTATATATACATATACATATATATAGAGAGAGAGTGTGTGTCATGAACCGGGGTAAACACCACCAAGAGGATGGCCGAATGGCGTCGGCGTAGAATGAGAGGGAGGGACTAGACGGGGAAGACTTTGATATTATTCTGCTTCATTACAATAGCATGCGGTAGCCCTCTTATATAGACGGCTCCCCCTAACAGATGGAATCTAAACCCAATTATATCTCTAACTCATATCATATCTCTAACTCTATCTCTAATACAAGGAAACTAATCTCTAACTCAATGGAAATCAATCTCTAATTCAAATAGAAACCAATCTCTAATTCCTAATAATAACCCGACTGGGCCTGGCCCACACCCCTGACAGAGAGAGAGAGTATCCGGGCATCCTTGCAAATGAAGCACTGCTGAAGTACATTTAAATGTGATGCCATCTCAGAAACATTAATGTACTTCCCAAGGCTCACAAGTAGAGAGAGGCAAGGTTCCAAATACCGCTACTGGGGTAAATCCCGCCGGGGGGCAATACCGGTTATCGGCCGGTAACCGGAAAAAAAACCGGTCGAATTTCACGCGTCAAAAATTGAATTTGAAATCGGTAACCAGAAAAACCGGCCGGTAACCGCCCAAAAAACCGGAGAAAAACCGCTATGTAAGATTAGGCAAAGGGAATAGTAGATTGATTATGAGAGATATGGTGTTACACATATATAGGCAAGGATGGCCGAGGGTTTATAGAAATAGAACCAATCAGCAGAGATCCTTGCCTAATATAGATCAATCTATCTATCCTAGCCATATAGGCACTAGGCCCAAATATAGACGAGCAGCCCAATGAGGGGCCGCCGTACCTCTGCCTAACACGCCCCGCGATCGAAGCCGCAGCTCTGCGAACATTGAGACCGGATCGAACTCGGTGAAGACGGAACTTGGAAGCCCTTTGGTGAATATGTCGTGAATCGCGACGTTGTGGGAACGTCAGTAACCTTGGTCTCACCTAGAGCCACACGCTCTCGGACGAAGTGGAGATCAATCTCAATGTGCTTGTGCGCTGGTGCCGAACGGGTTGGTGGACATTTAGACCGTGCTGATGTTGTCACAGTAGACAAGTGTTGCACGGCGGAGGGGCGTCTGGAGCTCAAGGAGCAGCTGGCGCAGCCAGGTGGCTTCGGCGACAGCGTTGGCCACAAAGACGCATATCGCTTCGCCACTGGATCGAGACACTGTGGATTGGCGCTTGGAGGACCATGAGACGAGGTTGTCACCGAGGAACACTGCATATCCTGAAGTAGATCGGCGTGTATCTGGACAACCGGCCCAGTCAGCATCCGAGTACACCACCAAGTCGGACTGCGCAGACGGCCGAAGAACAAGGCCCAGGTCAAGAGTGCCTTGAATGTACCGAAGGATGCGCTTCAGAGCAGAAAGATGGGGTACCCGAGGATCATGCATGTGAAGGCAGATCTGCTGGACTGCATAAGAGATGTCCGCCCGGTGAATGTCGATATGGAGGCGCCCGCCAAGCCGCAGAGTCGCTGGGATCTGACTGAGAGCGCTGAGTTTGCAAAACCTTGGGTTGTGTCAACTCGAGTGCTGCAAGGTTTGCAGTCGGACATGCCAGCCCGAGCAAGAATGTCCACCATGTCTTCGTCGCCGAGATAGGAAATGCATCGTCACCGTAAGCGAACATGCATCCCGAGGAAGTGATGAAGAGGCCCCAGATCCTTCATGGAGAACTCAAGCTGCAATGCCTCAATGACACACCGAAGTAGGGACGGCGAGGAGGCAGTGAGAACGATGTCGTCGACGTAGAGGAGCAGTACATCAGATCGATTCGCGGTGGTAGACGAACAATGAGGCGCCGACTTGGCCTCGATGAACCCTGTGGTCACAAGATGAGCGCGGCGGCCGTTTCCAACTGTGGTGCTGTTTGCACCATAGAGTGATCTGCTCAGCGAGCGACGGTCGGGACGAGCGGGGTCCTCGAACCCTGAAGGCTGGGAGCAGTAGACCGTCTCAGAAAGCGTCCCATGGAGGAAGGCATTCTTGACATCGAGCTGGTGGATGGGCCACTGCCGGGACAAGGCGAGACAAAGACAAGGCGGATCGTGGCGGCTTGACAACCGGTGAAGGTCTCGCCGGTCGACCCGGTCGGGTGAATCCACGAAGAACCCAGCGCGCTTTATAGCGCTCCAGAGATCCATCAGCTAGAAGCTTGTGCTTGAAGATCCACTTCCCAGAGACGACGTTGGCGCCTGAGGGACGCGGCACCAAATCCCACGTGTGGTTCTGAAGAAGGGCAGCATATTCCTCCTCCATAGCTGCCCGCCAATTGGGGTCGGCAAGGGCGCTACGGAAGGTCTTCGGGAGCGGCGAAAGGGGCGAGGCGTGGTATACAGCAGGAATGCGATACCCAGCCTTAGCCCGAGTCGTCATGGCATGCTGGTTCGTCACCGGAGGGACAGGGACAGCGCCTGCAGGTACTGTAGCAGCAGGAACAGTACCGGCGGGTACTGTAGCAGGTGCAGCGGGAGCCGGACTGGCTGCAGATCCTGGAGAAGCAGTGGGCGCCGGTGGTGGTGCAGGCCGGCGTGAGTAGACGAAGCGGAACTCACGCTCTGCCGGAGCAGCAGCCGGCTGAGCCGCACGTGGCTGTGGCTGTGCGGGCTGCAGGGGCGCCGGTGCCGCACGTGGCTGTGCGGGCTGAAGTAGCGCCGGAGCCGCACAGGGCTGGGTGGGCTGAGAGGCGTCATCCAGCGCCGCCTCCGACAAGGGGAGGCAGGAAGGCGCTGTAGATGGAGGCGTCGAACCTGCGGGAAGCAAAGAGCGAGCCGGGCCTATGGGCAGCGGCACAAGATTAGTGAAATCATCCAAAAATGAGAGGTCCGCCGGAGCCGGAGAGGCAGACTGAGTTGCGAAGGGAAAGCAATGTTCATCAAAGATGACATGCCGAGAAATAATGACCCGGTTCAAAGCGAGGTCAAGACACCGGTACCCTTTGTGATTGTCAGAATAGCCAAGGAAGATGCACAACGCAGAACGCGGAGCCAACTTGTGGGCGGCAGTGGCGGAGAGGTTAGGATAGCAAGCGCAACCAAAGACACAAAGATGATCGAGTACAGGCTCAGAGCCGAAGAGGGCTTGATGCGGGGTGCGGTCGTCGAGTGTCTTAGTGGGTAGGATGTTGCGGAGGTAGGTGGTGTGGTGCAAGGCCTCAACCAAGTCTGAAGGCGAGCGAAGCTGAAAAAGCAAGGAACGAATGACATCATTCAGAGAGCGAAGCATACGTTTAGCCTTGCCGTTTTGAGCGTAGGTGTAGGGACATGACATCCGGAGGTGGACGCCACGGCTGAGGAAGAACGTGCGGGAGCTGGAGTTGTCGAACTTGCGGCCATTGTTGCACTGGACAGCTTTAATGGTGGCGCCAAACTGGGTGGAGACATAAGCAAAAAAGTTAGAGAGAGTTAAAAAGGTGTCAGACTTGAGTCGCAGAGGAAACGTCCAAACATAGTGAGAACAATCATCAAGAATGACCAGGTAATATTTGTATCCAGAGATGCTGGCTACAGGAGAGGTCCACAAATCACAATGAACCAGATCAAAATTATGAGTTGCTCGTGACATAGATGTATGAAAAGGAAGACGAGTATGGTGACCAAGTTGACACGCATGACAAACTGAACTGGTGTCTTTATTACAATGCGGAATTAAGGAAGCACGCATAAGACTGGAGAGGGCCTCGGGTCCAGGATGTCCGAGACAGCGGTGCCACGAGGACGCGGAGATGGAGGCATGAAGAGCACCAGCAGCAGGAAGGCGCGTGGGTAAAGGGCCCGAGCTATTGTACGACGATCTCGTTCGAGATCAAGATCCTTCACAGGCAACGGAAGGGTCAAATTCCACGAGCAATTGTTGTCGGATGTGAATCGCGAACGGAAATAAGATTCTTAATAAGTTTTGGAGAGACAAGAACATTATTAAGATGAAGGTGACCGGGAGGGTAGTTGCGCCGGTGGAGGTAACGGGAAGAAGCGAACGTTCGACAACAATTGAAGATGGAACAGGTACGGCGAGGAGAGGTGTGTGAAAGAATACCAAGATCGGAAGTCATGTGCGAGGTAGCCTCGAGTCGAAGTACCGATCTGTTGCGTTCTTTGTTGTAACGTCATGGTGTTGAAGGAGCGGGCGAGGTCCGCTGGTTCCACCTCGGGCAGCCAAGGATTGAACCTCGTGGTGGAGACGGTGCCAGCGTTCGTGCACGGCCCAGAGAGCGTCGCGAGAGGGCTGCTGGAAGTGCGCTGGCGGGAGCTGCTGGGCGGTCCGGTGGGATGGGCGCCAAGGAGGACGGGGTCCATACATCGTATGGAACTCGCCATGGGTGGAGGTAGGAGGCGTGGCACGCCGCCCGGGCGCCGTCCACCCAGAGCGCAGCAGCAGCCGCCCGCCTCGTTTGCCGCCACGCTTGCCCGCCGGCATCGGGCGAGCGCCGAATCGGGCGGGAACCGAGGTGGTGGGGAGGCATTCGGGGACGCGCGCAGCACCGGCGGCACGCGCGATGCGCCGCGACCACCGAGCGATGGATGGCGCGGTCGAGCGATGCGCTGGTTCGATTCCTCTAGCGGCAGTCGCGGGCTTCGAGAACGTGGGAAGGGCGACCACGGCGGAGGTGGAGACCGATGGAGGCGAACTTCGTTGAGGCCGCGAATCGAGGTGAGGACGAGTGCGGTCGAACGTGCTCGCCGAGGTCCTCGCGGCGCCCGCCATGCCCTCGAGGCGCGGCAGAGTCGGTGACGGAGAGGTCCCCGGACGAAGGTCCAAACTTCGGCGTCGAGTGGAGGCGCGCGTCTCCACGTTCCCCGGCCCGGGACTCCACGGCCACCACACCGAGCGAGCGAGCGGAGGCGGGAACAAGGCACCATGTCGGACGGCTCGGGAGATGGCGCCGTCTGACCAAGACTTGACCACGCGATCCATGCGCGCCCCGATCCGGAAGGCGGGTCGGGTCGTCTTGAAGGACATGGTCCTCGAGGCGAACTTCCCAAGGCGAGGAGGAGCACCGCGCCACCGTGTCTTGGTGGAGGAGAGCTCGAGGACGATCGGCATGAGCGCGGATGTTCGGACGCCGACACCGCGAGTGAAGGTTGGCGTGGGCGCAGCTTCATGGAGAAGCGGCGTCGTGGAGGGGGAGGGTGCGTGCCGTCAGAGCGAGGCGAGCGAGGCCTCGGCCGTCACCGGCGGCCGCGCGCGCGCGCGCAGCGGCGCTCGCGCTCCTCGCCGCCGAAGCCGCTCGCGGCGGCTCGCCTCGCTTCCGTTCCGCGGTGGCGGCGCGCTCAAGCGGCGCGCGCGCTGAGAGGCGCTCGCGGTCGGCAGCAGCAGCGCTCGGTGGCGCGCGCTCACGCACGCCACGGCCGGCGGCCGCGCGCTCGCTCAATCGCGCGCTCGCGCCAAGAACCGCGGCGGTCTTGCGCTCGGCAGCAGCGACGGCGCGCTCGCTCTCAGAGAGAGAGGCAGGAGCGGTGGCCGGCATGATGACAACCAGAGGGAGGAGATGGCGCAGGGGTGCGCCTAGGCAGCGGAAGAAGGGTCGGAAGAAATCCGGGCGGATGATACCATGTAAGATTAGGCAAAGGGAATAGTAGATTGATTATGAGAGATATGGCCAAGGGTTTATAGAAATAGAACCAATCAGCAGAGATCCTTGCCTAATATAGATCAATCTATCTATCCTAGCCATATAGGCACTAGGCCCAAATATAGACGAGCAGGCCCAATGAGGGGCTGCCGTACCCTCTGTCTAACACGCTAAAACCCGGTTTTTCAAATTTGAAATTGAAAATTCCTAACATATTCATGGCAAAAAGTATGAAGTTAAGCACGCGAGATGCATGGATCTTCCTAATACATCATATTAGTATTAAACAATGTAAATATCGTTCGGGAAACTAACTTTTACATTCAAAATTTGAAAATTCCTAATACATTCATGGCAAAAAGTATGAGGTCAAGCATGTGAAGTGCATGCATCTTCCTAATACATTTTATTAGTGTTAAACAATGTAAATATCATTAGAGAAACTAATTTTTACATTCAAAAGTTTAAATTTGAATTAAATTAAAAAAACCGGCGGTGAACTAAGCATAAAAATGCTGATAGCTCTCAGCATTAGATGGTAATGAAAAAGAAAACAAGAAATGCTGGTCGAAACTGGTTTAACAGAAGTATGCACAGAAAAACCTACATTAACCAATTTTAAAAGCGGGGATTTGTTGAGTATTTTAATAATACAAATATACAATGGACTTACTTTGTTAGCAGATCGTGACATTGCTTGCCCAACTGTATCCTTGCTGAGAAAATGAACGGCATCCTCCATCATCTGATTCAAATTTCAAAAAGATTGTCACTTGAAATCTACAGATGAAAAAGGGAACAAGAACAAAGAATGTATAGTTGAATAAAGCCTGCTGATTTTAGCTGCACAGAAGTACCAACCTTAAGAGTCAGACATGGTCGAGAAACAGAAAAGCTGAAAGCAATTACAAGAGTAATAGCAGAAATAGCAGCCCCAACAAATGGAGGATTCATTATTAGACTAGCAATAACACCCCAAACTTCAGTTGCCAATGCAATCCCATACAAGATAAGGAAGGCATAGCTGTAAAGAGAATGATGTTAGGGTATTTTCTCTGCTGACAAAAACACTTTTAGGATAGGATAGAACAGAAACAAAGAAGAAATTATGACCAATCCTGAACACAAGAAAGATATGTGAATAGGTAGAATTGGAAAGGCCGTTTCCATACCTAACATTTTTAGCAGAGTCTGCATGAGCATCATAAACATATACAGGTAATACCCTTGGTGAGTACACAACAATTGGTGGCGATAGAAGGACCTGCGAAGAGTACATTCATTCAGTGTTACAAGATAATCAGCAAACATCAAAAGTAGTATCTGATGGTTAACAGTTATCTCAACATATATCAAACTTACAGTCAATGCCCTTCCCGTGAGAAGAAACAGAAATGAGAAATAACCTATAGATGCTCCAACAAAAGGCTTCCCTGCAAAAATCGTAAGCTAATTCAAGTAATGTGTATGTGATATGAGTATATGACAACAGTACCTCAAACCAATAAAAATAGAGAAAACAGGTTGAAAGACATCTAAGGAAGAGCATGCATTCACCCTGAAATAAACCCATCAGGAAGGCAGCCAACGCGAGGAGAAAAGCAAAGGAACAAACGAGTAACATCTGTGTCCTTGTTAAATAGAAGTTGTTAGATGTCCAGTAGTGAATGACCCCAATAGCAAATACAAGGAACAGGATGACTAGGAGGCACGCAACTCCAACCTGTATAAAGATGACAGATCAATTATACTCTGTTATAACCCAGATGAATTGATATTAATATGAAGCTATTTTAAATATCTGGGTCACAAAAACTCTACTTACAGCCCAAGGTCTAATTGTGACAATAACTGCTGATATTGCACCGAGCAATAGCATCATTCCCATGCCAACAAAAAGGTAGACTCCACGAGAGATTTTCCAATCATCATCCCTCCTGAAATTATTTGCAATTCCATTTCAGCAAAGCAGAAATTCGAGTGGTAATGAAAAATACTAAAGATGATCTTTATACCATTTGTACAGCCCAGTGAACAGTGAAAACATTGCAGGAATGCAAAGTAAGGGAAGTAAGGCTGCCAGGAAATCAGCCTTCAGAGGAACCCCATCCTCTCGTGAATTTACCACTCCCCAATAGGACGCACCGCAAAAGGATACAAGAACAGCTGCAGAAAGTCATAACTCAGGAGTCAGTTATCTGAAAGTGTAAGGTGTTCCATTCAATATCCAATGAGAACTTTGAGAAAAGATCAAGTAGGACGTACTTGCAAAAAGGCCAACACATATAGCTGATGAAGGCGAAAATCGGTATGTGGCAAACCAAGCAACAAAAGGTATCACCCCAGTGGCAAGCACAGCAATTGTTGAAGATAATGCCCATCCAAGATACATGGATGTTGCATAGGGAGAATAGAAACTCTTTTTATCAGCATCCCATCCCTTGTAGCCTAAAGCATCCAAAGGCTTCGCTGATACTATTGCACCAAGGCCAATAACTGATGCGGTGAAAACAATTATGCTGATTGCAAAGAGAACCCGCTGACAACAAAAGACCAATGATGAGCAACATGACATAATTTTAATGGCCAATGCTCGAAGGTTGAAATGCATTTCAAACTATCTATAGTAATATTAGAAAAGTGGAATAAACATAAATATGTGCTATAAAATTGGGACAAAAAATGTTCATATTTGGACATGCTACAAAACATGGTGCACTCGTGCTGATAAGAGAGGCACAATATGGGAAAACTGATTCCCAGTAAACACATTCAAGTATCCATCCAGCTCTTGGCTCTTGCTAATGGTATTGTTGACATACGACACATATGAGACTGGGTCACAGTTTGGCATACCTTATAACTATGCAAAGAGCTTATATAGATGCAAACTGCATATTGCTTATTCAATATATATAAATGAAAACAAAGTGCCTATTGCTAACTTTACAAAGAACTGAATAACAAACCTCTTTCTTCCCTGGAGCTTGACGAATATTTTCACGACTATCAAGCTCCCCTCCTGGAATCCAGAAACGGTAGCCGTTACGCATCCACATAGGAATGGCAAATGAGAGGCAAGCCACCATGAGTGGGACCATGAGAGAGAAACCCAATATAACTGATGACTTGCTGCAAAATTGCATAGGTAATTTTCAGACCAAAAACATGATCAATTTCACCAATGAAATGTATAAAGTGATTGTAGACATCCAGTTGCTACAGAAACTATATGTAAAACAGGTACAGTCACAAGATGATTCGAACATGTAAAGCCAGCACCCATTTTCGAGCTAAACATAGCAATCAACCTAAAGCTTTAAATCTTTCACATGCTTCCAAAAATAAGAAATAGTTGATCAATCAGAAAGTGAAACTATCATAAACCAGTCTTCGAAAGCCAAAACCTACAGCAGCGACACAATCATTAGTCTTTGTTAAGGGTATATGTGTGCTAGTCTAGTGTTTAGTCCCATATTGCCTTTCCCTCGAGACGTGTTCTTGTAACTCTATATATTAGGCCATTGGGCACTTGGAATACAACATTCGACTCCCTATTTTCCTAACATACTTTAGGACAAAGCACCTTAAAAGTATAGTTTTATGTAAAGAGCCAATTTTAAACACAAAAGTAAAGGGCCAGTTTTGAACAAGTCTCATCCCCTGGGAGCGAATTTGGAGAACTTGGGCCCCAAATAAATGTCGTTTCTTTATGTGGCTGTCTGCACATGATAAATGATGGACTGCGGATTGTCTGGCACGCCGAGGGTTGCAACCATGGTTCAAAATCCCGATAACCGCCGGTTACCGGTTTTACCGGTGAAGACCGGTAATCAAAAAACCGGCCGGTATGAATTTTTTATTTTTCAAATTTTAGCCGGTTTTTTTCCGGTTTTCCGGTTACCGGCCGGTTTTTCCGGTTACCGGTTTCAAAATATCTCAAAATTCAAATTTTGATTTTCAAATTGTGACCGTTTTTCCAGAATCGCCTGATTCTGATTCACGCGCCACGACCGGATTTCTTCCGGTTCCGGTTTTTGGAACCTTGGTTGCAACACCCCCCCCCCCCATGCCTGCTTTGTGACCAAGAGGAGGAAACCATTAACCACCTCTTGATCTCATGTGTGTTTGCCCGACAGTTTTGGTTTGAATTGCTTCAAAAGGTCAGATTACAAAACCTTTCCCCTCAGCTGGATGAGCTCTCCTTTGAAGATTGGTGGTCCAGATCACACAACGCAGTTCATGGCCAGGTCCGGCAAGGTCTTAACTCCATCATCATTTTGGGGGCTTGGTCTCTTTGGAATCTTCGCAATCGCTGCGTCTTTGATGGGGCTGTGCCGGACGTTAGGACCCTCTTGTCTTTTGTCATTGAGATGAGGATTTGGGGTCTGGCCAGAGCAAAGGGTATCTCATACCTTTCTGCCCTACCACAGGTCTTGGTTTAGATCCCCTCTGGTCGAGGTCGATCTTATCTCTGTACCATAGGCTAGTTCCCTAGACCTTCTGTGGTGTTTGTTTTTGGGTGCGTTTTTTGTTTTTTGGGTCTGTAAGGTTTGTTGTCTATAAGGTTTTTTCCCCTTCTTAATACAAAGATACGCAGCTCTCCTGCGTGTTCGAGAAAAAGTCTCATGTATACATGATTATCCTGTACATAAGCCAGATGGGGTTGCAATAAAAAGCTATGCAAAGAATATATAAAATATGTATACATGATTATCCTGTACATAAGCCAGATGGGGTTGCAATAAAAAGCTATGCAAAGAATATATAAAATAATAACATACAATAAGATATTAGAATTTAAAAGCATATACAAAAGTACAAACAAATTGTTATGACTAGCATGCTGTGCATATTTCATTTGATGCCCTTGTGAAAATCTTTAGTCAAATAAACAAGGCACCAAAACAGGACTCATATTCACATATCTTAAAATTATAATAGTAAGTAGTAACTGATGTTTCAAATATTAAGCAGCGTACCTCAAGAAAGAGAGAAGTAAACCAACACATGTACTGAGCAGCCACGCAATGAAGCCATACTGAAGATGGGAAAAGAAAGGCAAGTCATTTTAGCTGAGAATCCAGTAATATTTGAAGTAATATAACAGCATACTCATTGTAATATAAAGCACACAAGACACATCAAAACGGATTTTACAGACGAGTTAGATACCGAAGCATGTCTAGTAAAGATACAGTTATCTTAGAGGCACACACACGTAAAGGTATTACTAAATTCTTGTACAATAAGAATTTTTCCATTTGCCACTAGATCGTATTCATTTTGCATTACATAGAATTTGGCTCACAGTAAATGTTCAAACAGAAACAATACAAAGCACTTGTTCTGATATGGTCCATAAATTAATCTTGTATTAATATGACAATTTTATCCTGACATGGCACGATCATGGGAAAACAATGAAAAATTCTCTATTGTTCTATATCACCTTCCGGGGTTTGGATGTCATCATCATCTCTTCCGCACGCAACGACCAAATGAATACCATGATGGAGCAGACAACTGGTGATAGAAGCAGTATCGAGAAACCAAACTCAAACTGCCAATTTAAGGAAAAGCAATCACTCTTAATCAAAAATTCAGAATTAAAATCAACCTTCAAAGGTATTATAGTGCCTCTGCAACAAAAATTACCTGTTCATGTGTTGCGTTTATCACCTTTATGGGCTCCGGTTGATGGACGGCGACAGTAACTGTCTCTATGATGAATATTAGGGTAAAAACAACAAAGGCTCGTATTGGAGTACCAGCTACTTGATGGAATATCAGCCTTGAAAGGTTCAGCCAATTTTCTAGCCCACTTCTCCTAAGTTCTTCTGACAGAGAGATCTGGTTTGCAATAGTTGTCTCCAATCTATCTGAATCAGTAGCAGTAACATTAACATCTACATCATCTTGGTGCTCTCTGTCTGCATCTAAGCTGCTTCTCTGTAGCAAAGATAAAATCCGTGGATCCATAACCTTATCTTTCAACATGTAGGAAAAATTTGGATCCAGGCCTTTATCCTGAAGAAGATTAGCCAGTTCTACATCTCCAAGTCCACCATTCCTTTTTAGCATAGATGTGATCCTTGGGTCATTCAGTCTGTCCTGAAAAGTTGTAGCCAAGTTCAAATCCAATAGTTGCTGATTACCCAAGGCAGTAGCTGATCCACTAGATTTGCAGCCTTGACTTTCCAAACCACTACTAGAACAAACAAGAAGTGAAGTAGTGGGATTCCCATGCCTATCTGCTGAAACTATGGCAGTTTCAGAGTCTTGGACAGCAGAAAGGCAAGAATTACTGCGATGGGCTAAACTTGCATGGCCACTATCTATGTTCTTGTCAGAGCTCCGGCCTTCTTGACAACTATTAGATCGATCGAAAGGAACATTGTTCCAATTGACACCATCGCTTTCTGAATTGCTTCTGTACATAGAATCAGTAGCATTGCCATGTTGACCTGCTTCAACACTACCACTACTACGCTTCACACTAGATCCACAACCTTCTGATGAATTTGAAGAACTATTTTGTCCCCTTCTTCGAAATCCTTCTCGCAGCTTTATCACCGTACTTCTTAGCGCATCTATCCTTGCAACTGAGGGGTTTGAAATAGAAAGCCAGCAAGAAACAGCAGCGGCTAAAAGCACAGATGCTACAAAAGCATAACTGATGCAATGTCCAAGGTACCTAATGTAACACCTTAGTTAGCAAATAGCAAAAAGTACTAGTTCTTAAATATGTTCCAACTATAAAAGCACAAAGATGAACACAAACCAGTAATGCACCCCAAAGCATATAAGAAAAACCCTTGATGTTCCAGCCACAAATAACGCTAATGTCCGACTTTTAAGAAGCTCAAACCTAAATGAACACAAACCCAAATTCCAGTCTGTGCAAAAGAAAATAAGATGTCAAAGGACAAGATACAGAGTACAACAACCAATGGTACAATGAAAAAACATTACCAAGGATCACTACTGCAACTGAAGTTAAAGCACCCAACCAACGTGCTTCTTTTGAGGTCAGACCATACAAGATGGAATAGACAACAAGCACAACCAGTGAACAAAGATAGAGAAGACCTAGATGCAAGACCCTGCATTTTCAAGGAATGAACATCTTATCAAAATTGCAAGAAAAGATAGATAGATTATCCAAAGCAACAACATAGAACTTATTTAAGTTGGCAGCACAGTCAAATTAGTCATAGATATTTGAGTGGTCCTGTATATTAATAAAGGCAAAAAAAGTGGACTCACCTGCTGGATTTTGTCATGTATAACTCACTAGGGTCTGGAGGATCAGGTGAGCATGACACAGGGGCCACTTCAACACAATCAGAATATGCATACTTGTACGACCTCCGCACGTATTCATCAACATCGAATCCACTTCCTGTACATCAAATGTATGAACAACTGAAGTTTCCCGAATTTCCATATTAATGAGTTATAAGAGATTCTCAACTAAAAGTGAAGAAGAATAGCTTTACCATTAAAAAGTATTTTACATATAAAGAGCATATTGATGGCCAATGATATTGCAGATACCCCAAAGAAGAACCCAGACGGGTAATTGAGCTCAGCAGCACTAGCACCAGCTGTAACATAAACAGCACAAAATTCATAGGAACACAGTAGACCTACTGCCAGGAGGAGAAGATAAGCAACAGCCTCTGCACCAAACAATCCATTTGTTAATATCGTTAAGAGATCAGCAAAGAATCAGCATGTCAGCTCGTTAAAGAACAGAGAGATAATAGTATGATCCAATTGAAAAGAAACAGCGCATACAAAACAAAGTGAAGAAAGAGTTGGAACAACTACTGAAAACCCTGCAAAAACACAGTCTGTTGATAACTCTTTTTTAGAGGAAACTGCTGATAACATTTGAACCCCCACAGGACTTTAAAACTTTTCCCTTTATGCATGTCTTAATGTTTTATCCATACATATGGTTACGATAATCTAACAAATCAATTTGACCATCTTTTATGTCATTGAACATGTTTTGCAACAATTTCTTTGGTATTTCAATTTTCTAATGAGACTGACCATGTCCTGCCTCAAGAATTTTTATATGGCTAACATGAGGAACATCTTCATGCAAATTTGGCACAGAACATCATGTCAAATTTTTGGAGTCAAGTAACAATTAATGTTTATAGCCAGGAGTCGGTAGGGTTTATTCTGTGTTCTAGAGAGAGAAAGCTCATGCCCCCAAGAAGTCCCATCGATTTCAAGAGCATCCATGAGCACACAAGATGACACCTCAGAAAAAGAAAAGAGAGACAGACAGCGTCTTCCTGTAGTTTCATTACTATTCGAATTAAGTCAGAAGTTTGTATGACATGAACTAATACATGTCACTAGCAACATACACATTATGGACAAAATACATAAACTATAATCTACCAAAGAAAAGCGATAAATACATCTGCTAGTAAAGCATCACCCTGAGAGAATGACAGGACGATCACAATCAATCGAAGATAATACAAATGGTCAAAGTAGATTTCCAAGAATAGCAGAAAAATCATAGACATAAACCACTTATCAGAGTATCAAATTCAATCAATCCATGGCCCATGGGTTACGTACGCAAATAAGATTCTAGAGAACTAAATGCTAAGTTATAAAATCAGGACAAAGAATAGAAAACATACTTGAGCTTTGCCATTGTGTTCTCCACCAGAGCATTATAGAGTAGAATGACAGCAGCAAAGCTACACCAGCCATTATAACAGCTAAACCAATTATGTTCCTTTCCATAAGAGCAATAAGGATAGTTCCCCATGTTATCAGAACTGTTACAGGGGAAATGACAACAAGCCATGCAAAAAGAGTCAAAAAGCTGCACAGTGTGCTTAGTTGAGGTCCTTGCGCATATGCTGGCCATTTCCTTGCATATATCCAACTGAATAACAAAATAAAGTGGAAAAGGTTAACAGGTAAATGAGACAAAGGCAAATGAAAGAACCAAGTAGTAAATGCATCCTGAACAAAATGAGCATAAATACATATGCATATTTGCCAGGCCACTACTTCTAATAAACACAAAATTAAACAGAAATACAAAATCATATTCCATATATGAACAGCAGGCTTAAAGTAACCAGAAAGTGTTAGTGTGACAATAAATAATTTCATGTGTTAGTGTGTTTGTCATGGGCATGGGCCCATGGGTAGCCACAACCCATTAGGGGGGCTGCACGCAAGGAAGGCTACCAGCAATAATCAATTAGGATTTGTTTAGTTTGTTGTCTCTATCCTTTAATAGTTACCTTGTCAAATTAGTTTCCATATTGTTAGAGGTCAACCTCATCTATATAAAGAGAAGAGCCGAGCCATTCAGAATCAAGCAAAAGAACATAGTTCATCCCAGTCTTAGTCTCATCTCTCCCAAAGCACGCTGCACGCCAATGCCTCCCGGTCATCCTCGTGGTGATGTTTACCCCCATGAAAGCAAGCCCATGACAACTTGGTATTAGAGCCAATCACTGCCCCTTCGGTCATGTTTGGTAGTGAGGGTTCCTCGATCAAGAAGATGGGCTCTAAGTTAGATCAGATCATGGCGCAACTTGCCATCATCAACAACTGCCTCGACAATCATGACATGTGTTGGCGTGTTTGGAGAAGGCTACCGCAGCACGACATATGTCAGTCACAACACCCAAGGCAAGGTCTAAGCTTGCCGCGGTGCTACCGCGGCCTGCCATGGCAACCACAACGCTGCCGGAGTTTGTTACAGCGCTACAGCAACATGTCATCGCTCTCCTGGGGTCGCCGCAACCTGCTGCCCTGCTCCTAGGATTGTCGCGGCATCTGCCTCGCAGCCGGCTGACCTCATGCTTGCAGTGGTACGGAACACGACGGGTTCCTTGCAGTGTTGTCAAACCTGAACCGGCCATCGACCTGACCAAGGTCTTGGGTCACTAACTCGGTGTCAAACCTGAACCAGCCATCGACCCAGCCGAGGTCTCGGGTCACTGACTCGGTGGTCAGACCGTTGGGTCACCGGTCGGACTACATGTTTTCAAATTAAATTTTCATATATATATATATATATATATATATATATATATATATATATATATATATATATATATATATATATATATATATCAAAATAGAAAAATCAACAATACAATAATAGCAATTGAAATTAAAGAAAGTGAACGAGAAATAACAAATAGATGCTCATAGAAACAACCATGAGGTTCATGACCATTAAGCAATAACATCGTGTATAAGTCAATAACATAAAATCAAGTAAGAATGTGGTGAAATCAAAACAGCCTAAAATCTCATGTACATTATTCTACCTAACAAATTTGTAGGCAAATAACCACTAAAACCCTAGTAGCTCTCAAAAGACAAGTATCCCCATCATTTTTCTTTTGAAAAGTTCTTTAATTTGAGGGTAATTTTGTCTTTTGGCCTCACGGACAAAACCCGACCAAGTCGATGCAATCCAGCTGGGTCAATCGGGTTTTTCTGGGTCAATTGCATCTCCGGTCCTGTGAGTGTGACTAGCCCGGCGTAGCTTCTAGGTCCAAGTTTTTCCAGTTCAATTGCTGGGCCAATCCAAGTTTGATAACTATGGTTCCTTGTAGGGGATCGCGACATTGTCGTGCCTCTCCCACCACCATTGCGCTCCATGGTACGAAGAGTGTCCTTGCTACCCCACGCGTGTTGCCCATGCTAGTGACAACTTATGCGATGTCAAACCATCATGGCGAGTTGTTGTCATCATTGCAATCCATCAATGCTTTGTTGAGCCTCCTCCATTCGTCGTTCCACCTGCAACACGGCCTCTCGTTGACATGAGGACACCTCAAATTGCAGCCATGGCCGCCGCCCTGCAACTCGAGAACAAGCTGCTCGTTTGGAAGGGGTAAAGTGTCATGGGCATGGGCCCATGGATAGCCACGGCCCATTAGGGGAGCTGCACGCAAGGAAGGCTACCAGCAACAATCAATTAGGATTTGTTTAGTTTGTTAAGTTATCTCTATCCTTTACTAGTTACTTTATCAGATTAGTTTCCATATTGTTAGGGGATAACCTTATCTATGTAAAGAGAGGTGTCACGCCATTTAGAATCAAGCAAAATAAAGAACAAAGTTCATCCAGTCTTAGTCTCCTCTCTCCCAAAGCACACCGTCGCCGCCCGGCCATCCTCTTAGCAGTGTTTAACTGTTTACCCCCATGAAAGCAAGCCCATAACAGTGTTACTGATACTGACCCTACTTAATTTGCTGCCTGCATATGCAGTATGAGCAAAATGCATTTTATTGGTTGAAATTTCTACAAATGCAGCAACCAATCTACTACTAGCATAGTGCTACAAAGATGGACCTCATACACAAAACTATTAGAAAGCACAAAATGTAGCATTCACAGTACAAACAATACGAGAAAAAAAGGGTTTTCTGCTTTACCTATGATGAATTTGATGAGGCTGGTGCATTGAACATTGAATCAATCATGATATTCAATTGTACAAAGAAAAAGTGCGTGTAATTTCAATAGGAAACAATAGAGTCTACAATAAGCAATAAACACAGCAGGATATTGGCTAAGCCCAATTAAGAAACAAACAAATGCTAGATGCTGATAAAAGATTAGCATACTCAATCTCCAGCATACCTATACAACCTCCATGGCCTCCAATTCACAGCCCATAGGACCCAAAAGCTGAGGGGGCCAAGGACAGCGAAGAGGAACCCGCAGATGCTGCATATCAAAACAACCCCGCGGTGTTCCTCCTCTTCCATCCTCCCCCTCTGAAATCACCTTCTGGAAGCTGAAATCATGGATACAAGCTCAAAGAAACCTGCTAAAAAAGTAGAACATAATAGGTCCAAATGTCCAATAATTATATGACCAAAAATAGTGCCACTCAATTATACAGGTCGGTGTTTACTATCCAGTAGAAGAAGACACTCCTAGAATCCCAAACCATATGGTAATATTTTTTACTCACCATACTGGCCTACGCTAGCCGAGTTACCATATACATTGCATCAGATGTTGTATAATTACAAAACACAACATCACAGCCTCGAAGTCCAGATATGGACATGACTTTGGGGTCTCATTACCAAACAAGAAAAGCATCAAGAATGGGGAAAAAACTATAATTCAATCCAATCTTAATGAAGTCGATTACCTAGCAGCTAACATACCCAAAAATAATAATGTTCATTCCAAGATAATATTGCACCTATATCACCACAACTATGGACCCGTGAGAACTCCAATGAAAACTATTAAAGATCAATTGTGAGCCTCCAATTGGGCAGGGTTATTAAGGCGTCGACGCTTAGGCGATAAGGCGCTGGGGAGCTCTAAGGTGTCACCGTCGCCTTGCCAAGAAGGTCTATGGCATCCGCCTCACGGCCATGGCGTCGCTCAGGCGAAGATAGGTGTTGGGACAGCTGAGGCGGACGCCCCGAAAACATGAAAAACAAAGAGAATATAAAGAGATGGGATGAGAGGGGGCCAACGGCGGAACCTATCGTGTGAACGCCGAACCCTAGTGTGGTAGCGCCACCTCCATCCCCGAAGCAGCACGCCGACGGCCATCTGATGCAATACCGCTGCCATGTTGCACCACCGTCCCGCCTCCATCCCCGTTGACCTCTCCGCTCCAGGTACGCCCCACCCCTCCCTCCTGACCTCCACCTCCTCCCCCTCCCTCCCCGGCTCCCCCTCCGTCTCAACCTCCCCTCCCTACCGGCCTCCACCTCCCTCCCCGCATCCCCATCCCGACGGCGACCCGGCCTCCCCGCCTCCCCCTCCCCCCTAGCCTCGAAAGAGACCGAATGAGGTGGCGCCGAGAGGCCGAGCCAAGTAGGCCTATGGCATAGAAAGGACAGCGAGCTGGGGGCCGAGGTTGAGCCCAAGAGCCGAACTGGAGGCGCAGCCGCGCAGGTGGCTGGAAGCTCCCATTATTCGACTGGCTGGAGTGAGTAAGAAAGGAAGCAAAATGAAGAAAGCATGCAAGAGAGAGGAGAGAAACAGAGAGCAAGAAGAAGAGATAAGGCAAAGGAAGAAGTGCCAGTGAGTGGCTCTGGACACCCAGCCAAATGGGGAAAGGAGAGGAGAGAGAAAGAAAAGGAGAGAGGGGAATGGAGAGAAGGAAAATGAGTGGCCTGGAGTGTTCGACTGCACATGAAGCAAAGGAGGAGAGAGATTAGGTGAGGAGAGATTAAGCGTGAGCAAATAAATTAGTATATTGTTGTTAAATCATTCTGTTTGCATAACAAATTACCCTGTTAATTTTGCTAGTTAGAATTAAATTGTAGAAACTCGTGAATATTTATTTTGTGTTGTGGACTACTATTATGCCATTAGACTCTTCTAAGCTTGTGGACTTATCACCTATGTTATTTGTGTGGACTTATGTCGCTTATGTCGTGCTTGTTAATTTGTTATGTTGCTCATATTTAATCTCAGATTCACTTAATTGTTACCGTGGACTTATGTTGCTCATTATACATGTGGCTTGTTGCTTGGAAGAAGAGAAGAGAGGAGAGATTGTCAATAAGGTATGTTACTCAATCCGTATTTACTCAATTAATTGGAATACAATTTGTATCTATTACATTTATAACAATCTATGTGTTGAAACTTGCAAGGGGCCAAGGGGATGGAATCATGAGACAATTGGAATGGGGGATGGGTGCTATATAGGCTCAAGAATTGGCAACAACAAGGTACATATGTACTGCTAAAATGCTCATTTTATTTGCTGCCCCTTAGCGCCTTAGGATGTGTAAGGTGTCGCCTCGCCTCGCGCCTTACCACTTAAAAGGTGTGAAGGGGTGAGTCGCGTCACCTCACCTTACCACCTTAATAACCTTGCAATTGGGTAAAGACTAATGAACAACACTACAAGATTAACTTCCGGAAATGAAAGACCGAAGTAACAGCAATTCCACCAAACACTACGAATACAGAGTCACAGAACCAACAAGCTGATCAGTAAGCACCAGCCCATGGACTACAAAATTTAATTTCTACACCGAATCTCCCTAATAACCCCAACCAAGACTCACTCCATAAAATTTATTGAAGCACGTCCAGTTCAATAGTCGAACCAAAATTTTCCCATGACCACAGAAAATTTACCAAAATGAGATCTTTCAGCCTAAATCGCCAAGAACTAAACTACAAGACCAATTAATATCACTCAATGCATCATTTATCTTCGTCATTAATGGAGTCCCAGAACACAAAAATAGAACTCTACATCTTGAAGCTTCGAAGATCAGGAGATCGCACACGAAACGCACTAAATTCAACCGTTGCCCCCCAAAAGCACTGACATAACACATAAGTAGACCACCCTATGCATAGCCGTATCAAAAACAGCAAGCTCCGTGCGTTGGATATCAAACCATCCACAATGAATTGTCAGAAGTCAGGACAAATCCAATCCTCCCCCTCCAAACCTGCCCAATCTCTACACCCAGTGTATCATAGAATGTAGAAACAAACTAAATTTCACCAAGCCGTTTGCTACAAACCCTCCAAAATTTCCACCAAATCACACCACGCCAACGCAGCCTCAGCAAGCAGCATCATTCCCAGTCCCCAAGTTAGAGGTCGAACAGCCATCGCGACCTAAAAGCCTTCCTAAAACCTCAACCATTCCTCCACATAGCTCCAGACAAGCCAGAAAAATCTCTTCAAAAATTGGCACCCCGTAGCGCCACCGCCACGCACAGAAAGCGCCCCAATTCCACCAACCCCGCCAATGCGGCGCCTCCAATCGCCCCCCAGTCCCGTAGATCCGGAAAACCCCACCGAGAACGCCCCGAATTTCGGCGCAAAAACCCTAGCTAGAGCTGCAGTAGAGCAGCAGCACGGAGGAGGGCGGAGCAAGTGGACGGTTACCTCAGCGGAGCCGTCGCCTCCGGCGACTCCGACCGCGGGAGCGACGGCGGGCTCCCCGCCGGCGAGCGCTTCGATTCTTCTCCGTGCGCTTGCGCGACCGTGAGCGAAGGGGAGGGGGGAGAGAGAGAGAAGGGTAGGGGAGACAGAGTGACGTTTGTCAACTTGGTTGGGTTGCGTGCTGACAGTGTTTCGTTTGTGTGCGCGGGTCACTGCGTCTCCTGCGCGACTGCTTTCAGCGTGAGCAAGCGGATACTCAGGAGTATCTGCCATGTGCGCGTGACCGAGCCGGGAGGGGACTGCGCCGGTGAACGAACGAACCAACGAGTGCGAGCAACGGCGGATTCGGACACACTCGATTCTCTCTCAGAGCCAGTGCAACACGCTCCGTGCAATACAAGCGACTTGTGTGTTCTTACTGGTCAAAAAAGGCCGTACCTCGTAGCGACTTGGCATGCATAGATAATCTTGATTTTCTTAAGGTGCCACTTGGTTAGATTGAAATAAACTGACTTATGGCAAAAATTATACTGTAACTGGCTAAAATTACATTATAACTAATGACAGCTTATTTAGTATAACTAAATTTAAAAAATTTAAAAATAAAAAAAACATGTTAGCCCATCACGGACAATGCAAATGAATACGGAAAAAACTGGCAAAAAAGCTCAAAAAAACCAAAACCAAAAAAAGACGAAATTTAGTAATAGTGAAAAATAAGTCAAAAACCAGAAGTTCAAGCTAAAATGAACAGACCTAGTTCTTAGGCTACAAAAATATGGCAATGAGACAGCACAACACTGCGACAAAGGGTTTTATTTAGCATTAGGTCTTCTCCCGATTGTAGCCCATGCTATAAAGGATTAGTCAGAATAGAAATATTTACTATTTAATAAATTTGAGTTGGTGGTTGGTGCATTCTCCTTCCTCTATTCTCAACCGTCCGATCTGAATACTGAAATCTTGACCATCTATCTAACATCCCTCTCCATCTATCTCATATCTAACTACCCCTCCTCTCCACCTCCACCAACAGTTACCATCTCCCACCTTCTCTTCTACCCGGTTTCTCTCGCCTCTATCCCCTCCTGCTTAGACTGTATAATTTTTTATATGCCCTATCTTTCTTGGTGATGCAAATATGTGAAATTTATATAGTTAGAAACTGATGAAAATTAACTCATCATCATTTGAATTATACCTCTGATTCCTCTTGCCTTTTCACAATTGACCTGCACTAGCTGAATGCCCGTGTGTTATTACAGATTTAAAACTTTTAGAACATGCTTGTATGTATATTCTAAAATTTTTTACCATCCGTGAGTTTCTTTTAAAAATCCAAAGTAACGCATAGGTATTCAGCTAGTGATGGTGAAAGAAGACATCATGACGTGAGATGTGGAAGATAGGGTAAAAAGATGAGGAAGAAGAGCCACGAGATCATAGAAAGACATACGAGGGCATAAGTGGCACAAAAAGAGGTAGAGTATTTGAGGTGTTGAGTGAAGAGACGAATTCAAGAGAACTCACAAAGTGAGGAAGAATGGGTTCTGAAACACATACAAAAAGCAAGGATTTAACGAGGATGAGAGAGAGGAGCCGCTCGTTAGTGGCAAAACCGATGAAAAGGCCAAAGAATTAAACTACATGATTGTGTAGTGACAAGGGTGACTAATGATAGTATTGAAAAGGTTTCCTGTAGCCAATTGAGGTCACTCATTCGGACTTGCTTCTAGCATCTTATGCTAGAAACTAGGTTGATTTGAGGCAAATATGTGCTGCCAATGTAATCCAACGCCATATGAATTTGTGATGAGGTGAGTTACTCCGGAATTGTGTTTAGTGTGGATCACTCGTATAAAATGTAGGAATTTTCATCCCATGAATGTGAGGCGTGTTGATATATGCAACTCAGGAGATCCAATGATGCAATAGGCATCTTACACAAAAGAGAAGTTTAAATGCCTGACTACGGCTCCCATTTAGAACGTGGGATTTTGTTCTTATTTTATGCAGGAATTGAATTGATTCCTATGTAATTTCTAATCATACGTTCGAAATGGGCCCTAATGATGTGTTCTCACTATAGCTTCTTTTTAACATATAGCTAAAACTAGTATGTTTTTGAAATACCTTGTTTTGGAGGATTACAACATTTGTAGGGAAATATTTGACCGTGTCACAGAAAGCAATATAATTTCTGAGCTGATATATGAAATCAGGTACACAATATGTTGAAGAATTTAGTCCCATCATTATGAGTTAATGATATATTGTGATAATTAATGACAATCATACCGTTGGACTAATATTTTCTATGAGTTTGATGAATGTGTTATATCACACGATGATGAAAATTTTAGATAACTTCATGTGTTGATTGTCATAAAGTCAATCAAAGGGTATCATATGTTGATGGCTAAAGTCAAGGATCCAGACTTAGAGAGAAGATGTTCGCTATCAATTTTCAAGAAGACGTGCAAGGCAAAGATATAACAAGTTAGACTAAGAATATGTTCCTTGTCTTTTACCTGACTCGGTGTTTGGTTAAGAAACCGGATTGCTAATATATATTGCCATACTATTAAGAGGGGTCATGACTAGTAGCTTGAGTGTGTCACGTGTTAATTGCTTATTTAGTTTGCTCTAGCTCTCCGCGGCATGATGATGGTATTTGTGAATGTATATTGTAAATAATTAAGACGTATGCATGTAATCCTTATAGCATGTGACTGAAGTTTGTAAATGTGTTTTGTAAATAGTTGAAGTCCATGTACTTACACCTTATGGCATGATGCTTAAGGGTGGATTCTTTTGGCATGTAGCTTTTGGCTAATGGTTTTTGAATTCTGCCCATTTGCAAGAGAGATTATGAAGAGAGAGACGGTCGTATGCGATTTTAACCCGTATAGTTAAAATCGGTATAGTGTGTACTACAATCAACTAGTAAACCCTGCCTAGAAAAGATGCACAATTTGAAAACTAGTTATTGTAGCAAAATTGAAAAGCCATAAGCAGCGAGCCCATTCGAACGGAGCTTAAATTTGCGAATATGTTTTGTAAATAGTTAAAGGTCATGCATAATCCTTTTAGCATGTGACTTGAGTTTGTAAATGTATTATAAAAATGGTGTGAGTCCATATCCCTAGTCTTTGTGTCATGATTTTAAAGTGTGCGAATGCATTTTGTAACTTATCATGAATCATGTTTTAATCCTTGGTCGTATGATATTATGATTTGTGAATATGTTTTGCAAATGTGTTGAAATACATGCAGTCTGCCTCTGCTGATGAAGTGAGATATGACTGCCCTTTGTTATGTTCTTTGGAGATGTATCAGTAATCGTTTTCTTTATTATGTTTATTTTCTTTTTGGTAGGCATGGTTGTGGACTTGAAGTTTAGTTGGCTTCTAGGAATGTATGGAAGAAAATTACATTACAACACTAAGATGCATGATTGGTGTGTAACAGCTCAGGGTTTTTTTTAAAATAATAATAATAATAATAATTAATTAAATTAAAATTTAAAATAAGTATTTTTGTGCCTAAATTTTAAATTTGGATTTGCCCTGAATTTGTTTTTGAAAAAGCTGGATTTGAAAAGTATTTTAAGTAAAACCTAAAAATATTAGTAAATAATATGATATTTTGATTTTCTATAAAAAATCTTATTTCAAATAAATTATTTTGATTTATTTGGCTCTTATTTGGTTTCTTGAATTTTCTGGAGTTTTAAAGTCTATTTTGAAAATTAAAAGTATTTTAAGTATGAAAATTAAATACCAACATAGTTGGAAGTATTTTTATTAAGTACAAAATGTCACCAGGAGCTTCTGTGAATTTTCCTGGAATTTTTGGAAGTATTTTCATATTTTTCTGAGCTTTATTGAATTTCCTAGCCTTTTCTGAAAATCAAAATCAAAATTTAAAAATAAAAACCCCAACCCCCTCCCTCCGGACGACACGTGGACGGCCCAGATCCGCCCACGTCGCCGCTCGGATCCTGTCCACCCTCCTCCCTCGCTCGCCACGTGGGCGGCCGGGATTCTTCCACCCCCACGCGCCAGGCCCATCCTGCCGCCGCCCCACCCCTTCACGCCAGCCGCCCGATTCCCCCACCCCGCCACGCATCACCATCTCACCCACGCCCGCGCCGCCGCTCTCTCTCTCCCCGGCCCCACTCGTTAACCGCCCCTCCTCCCTCTCCCACTGCCACCCGGGCCCGCCTGTCAGAGTGCCCTTCTTCTTCCCCGCGCCCTCCTTCCTCCTCCCGCTCGGCCGCGCGTTCACCGCTGCCATTTGCGCCACCACCCCGCCCGCCGAATCTCCTCCCTTCCTCCCTCTCTCTCCTCCCCCGAGCGGCCCGCGCTAGCCCCGCCATCCCCGCGCCTGAATCCCGCCGTCCCCGCACCGCTTTCCCCCCTAATTCCCCGCCATTCCCGCCGCCCCGCGCCATCTCCGGCGAGAAATCCGCCCCGCCTCCAAGCCCCTCTGCCCCTATAAAAGCCTCCCCCGGCCTCCCCTCTCTCCGCACTACCTGCCCCTCCACTCCTCTCTCCCTCCCGGCCGCTCCATCGTCGCCGCGCTGAGTGCCGCCCGCCGCCGCCTTTGCCCTCTCGCCGCCGGCCATCTCCGGCCGCTCTAGGTAACTGCCGCCCCCTCCCCCGAGTTCCCCACTCCCTCCTCTCTCGGTTCCGCCTAGCACCGCTGATCGTGCAAAAATAGCACACCCGCAAGTGCACGGGTTGCCACTGAAATAGCGGCGAGTGTCGTGTTCTCCACAGGGACTAGACTAAGGCTACCGATGCTCAACTAAAGCTAGGTCAATCAAAACAGGGGATAAAACTAAACTAACGAATGACTACCAAAGCTGCCGACGAACAAACTACAGAACGAACTCTAACTCGTACGGACGAAACGATGAACGAACTAAACAATTGAACGAACAAAGGACGACAAGATGAACGACCGTACGAATGGATGTCGTACGACCGAACGAACTACACAACGACGACTACACGAACGACACGATTACCGACCGACGACCTAACTAACTACAGACCGCGAGACAAAAGAAGGAAGGGGGAGTCCAGAAGCACGGAGGGAGTTAAGAGAGAAAGAGGGAGAAGACGGTCGACGGCTAACTCGACGATGTCGGCAGGACAACACAAAACTACAACGAACACACGCACGACTTAAATATCGAACGACCGCTGAGAGAAGCAAAGAGGGAGGTCGAGAAGCACAAGGGAGGACTAGAAGCAAGGAGAGAGTCGAGACAGCACGAGGATGGGAGACGGTCGCTGACTCGCTAAATCGCACAACACAAACACATGGAGATCCACAGAAACTAACACTGACATCTAACACATAAAACAACTGATAGAGCTAAACATAGATCACAATTGACAAGTCCTAACACAGATTCCTAATACTAACACACAGTTAACAATCTTTAACAGGAATAGTGCGCCATTAACTACCAATCTACTGCATTTCCAAACACACAGATCCACACACATCATAGATCACAAATACTGCTAAATTTAAACAAAGAGATCAACAATTTGACAGATAACAAAATTAGCATTCACAATCTCATCGACATATATCACAATCATTCCAATTCACAGTAATCCAGTAGCAGCTAATTTGAGCAGTAAATGAACAACAAAAAAAGGAAGGGGGAGAAGAATCAGAGCTAGACCGAGGGGAGTTGTGGAAGTAGAGGGAGTTGTCGCCGTCAATGTCGGTGTAGAGGTAGCGGTCGGCGGCGGCGCAGAAGGGGTGAAGAGGTTGCCGTCGGTGTCGGCGCACGGAGGGAGCAATGGAGGCGATGTGGTGGGTGGTCGTCGATGTCAGAGCAGAGGATGGGAGAGGAGAGCAAGAAGCCGGCGAGCTAGAGGGAGGAGATCGGCCGGGGGGCTCACCGGATTTGGAGCAGGAAGAAGATGGAGGGCTGCGGGTGGTGCAGAGAAAGAGAGAGGCGCGGTGGAGGAAAGGTGAAGCGGCGGCGTGGGTGGAGAAGATGGTTTGGCCGGAGCAAAAGAAGAGATGGAGGGAGAGCAGAGGGGCGGCGCACGGGAGGAGGCGCGGGATGGAGAAGCTGCAGGGCTGCGATGTGAGGCAGTAGATGGCGGCGGTGGATGCGGACGAGAGTAGGCGATGAGGAGCGGCGGGGAGAGGTGACGCGCGGTGGTGTTATGGAGGCGGAAGAGGTGGCGCTGGGGGAAGAGCAAGAAGGGAGGTGGTGCACAGGTGGAGAAGGGGCAGCCGGATGTGAAGAAGAAGGAGGAGAGGTGGCGGCGCGGTGGACGAGATTGAGAAGGGAGGCAGTGAGGAAAGAGTGGCGCGGTAGGGTGTGGAGAAGGGAGACGGACGAGACGCGCACCGGCGAGCTGTGGCCCGGTGCTCGCCGGCGGCCGGGCGTGGAGAAGGTGTTGGGAGAAGAAACAAAACCGGGCTCGGTGGCGGCGGCGGCTAAAGGGTTTGGGGGATTTTGCAACTTTGCGATTTAGTCCTCAAAGAATTTAGGGTTTGCAACTAAGTCCTTCCCCCAATTGATTTCTTCTATTCTGGCCCTCTGGAAGTCCGATTTCTTCGCGGTTTGATCCTACGCATCCGTGACGACGCGTACATCTGTACGGAGCAGTCCTGAAAACTCAGATTTATCGTTTATGTGCCTTGATCGCGCCGGCCTACGAAAAAGTACAAATAATGTAAAATAGTCCAAATTGAGCAATTAAATATAGAAAAACATGTAAATGATGATAAATGCTCCCAAAATGCGAAAAATGATGGGGTAAAATGACGGGAAAATATATATATATAAATGACGCATGTCAACCGCTCGCCGCCGACGCCGTGCCCAAGCCCCTCCCCGCCGGCGCTTGCCACGTCAGCGCCAAGGGCGAGGTGGCAGCCGACGTGGCCGCCACGCAGGCGCCATGCAAGCCCTGGCTGCCACGCCACCCCCTCCTTCCACCTTGGCATTTCCCCGGCCCATGGACCTGGTCCATGGACCAGCGCCCCACCTGTCAGTGCGGTTTACCCCATGCATGACGCCAGCATGGCGCAATAAACCCAATTTTCAGTTCAAAAATAATTCCGGCCGAAAAAGAAATTCCTCGCTGACGCAATGCTGAGGTCATAAATTATTTTTCCTTTAGAAGAATAAGTCCAGAAATTCTTCTTTTTCTTTTTCCCTGAATTTAAACTTCCCGGAGCCCGTTCTTCTTCATCCTAACTCCGATTTAGCCTATTCAAATTTCTAAATTCATAAAAAATTCCCCTATATCCATTTCTGGCCTCAATTCAAATATTTGAAATTTATTTGAATTTTATTTGAATTTAGTGGGTTATTTTCACGCGTAGACTTCGACGATTCAGAAGATTTCTTCGACGAAGATTCAAACCAAGTTGAAGAGCAAGGCAAGTCACACATCTTGATCATGTTGATCCCAGAATTTCAAATAAAATTATGTTGTTTTAAATTATATTGCATGCGTACTTTTATTTAATGTATTTCAATTCAGTTTTAAATTTAGTTAATACCTACTTGTTAATTCTTCCTTTGACATTGCAAATCCTTATACCTTGTCACCCTAGAATCAAACTCTAGTTAGTACACTAGTATTAGCTAGAGAATTTTCATAACAAATGCTTAGACTTGCTTAGACATAATTTTGATTTTGGGGTACCTTTTCACATAAAATGATGACCTTTTCACATAAAATGATAGGCTTTTTAAATGTACTCTTGATTTTGGTAAGTCAAGGAGGTTTATGAAATATTTTGAAAATAAAATATAAAAACTGGTTTAAACTTAGGTAATTGGTTAGATAGGTGGGTGCAGGCATGCCCTGTTGGTCGGAGCCGCAGTGCTTGATTGTCGTGCACAGGGGTATGTGGTTGGCCTAAGTCAAGTTAAGGACCGGTCTGTGAGCTACTGTTGCAAAGCCCTATCGTACTACCACACGGCTGGTATGGGACAGCCCTGGCTGAATAATTTGCGGGTCCCAACCTGAGCCATTTCGTAGGATGAAAGTGAGCGTGGCGTAGGTCATGAGAAGTCTCACTCGGCTCAAGAGGGGGTCCCGGTCTAGTAGATTCCTTACTGGGGTGAAACCTTAGTGTTGGCTTGGCTAGGTTGAAGACTTTGCATTGTAAAGGCCTTGTCACGATCTCCTCGCCGCACACCTAAGGAAGTGTGTAATCCGGTGGCAAAAAGGGATGATTGTGTCTTGTGGGTAAAGCTGTACAACCTCTGCAGAGTGTATAATCTATCTTAGATAGCCGTGTCCACGGTCATGGGCATGCTGAGTAAAAGTTCTTCATGGATTAGACTTTGTTTTTCAAAAATATTTTTGAAAACCTTGTGGATGGATGGAATCCACGAGAGATGAAAACCTTGCGGATGGATGGAATCCGTGAGAGATTGAAACCTGGTGGATGGATGGAATCCATCAGAGTTGCACAGTGGAAGCGTGTGGATGGATGAAATCCATACGTGAACTTTTGGGAAAAAAAATGGTCCGGGTGGGATGCCCGTGGATAGGTTGGTGTTTGGCCGGAGGCTGCACTGATGGTATTATTTTTGATTACAAGTATTGTTTTTACTTACTGTATTAAATTCCAGACATTGTGTTCGCAGTGGGCTACGTAAGTCGGTTCATGGAGTCACCGACCACCGTGCACCTTAATGTTGTGAAGCACCTGCTATGCTATGTGGCAGGGACAACCAACTACAGCTGCCGGTATGCAAGAGGTACAATGGTGGCCAAGCTGTCGGGTACAGCGACGCTGACATGGCTGGGGATGTCAACGACCGAAAGAGTACCTCCGGCATGATCTTCATTGGGGGAACCCAGTGAGCTGGCAAGCACAGAAGCAAAGGATCGTCGCTCTGTCATCTTGCAAGGTCGAGTATGTCGCTACCTCAATGGCAGCATGCCAAGGGATTTGGCTCGGAGAGTTGCTTGGCAACTTGTTCAATGTGGAAGCAATAGCGGCAACTCTACTCGTAGACAACAAGTCTACAATTCAGCTGTGCAACAATACGGTGTACCATGGCTAGAGCAAACACATTGAGACGCGTTACCATTTCATTAGGGAATGCGTTGTTGGCGGACTTGCTGACGAAACCTCTCGGCGGATGAAGCTTCAGAGTCTGCGCAAGAAGATTGGAGTCGTAAACGTGAAGGGCAACTTGATCAAGGGGTAGATTGTTAGGATGTTCGATCAAGTTGCCGGTAATGGGTCCAGTAGTTGGGCATGGCCCTCTGGTCGTGCGCGTCAAGACGTTCGACGTGTGCTCATTCACGTGGGAATGTTCTCTTCTTTTCGGTTTTAGTGGCCGTGCGTCATGGCTGGTTGTGGAATGACACGAATCGTATAGTCGTGGCGTGCGTTTAGGAGGGGTCATGTTGGCCACGATCTATACTCGTTGATGCTTAAATAAGAGTCCTTAGAAAAGCTGCAATAAGTTGAGCAACACTTTCTCCTTAGCATCACGTGCGTATCCCCGAGTGTTTGAGGTAGTCGTAAGTCGGAGGTCGGAGATCGGAAGTCGTAAATCGTAACCGAGACTTCCGACTATCGACTATCGACTTGCTGCGACAAGGCGTGGTCGTAAACGACTTCGTGGTCGTTCGACTTGCTGCAACGAGACGTAGTCGTAAATGACTTCGTGGTCGTTCGACTGCGTGGGTGCCCGCTGCGACAAAGGAAGCATTGTTCATATCTCATTTACCTGTATTTGCTTGATATAGTAATTGCATGACAAAAGAGTCCCATAGCATTGCTTGCTGCATTTTCTTGATCTTGTATCTCTATATAATTTGTACCTATCGTGGATTAGTACTTCACTCTGATTTATAGGTTAGTTGGTAGCTTGAGCCCTTCTTGTTTTGTTTTTTTGTCCTTAGATGCTCCTTGTAATCTTATGAGTTGTGTTCATTCTGCCACAATAGGTTTCAGAAGCTCTTTATGATGTCACAGACTATGCTAGTGCACTATTCCGTTTAGCAGCCAAAGCAAATGTGTTGGACAAAGTTGAACCTGAGATTCGTGATGTTGTATTCAACAAAGTTGAATCTGAGATTCGTGATGTTGTATTGGACAAAGTTGAATCTGAGATTCGTGATGTTGTAGAGGCATCCAAGAAGTGCCCAGCGTTTTCTCAATTCATAAATGACTACTTGTCAGTGCCAAAAGAAACCAGGGTGAAGGCTATAACTGAAATATTTGCTGAAGCTGGTTTTTCAGATGTCATGAAGAATTTTTTGGGTATGCTTCCCATCCACTCATTCTATGTCTAATGAAGTTCATTATCGGTGCTTATAATCACTTCGTTACACTCAAGAGAAACCAAGTTTGTTAGAGAGGTAGCGTTTTGCAGCATATGCAGTACTGAGGATCAACTGAAATGCATTTGGATCATTTTGAGTGCTTTTGGTTCCAATGGCATTTTCCGTATCAACAGTTGTCTACCTTCTGTTGTGATACTTTCAATGCAAAGCAATAGTGTTTATAGTGTTGATCTGTTATCATAATCTGTCATGTGCAATAGTATTTTGAAAAGGCTAGTTAACCAGCTAATCGAAGTATTCCTCCTAGAAGGTTGTTTGGAATGTAGATCGTCAGTGTCACTGATAATGTGCATAGAATTTAGTCCATAATTATCAGGTATTTTTTTAGCTCCTAATTTTGTGTCTATGAAGCTGCACTGGTGGACAATGGTAGACTGAAACATATTGAACCCATTACGGAGAGATTTGGTGATTTGACCATGGCACATGAGGAGGTGAAGGTCATTGTCGAGGCAGACTATGTAAGTAGATTCTATACCATCTTTTCTCTTGCTACCAAGAATACAGTGTGGTTGATCCACAAGTAGGATGCTTGTAGAATTGCTCAGTTCCCTTTCACATGTCAAAAGAGTTGTTTGAGGCATGCACGTATAGTTATGTTTGGCTTGATTGGATAAGAATACGTGATGATCAGTTGATGGTTAACTTTTTAGTATATGAATTTTTGAATCCTTTGTTGTTTTCCTTGTTTTCTGTTGGTGTTTTCATTGCTATATTCTGTATTTTGAGCCACATTCTATTTCTTTTAAGCTGAAAACTGAATTACATTAGCCATAGCCCATAGAGGTGAAAAAGAAGCCTTTTGTTTGTGAAAATGTGTATCTGCAGATAATATTTGAAATATTACATGCATTAACTGAAATTCATTTCCTTGAAGTTGCAAACTGGAATTAAATTGATCCGAAACAATCATTATTGGCAGTAAGAAGTATTCTAATGCAAATATTTCTTTTTTTGGAGACTTAGTGCAAAGTGTTGAAAGGTGTGTTAAATAATGTGGCACCACTTGTTGCGCATATTTCTTTTTAAGTTACAAGCTCCGTCTGAGTCAACCAACTCGACAGGCTTATCTTGAAATTCAGATACAACATCTGGTAGCAGAAGCAACCATTGCATTGATAATCACCCAAACCGTTGTTCATTTATTCCACCTTGACTTATACTAAATGTGGAAGAATTGACTATTAGAATTTTTTAAGCTTGTTTACCTCAGTTTGTTAATGGGTGGATGCATACTTACTGCAGCTTCTGTTATGTTCCCTTGAGCATGTATTGAGATCAGTTGATTTTGCTTGCTGACTTCTCTGTTTTCTGCTGTTAGCCACTCTGTAAACAGGAGGAGAGAGAACTTGAGAAGTACTGGCAAGAGTACTGGCAAGATATCCTTGGGAAAAGCGTAACTATCTCGATTGAACAGAAGGTAGTTACTTGATCCATAAGTTGTGTTGGTAGCCTGTTAAAAGAATTTCTCCTCATTTGTGCTTTCTCTGCAGATCGACTACAGCACCCTGGGCGTCCCAGAATGGGAGGACTAGTGATTGAATTCGGGCAGAAGGTGTTCAATATGTCGATCAAGACTAGGGCAAAGCAAATGGAGACGTTCTCGAGGCAACCCCTTGATATCTAAGTATCTAACTTTTTTTTTTTGGAGGACAAAAGCAACACCAGAATGCAGTGGCTGAGCTGCTGAAGGTTTCCTCATGTCTACTACTTTGATCTGGCCTTGAAATAAAAGTTTTCCTTTAGAAGAGAAGGACAAATAGCTAATGATTGGATCACGTCACGCGTTGGGCTATCGATCATCATTGGGTTCACGCCTGTCAGCTCCACAGGACGAGAAGTATATACGACTCCAAATCAAGGAAAACAAACACGCCTGAATGATCCTCCCCGCGCTAAACCAGCCGTGATCGCAAGCTTCGATCAGACGCCTAGCTAGCTTGTGGCTCATAGGAACGCGCAACAAGCGTATGATGACTTGGGCACAAAAGTTGACAGAAAGAAGCGACTGGCGATCGCGATTGCATGCATGGCTAGCTTGAATTTATAAATAATAAGGACTAAATAATCTATGTAATATAGTTACATTTAATACGAAAAATCACATAGCACTAATCGTAACAAAATTTCATAAAATATAAAGGATTATAGTGCAAATTTATCCAACCATACAAAGAGCCTAGCCCTGCGAAAGGGCCTCTAACCTAGCGGTTAAAGCGCCTCAGTAGCACCCCCAGGTCCTGGGTTCGACTCCCAGTGGGAGCGAATTTTAGGCTGGGGAAAAAATCTCCTCGCCTGCTACCACACCAAATCACAGGACTAAGGACCTGCCCAGGTAGTTGGCGTTGATCCAAAGGATCCGCCTGGTCTCACAAAGGGCAATGGTGTCGCTGTGTAAGGGTAGAGCAGGGGTTCGGAGGTTTCTCGATCTGCGTGAGAAGATCTTCTTCTTAATTAATATACCCGTGGGGCATCTTCCCCCGCAGGTCGAGTTTTTTTTTTTACAAAGAGCCTAGCCCTGCCATAACCCCTCACTCCGCCCCTGAGGACACACCTCATGCCTAGAAGTACACATATAACAAATGAACACAGGCAGCTAGATAGCGAAGAGGTGAACCGGTAAGTAGGTAAATACGAACCCCTCTCAACTGTCACGCAGAAGGTGGACTGGTGGTGTTGGTCGAGAATTGGCAGGGACTTATGTCATCAAAAATAGAAACAAAAGCAAGCGTTAGATTTCAAGCTGATGTTAATGATTATAAATTGGCTTACCACGTCGTAGAATACTATTATCTTGATAGCATTCCGAGTAACTCCTCTACCGAGGGTTCCGTCCAAAGAAGCATGGGCTGTAGTAGCTGCCGTAAGCCTCTACAGTCTACACGCCTGGCCACCCTGCACGTGCTGCTCCGCGGCGACGGCCTCGGCCTCCACCTGTCGACGAGGCGTCGAGACCGGACGTGCGGTGCCGTCGGCCAAATTGCTTTTTCGCGGAAACCGCATTGCGCGAGGGAGGAGATGCCTGGCGGCGGATCCCCTCGTTTAGCCACTCGTCCCTACGTGCGCGGCTACGCGCGCGGTCAGCGGACGCCTCTCGGTGCCGCCGACGCCGTGGAACGCGACGGCAAACTCAAGCCTCGCAACGCTCAGCGCTGAGACGACCAAACGGGCCCAAAATATGAGCCCCAGACACCTACTCAAGCAAGCACCGAGCCGGAGAACAAACGCGGCGACAGGCGGCACGAGCAAACCGGGGCGCTTTTCTGGCCGCTGGCTTGCGTCTCGCGATAAGCCGAGGCACGAACGCGAAGCGCAGGCAAAACAAAATGCTGCATGCGTGCGCGCGCGGACACCCCAACCACGGGTCTCTTCGCGTGGCCGACACGCCCCTCTCCATTTTTCTGCCCGGCCGGCCCTCCGTCGCACAAACCGGCCGAAAAGCTCCCCACTCGCGCCGTCAGTTCGATGATGGATTGTTCCATCCAAGCCCGCATCCGAAACCCGCCTTTGGCCGCCTCCCACTTCGCCGGCGAGGGGCGACGCCGCCAGGCGGAGAGTGTCTGCCATGAGCTAAAGTATGCCCACCAATCGACTGGGGCACCAAATTCCCATGGCTTACCAGCCAAGAAATGTTCTTTTATGAAAAGAAAAAAGGGCAAAAAGAGAAATAAAAACGACTTGTACCCGTGAAAAACACTTCCTCTGATATAAGTTCATAGCAACAACAGTCATACGAAAAGGGAAGGGAAATATAACATGTACGAGCACATACACATCAATTTATGATCATAGCTAAGAGTATATATTATGGTTTTCACAACATAAACTTCAGTTTGTATGGCCATGAGCATACTGACAAAGTCATGACTGAAGCAACTACGCATGATATGATAATAATTGACAATTACATGAGGTGTATTTAAGGGGGTTTTTTTTTTCCGGTCATGAGCCTACAAACAAGCTCAATTTTCACTAGCATTCAGTGGCGAAGACAGTAATAAAATTGAGGTGGACTGAATCATTTATTGGACTAAACTAAGTTAGCACAAATATAATCTTTTACTCTTATAGAATTTTAAATTCATAAAGAAATTATACAATTGGAGACAAACAACGAAAACAAAGAAATACAAAATAAATACCTCGACAATAGAACGCGCATACCTAAGAATATATAATTATTCCACTATGAGTGCAGAGTAGCGATACATCACCTGCGTATAAAACATATGAAAATTAGTGATAAATTATGAATGACAATAAATATTTAGATCATATGAAATATATCACAAATAAGCTAATTTGAATCACAAAATAAATTTGAATCATGGGGCAAATGCATTCTACGCGACTTTATGCCTAGGAAGTGGTTTATGATTTTATCATCATCAATATTTTTAAAGATCTCTCACTCAGTATAGCGCACCATCAAATCATTGAACAACTCATCCGCTACCATATTGCGCAAATTTGTTTTGATAATATTCATTGTTAAAAATATTCTCTCAACAGATGACATTGGCACCAGAAGTATCAATGTCAACTCGATGAGGCGATATACCAACTGGAAAGTTCTATCTTTTCTTATTTGAACCATCAATTGAGCATGATTTGATATATCGCGACATCCATTGAATTCTTCATTTCTTCTAATGTTGAGAATGAAGGTTTGAAGCTGATTTCTTAACAAGAGCCGATCAGTATCCGTGAAATCATCAACATAAATCTCAGCAAGTCGAACAAGTTTATCAACATCAATCTTAGAGGAATCCCTTGGATCAAGACAAGACATGCATACTAATAACTCCGAGGAAACTTTATTGGATCGATGATTCATCTCATTCATAATTGCATCAATAGCAATATTAAAAATATGAACTTTGTAATAATGATGTTGAGTCACTTTATGCTTCCGACGTACTGATTTACCCACAACTCCAATAGGATCTTCTATATTTAGCACATCAATATCATATGTTTCACAAAATTTTTTGACTTGGTTGAACAATGGCTCCCACTTATTGTCTCTCATATCTTGAAAGTGTTGTTTCATATCCTGTAACAAGCCCATAACTTCAACAATATCTTGATTCTTCCTTTGCAAAGCAAGTGATAGCTCATTTGTAATGATCAACATGGCTATTAAGAAATGCATGATGAATGCAAATTCAAAACATTCCATCTTTTTTAGCAAACCTATTACTCCACCATGACTTGAGATTATAAAGAGGAGGATACTCACTTGCAATTTTGGTTGATACAGATGTTGGGCTTTTAACGTGTATTACAATTAACTTGTAGACCCCGTGTTGAGGAAATACTCTGTTTGAAAATTAGGTATTGTAGCAAAAGCCAAAAGTCGCTTTTAGAAGCCGTTAAGAACAGCCCATAAGCCTGAGCTTATGCTTTTTATTGTGTAGTGCGGCTGTAAAACTCCTGTGGCCGTTGCTGCAGTTAGAGTTTTATAAATAAAAAATCAGAAAATTGAAAAACGCAGCTAAGCGTTTGTTCTTTAATGGCTTTTAAAAATGATTTTTAGTTTTTTTACTACAGTACCTAACTTTCAAACGGAGTATTTTCTCAAGACGGGATCTACATGTTAATTGTAGTATACGTTAAAAGCCCAACATCTGTATCAACCAAAATCACAAACGAGTATCTCTCTTTCCGTAATCTCTGTCGTAAATAGTTAAAATTTAAAAATTTCTACTAAAAGCCATATTAAACATGCCCTTCGAGGCAATGCAAAGAGATAAGAAAGAAACCAAAAAAGAAAGAAAAAAACGAATTTTAGAAGCCAAATAGCGCAACGGGACGCCGAAATCATACCCATATTACATCCCGCGGGTTTCCTGCACGCTAAGGCCAGCCACGTTGCCCCCAGCGCTCGCTTCGGCCGGCGCGTGGCACAGGGATTTCGGTACGGTCGAGCATCCTTTTTTGCGAAAAAGTTCCTACAATTTTCCAAAATTACGTAAAGGTCCTTTTTCCTCGCGAAAAGGTCCCTGCCAGTTTTTTAGCCCCTCCACTTTGCAGGATAGCTCCCCGCGGTTTTTTAAATTACGTACGGGTCCTCGTTTACTTACGTATAGGTCCTCGCTTTTTTACGAAAAAGACCTTAGACTTTTCCGAAAATACATATTTGCCCTCAGTTTTTTGCGGAAAAAACCTTTTGTCTTTTCCGAAAATACACATGTGCCCTCGGTTTTTTTTATAAACCCCTCACGAATTATCGCCCTTTTTACTTCGGTACACACGGTGGCTGACGCGCCACGCCGCGCCGTGCCGCGCCTATGAGGCTAGTAGCTTTAATAGCCAGCCACCTCCTCTCGCCAGCCCCCCTCCGTTCCTCCGCCGCCGCCGCCACAAAAAAATCCCAGGCCGAGCCGGAAAAAAAAGCCCTCTTCCTCCTAGTCGGCGTCGGTTCGTTGATGGATTGTTCCATCCGAGCCCGCATCCGAAACCCGTCTCCGGCCGTCTCCCACTTCGCCGGCGAGGGGCGACGCCGCCAGGCGGAGAAGGTGTCCTTCAGGACCATGGCGTCCGCGACTCCGGTGGAGGAGCCTGCGGCGTCGTCTGAGACGAAGAGGCGGCCGAGCGGCGACTCCTTCATCCGGCACCACCTCAGGAGCCTCGCCCCGTACCAGCCCATCTTGCCCTTCGAGGTACTAATCTTCCACTGTTAGACTCCCTTGTACTGTGGAAACTGGAAAAGCCTGCACCTTTCGCTGTGCTCGCGAGGTGCTCGGGGAAAGGCCCCGTGGCGAGGTGCTAGCGATCGACCGAAATGTAGCATAGTGCAAATTTCTGCACCTTTCTAATGTTGTAATGCTTTTGATAGCTTACAGTGGTTTTGCCGTTCTCTGAAAATGGGAACTCTTGCTAGGTGCTATCTTCTCGGCTTGGGCGTAAACCAGAGGATATAATCAAGTTGGATGCAAATGAGAATCCATATGGTCCACCCCCGGAGGTGATTACTTGTATCTTTGCATATGAAGGTTTATCCAATAACCACTACTTTAGTACATGAAACAAGTCATTCTTAACAAGTAGTATTAGTAAGACAAGGAGTCAAGGACAGCGGAAACCTAGCTAACTTTCTTGAGAATGAATACTAAAAAAATCAAATTCAAAACAGTAAATATGCGTAGTACACAGTATTAGATATCTTTGAACTTATAGTAGAAAATAACATTTCTGTACATGAGCAACAGAAGGTCCTGATTCTCATTGCACACGATTCATGCCTTTGCTCTGCTTGACTAATGCATATCTGTATCTGCACAGGTAGCTACAGCACTAGGAAATCTGAAATTCCCTTATGTGTACCCTGATCCTGAAAGCCGCCGCTTGCGTGCTGCTCTTGCTGAAGATTCTGGTCTTGAATCTGAGTACATACTTGCTGGATGCGGTGCAGATGAACTAATTGATTTAATTATGAGGTTAGAGTGTAGCTCATTTTGTACCTCTTTTTTGGGTTAAGAGCATATCAAAGTTGAGTAATCATCTATTTCATAAACGGTGCAAATGCAGATGTGTACTTGAACCAGGTGACAAAATTGTAGATTGCCCTCCAACTTTTACAATGTATGAGTTTGATGCTTCAGTCAATGGTGCACTTGTGATGAAGGGTAGCTAGTTCTTTCTCCATTTGTAATTTTATTCATTGAATCATCTGTGATTTGTTGAGTTGGTCCACGCTTCTTCTGACCCTGATTTGGTATGCAATTCACCATTCTTTAATGTAGTTCCAAGACTTCCCAATTTTTCCCTAGACATTGCACAGATTGTCAAAGTGGTTGAACAGGAAAAGCCAAAATGCATATTTCTGACATCTCCAAATAACCCAGATGGCAGGTATATCTTTCTCACTGAAGAGTGGGGTTATTCTGTGTGTCTGTTGCCCAGATGGCTGTATTTTACTGAATTACTTTAATTCTATCTACCAGTGTAATCAATGATGAGGATCTTTTGAAGATCCTTGATCTTCCGATACTTGTAGTGCTGGATGAAGCATATATTGAGTTTTCAAGCCTTCAATCAAGGATGGCATGGGTTAAGAAACATGATAATTTGATTGTTCTCCGAACATTTAGCAAACGAGCAGGTCTGTCACTTGTGTTCTTTTTTTAGCTGACATACGAAGGTCATGTGTTCTGAAGAATCCAAAAGTTTACTACTATGAGATTCTGAACTCAACTTGTTATTCTTCTCATGACATTGCATGGTAATCACGATTTGTACTAGTTTTCGGATTCCATTTGTCCTTGGATAAGTTTTTTTGGTGCACATTATTGTGTGATGTCTAGACATTACTAAGGAGCAAAGAAACTGTTAAGACAATAATCAAATATACTTCTGTCGTTAACTCATTTAAGCTGCACCTTGGTGATTTTTAATTACCGAATGGCTATGTTTGAGCAAACTAATTGAAGACATTTTTTAATATGAACAAAAAGGGAAAGGAATGTCTTCACAAGTTATTTATGATGCAGGTTTAGCTGGGCTTCGTGTGGGTTATGGAGCATTTCCTCTAAGCATTATTGAGTATTTATGGCGGGCCAAGCAGCCATATAATGTTTCTGTGGCAGCAGAAGTTTCAGCATGTGCTGCCTTGCAGAACCCGGCCTATTTAGAGGTATGAGGTATCTCTTTTATAAAGATGGTTTAAACATAGCATCCTTTTGACAGTTTGACTTTGGCTAACTCTCTGCGTCTGTTGGACCTTGCATTTCTGAAGCGTGTGAAAAATCTGCTATTACAAGAGAGGGAGAGGCTATATAACCTTCTCAAAGGAATACCGTTCCTGAAACCATTCCCCAGTCATTCTAACTTCATTCTCTGTAATGTTACATCAGGAAAGGATGCAAAGAAAATAAAGGTTTGCTTTGCTTATTATTGTATGTGCCAAGTTTCTGCCCTATTTCGTTGAGATATTATAACCACTTTCATTGTGATTTTTTGAGATGACAAAATGTTAAAACTTGGAACTTGAAGATTGGTTACCTGTATTTAAGATCATTGCTATTCACATTTCGAAAAATGTTTACAAGTTATGACTAATCGAAACAAAATAGTATCACCTACATCATTCACATAAGTTCGTAAAAAAAAAATTTCAGGAAGACCTTGCGAAGATGGGAGTGATGATCCGCCACTATGACAAGAAGGAATTGAAGGGGTATATTCGTATTTCAGTTGGAAAGCCTGAGCACACTGATGCACTAATGAAAGGCCTCAAAGCACTTGAACTGTGAGCATTTGCACACCGTTACTTTGATGGAAGCACTGAAGAGCTTTGTATGTACCCGTGGCTAGGCTTGTGGTACACCATATTCAGCCCATCAGGTAGAGATTGCATCACTCCAACATCAGTGAAGTGCATTCTTCAGAGTTCAAACCAACTAGGGTCAATTAGTTTTCAATAAGATTTTTATGTTTAACTACTGGTGTAACTACTTGTAGAATTTGAATTCCAGGTAGGTATTGCCTGGTTTTGACTTGTTTTACATGTGCGTTCTTGTTTGGTTGTTAATGAGAAAATTGAAAATTCTTTGGGAAGATAAAGGCCCCATTACCACTTATCGTAGTTTTTGCAAGGTTATTGTATCGTAGCAACATCACAACGAGCAGAACTCTGCATAGTTCAAACTACCTTTGGGCAGGCGATTCAACTTTTAGCATACTTCAGCCAAATACAGGGAAGGAAGTTGACGGGAATTTTTTAAATAATCATTTTTTATTCGGTATCATAAAATTATACCTGCAACTTTTTTTTACAGTTTTAACCTCGTGTCACCACACGGTTGAGCGACTTGGGTTAGTCACTCAACCAGTGGCCGACACATGTCCAAGTCGCCCAACTGTTGGACGATTTAAAATAATAATATAATTATTGTATTAATCCAATGGAAATAATTATGGAAGAGTAAATGATAATTCGAGTGCTTTTAGCATTAGCTGCTGCATCTAAACTCCAAGTACATCAAATGGATGTAAAGACCGCTTTTCTAAATGGAGAGTTGGATGAGGAGATTTATATGTAACAACTTGAAGGCTTTGTGGTTGAAGGCAAAAAATGAAAGTATGTCGATTGATTAAATCTTTGTATGGTCTAAAGCAAGCTCCCAAACAATGGCATGAGAAATTCGATAGTATGATGATCTTGGTCGGCTTTTGTGTAAACGAAGCCGATAAATGTGTCTACTATCGGTTTAGTGGGGGCGAATGTGTCATTCTATACCTTTACGTAGATAACATATTGCTTTTTAGGACCAATATGGATGTGATCAATAGAACAAAGTCTTTCTTTTCCAGAATTTTGATATGAAAGATCTGGGTGAGGCTGATGTTATATTAAACATTAAGTTTATAAAGGGTGAGAATAGGATTACTCTCGCACAATCCCATTATGTGGATAAGGTCCTAACCAGATTTGGGTTCATGGACTGTAAGTCTGTGGCCACACCCTATGATCCAAATACGAAGCTACATAAGAACACTGGGCATGGAAAGGATCAGCTCAAATATTCTCAAATAATAAAATCGATGATGTACCTAACTAGTGCAACAAGGCTAGACATCTCATATACTGTTAGCAGATTGAGTCGTTATACGTCCAATCCAGGAGATGATCATTGTATATCACTAGAAAAAGTACTAAGATATTTCAAGGGAACCTCTAATTTGGGTTCTGGCCATCCAACAGTCTTGGAAGGATTTAGTGATTCTAACTAGATCAGTGACTCGGATGACATGAAGACTATGGGTGGTTATGTTTTCACTCTAGCAGGTGGGGCCATTTCGTGGAAGTCTTCTAAACAGACTATCCTTATACGATCCACCATGGAGGCTGAATTAGTAGCACTTGATTCAGTGGCTGTAGAGGCAGAATGGATTAGGGAACTTCTTTCTGATCTGCCTGTGCTGGAAATGCTTATTCCAGCCATATTAACGTACTGCGATAACCAAACCATTCTGGTTAAAGCGAAGAGTAGGAAAGATAATATGAAGTTCTCAAAACACATAAAGAGACGACTTAAGTTGATAAGGCATGCGAGAGAGACGGGTGTTATTTCTATAGAATACATCCAGTTTGAAAGAAACTTAGCAGATCCTTTCACTAAAGGATTGGCGCGAAAGGCCATCCTTGCAGCATCTAAGGGAATATGGCTCATACCCGTATAAAGGATCACATTAGTGGTAACATATCCTAGAAGATCGGAGATCCCATGAACTAGGCTCTAGGACAACAAACTGTGTGAGATTAGAGAGCACATATAACGGGTCCCATTAGTTGCAGTGGTCTTTCTGTATGGAAGGTTGAGTATTAGCTCTTAATGAATTCGATGTCTATATGACTTCGGGAATCGTCCTACAGGATTCCTAGAATAATTCACCTACGTGAGTGTGATTGTGAGGTTGCAATCAAAGAAAGATATGGGTATACTTTCTTGAGCACTCGTGAGCTAGATACGGGGACATGACCGTAACGTCCCAACCCGAGAGGGAAAGGGCAAGCCGCCCAGTATAGAATGTGACTTGGGGCGAAAATTCTCACACCAAGGCATTGGATCAAGGCGAAGTCCTCCTTTGTGCAGAGTCGTAGTCCTTGTCGCTAGGCTTTGAGTTCAAACCCGCAAGGTACCCATTGTTGAACAACTGTATATAAACAAGACGTTGAACATCTTTTATCAATTGGTAAATTGGTGGTGATTGTTGGCTTTTGCGAGGGCAATTCGGGAATTTCCTAATTGAAAAGGAAAAAAGAGGAGAGGTAGGGCCCACCTGTCAGTGGGCCGCCCGAGAGGATAACGCCCGTCAGTGGATATGTTACCACTAGGATATGTTACCTGTCAGTGGGCCGCCGCCGCTCTCCTCCCATTCTCGTGCACACTCACGTCTGTTCGTCTCACGTGCGAGCAGAGCGGCGGCGGCGCAGGAGGCTGCATCGACGCGGGTGCTTCGGTGCCAGCCGTGGCTGTAGCCCGCCGGCCTCCGCCCTGCTCCCCTATTTAAGTCGCCTCTCCTCTCTATGATAGGGGCAGAAGAAGTAAGTCCTCCTCTCCGATCTCAAATCTCTCAATGTGGTTCTTAGCTCTTGATCCTTGAGAACCGCCGGCCGGGGTTTCACTTGTTGCCGTCAGTTGTGGAGGTCGAATCGCCATTCTAGGGTTTCCTGTACAATTTCCTTGAGCTGCTTCTTTGATTCGGCCGAGAGGAAAGGTCTGGGATCGAAACTGACTGAGAATCGATTGGGCTGGGAATCGACTTGAAACTGACTCATATATGGCCCTGTGCTTTTTTGCTTTTGGCTTTTCTGAAAGTTAAAAAGTCAGACATCGAAACAGGACGGTTAATTGAAATGGATTCTCTAAACAACTTTCAAGTCTAAAACCGTGTGCGTTATCCACGTCAATGTCTTCACCGTTTGTTGTCTTGTCAAAAATTATAGACAAAATTCATCAGCTGTAGGCCAAAAGGACACCCCGTTGCGCGCAGGGCTGTGTAAAACCCAGCAACCCATGGCGCGTTCCCAGTTCCCTGCTCCTAGAGGCACCGATGAGAGGATGCATCTGGGCGGAATCACCCGCACGGCCGCACGTGCACGTTTGTCACAACCAGCAGCTTGTCCCGTGCAGTGCAAGGAGACATCGCGCATCGGTGAGACCGTGGGAGGCTGCTGATCGAGCGCGGAGGGTGAACTGGACATGACAGGTGCAGGGTTTGGGTAGCGATCCATGGCGGAGCACCGTAGGATCTGCTGCTTCAGATGTTTCCACGGTACGAGACGGGGTGATGGCATTCAGGTGAAAAAAGCTCGTTAGTGGGGCTCGTTGGTTCGGTTTAAATTTGCTTCAATTGCCCTCATTAATTGGTTAAACATTGAATGAGTCAATTTTGGATGAAATTAAGTTTTGCTTTGGCTTGACTCGGCTCGGCTCATTAGCTCAATTATAAGAATACTTTCAAACTATCAATAAATGATATTAAATAATTCGAAAAAAGATCGATAAGACCAAGAGTTGGCTCGATATCCACCCTACACAGGGATGGGGAGGCGCCTAGCTGCCTAGGGAGTATGGAGAGGGGGGGGAGTCTGAGATCACGTGGGGGTTTGCCTATCCCCTCAGCCTATCACATCGGTGCTTCCCACTCGTGTCTCGGATTTCGGTGGTACTCAAATTAGCTTATATTTTTGGCTTTTGAACTTATTTGACACCGTTTAAGGTTTTTTTTCACTATAACTGTGTCAACTTTTTTTTGGCGTAATTAAACTTAAAAATGAAAAACATGTTCTCTCATCTCGGATAATGCAAAAGAATACAGGGAAAAAAGAAAAGGCAAAAGAGCCTTTAAAAAGTCAAAAAAATTAAAAAAATTAAAAACATAAGTCTAACTGTCTAAGGCCCGTTTGTACAAACTCGACTTCACTAGTGAAGCTGTTGTTTTTGTTTGACTTCACGAGCGACTTCAGGTGAAGCTAAAGGCGTTTTGGAAAACTGTTTGGCAAAACAGCTTCACCAACAACTTCATGCATGCCTGAGAGAGGGCAATTGTCCAAGATGCCCCTGTCTACCTGACTTGTTCTAACATTTGGAATTGTATGTTTGTATATGGTCATATGAATTAAAAAATAATATATTTGAATGAGTATGAATTAAAAAATTAAAATAATAAAAAAAATTAAAAAATTAAAATCAGTGCGAACGGGAGGAGAGGAAACAGGCGTGGGGACCTAGTGGCAAAGTGCTGTAATTTCTGTCAACTACAAGGGCAGTGGATTCCTAGAACTGCGAGCCTGAGGGAGAGAGCTGTGAAAAACTACTATTTTCAGCTTCACCCCACCACATTCCCTTGTGAGAGCATGATTTAAGGAGCTTCATCCATGAAGCTGTTTGCAAAAAAAGTGTTTAGTAAAAAAAATAGCTCAAAACAGCTCATAAAACTGTTGGTGAAGCTGTACCAAACAGGATCTAAGTAAGCAGGCCCGTGATTTGAATGGTCCCGACATGCAATTAGTGGACTTTGGCCAGAGATAAATGAGGGCCACATCACTCGGCGAGTAAAAGGGAATTTCACTTTGCAAACTATTGTCTTTTTAGACAACAAAATCTACCAAATAGCCACATTGCTTATTCGTAGTGGTACTAGAGAGATGTTCATACTATTAATTAAGCTAACACGAGTTAATCTTCTTGGGTTTTCCTGTGACGACCAGGTTTATGGACGGCTAATAAAGTGAAGCTAAAACAGGGAAAAGGAAGCATCACCACATCTTATCCTCTTCGTGTCCTTGTGAGGCTAAACGCCGCCAAAAGGAAGTTCTTTCCATCTGATCTAATGAAGCAAGTTCCATACGGCGCCACATTGCCCATCTAAAACAAGCAAAGCAGAGAACGTCCCAGAGAAATCCATCTTCTTCCGGCCTTCACTCCGCTGCCTCCCTGTGCCAATGCGATGCGCAATGTTACCTGAACTTCACACCACGTGTTTCAAAGAGTAAAATACACATTGCACATTGCAGTACAAAATAGTGAGCACTTGCACATCAAACAGGGCACAAGCAAGTAATCAATTGTCACCCAATTCCTTAAAAAAAAGGGTACACAAATTAACCAATTAGATAATTGGAATTCAAAAGGCAATTACTCTTTTTTGTGAGGACACAAAGACAATTACTCTAAATATTATATCCATGTGAAACCGTGGTTTGTTGCAAATAGTTTTGCTTGCCAATACTACAATTGTGTTATAAGTAGAGCAGTGGGAAATGCTTCTATGCTCTCACAAAAAAAAAGGTAGAAAGTACGAATTTTAAAGCAATCTGCAGATTTGATTTGCATGCTCGTTGCTCCACTACCATTGTGTTGCTTGAAGATTTGTGCAATCTATTCTTCTTTTGAAGAATGCAATTTAATTTTTGAGAGAGCATGAAAGCGCCACTTCATGCAGAATACGAACTCCCTTAAACCAGTATTAGCATCTAATGACTAATAGGTTATTCTCAACGACCGATTTTTTTATTGGCTTCTAATAGGGCATGTTTAGTTTATAATGAAGTACAAATCACCCTTATGCTGAGAACCAATCTATGATTGGGTGGCTAGTGGAGGTGGCTGTATCCTCAGTCTATTAAAGTTCAAACCCTAGGTTTGGCTCAGTCTACCTCATTTAGGAGAATTTTCTTTAAGTAAAAGGCGACATGTCTATCGCAAACGAGACGTCGATAGTGATTTCGTTATTTATTCATTAAGCTCTACGCGTCCAGTCTTTCGTAGGTGTCGTGTGTGTAACTGTGTACGTATGGTGTGTGTGTGTATTTATGTAGATATCTATATGTTGTATTGGATGTGTTAAAAAAAAATCACCCTTGTGCTCATATTCCATTCTTCCTCGTCAAGCGGCTTCATCTAGAAGATAAAACTTTATTCTCCCGAAAAGCTCTTCCAAATCTTCCAAAAACTTGGCGTTGCGCCGTTACGGAATAATAATCGTAATACTGCTGCATGATTCTATCTGCTACAGTCCCTCGCAAAATCCCTTATTACGAAAAGGCCCCTCACCTCCTCCTCCCGAACGAACATACCACGGCTCCCCCTCCTCCTCAAGATCGCCGCCGCGACCGCCGCCGGCGTGTTGGCGATCATTGCCGCGACACGCCTCCGCCGAGATGACTCCGTCGCCTCCCTCCGCCGGGAGATCCTGGAGGCCGTCGCCGCCCTTTTCCCCAACAGCGAGGACGGCAACGTCGACGGCGATCAAGGGGAGGATGACGCCCCGCCGCCGTCCGTGCTGATCACGGGGTTCCGTGCCCACGGAAAGAGCTCTCTGGTGAACACGGCGTGCCGCGCGCTCGCGGGCGAGGAGGGCCCGCTGCTGCTGCGCGCGGAGGCGTCGCCGCCGGGCAGCGGGTCTGACAGCACGAGGAAGCTGCGGAGGGTGAAGGCGGTGGTTTCCGGGACGGACGGGGAAATGGCAACGGAGGAAGCGGTGGTAGAGCTGCTGGACGCGCCGCCGCTCCCCGAGGCGGCGAGGCTCACGAGGGAAGACATCCAGGCGGCGATCAACGGCGGGGACCCGGAGTGCGTGGTGCTGCGCTGCGACGCGCCCGCCAAGGAGCGGAACGCGGCCGTGAAGCGCCTGCCGGAGATCTCTGCCGCCGTGAGGACGAAAGGTCAGTAGGCTTCTAGAAGGTTCTACAACTTCTCGCGTGGTTTGCTTGTCGCACTATTTATACAGGGCCGTGAGTCCGTGACACCACCAATAACGAACTCCCCGCTTGCGGTTGCGGCCCAACTATACAGCAGTAGCATTCGATCCATGAATCCATCATGGAGCCCCTTCAATTATTGTCATTATATTTTCACGTAGGAATCTCGGATGCTTGAGGATACTACTATGTCATATATCTTGTGGAACAATAGCTGTATCATGTCATGAAAAAATAAAATTAATTTGACATATATATTAGTTAAATGAGATCACTTTGAATATCTTATTTTTTCTGTTTTGATTTCTCTTGTCTATAACAACTCAAAATAGTTCAATCCAATAGATATTAGAGACATTTTTGTTCGATCAATATTTGTTGTTTCTGTTGATCATATATTGCACCTTGCAATGAAACTTAAGTTGATATGAGGCAAGTCACAGTTATTCATATCAATATTTAGATCAACATTATGGTGGTACATATATAACACAGTAACACACCATGATCAAAATTATTGAAGGGTATCAGTTGGTGCAAGTTCAACCATCTCATGGAAGTTGGAGATGCTTACATAGTTTCATGCCACATGACACCGTTAAAGACCTATCTCTTACTTTCAGAGAAACAGTGAAAACCTATCACCTATCCTATGATGTTTAGACCTAATAAAAATGATTTGGGATTAAATTACAAATACCTGCACTAGCAGCACATCTTATATATAAATAGGAGGATTTTAAGATGTTCCCCCGTCATCATGGTAAACCTTCTGTGAGGATGATCAAACTTTGGGCTTTTGTCAACATGACTGGGTGTCTAGAAGCATTGTACTTTCTTAAAGAAAAGAAATATGCAAATTTGCACCATGTAGGAAAAAGGCAAAGATTGCTAATATTACCAGTTGAACTTCGCTATTTAGACTAGTGCTAAAGAACCTATTACCAGTTGAACTTTGCTATTTAGACTAGACTTTGGAATAGTCAGATATGTGGAGTTAAGTGTGCTGGAAGACGACCCCTTTAAATCCAAACTCATGTTTGGTTGGATGTTGCAAAGATACATAGAGAGCTTTTTACTGCTTTTATTTATTTGACATCTACAGAAAATCTTGCATCTGACCGGTTTTTACTTAACGTCTGTTAACAAGGCTGAATCTGATTGTTACTTTACATCTGTTAACAGAGCTTAACTTGATTATTGTATTGACTTTTAAGAAGGCCATGAGATCAACAAGGCAAGCTGAAGAGCTTCTACGAGCAGGGGCAAAGCTGGGCCTCGGGCCGTCGGGGCAGTGCCCAAGGCCCAGATCACAATATCCCACTATATAGTACTGTAGCAACAATAGGATAGACCGCAAAATCTTATTTCTAATGGGCATCAGGCCCAGCCCATGGCTGGCTACGCCCCTATCTACGAGATGTTTCATTCAGGGCCAGAACAGATTGCGCCTACTTTATTGTGAACTACACCTGGAGCAATAACGGGCCCAACCGCTGCCATCCTCCTGTCATTAAGAACGACTTTGAGACACATTTTACTGTGCTGACAATCATTCGACAGTGTCTTGAGTTCATCAAGCTAAATAGGAGTCAGTCCAAGGAGAAGACAAACGTCAAGTAGGTAAACCCGGGAGAGTCCAACCTTGAGATCCCACCGGCAGATGCTAAAACAGGGCTGAAAGTTTAATGACTCAATTGTAAGACTTCTTAACAGCTTGTGCGTACACCCAATCATCACTGATTTGCACAGGTATGATCTTCTGCAGTATGATCATGTATGTATAGCACTGAGATAGTCTGACACGCCGCAAAAAATGTACGTTCATTATATATGAAGTTATAGGTCTGTTTATTTGCCTGTGTGGCTTATAGTTGATGTGAGCCTATTGCCATATATCATTGCTATTAAATATCACTCCATACAGCTGTATATCACCAATACTATATGATAGCATTACATAGGACATCTTTTATACATTATACTCAATCCCACCATACACAAGTCCAAACATACTTATACATATGTAAATATTACTATCATGGACGGAATATGACTAAACCAACATCTGTTGGCCCTGCCTTATTCTCTTTAGCTCATCAGTTAGTCCAGGCACCAGCAGTAGTAGTCTGATCCTGAAAGTGCCAGGAGTTCTTCTGGACTCATCCTCTCCAGCTCCCTCTGCCTCCAGGCCGGGTAGTTGTTCTGCGCCTCACCTGAGCCAGAGGCGTAGTCTCTCGGATGAGCTTGCGATCTCATCCTGATGTATAGCCTCATCGCTGCCACGCAGTCCTCGTAGGGATCCTGAATGCCAGTATGGATATCATACCTACAATGGGATAGAAGGACAATCTCTTCAGCATTGTCCAGAGACTAAGGGTGTAGAAAGATTTTATAGCTAGTTAATTAATTAGCAAGTGATATACCCAAGATATGCTTGTGCAAGGTACTTTAGGGTGTTGCTCAGCTTGCTAGTTTTCATCAGTGGTGGGTAGTTTGCAGTGTCCCTGTACATGCAGAGATAAATTGTGTCAAGATGATGAAAACAACTGTGGCTACTGTGACTCCTGAACCATAGCTAGTAAGCAAAGATCTGTGCATGTTGGAAAGAAGAAAGATTGTTCTAGTAACTTATTTGTCCTGCTGCTCACCTGATCATGAATGCTGGGTACTCCAGCCCTAGGCGCTCAAGGTCATGGTCCAGACCATGGCCAACCAGGATCCTTGCCCTTCCTGAGCTCCTTGGCCGTATCTTCCACAGTGGCTCCCCATTGCACAGGATGTCCTGGATCCTCCTCTGCACAAGCTTCAGTGGCATTGCGTCCCTCAAGTACTCTGGCCTTATTCCAGTTATCTCATACCTGAACAGATGAATCATAAGCTCCTGGTTTTCATTTCAGAAAACAGTCCATTCATATCTTCAATTTCTTGTCTAAGTTTCTTTCAAGCAATATGTTTCCTGCTCGGTTGCTATCTTTCTTGTTTTGATGATAAAAAAAACTATCTTCCACCATCAATTATAAATGCTAGTAACAAACACACTAAGCAGCAGCAGTAATGAATTCCAAGGTAATGTCATCCACCTGTAGTTTGTGACCGGTGCTGTAGGTTTCACATAGGTCTGGAAGATGATGTTTTCATCTTCACCAATAAGGCACACTCTTGCGCAGAGGTCAAGTGAGCCGTCACCACCTCCCCCAACCATTTTGCAGGCCATGGCAACCACACGCCCACCTGACCCACCCCTAGGCATCTGAGATACAACAAGACCGCATAAAAAATCAAAAAAGAAGCATTAGATTCTAATTCCTCGCTTGGTTGAAATTAAAGAGCCTCTGTTATTTCATTCATGCTAATTAAGTGCAAATGATAAACAATTTGCCTCAGGGATTATAGTGCGTACGTAGCCCGTCAAGTAGCATCATAACAAGATCGAAGGATTCTATGTATCTGGAACAAAACTGAGTGATAATGAGTAGAGTGGGAAAAAAAATCATTACCGGAGCAGCACGGGAGTATTGGCAAGCAGCACGGTGGTATCTGACGGCGGCCGGGCTGTCGAAGATGCTGAGGCAGAGGCTGCAGCCGCGAGCGCTGAAGACGCGCGCGCATTCGACCTTGGGCAATGGCCCTGATTTGAAATCAAGGCAAAGAAACAGGTATGTTAGAACACGCTTGAAACAATGGAAGAAAGAATATGTTAGAACACGCTTGAAACAATGGAAGAAAGAATAAATTGTGCATGAACGCAGAATAAATTGTGCATGAACGCAGCTTGTTCTCGGTGTCATCTTTTCTTGTGAGTTCTTACCAATGAGATGCTCCCTGAGTGACTCGAAGGAGCGGCAGTGCTTCCTGCAGACGCCGCACTTGGGCTCATGGACCGAGTGGTATGACACCTTCATGTGCTCCACAAGGTGCTCCATCTTGTTGTACTGCTTGAAGCAGGCTGCACATTTGTTCCTGATGGGGACACATGCATGTACATATGCTTTAGTTTCGTAGCAGTTAATTTCCAACCTCCCAATTACAAGACGATACCAGAATTTCTCATAGTTCTTTCTTCTTGTATGTAGGCCTTCTATCTAGGATAGATCAAATGCAGTAGAAAATGGTGCTAAGTTTTGCATTAGCAGTTCACTAGTTAAGATAGCTTGCAACAGGAATCTTGCATATACAACATCTTAGATGAACACGTTTCATCAAGGTTACAAGAAGTGGAGGAGGAGAAATCGAACTGTAGCCTTTTTCATCGTGGATTTGTGAAGTCCCTTGATGATTATGATAGAACCATGGTTAAGATACTGCAAATAATATGGATAGGTGTGACGTCTCTATATTGCACCTAGCTAGTGCGATGATCATCGATCAGAATCAGATGGAATACGTACGTCTATCAAGGAAAAAGAAGGCTGCAAGCCTGCACTACAAGAATGGCATTTCTTATCATCTTACCTCAAGGTCTCCGAGGACTCTCTCCTGCTGTCCATCGCTCCTGAGATTCCTACTGCAGATCGATCAAGATCTCTGAAACCTTGAGGTTGGCGAGGATGGGCGATATGGGGAGCCTATTTATAGGCAATGTCGAAAGAAGGAACCTTCACGAGGAAAGACCCCTAGCAGCACCCATGCACCGGCCTGTCAATCTGTCGTTGCTTCATTCCAAAGAATGGACCTGCGCGCAGTTTATCTTAAGCCAAGTTAATATGGCACATATGCTTCCTAGAATTTATTATATTACTAAAGAAAAGGCAAAACAAACCACCACGTTCCCTCTCAAGAAATATAAATTCTCACGTTAATCGGAAGAATAAGAGAAAGATCTACATTGTTGATCTTGATGGGTCAACATTATAATAGTCTAGATTAAAAGAAAAAGTTCATATCAAATATAACAAAAATATTCATATCAAATATAATAAAAATAACTAATATTTGAGATAAAAAGTAAAATAAAATTAACAATTTAATTTCCAAACGAATTCTTAAGTAAAATTAAATTAAAAAATAGGAAACAAAATTAAATAAAAATTAACAATTGGATGCATATATGAATTCCAACAAATATAACTGAAATTCAAAAATAAAATAATAAAATAAAACAAGCAATTTGATAAAAATTAAACAAAAATTAGAAATTGGATTGAGTAAGAATTTCAACCAATAAAATTGAAATTCAAAATAGAAAACAAAAGAAAATTTCCAATTTGATTTCCATACAATTCCAAAATAACATCCTTACATAACTAAAATTCAGAATAAATTAACAATTTGGTTACCACATGAATTCCTAAGTAAAATCCATAAATAAATATAATTTATAATAAAAATTAAACAAATATTAGTGATTGGATTTGTACACAAATTCGAACAAAAAATTAATTGAAATTTGGTGTAAAAATATAATAAAATTAGCAATTTGATTTTGATACAAATTCCAAAGTGAAACCCATAAATAATTATAATTCCTAATAAGAATTAAGAAAAAATAGCAATTGGATTTGTATACAAATTTCAACAAAAAAAATAATTGAAATTTTTTTACAAAAAACAAATAAATTTTGCAATTGGATTACCATACAATTGCAAAGTAAAATCCCTAAATAATTAAATTCAATATAAATTAAATAAAATTAGAAATTTTATTTGTATACAAACTCCAATAAAAACAACTAAATTTTTAATAAAAATAAAAGTTATAATAAGGATATCACGAATGGTGTTGGAGAAGACCACTAAAGAGTGCAACGATGTTGACTTATCTAACAAGAAGACATTGATCCACCAGAAAGTGAAGAGCTGAGACGATGGCCGAGAAAATGAGGACAATGTCATACTGCTCACCTTAGTCATTCGACAAGGATGATGTTGTGCTACTCACTGAAGTCATTGAAGTGAAAGACTTGAGTCAAAGGAGTTAAGAGTTACAACGACGAGTGGTGAGTGTCAGTATTGTTGAAGAAGTCAGTGTCCAAATGGAGGAATTGATCATTTGCCACTGTTAAAGATATGACGTTCAAGATTTGCTACTAATGTCTCATTGACATATGACCCCAGAACCACATGTCAGTGAGACGTGAAATGATAAATCCTAAAATGCACATCTTTACAGTAGCAAATGATGAAATATCCCATGTCTAACTAAGCTCGATAATAGAGAAGTTTTGGTGGAGGGGAGATGAAGCTTTGCATTTATAACAGTCTAAGTTTTTATAAAAAAATAATATTCAAAATAATTTAAAATAAAAATAAGTGTTTTGGTTGCTTGAGTTTTAATTTTGTTTTGCTCTGATTTTTTTCCTTTTAAAAAATTTGGATTTGAAAAGTAATATTATTAAATAAAAGTATATTTTGATTTTCTGTAAAAATACTATTTCAAATTAATTATTTGGATTTATTTGGCTTTTATCTGATTTTTCTAGAGTTTAAAATCTATTTTTAATTAAAAAGTATTTTAAGTATAAAATTATAATACCAAATTAAGTTAGAAATATTTTATCTAAGTTCAAATGGTTCCAGTATTTTCTGTGATTTTTTTGGAATTTTTGGAATTTATTTATTTTTTCTGAGCCTTTTCGGATTTTCTGGTGATTTCTGAAAATCAAAAAGAAAATAAAATCTCCGCCTTCCCTCTGCCCGACGCGTGGATGACCCAGATCCGCCCACATCGCTGCCCGACCCCATCCGACCGTCCCCGCTCATCCCGTTTCCCTCTCTCTCTCTGCTTGACGCGTGTCCAACCCAGATTGCGCCACGCCTCAACCCGGCCCATCTCCTCCGTCCGCCTTCTCTGTCTCGCGCCCGGCCTCCGAATCTCCCTCTCGGCCACGTGGTTGCATCTCCGCCATCACCCTCCTCTTTCTGCGTCGCGGGCCCCACCTGTCAGATGCTTCTTCCCCGTCGCACCGCCTCCTTCCTATTTCCTTTTTTTGACCGCTGTCCGAATCCCCGCCGTTCTTCCTTTCCTTCCCCGTCCCTCTCTCTGATTTTGGTAACCACACCGATCGGGGATCAAATTCCTAACCTCACGCTCTCCTTCCTTCTTCCCTTCCTTCTTCCTTTTTCCCCTCCGCCCGAATCACCGCCACCATGATTTCCGGTGAGCAATCCTCGCCGATTGCCCCCTCCCCTGCCCTATTTAAACCCCCTCTCGGCTTCGCCCCTCTCCACTCCACCCCGCTCCCCCTTCCTATCCCTCTCACCCGCTCCGGAGCCCTCTCCCACCGCTCACACCCCGCCTAGAGCCCCGGTCGACTCTCCGGCGAGAAATTACCGACGAAAGAGGACTCCCCGAGCCCCAGCATCAGCACCTCCGCATTCCACGTCGTCATGCGCACCTCCTCCACCCCTCCACCGAGCTAGGTCACCACCAGAGAGCCCTCGCCGCCACCGCCAAGTCTCACCGCCGGCCCTCGTCGTCAACACCCGAGCCCCGCCTGAGGTATAGCCAAGACCGTCGCGATCTCCTCTCCCTTCTCCACCCCTCATCGGCCGCCGCCGTGCGCTGGAGCGCTAGCGAGCTGTGGCCCCAGTGCACCCCGCTGGCCGTTGTGCCATGTCATGGTGCAAGCACCGACGTGACTGCCACCTTGCGCCACATGGCGTGCCATCTAACGGCTTGTTTGCCTAGACAGCGCCACGATAGCACCCAGGAGCTGCATCAGCATTTTGGCACATGTGGCAGCCACGTGTCCCACCACATCAATGCTCAGGTCCCACGTGGATGCCACGTAAGTGACACGTGGATGCCACGTCAGCACTAGAGCCCTCCCGAGCCACGTAGCAGACACGTCGGCGCCACCTGGCTGCCACGTCAGCCAAAATAGCCACGTGTGAAGTCATGTCAGCACCACCTCAGCTCTCTGCCACCTCAACCACCCTCTGGTCCATGGACCTAGTCCATGGTAGACCAGGGCCCACCTGTCAATCAATCCACCCCAGGGCTGACGTCAACATGACATCATAAACCTAATTTTCCTTTATAAAAATAATTCAGCCAAAAAATAAAATCCCCTACTGACGTCATAAATCCCTTTTTCGATAGAAAAATAATTGCAAGAAATCCAGTTTATTCTTTTTCTCTGATTTCAAACTTTCGAGAGCCCGTTCTCCTTTATCCTAACTCTGATTGAGCCCGTTCAAATTTTTAATTCATCAAAAATTCCAATATATCCATTTCTGCCCTCCTTTTTTATTGGAGTTTATTTGAATTTATTTAGATTTTATTTGAGTTTGCTTAGGTAATTTTCACGTGTAGACTACGACGATTCGAAAGAATTCTTCGACGAAAATTTGTAACCAACTGAAGAGCAAGGCAAGTTACACACCTTGACCATGTTGATCCCAGTTTACAAATAAAATTATGTTGTTTTAAATTATCTTGCATGCATATTTTTATTCAATGTATATCAATTCAGTTTTAAATTTAGTTAATACCTTTTTGTTATTATCTCCTTTAATATTGCAAATCCTTATACCTTGTCACCCTAGAATAAAACTCTAATTAGCACACTAGTATTGGCTGGAGAGTTTTATATCAAATGCATAGACTTGCTTAGACATATTATTTGTTTTGGGATACCTTTTCACATAAAATTACAAGCTTTCAAATGTATTCTTGACTTCAGTGAGTCAAGAAGGATTATGAAATATTTTGAAATAAAATATAAAATCCGGTTTAAACTTAGGCTAATGGTTAGGTGGTGGGTGCAAGCATGCACTGTTGTTCGGTGACACAGTGTTGATTGTCGGGCACAAGGGGTATGTGGTTGAGCTTAAGTCAAATTAAGGACCGGTTTGTGAGCTATTGTTGCAAAGCCCTATCGTACTACCATAAAGCTGGTATGGGACAGTCCTGACTGATTAATTTGCGGGTCCTAACCTGAGTCATGTCATAGGTTGAAAGTGAGCGTGGTGTAGGCCATGAGAAGTCTCACTCGGCTCAAGAGGGGATCCCGGTCTGGTGGATTCCTTACTGGGGTGAAACCTTAGTGTTGGTTTGGCCAGGTTGAAGGTTTTGTATTGTAAAGATCTTGTCATGATCTCTCTGCCGCACATCTAAGTAAGTGTGTTAATCGCGTGGCAATATGAGTTGATCATGTCTTGTGGGTAAAACTGTATAATCTCTACAGAGTGTATAATCTATCCTAGATAGTCGTGCCCACAGTCATGGGTATGCTGAGTAAAGTTTTTCACGGATTAGACTTTGTTTTCCAAAAATGGTTTTTGAAAATCTTATGGATGGATGGAATCTATGAGTGATTGGAAGCGTGTAGATGGATGGAATCCATACAAGATATTTTGAAAAAGATGGTCCGGGTGGGATGCCTATGGTTAGGTTAGTGTGGGGGATGAACATGCACTAATGGTATTAATTTCATTTACAATTACTGTTGTTACTTATTGTATTAAATTCAGAAATTTTCAATCTATTTACTATATTTCTTTAAATGTTATTTTATGCACAAATAACCCTATATGTCTTTCTTTGTTGCCTTTATCATTATGTTGCATTTTTCCGTGTGACTTGCAGAGTACAAGTTTATACTCACCTTACTATCTTCACACAGAGGAAGACGACTTCGACTACGGTGAAGATCAGGACGAGTAGGCAGCATCTTACTGTCGTTTGCCTGTGGGCAATCTTGTTGGGCTTACTTCGCTTCAGTGTTTGTCTTCCGCTGCTTATATTTAAATTTTGGCCTATGAGCCGTAGATGTGAACTTTGGCAATCATGCCCATATTTAATTACTAAATATCATTATGATTGATATTTATCTTTGTTGTCCATTGTGTGCACTAGCTGATCTTGGACTAGTGCGATTTACACAGAGGATCTAGAAGTTGTTGCTCTGGGGTCTGACAGCATTGAAGATGAGCTATACGATATAAGATCATCAGGTAGCTAGGAGTGTGCCATCGCTGGTAAGCGGTACGACATCACCTACGATGGTGATAAAATTCTCCATATCGTTATATAGTGCCTAAAGCAGACATACCGATATCAATGAAGATACGAGATCACCGTAGTTAATGGGAAAGCCATAGAGTTGAGGTGTCCAATGTTGAAGAAGAGGAGAGATCGAAATGGGAGAAGAGAGACGCCGAGCACGTATAACACCATGCGTCTGTATATACATGTATGCATCTGTATAAATAGAAGCACTGACGTACAAAAGCAGATAAGCAAAGAGCTCAAAGTACAGATGGCGCAGCCATAGAGAATAGGGTTAGAGTCACCTGAGAGAGTGTGACAGGTGTCCTCGGTAGGGATCAGTGACAGTTATATGTGTATGCATATTTGATGTTGTAATAGTTATCATTAAGCAATAATTGAGAGAAGTAGAATATAACTATATGGTGGAATATTGTATTGGAATAGTAAAAGTTAAGAGATCGTATTGGAATGAGTAACAATTAAAAGGGGTCGATCAAGAATTGGACGTGTTGTGGGAGGTTGAAGCAGAAAAGTTATAATGGCGAGAAGAGATAGAAGACATATGGTTCAGTGGGGGCAGCCGACGTGTGAGAGATTTTAAGTTCAAGTTAGGTCATGTCATGGTGCATCGGTGTATTAATAGGCAATATACTCTAATACCATGTAAACTAATAAGATTGCCGCACATATCAACATATTGCTTTTAGATTAAAGAGAGGTACATGTGCATGCATACATTTTGGCAAAGAGTAACTAATGGAGGAAGAATAGGGGCATATAACTACATGATCTATGCATATGGAGAGTGTTTATTTGTTTAAGAATCTCAATCCATCAAGCTCATACTTTAATTACATTTCTCAAGTTGTATTTTCCTTCAAGCTTCTATTATCATTTTCAATATTTGTGATGTATTAAAATCCTAAATAGCCTTCAAGATACATGAAAATATCATTAAATATTTAATTTATATTATTTGATACTAAAAACTTTGAAATAAATTTAGGCGCGCAAATGTGCTGCTAGTTTTTTTGAAAGAAAATGCTTCCTAGTATCTAAGTTGACTATTTTTTCAGTTTTTAATTTTAAGACGATGATTTGAGAATAAATCCATGGGTTTAGCTCCTAGGAATCATCATGGCATTTGCAATCTGAAAGTCCTAGCTATGCATGGCGGATAAGACAGAAGATAACTGCAGAATTTTTATCTCCCCATCAGTTGAAAGTGCAAACTGCTGCCGTCACTACTCATTGCTTGCCCTACGGTGCCGACCTGACAGCCTTTCAACGGATGTTTGAACGTCAAAAAATTCCACCACAGTGGTAACCGCTGAACATCACGGTCGCGTTCTTCATGCCATTTTGATCGAGAATATGGGAGTTTTTTTCAACCTCTGCGCTCTCAAGTTGGCGACAATGGTATATACTTCCGATTGTTAAGTTTGCTTATAAGCGACGCAGCTGGCTAGATCCTGCGTCCCTGGAGCCTGGAGCTCCGAGCACCGGATTGGCCAGGTAGCGCAGTTCACTACCACGTACGTACCGGATTGTCAGTGACCGTTCGTGCAGGATCGGCTTGTGCTTATAGCTAGCGTCGATGGTTCATCTATATCCCGGAGAAGACAGGCTAGACGGAAAGAAGAGGAGAGGAGGAGCCGTACGAGCTTGCAAATTAAGAAAGCGTACAGGAGCATCGACTTGGACAGGTCTGGCTTTTGCCCTAGCGCTAGAGTGTTCTTTGGGTCATGGGACCATGGGGGCTGAGAGGGAGGAAAGATAGATATTCCCGGTCAAAAAGATGGCCGTGGAAAGGCGGAGGGGGCAGGAATGAGATGAACGATCGACGGCGACGGATATCCGGGAAAGATATGGCGTTCCTCCGTGTCTAGTCATGTAGGCGTTGGCGATCGAGACGAGGGTACCAGAAAGAAATCCGCCAGAAGCCGCTGTGGCCTAGTCAAAGGAAGCTCCGTGACGGCGACGGCGCCGGATTCCTGTCCGGCGTTCGCTGGTTGATCAGGCTCGATCGTCCGGCCGGCTGCTCGTGGTGATGGCGACGCCCGCCGCGGTGGTATCAAAATCTCCAATTCTTTGCTCCCGCTGCTCCTGCTGCTTTGCAATGATTGGAAGGTAGCCTCCAGACATCCCTTTATTTTCCTTTTACTTGTACCATTTTTCTCATCTCCCAGATGTCGATGCTACTTGGTATGATTGTCTCGTTGCATGCTCCATTTTCATCTAAGTACTGAACTTTGCGATCTTAGTAAGTACATCTTTTGTTTGTCTCCACCTGCGCACTTGTGTAACTGTCAAGCTGTCGAAACGTCATTTGCAGTTAAGAGGCTGCATATCAAGTGTGCTTTTTGTATTTTCGTTTTATGAATTGAGAGGTGCATTCTTTTTTTTTCTTTTTTTCCCTGTGTGATAGCAATTGCGGAATAAAAAAAGTGGAAGGCCAGGGAACAGTTGAACATGAAGAATTGTGATGCATACCGTCAGTTGCAGTTCTAGTAGTAGCTGTTTTGGACCTTTTGGCATCTGGGCAACGCACCGCTAGCTCACAAAATAGCCTATAATAAGACCTTTTTCTGTTTAATTAGTTTATGGCTTCTCTGAATAAATAAATGTGATTGATTCTTCATCGTCTTTTCGAAGTGTTTATCGAAGCAGCTTTTTTGAAACGACTTATCGATATTCAGTTTGTTTGCACATACACTCGCACTAGTACTAAAAACCATCGGCCGCAACCATAACCCATCAGCCGTAGCCAAAAAGGACAACCCATACAGGGCCGGTCCTGGGATTTTAGGGGCCCGGGACGAAACTAAAAATAGGCGCCCTAGTATAAATATCTAAATATAAATCTACATACATACATACATATATATATCTAATTTTATCAACAAACACTTAAAATACGTTTTGTATTAAACAAAAATTCATATCAAAGAGTTTATATATATTAACTTAAAAATTTCTTCTAATATTTCTAGATGCGAAGTCATTGATGATTGTATTGATATCAATCTCATCCAATAAGAACAATAGTATAATTAAATAACAATAGTATAATTAGTAACTATAAAACACTAATTATTGATTAAAAAATTTCTAATATGCAAACTACAAGAACAAGAAGGGCTGCGGCTCACCGACTACACGATCCGTAGATGTACGTATGCTTGATCGCTAGTCTGTTACAAGTAGTAGTAGATCATGCAACGAACTGATGACCAACGACCACCATGCGATAATCAAATTAACCCCGACGCCGCGTCGATCGAGAGGTTAATCAGCGTACATCACGTTTGATTAACTAGCATCATGCATGCACCAATCTAGATCATCGATCATGAACCGAGTTAGTGAGTTACCGAGGAAAGGCTGGCGGCGTGGCGGCGGGCGGGCGGAGAGCCTGCGTGGCTGCGTGGAGAGCCGAGAGCTCGCTCACGCTGTCGCCGACTTCGCCACGAGGCGCCAAGACCGAAGAGGCGAAGACGAGATCGAGATCACGAGAAGACGAGAAGTTGGCGGCCTGAAATTGGAAAATCGGAAGCGTATAATATACTAGTATATATACTATGTATATATGTATATGGGTGGGGCCCTTGAATTTTGGGGGCCCGGTGCGGCCGCCCCGCTCGCCCCCCCTCAGGGCCGGGCCTGAACCCATAATGGAGCAATGGCCTGGAGGCCTTCGATCTGTGTTAGTTAAAATTTCCATGCAAAAAATTCAGAAAATACCTCCAAATTCTTTTCTAGCATTAGAAAGAAGATGTGCCTGCAGAAATTAATGTTCAGAAAAACTGTATAGCCTCTCATTTTCAAAATGAACAAATTTCTCACACCCCACCGAAAAAATGCATATCGCCTAATTAAGAGATACTCTCTCCAGGTTGATTTGGCTTTTAAAAGTCAACAAGATGTCATTTTGATTACTAAATTTTATCATTATATTTTCGACAAAAGTTATAAAAATGTAATATTATGAAAGTTTTTTCATGGCAAATTTACCCATATCATTTTTGTACATCCAAACTACATATTTTAGATAATATCTTTTGATAAAATTAATACGGTTGAATTGCACGCCTTATAGGAGAATTCTGTAACTGTAGGGAGTATCTCACTACAAGACGGTATAAAATATGTACTCGCTACCTGTGAAAGCCTAAAAGAACTACATATTTTGAGTAACTTCATTTCATTCAAGAAGATTTACATACTTTCCAGAAGCATCCAAGAAGTATTTAGAAGTGAAATACTACGTTAGAGCATCAGCAGTGCTAGAATAATAGGGGTACTAGAAGAGAGAAAAGGGCATAGAACCGGTACCCAACATTGCAGTATTTTCTCGAACCGGAGCTAGTCAGCTAGCCCAGCAACCGTGCCTCACTTGTTACCAGAACCAGGAAAAAAAAATAGCGCATCCTCCACCTGTCAGATGGCGCATGGGGGAACCGTCACTGTGAGCTGCCACAACCTACTTTTGTCGCCGCTGTTGTCACGACCTCCAGATCTGACGTCGTCACCGTTGCGAGACGAGGTCGAGGAAGCAGCATCGTCATTGCCAAACAGAGGACGAGGAAGTTGCGCTGTTGGGATGCCTCACCTCCGGATCTGAGCACACGTCGTTGCCGCTATGACCCATCACCGTCGGATTTGAGTGCTTTCACCTGCCACCACCGTATCCACCGTAGGATCGTTGGGATCCACGACTGCTAGACCTATGGCCGTTGTCGCCACCTCTAGATCCGGCTACCTTCGCCGCTCAATGAGGTCGATGAAGCCACTCAGTCGCCACCGCTTCACTGAGGTGGAGAGAGAAAATGGACGACAATGATGATGGATCGGCTGATGGCGGCGTCAATGAGAACAAGAGAGAGGTGGGGATGAGAACTCATGTGTGAGGCGGGAGGAGAACTAAACATTGCAAACAAATTTGCTTGGTACCTTTTTGTTCATCGGAAATTTGAGGGTTTGACACTGCAAAAGATGTATATTTGAGGATTTACCATTTATATATTATTGATATGTAGATCTAGGACTCGCATGTCAATAAAACATTGAATTGTAAATCCTGACATGCACATCTTTACAGAAATTCTTAATTATTGTCTTGTGGTGCCCTTAAGCGCTGAGCTATATAAATTGATATTTGATCAAGTGACTGATGTGCTGCATCCTGTCGTGATTACACGTGGGACTAGTTGAAGTTGTCGCATGTAGCCTTCAATATTCCATATACTATTATTATATTTCTATTTCTATATGCCTACTCTTAGATGATTCCTTGTAAAGCAAAAGATTCATACTCTAGCAGATATGCAAAGCGTGGGTGAATGAGATTCCCGCTACACCCTTCAAAGTGGTGCCTTTAATTGCTTATCTTGTTTTTCCTCCGCATGCTCCCATCATATTCTCTGCACCGCGATACCGTCTCTGTCCTGCGCTGAAAACTTTCCCGTCCGGCACATGAATATCCAGTAAGATCGAGGGCTTCGTTTCCGCCGGTGCTGTGCTGTTGGGAGTGGACTAGACTAGTTGCAAAATAATTCAACGTACTTACCTAGCTAGGAGTACGATGTTATTCATCCTACCCCATGTTTCTGAAGAAAATCATGTGACAAGATCCTTCGTTAGAACGGACAAAAGTTTTTAATTCTGGAGCGCTAATTCTGGAATCCTTGGCAGAGCCTGTGCCCGAAGGAAGCAAACCAGGAGCAAGATCGAAGAGATTCAGGTAAACATTTGCCTGGCCGTGCGTTCGTTGCCGTGTTGGCCGGAGACGCACTTCCATATATGCAGGGCACAGCGGCCGCCAGTCCATTTCGCCATCGCGCAAGGAAACACAACGATCCGCAGCTCCAAAGATCGGCCGTCGCGGCACGGTGCCTAGGAAAACGGCGCGGGAACCGCACTCTTCTGCCGTGCGCCGCTGCGCAACCCAATTTGGTTGGCGCCCAACAAATAAACGGCCCAGCTTCACGCGGACCACCGCCCCCACGAGCGCGGACTAGGTGATCTTGCGGACCGGGGTTCTACACGAACGCACCGTGGCGGCCCGACCTGACCGCCTCCCCGGCACCGCGCGCGCGCAGCGCCCGGGCCGCCTGAGCTCGTAGATGCCGCCCGAGCGGCAAGCAACTCACCATGTGCCGCCCACCTCTCGGCCCGTCAAGTCCAATACTCCATTCAGGAATTTTTTTTTACGAATAATCTATTTTTTATTCGAAATTACAGAAATATATCTGTAACAGAATTATTTTACCATGGGGCGACTTGAGCCTTTCACCCAACCAGAAGGCGACATGTAAGAAATATGACAATGGTTGGGCGAATTATTATTATTGCCCGAGCGTTAAGCGATCGAATTTCGATCATCAGATGCGGTTCAGCGGCGCAATTCGATCGCCAAACGGAAGGGCGACAAGAGCGGGGAAGCGTTAAAACAGCGTACTCGGCCACCGCTCACTCCCCGTTTTTCATTCCATTGTTCTGCGCACACAAAAAAAGGAGAGAAAAGAAGAGAAAGCAGGAGAAGAAAAGAAGGGGGAGAAGAGGAAGGAGGCGAAGAAGGGGAAGAAAAGGAGGGCGAGAAGAGGAGAGGAAGGAGGGGAAGGAGGGGAAGAAAAGGAGGGGGAGAAGAAGAGAGGAAGGAGGGGAAAAAAGGAGGGGGAGAAGAAGAGAGGAAGAAGAGGAGAGGGAGAGCAGGATAGGTAGGAGGAGGAGTGGAAGCTATTCCATCTATTTGGATCTAGGTATTTTTTTGATTATGTTGTATTTACACTATTATTTATATGAAATGTTGGTGTTAGTAAAAATTTATGATGTAGAAACTGTATGACACATTTAGTATGGAAATGTTAGTATATACATTTGGGAGGAAACATTTTGTAGTATAGAAATTTTAGCATAATTTGTAGTATAGAAAGTTTAGTATTGTGCGATGTTATTTGACATGTCGCAAAATTGAAACATATATGCAGGCCGACATCATCAATGGCAGAAGCCACTACATTGAGAGTGTATTATGGTGCTGGAACCATTCGTGAAGGTCCGAATGGTGTGGATTTGAGCGGTTTTCCGCAAGTTACTCTCGTACTTCCGGATGGCGAGAATGCTCAAATCGCAGATGTGCTGTATTGGTTGACCCGGTGTTTTTCATTGGATCCCGGGGTGTGCACGCCGTGGTGCAAGGCCTTTGGAGCCGGTCTCCCACGAACATCAGATGGGAGTTGAAGACATTGGTGCGCTCTGCTTCGTGGAAGAGTTTTGTACAAGGGTGCCAGCACCGTGGATACGAGTGTGTCCTGCTTGTGCAACCGTGCTCACTGCAAGCTGCTGCGCAAGCTCATACGTCCGCCCTTGCTTTGAGAGGTGTTAGCAGCTCGGGCGGGCCGCATGTTGGTGAAGATGATGAAGTTGCTCCTAATGAAATTGCTCGTGATGAATCCGATGCCGTACATGGAGGAGAGTTATAGCCGTCAAGCCGTAGAGAGGGAACTGGGCAAGCCGATGAAGAAGAGCATAATGAGTACATCGTGCAGCAGATGGACTCGGATGACCAGAGGGCATGGGATGAAGAGGCGGCTGTAGAGGATGACGACGAAGACAGTTCTGATAAGGATGAAGTTCCTATCCCGCAGGAATGGAATCGGTTTAATGCGGAGAGTGTTTCCGCACATGATGAGCATGAATCATCATGGGAGTATCATGAGACAGAGGTTCGGTTGCATGCTATGTTTGCTGACAAGGTAGCGCTGCAGGATGCCATCAAGTTGTGGGTCCTTTCAATGTAGCAGACATTTCGCGTCGTCAAATCAAGCCAAGAGCAGTACACTGTGAAGTGTGAGCAGGCTGGTTGTCCTTGGAGGGTGCACGCACGTCAACCCAAGTATGAGACTCACTGGATTGTATCCAAGGTGGAGCCGCACACCTGCATTCTAAACACTGTATTGGCGAGGCATCGTAACCTGACGTCCGGATTTATAGCCAATTTGATGTATGAGGAGATAGTGGAGAAGACAGACATGGAGGCCACACATATTGTGGTAGCTATAGAGAATAAATTCAAGTATAAGATTAGCTACGCAAAGGCGTGGCGTGCCAAATAAAAGGCGTTGAAAAAACGTTTTGGCACTTTCGAGGCGGCATACAACAACCTTCCTCGTATGCTTAAAGTCTTGCAGGAAAGGAACTCAGGCACGTACATCGCCCTACATGAGAAGCCGTCCATAAGTCCACTAGAACATGCAGTGTTGCACACTAGGAAGAACGTCGAAGAGAGGAGCAAGGGGCTGGTCACTGCTGGCGGGGCACAACCGCATTGCTTGGCAGCAATCGATGAGCCTAACCCAAGTGGTCTAAGAAGGAGGAGCTCATGAAACATCAAGTGCTTCTCGCAGTGGATCGATGGGGAACCATTGGAGAAGTGGTCGCTATTGCATGACACAGATGGAGCAAGGTACGGCATAATGACAACTAACCTTGCGGAGGTGTACAATTAGGTTCTCAGAGGCCTCCGTTCTCAGCCCCTTGTCGCCATCGTGGAAGGTGCTCTTCACAGCACAATCCGCTACTTCAGGGAGAGGCACGCGAGTGCCGCACTTCATGTGGCCAATCCCCGCGCCCTGTATTCGTCGAAAATAACGGCGTACATGGAGGAGAAGTCACAAAAGGGTCAATTGCATATAGTGCAAGTCATGGGCAATAGGGAGCATTGTTTCGAAGTCATACTCCGTGATAGAGCTGGATTTGGGACGTTTCGTTCCCTTATTACCCACGAGCGCTCAAGGAAGGGAAAGTGGCATCGGTCCACACAGTAGGTCGTACGAGCAGTTGGGTGGGTTAGTCACATATTATGCTATATGTTATGCATGTAATAAAAATGTACGCGGCATGTTACTCCCAACTGTATTATGAAGTTTATTCCTATTCAGATAAGCTTATTATCTCATTTTTTCGCATTCAATGATTCACATAGCAACTCATTTAACAGTAGTAACATACGTTCTCTCCGTACACGAATTCTCAGTAATACCAAAATATCACTTACCACTCTATGTATCGATCGTTCCACAGTTAATAGTTCCAAAATAAAATTTACCAAAATTTTTTATGCATTTACAACTTACAATGAACATAAACTTTTATTACAACTGCACCAAATTTTTTTCCAGTTTACATGTACAAAATTGACAAAACTTATAAACAACATGGGGGGGCTGCGTGCAGTCGTCCCTCCGTTGGCTGACTGCTTCAAAGTCGCCTCACCATTCAGCGACTACTTCTAGTCGCCCGACGGTACGGCGATAGCAACTCTATCGCCGTACAGTAAGGCGACAGAAATGTTGTCGCCTGTCGGTTGGGCGAAATGCTCAAGTCGCCCCTCCATGGGCGACTGGAGCCTATTTTTGTAAAAAAATTTGTTGCGGGTATATTTCTGTAATTTTGAATAAAAAATGGATTATTCGTAAAAAATTTCCTCCATTCAGCGCATGGAATTTGAGATGCGTTTTTTTTTCAATCCAAATCTTCAAATGATTATATCTTTTAAACCAAACGTCCAATTCACCGTTGGTTTGAATCATCATATTCCTTATAATGATATTTTCAAAATTAGACTTTAGTTATATGTATTTAGACTTAATGATATTATATGCCATACGTTCCAATAGATAAAACAAAATGTTCTATGTATTACTTTCCAATATTCTTCATGTGTGACGTTTCACTACCAATATTTTGAATGGAGTACGGGGAATGACCAAGAGTGTGTGTTGAATATTCCGATAGGTAAAATAAAATATTCTATGTGTTCATCAATTATGTCCTACACATTACGTTTTAAGGGGAATGAATCAATCTTCCATGCATTCGGTTTCAATATTTCAATAGTTTATTGACAATGTTCTAGTGGTACAACAAATCCGAAGAAATTCAAACATATTAGTTAAACAAATCAAAATTATTAGTGGAACATTTGACATAATCTAAAAAAATGATACTGAAATATATGCAAGTAGGGTCTTATTTTGAAGATGTTGTAATAAGAAACACGAATTTTTTTGTACGGATAATCCATTTTTTATTCGAAATTACATAAATATACCCGCGGGAAATTTTTTTACAAAAATAGGCTCCAGTCGCCTAATGGTTGGGCGACTGGAGCCTTTTGCCCAACCAGACCGCGACATTTAATGAATCTACCAACCGTTGGGTGATTAATTGCGATCGCCCACGGTTGGCGACTTCCATCTGATCGCCCAACCGTTAGGCGATCGCATGTCGATCGCTCAACGGTTCGGCGACTGCTAGTGAGATATAAATTGGCCGAGCGCGTTCACTGTTGTCGTTCGGCCGCCGTCGCAGAGAAGAGAGGGGGAAAGGAGAGGGAGAGGAGGAGGAGAAGAGGAGGGGAAGAGAAGGAGAGGGAGAGGAGGAGAAGGGGAGGAGGAGAAGAGGAGAGGGAGTGCGCGATTTTCAGGTAATTTTTCGTGTTATATTTTTTGTTATTGTAGAAAATTAGTTTAGAAAATGTAGTGTATAAAATTAGTTTAGAAAATGTAGTGTAGAAAATTAGTTTAGAAAATTAGTTTAGAAAATGTAGTGTAGAAAATTAGTTTACAAATTTAGTTTAGAAAATTAGTTTAGAAAATGTAGTTTCGAAATTTAGTTTAGAAATTAAATATAGAAATATAATGTAGACATTTAATTTTCAAATTTTGTGTAGTAAATGTAGTTTAGAAATTAAGTTTAGAAAATTTAGTTTATAAATTTTGTGTACCATTTATAATGCATTTTTGTAAAAAAGTTAGTGTTGAAATTTAGATGTAGAAAATTTAATGTTGGATTAATTGTACAAATTTAGATGTAGAAAATTTAGTGTTTAAATTTAGATGTATAAAATTTAATGTTGAAATTATTGTACAAATTTAGATGTAGAAAGTATAATGTACAAGTTTAGATGTAGAAAGTTTAATGTACAAATTTAGATGTAGCAAGTTTAATGTACACATTTGTATGTATAAAATTTAGTGTTGAAATTATTGTACAAATTTAGATGTAGAAAATTTAATGTTGAAATTATTGTACAAATTTAGATGTAGAAAATTTAGTGTTGAAATTATTGTACAAATTTAGATGTAGAAAATTTAGTGTTGAAATTATTGTACAAATTTAGATGTAGAAAATTTAATGTTGGATTAATTGTACAAATTTAGATGTAGAAAATTTAGTGTTTAAATTTAGATGTATAAAATTTAATGTTGAAATTATTGTACAAATTTAGATATAGAAAATTTAGTGTTGAAATTATTGTACAAATTTAGATGTAGAAAATTTAATGTTGGATTAATTGTACAAATTTAGATGTAGAAAATTTAGTGTTTAAATTTAGATGTATAAAATTTAATGTTGAAATTATTGTACAAATTTAGATGTAGAAAGTATAATGTACAAATTTAGATGTAGAAAGTTTAATGTACAAATTTAGATGTAGAAAATTTAATGTTGAAATTATTGTACAAATTTTGCAGGTATGACTCGTGCTGGACGTGACTCGGAGTGGCGGTTCGCGCTGTTGGACGAGCACGTGGACCGCTCTCATCGCGCTTCCGTCTTGTGCCGCCACCGGGAGCACGGACGAGCCGCCTCGCTGGGAGTGGTGGGACACGCACACCTCGCGTGGCACGGGACTCGACCCTCGTTGGATCGCCAGTGAGCACTATTCCAGCGTTTAGTGCGGCCGTTAGTTCGTTCGTCGCGACCTTCACTTTGTTTGCGGTGCGGGATGCCGGGCTACTCCTCTTGCCGGATGGTGCAGGCCACGGATGAGGATGGAGCATTGGCGAGGCGGGACGAGGGCGGGACGAGGCGGGCGGGGATCGATCACAACGATTTCCGTTCGACCGTTCCTGGCGGCGGCTTTGGTGGACCGTTGGCCCGAGACGCACACTTTCCACCTCCCATTCGGGAGATGACGCCGACCTTGCAGGATGTGTCCACGCTTCTTGGGCTTCCGATCGCGGAGACGCTGCGTTCCTACCGGAGGCCCCGCCGATCGGGCGCTACGACCGCTCGGCGGTCGAGGTGTCGTTCCACCGCCGATGACCACCACGTGTTCGGAGAGGAGCGACCCATGGGCGACGAGGTGGCTCAAACGAAGACGGTGCGTGGTTTTACATTCGATCGTGTCGTCGAAGCTCTTATTTGTGCTATTACGTACTAATATCGAAGCTCTTTGTGTCCAGGCTGACGTCGGTTCTGCCCTATACGCCGAGTCCGGCACAGTAGTGGAGAGGCTCGCCAGTGGTGCGCAGCTGACCCATGAGGAGGGCCTCAGCTTTGCGCATCGGATGCACGAGGGGTGTAGACGTATCGTTAGCCTACTGTCCTGTACGAGGCTACCGGCGGTCTCCACGCCCACCGCTCCGATTGCTCGTCCACCAGTGCCACCCCGACCAGCGTGGCACTACTCTGGTGCACCTACGTGGACTGGTCCACATCCTCCTCACCCGGAGCAGCCAGGGGGTTCAGCCTGGGCAGGGCCTCCTACACCGGTTCACTTCACGCCTCCTACGCAGACCCCAGTCTTCCCCACGGGGGTGTACGCCTCCTCCATGGCGCCAGCTACGGGTACGCATAGGGTCTTATACCGTGTTTATCCGAAGACGACATGCAACGCACTAACGATATTAATATTGCAGGTACTTACCAGCACGGCGTCTCCCGTGCCGGGAGGATGTGGACCAGTTTTGCGCGTCGCCCGACATCGCACCGCGAGTTCTTTCTGCCGATTTCCTCCCGGTGCACCGGAGATTACACACCAGAGTGCGATTGACTCCACCGGCGCGAGGCGGGATAGACACCCTCCTCCTCGTTTTACCTTTTCGGATCGTCCTAATCCGTTGCACCGAGGAGGCCAAGCGAGACCGTATGGGAGGACGCGAGCGCGGTGACGGGCACAGCGAGGTGACCAGTGAGGCGTCTGCAGATGCTATATATGTTATGCATGTAATGAAAAACATGCGCCATGTTACTCACGATTATATTATGAAGTTTATTTAAATTTACATAAGTCTATCATATCTTTCCGCACATAAACTATCTCACTTAACAAAGTGTATGTATCGATCGTTTTCTACTCAATCTTTCATAAAAAAATTTAAAAACTTTTACACACCTACAATATACAATGAATATAAACTTTTATTACAACTTCACCGTATTTTTACGGTTCAACGTTACAAAATTCACAAAATCTAAAACAATCACGGGGGCTACCTGCAGTCGCCTAACGGGATGGCGACTGCATTCCAGTCGCCTAACGGGATGGCGACTACAGTTAAGTCGCCATACGGAAGAGCGATTTAATGCGATCGCTCATGTGCAATGAGATATATTGTGTCGCCGTCGGTTATGAAGGCTCGATCGCCCAACCATTAGGCGACTGGAGCCTATTTTTGTAAAAAAATTTCCCGCGGGTATATTTATGTAATTTCGAATAAAAAATGGATTATCCGTACAAAAAATTCTAAGAAACACGGTGGATCAGACAGATTGTGAATCCGATACTCGGTATAAAAGTTACAGCATTTTGAATTTTTGAAATCACTTTTGAGGGCCACTAACATCACCTATTTTGTATGCCAGTGAGTTTCCCAGCCTTCTCCCAAACATGGGCGATGGGCTACATGGGGTGGGCGGCGGATGGTTATGGTCTTCTTTTCAGTTTCTAAAAGTTATTTTTTTAGATTGTTTATAATAATTAACTTTTAAACGAAGCGTCTTTTCACAATGGAGTTTATAAGTTGATTGTAGTACACACTGTAGTGACTTTGTTTATATCAGTAAAAACTATATGCAAGTTTCTGTTACTCCATACTCTCTCTCACGAATAGCTCAAAAGCCATAAGCTGAAACAAAAAAATCAGGGAGCGGCATATATGATTTTTCATGTTTCCATCACTTCTATCCGTTTTTAAGTGTTAACAAGAGTGCGGATGCCATGTTTGGCTAGTTACCTGTCCTGTGTTATTGGACTTGGATGTAAGTCTAAACCTCGATGATCAATGAAAGCTCCTATCTTCCTCTAAAAAAAGTGTGTGGTGAGACTATGGGTTGTTTGTTACTTGTCACAGTCTACCACACCTAGTAGTGGTAAAGTGTGGCATGCCACATATTTTGTGGTCACCAAATCGGTTGCCACAAGTTAGGCATACTTTGTTAAGAAAACATGGCAATGACAAGTGGGCCAAAGTCGTAAGGAATTATGACCCTGTTTGTTTTCCTTTTGGCTTTGGCTTCTCTGAAAGCCGAAATAAACGGGACAGCTTCTCCAAGTAACTTCTCCAAACGGCTTCCCAAACTTAAAATTGTGTGCGCCATTTGTGTCGATGGCTCCGTCGTCCGTCGTCGTCTCGAAAAGTACAAATAAAATCCATCAGTCATAGCCAAGATCTATCAACCATAATAAAAAAGAACAAGGCCTATGACATATCACAAGTGTAGCTTTTAACTAAATGATGGTCACAAAAAATAGAACTTGCCTAACATTAGTTTGGCAAAATGTGGTCATAAATCAATAAGCCCTACAAATAACTCGCCCTTAATTTTGTGCTCAATATTGCTCAAGTATGTGTAATTCTTCTTTCAAGTGCATCGTGCCTTGTGTGGAATTGTTCACACAAATGATATTGTAGCCATTTTTTCAAACTTGGTCTCTGGATACCTGTTTTTGCAAATCTAGTCCCCTCCTTGGACCGATCGGGGTCAAAAGGTATCTGCCAAGCTACAATAGCCATCTAATTTGGGGAAGGATCACGACAACAATGATGGTGGTAGTGGAGTAGAGTTTTTATAAAAACTTGGTTGGAATAACTCTGGAAGTGAATGGTTAATTCACGGGTGGTTTATCGGGTGAATAGTCAGTTCACTTGAGGTTTATTCACTTCCTTTGATTATTTATTTACTTAGTCATTTTCTTTAAAAGTCGCTTTCAATATATTTATTGTATTTACTTTAAACTGTTTTCTGCAAAATAACCTTTCAACCATCATTTGGAAAGCCTTGTATATTATATTGCATCATTGTTACAAATGACTTGCCGAGTACCAATATACTTACAGCTTTATGCCTATTATTGCTCAGTTGAAGAAGAGAGACCGTATTAGCAGGAGTTACCTAAAGGTGGATACTTCGAAGACTTCGCAGATTAGGACTTCGTTTTCTAGTCGATTGCCTGTGAGCATGTCGAATGGCTACTATATTTATTTTTGTTTTATGTTGCTAGTTTCTTAAGCCCTTCAAGCTGTTACTTGTAAGTTTGGCCATAAGGTTGTAACTCTGATAATTATTTATATTTGAGTCTTTTCCTTTATTAATCGTGTATATGGTCAATACTTTATCTATATTTACACTGTGTGCACTAGCATGATTATGGACATTGCAGTATACACAAAGAGTCCGAATTTGCATATTTAGGTCTCGACAGTTGTGATATCAGAGCCATATTGACCGTAGGACGAAGCCCTAAATAGAACGGTCACCTTAGCAAAATTTCAAAATCTATTTTCTAAATCAAACTAACCAAAATTGGATATTTAGTAATCTCTCTATTTTGTTCCCCTTTCTTAAGGTTCATGCTCTTCGCCTTATCCTAAAATTTGTTTTTCCCAAATTCCTGAATCTCACTTCTTTCCTTTATAATGTCTTAGATGTCACGAGTTTTCCATAGCCAGAGTGGAGGTTGGCGTGGACTTCTACGAGTATTGCTGAGGAGTCATGGATTAAGGAGGCAACCTTTTTATTCACCAAGGATAAGAAGGTGAAGGATCAACGTATTGGATGCATCACCAAATTGTACTTCACCACCATGATTGGCAGCCAAGTTCTCCACCATACCTTGAAGTATATCAGCACCTGTGGAGCATTGTTCAATCAAGGAGCCACACACAAGGCTGTTTGACATCTTTGCAAGCTATACAGGATCAATCTGTCCAAACTCATTCAGAAGTTCAAAGAGCAATATGTAGCTACTTCCAGTGTAGCAGTACAAGAGGAAGCTTCAGAGGAACCACCACCGCAGCTGCTAGTATTTCTACCTTCACCTACGCCACCAAGTCTGGAGGACAGGAGACGCATAACATGCAACCACCAGGAGTATCTTCAGCATTTCATTCCAACTGTGGCAGAAGAGTTGTTGCCACAATCTGCAACTCATGGGTGCTCTACGACGACTCAGAGGAGTCAAGTGAGCCCTATTTGGTAGGACCCGAGTGGAAGCCACTAGATTAGACCCTTGTATAGTTTAGAAAGTGTGAATAGAGCATTTTGGTTTTTATTTGCAATTGCTTATGATGTGAGATGCAGTTTTGCCCTTAAGAGCATTATGTTGCAATCATGTCAAAACTTTATTTGAGTAATTTAAAGTGGTTCTTTTGTTAGCCTCTCGGCTAAGTGTTTGCTTAGTATAGGTTTACCATTAGAAATCCCCTTAGACGAGTTTACCTCTTATCTATACTTTTCCCTCTCACCTTTGAAAGCCCTGTGGAGTTAGTTCTCAGCAAGTTGTCTTTCTCTTTCAGAGCAGTGAAAAGATGGTTGACACTCAGAACTCAGCTAGTCGCGGCAAGATGAACCAAGGCCTAGAAAGCAACAATGCAAATCCATCAACTCAGGGACCGTAAGCAACCCCAATGGGTTGGATCCGATCCTAAGTCAGTTCATGGCAGCTCAAACTCAATTGATGAACACTATGATGCTAAACATGAATGCAATGATGAATCGACAGAATCAAGAAGCAGTCACACCTCAGCTAGCTCATTAGCAATCGAGGTTTGCAGATTTCATGAGGACAAGACCACCCGCCTATTCATGGTCTTCCAAACCTTTGGAAGTGGATGATTGGAAAGTTTCAAGGGGTGCTACTGGCTAACGCCTGTTACAGGGAGTTCACCAACACCGATGGTCTTATGCAGAAGTGGCTTACTTAGTTTTACGTATATACTATTTCAAGTTACTATACTAGTTGTTCTTCAAAGTACTATTCCTAACCATTGCCTGTTGTTAAATTTTAGCCGGATGCATGGCCCCATGTGGGGGATTACGTTGTGAGGCGGCACTTGGAGGTGTAATTGTTTTGGTTCTTTGGTTGGCTCATGTTGTGCTAGTCCGGACATCCAAAGATCATTTAATCAACACATCCCGACACTATTGCCCAGGGCATACTGCACATGCACGGATTACCGCGTAAGTACATGTCATGTATTGATATTTCACACTACATATTACATTTTACATATCGCTAACTTTCTTCATGCATAATGGTAGCCATCGGAGTGTTGCTACTTCTTCCAATGGTCAACAGCATGGAGAAGTACGACAGGGCTTTCATTCAACAAAAATACACGCTTAGCTATGCAGTGGCATCCGAGAACTTTACCTGTTAAAAACCTTACACCCCAGAGGACAAAGGAAAGGCTGAGACGGGGGAAGACAAGGGAAAGGCACTGATGGCCCTCTTGAAACATGAGATTATTCCAAACATGGACAAGCCTATGGACCAGAAAGATGAGTAATGGATTTTTGTGTATGAGGATCAATGAAGGAAGGCCAAAGCCCATGTCTACAGAGGAGAAAAGAAAAAGGCACCATTGGACCCTGATGCATAGGATGTATGACCATATGATTGCCTTCTTTTCCATCCCCGGTGTTTTCGATTCCTAAATACACACATGTATCTTGGATGTAGTTTGGATTTAGGGCTGAAAAAATAGCTCAAGGCTTGCAAGCCAACTCGGCTCATAACGAGCTCGAGCGGGCTTGGCTCGAGCTCATCAGCTTCTGAGCCGAGCCGAGCCTGATGTTCAGCTCACAAGAAAAATTAGCCGAGCTTCGAGCTACTCATGCAGCTCGTTAGGATCGTGTGGCTGTCGGCCCAGGAAGGACCATTGGGCAGTCGACGACTCGGTGCCACGAAGGCCCATGGTGCTGCACCACGAAGGCCCTTGTGCCTCCATCTTCCATCTGTGATCCCGATCTATTCCCCATTCCCCGATCCCTAATCCTCCTCTCTGGCGGCAACTTCTCGGCCGCCCTCGCAAGCCCATCAGCCATCAGCCGTCTAGGGCACCACTACGCCCTATCCTTCCCATCTCGTCCTCCCCCACTAGCCTGCCCTGTGCTCCCATCATCCTCGAAGGCTCGAACTGACGCGCATGGATCCACAACGAAGCATGGAGTCTCATGCACGAGTATGAGGGAAGAAGGTGGCCGATGTCGGGGCCTCTAGCTCAGCACTAGCGGCTAAGCATGCATCCGATCGACGCCTCGTCAGCTCCCATGCGCCTCCTGATGAGACCCAACCGGCAGCCTTGGTGGTGAGTTGAGCTTTCAGTTGACATGCATGGATTCCTAGTTCGTACATATATAAGCCAGTGAACTTTTCTTGTCAATCTCATTCTGTCGATGCATCATAAATGCACAACAAATATTGATCTTTTGTTGTCAATCTCATCCTCTCAATGCATCAGAAATGCACAATAAATATAGTGTTTCATGTCTTCCCAACCATTTATGTTACTACTAGGAGACACACTGCAGTGATGGGCAATAATATTTTGGCCAGGTCTTGGTTGATAAGTATTTTTTAGCAGTACTATGTAGCTCCAATAATGTATCGTCATCATTGATAAAAGCATGATTTACTGTATGTTCACCTTGGCTGGCTTTGTGTGAAAGATGAGTTATTACCTACAGATGAGTTCTAGTTGAGATGATAATTGCACCATCACTAGAAGTTTCTTATGTGTATTATAGATAAGCAGTGGATGGTGACTGCAGTTGAATTTAATTTGCTGGTAACTATAAGCTTTCTATTGATGGCACAAATATACTAAGGACAAAGGGTTCTGATTTCAGTATTCTTTATCTCCAATTTGGAATTGCAGTTGCAGTCGTCGAGCGAGGATGTGGATTGGGAGGATATGGATAATGATGACAACGATGTTGTACCATCTGATGATGAGGGGGAACAAGGATATGTTTATGTGGATTTTTCAAGTTCAAATGATGATGAACAAGTAGGTGTGGCATTGACTGAAGATGGTATTGTGTCTCAACGAAGATCAAAGAGGGGGCAAAAAGGCGGAAGGGATCTCCCAAGAGACAGAAACAAAGATCAGATTGTTAGAAGATTTTTAAGGTAGTGACTGTTCCATCCAAGACAAAGAAATGGGAGATCGATACAAAAGCAAAGTGTAAGTTTTGCTATAAACTCATATCTTACAAACAAGGGGGGTGCTACATCACATCTGATGAGGCAATGCCGAAGTGCATGCCATATTTGAACAAGGTGGCTAAGATGAAAAGTCAAGCTAATTTGAACTTTGGTGCTGCCAGCTAGCAGTGTATCTTTATAATCAACTTTCAGTACTAGAGGTAGAGTACTAGATGATTACCAGAGTTCTCTACGCATGGCTATGGTTCAGTACTTCGTGTGTGCCTCTAGTTGAATAAGAGGTGCACATGATGACATGAAACCGTGTATATTTATGGTAGGTTCTGTGCTACACAGTTTGTGGTTTTTTTTCTTACATTATGGCTAACTCGAATATGATGCCTCTTTGTAGAAAGAAGATGATGGGGATGATGTTGAAACCATACTATTTCCTCAAAGCATCATAGAGAGCAACTAGTGCATGGTACCACTTCTAGGTGAGTTCTTACCAACACTATCCTAGATATAAGGCATTTCAGCTTCTCCTCTGCAGAAATTACAACAAAGAGTTTAGTTATCTCATGAATTCCTACTTTTAAAATGACATATTCTTTTAGTTATCTCATGATTTCCGACTTTTAAAATGACATATTCTTTATATACATATAATGGCAAGCTATACCTTCTTGCATCTTTGAAATATCATGATATCATGCTCAGATTTCACTGCCCAAGAAAATAAGAGGGGTGAGATGCTCTTTTGCAGTCAGTCAACTAATCACATGATCTAATATCTCTCATTTCATGAAAATAATTGATGGCAAATAATTGATGGTAGTTAGATAATAATTGATGGCAAAACTGAAAAACAGTCATCATATGCTTCTGTGCTAATACTACATAAAGTGAGTATGAATTCTGAAGCCGTTCCAGTCAGATGAGAGTTGGAACACACCATTTTCAGTTGTGACTTGTGCCTCGTTCTGATTTCACATTACAACTCACATCATAAGATCGATTACTAATCGATGAACATGGATGCTCTGCTAAATGCTATAGCCATACACATACTTCTCTAGACTTTGGAATAGTCAGATATGTGTACTTAAGTGTGCTGGAAGATGATCCCTTTAAATCCAAACTCAGGTTGGATGTTGCAAAAATACATAGAGATCTTTTTACTGCTTTTATTTATTTGACATCTACAGAAAATCTTGCATCTAACCGGTTTTTACTCAACGTCTGTTAACAATAACAAGGCTGAATCTGACTGTTACTTAACATCTGTTAACAGGGCTTAATTTGATTTCACATTAGAACTCACAAAAAAAAATTGGCTCATTTTTGTCTGCAAAAGCACGCAGGGCACACCCATCCTGGTTGTTAAGACGTTTCTGTGGTGCAGGAAATGCAGATAGGCCCTACTTTTGTCTCCTGATCTCTGAAGCTTTTGCCCAGTGTCTAAGCTTTTGCCTGCTTTTGTCTGCAGATCTCTGAAGCTTTTGCCTTGATGGTAACTTGATTAAAAGACTAATATTACTAATTTTGTGTGCAGAGCTGCTTGTTTGATGCCTTGATGTTTAGCTAAGGCAGCTCGACCTGATCAATGTGTGCTTTTCCGTGGCTCATGACATGACATAGATGTGTGATACCTGTATGGCTGTATGTTGCTGCTATTCATTTTCTATCTTGTTATCTAATTGTATGCTTACATGTCATCACGGAGCAGAAGAAAACAACATTTTTTGGTTACAGCTCGTGCGGCTTGCGAGCTGCTTGGAGCCGGCTCGAGCTAGGAAATGGACCAAGCCGAGCTGGCCTTTCAACTCGTTTTCTGAACGAGCCAAGCCGAGTTGAGCCGCAGCTCCGGGCGAGCTCGGCCAAGCCTGACTCGATCGGCTTGTTTCCAGGCCTATTCGGATTGATTGTTCGTATCTATTGCCATTTATATCATAGTAGTGAGGCAAACATATGCACATAACTAAACCCTATGCACCGTGTAAATCGCACACTAGTGTTATGTCAGGTTTGAAATGATTTATTTAAATAAAAATCATTAATACAAGACGTATACTAGTTAAATTCTATCTTCAATTAGCTATTATTTCATAACTTCTGAAACAAAAAATGGCAATAGAATTTCTATCGCTAATTGAAATGGCGACAGAACTTCTATCGTCAATTGAATTGATGACAGAACCTCTGGTGCAATTGAATTGATGACAAGCCTCTGTCGTCGGTTCAATTGGCAATAGAAGCTTTATCGTTAATTCATTTAGCGACAGAGACGTGCTGATTGCCATGTGGGACTCTAAATACAATTGCCACCATTTCAAAGTGATAGAGAACTATCGCTATTTCAAATGACGATAGAAAGTTATTTATGTAACTTTTTTTAACGATGATATATTTATATAATATTAATAAAAATATATTATTTAAAAAATCTTTTTTGGTTAGTATTTACATACGAACAGACTAAGAGTCCATGCACAATTTCCAATAATACTGCCAAAACAGGGATCGGCTCAGGTGCTGTGCCCCCTGCACCCGCCATGTGTCCCCCAATATTAAAAAAAATTCCGAAAAATTTTAAAAAATACTATAAAAATCCGAAAAATTGTAAAAAGTACTTTTTAAGTATAAAAAGTATTTTTTAAGTACTTAAAATTTTTTGATTTATACTTTTATTAAAAAAATATTTTTTTTAAATACTTAAAATAATACTTTTTATACTTAAAAAGTACTTTTTACAATTTTCGGATTTTTAAAGTATTTTTTATTTTTCGGAATTTTTTAATATTAGGGTCCACGTGGCGGGTGCTGAGTCACCCCTGCACCGCGCTAAGTGCAGGGGGCACAGCACCTGAGCCGATCCCGCCAAAACAGGCACTACAACACAAAAACTCAGTCGAGTACAAGTACTAACTCTTTGGTTCAACTTCGACGATGGAGCTTATGAGCAATAAAAATTGAATGAACGTATTTTACAATGACACTGACTTCTCGCCTACGAACAATGCAGCATGAATTGTTTTCATTTCAGGCTGCTTCTAACAAATCATCAGTTAAGCATGCTGGTGCGATGACTAAAATCAATGCTATGGTGTACCTAATCACTATTGTGAGTCCTATATCACAATCACTATTGGTTGCATGAAGAATAGATCCTACCTCTGCATTCATGCTCTAGGAAAAACAATGTTATCTGCTGCTAAGTGATCACCGTTTTAGGAGCTTCTGAAGATACGCTACTAAGCAATGTATCATTCCTTTTCATTTTATCCCCCTGCAAATTCAATAAACACGGCCTCGGCAATTCGGAGCTCCACAATGGCAGGGGCAGCCATCGCCAGATAGCAGCTTTTGTCGATAGTCATAGGCCAATTCTTCTCCAATAGCAATCTGGAGAACAGCGTATCAACAATTAGCAAAACTAATATAAGTTTATATTGCTGTTAAACGTTGATGTTGTACTACAGCCAAAATTCTTACATCCTGGTTAGCAAACAAGCCAATGTGAGCAAGTTGGCAATCTTTGCTCTCCACCAAAACCAAACGGGTATTGAGGTTTGGGGAACAACTGTCATGAAGGGAACAAAAACACATGAGCGTTGGTTTCAGAAAAAAATTCCTCCAGTGTTAGATGCTCCTGAAATACATAAAATAGTACAATCACCTATGATTAATAAAGCGGGACACATTCCCATATCTTGTGGCATCAATCATGTATGCGATAGTCCCTAACGTCTGAGTTCTTTCCCTGTCAATCTGAGAACTGATGTCAAACAAGTAGCTGCACCCGCCTTTTGCCTCCCTAAAATTCAAGAATTGCCCTGTCAATTTCTGAGCACAAACCATTCCACAAGAATATAAATCCTCAACAATTCCCAGAGTATAACAAATGAGCAAGACATGGTTCTGCACTAGAGGCAAGATTTTTGTGGGGTAAAAATTCAGACCCAACCAATAGCTCAAATTCACCCAGCAATTAAGTGACATATCTTCTGAAATGTTAAACGAATAACCAACTGGATGCAAGATTGGACATTTGAGTAGAAATGTAGTATCCATGCATGACCATGAAAAATTTCAATGGTGCTCATGTTCTGTACACCTGAGAACTTCGGTAGGTTCTAGTTTAAATAAAAAGGTATGAGAAAGAATCAACAGACCTTTCTGCATTTCTCATGGCCTCATCATCCTTCACAACCTCCCCAATATACTCGCACACAAAAGCGCCCTGTGGAATAGGTTCTGCAGCTCTAACAGCCCAACCCTGCAAAATTTGACAACATTAAAATATGACTTGTAAGCAGGTCTTATCTTAATAGCAAAGGGTTACGAGCAGGGTTCTGAGAACCCAAAACCTGGTTACGAATATTTCACCTTATTCTCAGTTCTGAAGAGTTCCAACTTAACCAGCAGCCCTCTCTGCAGTACTTTATTCAGACAGGATGCATCACAAGTGCATGACAAATTACACTCATATATTGGATATCCTTCCTGCAAATTTGACAAAACATGCACACACATCAAGCTATATACAATAATGGAGGTGTAAATAATATTTAGAAGATAGATATGAAACTTTTAAAAACGATAAGGAGTAACACAATCAGACAAAATCTACTAGCAGATGTGCAGAGCAACTCCACATCGCTCAGGCCCCAAGCCTTGGACCAGGCACATCCATTTAAACATTGGCAAACAATTTGCTTTCTATTAAAAACTTCGAAGATTGAAATCAGTCGTCACTTAAAAGGACATGAGGTTATGATTCAAGAACAATCATTGTGGATGTAAAGCAACGGTAAATGGTGGTAAAAGAACCTGCCTGCTACTTCTGCTTCAGCTCTCACGAAGAATGGAGAATGGCGAAAGTAGGCATTGGACACAATTACGGGACACAGAGGAGGTTGCTTTGACAATTAGAACTAGTTACACAGCCACCATTGTGGATGGGATGGTGTGCAACTGTGCATGAAAACATACACATGGACATGATATTGGGCATGAGATCACAAACCTTTATAAAATCACTGTTTACAGTAATTTCCAAATAAGACGGCCAAAAATTCCCAAGAAAAATGTAATGTACTTGCATCATAAAAACATTGGCAGAATTGGATATATGCCACTCCAAAAGATGGCACTTAAAATGCCACTCCAAAACATGAAATTTGAAATTTGCCACTCCAAAACTTGGTTCTTTGGATTTTTGCCACTCTTGAACACCCCTCCCCCTCCCGACCTTGCGGCGCGGCAAGCCCAAGCCCGGCAGCGAGCCAGATCCACACCAGCTACCTTGGATCTGGCGGCCAGCTTGCTTGTCGTCACTGGGGAGGAAGGACTGCAGCTGCGCGAGCCGGATCCAGCAATGGCGACTCGTGGCGAGGTAGAGCCCGAGAACGGTGGCGACGAGCCGGATCCGCGACAGCAACCTCAGATCCAATGCATGGTGGGGCTGGGCGGCATTGGGGAAGAAGGTCGCACGGCTGCAGCTCACGGTGATGACGATGAGGTGGTGTGGCTCTCGATGGAAGCGAAGGAGATGGCTCAGGTCGCGGCGAGGAGGCGGCAGCACAGCTGGAACTCGCCGGAGAAGTCGGCCGAGAGGAAGAAGGGAGGATGAAAGGCAAAAGTGTCCAAGAGTGGTAAAAATCCGAAGAGCCAAATTTTGGAGTGGCAAATGTCCAATTTCATGTTCTGGAGTGGCATTTTTCAAAGCACCATTTTTTGGAGTGGCATATATCAATTTTGCCTAAAAACATCGAGTTATATTACCGGCTAGTCACACATTGTGATGTCGACCACCTTATCAATGGCATACTAAGTGCAGAACAAGAACCCTGACTTATTAAAGCTCTGAATTATTAAGGATAGCTGTTCACTATTTAGTGCACATTTTTGTTCATATTTTTCAGTGTTCCCAATACCGCATATGCCGGCAGACTTGTCAACAAAAACATCTAGAAGTAAAAAGTGTGTCAATGCCAACAATTATTACCTGCAAAATAATTTTGCTATTTTCATCGTATGCAAATCTGCCATGCATGGGTATACCATGGATATCCACCAAATTCTCATAGACACTGTCAAAGAGGTTCACATGATCACATTTCTCAGGAGAGCAATTGGCATGAGAACATGCACACCTGACCATAGAATTCTGCAGATATGTATCTTATTAGAAAACCAATTTGCTGAAGATAAGACAAATTTACATGAGCTGTAAACCAAAACCAAGGAAGACCTAGCCCCCTTTGTGTTTGTATTTATCCATGCTAAACAAATTTCCAGAAGAGTACCTCTGAATCAACAAGAGATGAATCCACCAAACGCTCTGTGATGTAGTGAAAACCTTGCCAGGGCACAGAATTATCATGCTGCAAAAGTTCTTTCATATGGAGAGATTCTTTTGCATCAACATCAATGGCACAGACAATTGGAACTTTCTCCCTGCCAAAGCTTGCATCCTCACAAAGAACAACCCTCTCATTCTTAAGCTTCCACTTGAAGTGCTCTGAATCAAGAACATAATGGTATTCATCCATGCCCCACATTTCATCAGCATTTGGAGGATTTGTCACAGGAGCTTTGGGAAAATCAAATCGGCTAGGCTGTAAAAGGGGCAAGGCATTTGAATTAGATCTAGACTTGCAACCCTTAGGGCAAAGGAATTCCTCTTGATGCCAATTGATTTGGATGCCAATGTCACTACAAAGCTTTGCAGCTTTCACAAATATGTTCTCAGGTAAGGTTCCAAATTTAACTTCCAATGCAGCAAGAAGACTTGTCTTACAGCATGCAGAACGGGCGACAGATAAAATATCAAGGTTGCTTGGATGGGGTCTTGTCTTTTGAATCTTCGAAAATAAAGTTAGCGCCACATCTGAGCATTGGAAATCCAGTAACTTATCAAGGCTGGCAGTTTCAGATTCCACAAGTTGTGATGTTACCACAGATAGATCTGAGTTTGGAACCTTAAAATGCTTCTCAATTCCAGAACTACTCCTCTTCTTTAATGTACTTGATGGCCGCAAGCTTTTCTTGAAGGCAGAATAGTAGTGTCGACCACGGTTAAGCTGATACTTCCCACGTCCAGGTGGAATGTGGCTGACAGTAACTGGGTTCATATGAGCAACTTGATGGTGGCGGCCAAGATCTGGCAGAAGATCAAATCTCAACCCACATAATCTACAGGTGAACTTCTGTGAGCCATCATTCTTCTCAAGGTTATGGTTATCATAAAGGGCCTTACCACTTGTCCCTTCTGCTCTTTGAACAGATTGACCCTTAGGTCGTTGAGGGACATCCAGAAGCCTGAACTCTTGGGCATGATCTGAAACAATGTGTTGCCATAAATGATCCATGTTCAAAAAGTTACTGTTACACGACATACATCGGAAGAGAATTGAATATTGGAGATATTGAGCACCATGTCTTTCTTGCACATGTCTTTCAAGAACTTTTCTGTTGGTAAATGAATCCATGCATACAGCACAAGAATACCCTCTGAACAGCCACCGAGCTTCCTTTTTGTGAACCTCTGTCCAATGTATTCCAAGACCTTGATCATCACAGAACTCCTGAGCACATATTTTGCACTTCAGACAAGGTGAAGGATTAGTTCCCTCTTCATGTAACACCGTTGTAGATCCCTCCCGATTTTCAGAATATATTCGCTTAGATTTATTAGTACCAAAGCCCCAAAGATTTGTGAGTTTTTCTCTCTCACTAGAGACCAACTTTAACAAAAATTCTCCAGCATCAGGACTTTTAGACACTTCAGCTAATATCTGGGGCATAGAGTCACTACCAAGACCTGAATGTTGACGAGAAAGGTTGCTTCTCAAGAACCAATAAAGAAACTCACACGCTCGATGTAAACATACCTTTTCTTTCCTTGATGTACAACCCTTCAATAGATTGATAAAGACATCTTTAGAGATGAGTCGACTCTTTCCGTTCCTGGCACGTTTAAGGAACTTTGGAATGTGCTTCTCACAGTAAAGAGTGTGTCGCTTGGCATAATCCTGGCATTCAACAATATTGTCATCAGAGAGAATTCCAATGCAAAGAGGGGTATCTAAATTGGCGTTTGTCATGGAAGTTGACATGGGGTAGCACAGATCAGTGTTCTCCAATACACGAGCTTTATCACTTGATATCTCCGCAGCCACGGTCGGAAGTGTTTTCACTTGCACCGCAACCTGGGAATTCCTGGCTGTTTCTGATACTGCACTACATATTGCACTTGAATCAGAAATTTTTTCCACTACTTTATTTGGAGATTCTTCCCTCTTATGGAGACCCTCAGACGAACTTAATAAATTATCAGAGCTCATTGTATCAACGTTTGTTTGAAAACGGTGCTTTTTACAAAAAATAGAACCATGTTGGGCTCGATGCTTGCATTTTCTACCCAGATTAGTCATACCACTGCATATTGGAGTCTCAACAGTAATTGCCTTGTCCTCCCTAGAAGAATGGTCAACAAAATGCATACTTTGGTGCACACAACAGTAAATATCACCATCATTTGCCCATCTACCACACTGCCTTCCCTTTGCTTCTATGTATGCAGAACACTGCCTAGAACTCTTGAAGGGATCTAACTCATGTCTGACATTCAGTAAAGCTGGGTTCGCACGGCCTGATTCTGTGATCTCCTGGCCCCCAGAATTACTGGGGAAGGTGACAGTGGTATTCTGACTCCTTGATTCTAATGCTTCTACAATTTCATGGATAATAGGACCACAAGTGAGTTTATTTTGGTTTGGGTTTTTGCTTAGAGTGCTGTAGTTAGCATCCTCCATAGGTGAAACTTGTGTTTCTCTTCTGCTGACTTCGAGTTTGGGACGCTTTCTACGAGCTTGTTGATCCATACCTGGATCATCATAACAACTGCTTTGTTCAAAGTTGCCAGTATTACCTACTGGATGCGATGAAAATAACTGTTTCATGACTTCTAGTTTCCATGTTTTCCATTCCGGGACTAATTCAGGCTGCATTGGTGCATTCCACAATTCATCAACCTTGTTCCAAAGAACAGATTGCCTGAGTTCCTGTGTGAAAAGGGAAGAATTAATATAGTTGGCCAAGCTTTAACCAGCTTAAGAAATAGTAGCATATCAAATGTAACAAGGGAATAATCAATATAAGACAAAGTAGTGCAGAAAAATGTTACGTTTCCGTATACACATTCATCAGGAGAGCAACAATGGAGAAAGTTCGCTTCAAGAATGTCAGATAACATAACACCAATGACGTCATTGACAAATTTGATCGTGTATGAAGCTCAAGTTACTACATGGAATTTAACAGATTGTTCCTCTCCTTATCATCCACTCTTAACAAGAGCGGGGACAGCATTTCTACATATGAACATACACAAAAAAAAATCCTACAGTGACCGACAACCTGTGATGCTTTAGAACAATTGCCAAATAACCAAAATCAACACAAAGATTTACTAACCCAAACAAAATTACCAAGTTCTACATGATTCTTAGAAAGCAAATTAGTCTTCCAAGTTTTGATGTACACAAGAAAACACTTCCTGCTGGGTTTATTATTCATCTTAAATGTAACACATATATGGATGCAGATGGGAAAGTGAAATACCCATTAGATCAAAAAATTATTTCATGTCACTCAAACACCATTTCATCCACTAAATTTAGAACGAGGTACTAATTATGATGCCAACAAATCTTGTGGTCGACAAAAGTCAAAAGATACTGAAATATTGACCATGGAAACATAAATTTAGCTAAACCCAAACAGCCAACCCATGCACTCCATGCATCCATAAACTATAAGTACATTTCAGGTGATTACAAGATGACAAGCCTAACTGTAAGCCACAGAAGCAGCCTGTATTGCGATTCTAGAACTGACCTAGCTGGTGCACACCATAGGAAAGGATTATGACCTTCTGCAATCTAGATCTATGCAGCTTGTGCAAGGATCTCAAAAGCTTATTAATATCAAAATATGATTGTCAAAAATTAAGTAAATAACTACGTTAACACCATATCCATGTTGATATGTGGACAACCATATTAAAACATTTTTGTTCATGGTGAAAAGGAGAATGGACATTGCAACCAAGTAACTTGAGATTTTGTAAGCATGCAACTTAGTCACAAACTCAAAAATTATATAAAGGAAAACAACACATTGTCCAACAACTGATTACTATTAGTATTAACAATCAAAAGCGGAACTAACTAGCAGCAGCAACCTGAAGGAGAACAGAAATCCATATTACCTCAGTAAGGATTTCAACAGTCTCAGCGTCATGAGAGTTATTGCACTTCTGGCTCCACAAGTCAAAAGAATTTTGCAGCCAATGACAGCTTGTGTAGTCCGGAAGAATCATCTAAAATTTTAAAACTAAGGTGAAACAATACCAAGAAATACCAGGAAGAGGCTTTTTCCGTATTAACTGTTAAAGATAAAACATTTTTCTAATTTTTGTGGCATCACCAGAGAGTAAGTTTGCTGAAGTAGAGATGGCCCTAACGAACACTTGCTACCTAGCTGTACTTTTTTTTTACCTCACAATGAACAATAGATCTATTGACCTCAAACAATAAAAAAAACTATGTTTATATGTTTTCCTTTTGTATGATATCATAGCTGACTTAAACAAAATAAAAGTGTATCAGGATAATTATCCTCCAGCATATCCTTGGACTTTAAGCAATCTCCCAATCAATTGCTGATAACCGTGATTTAACTCTCCATATAAAGATTTGCAAAGTAATGTCCTAATAGTGTTGAATAAAAAGGTTATTTTTCAAAATTTGACATAGTTATGGTGATTGCACTAGCATCATGCTAACAACATTTAACATTTCATGACACATCCTGGATAAAATAACCAAAGAAGGTACACAACAATGACTTTGGTTCATCCAGAAGCAACAAAAACAAAATTAATTTACAGTATAAAAGTAGCTATTAAATATACTGCCTGACTTACTTAAACACAAAAAAACACATAAGGTGTTAAAGGTATATCTCACAGTCACCAAGGAGAAATTTCCATAATGTAATAAGTAAAAGTGAGGGAAAAAATGGTAAACTATTTGCATTAAAAAAAATAGAATTCTGCAAAATAGAATAGGAGACATCAGACTTGCTAGGAGAAAATTGACAGGAGGTTTCATAAAATATACATATGAAATAGGGTCCTTGGATTTACTTTTTGAAGTTTGACAAGCATCTTCCCTAGATCAGTATAATCTTTACAGCACGATGCTTCCAGAGCAAATTCTTTCCAAGTCGTGGCCTTCCGAGCATTCTCAATTATGGCCTATTAAACATATAAATAGTATCAAGAACAACAATGATGCTACAGGAATACCAAAATGTGTAAAAGAAAGAGCAGACCTCTGTGTGAAGCTCATCACTAAAATTAAGCATTGAGATAGCAAGTTTCTGCATAATGAATCGCCGAGGAATACTCAAATCCTTCACCAGCTTTCGGCATTTGCGATGAGTTCCATTCACGAGTGGCACAGGATATTCATCAATTGAACGAACAAGTAGCATGTCTACCCAGGAATAAGTTCTTGTTCGCGGGAAGAAAACAACGATATAGCTCTTCCTGTCATGTGTTGGTTTGGCCTTTAGTGTAGATAAAGGACAGTCCACTCTACAGCATCGAATTCCTGTTTGCCATTTGCCTCTCCACTGTTTTCAAGTGAAAAAGGGTAAAATGACAGCACAGAGAGAAGCCATTAGAGATAATGGAAGCAATTAGCATGCAAAAAAAGTAACAAAAATTATGAACATAGTGTTAGGCAAATAGTTAAGCTTAGGTTCTGTTGTTGATATTCTGAATAGCTCAGTGAACAAAAATTCCTTTTGTTTCGGAAGTGAATACAGAGTTTTCCTCATGCATGACATGCGACCATATTTTTGCAATATATAAATTCATAAGCAGACCACAGATAGTCATTTCAATTTCTGGAAATCCCATTGTTAACTTGAATGAAGTTAACTTGAATGATACAATGATTGAACCGAACGAAATTAAGTAAATAGAACTGAATAACTGTACTCTTTTGTCGAAAATTTCAAAGTAGACTTCTATATCACAAAACCTAGTCAAAGTTATAAAATAGACACCAGTTGTATAAGATGTAGAGAGATCATACTAACAAAATTATGCCAGGAAAAGAAATGCCTTGACATGGCAAGGTATTTGGTAGGAACTACCCTTAAAATATGAGAATGGAAGCTCAAATCTCAATCACTGGATCAGATTTAGATGGTGCAAATATAAATAGACATTGGTGCCTTTTAGTGCCTACCACGAGATGCCTAGACTCTAATTTTCATTCAATGGCCAAGATTTTTGCATTCTACTGCTTCAAGGCTAGTTCCCATTTTATAAGTTCCAACCTTGACCATATATAATTTCAAAATCAGAAACTGCATTCTTAAAAGTACCTTAGGTGAATTATGATAGAAAAACATTCTTAGGAGGTGTTCGTATTAGCTTCTACTTGGAGAAGTCAGAAGCCAATATACATACTTAGCTCCAAAGATAAAGCAGAAGGTCACGGACACATCATGCATCCCACTCCTCTTGCTCCCGCCTCACACACGCATCTCTCTCTCACTTTTCCCACCGCTCACCCCCTCCTTCTAAAAGCCACTACTATTCATTTTCAGCCAAAAGCTATCAGCCGCAGCCAATACGAACACCCCCTTAGAAGCTTCATCGTGGCTAGATATGCAAGGAAGCTCTATGCCTCCATCTATCTTTTTGCTTTTTGTAGGAGTAACTACAAACAACCCTCTAGCAACATTCTTATCATGGTGTCCAGAATAGGTTGCTAGTGTATTCAGAAAGTAAAAGTTTGTGAAGTTTCAAAGACATTACGTGGACCCTTCCAGTGTAGCATTTAGTCATTGAGCATTAGTCACAACAAAAGCTATGATTAGAAATTCCTAAAGAAACTAAGAACTTTATCACCTCCACACATGGTGTTCTTATTAAGTGCACAAGTAAACCTCTAAAAACTTACTGTGGCAAAAAACTTTATCTCGAGAAGCTGAAACTTGAAATGTTACTTCCTTATATCACCTCAAAATTCTAACTTAGAAAATAAGGGGAAAATTGGATGTAAAGGTCTCAACAACATTACATGCTAAACACAATTCACAGCCATGGAATTAAAAATAAAGAAAGTGTACCTTTACCCAAAGTGCCACAGCATGATCTTCTGCTTCTCCAACATTTCCTGTATCCAATTCTCCGCCTTCGTAATTGGTATAACCATTACAACTGTTATGGACAAGCTGATCCATATCCATGTTGTTTTTAGGTGAGACAGATGTCTCATTCTCTTCCTGTAGAGAAGATTTTTTACGTACTAAATCAATGCTGCAAGCTATTTCTGATAGATCTTGAAGCGTGCACTGCAAGTCTTTCTGCACTGCATGAGATCCTACAATATCAGTCCCGACTTCCTTACTTACCATATCAGTCCCAGCTTCCTTACTTTCTGCATCAACATTGTCATCCCCTTTGGCTTGTTCTTCTGTCATTTTCTTGTCTGGAGAAGGCAGGGCATCTCCATTGGAGTGGCATGACCTAAGTACTGTCTCTGTACTGGGAGATGGATGCATCCCTTCCTGAGAATGATGCACATCCTCCTTACTAACACACTGTTTATTAAAGTTGACACCCTCGCTTGGGGAGCCATTACTTTCAGCACTTACATTCAGCTGAAATCTTACATCGTTGAAGTAAGCATCCTCACCATTTTTTTCTTTTCGTGGTTCGGAAAGTGTCTCTTGAGGTACATTATCCAAGTTAGCAGGAGACCTTTCAGAAGAACCATCTAATTTCTCATCTATGCCTGTTCGAGAAGAATTGTTAACTTCAACGGGGTTACAGCTTATCGCATCACTTGTTGGATGAACATCAGAGCCTTGCCACCCATAATCATCATGTGATAAGGTATGTTTCCTATCGTAGACAATAGATGATGTTTTCTCCACATCGTTCTGTAGTTGGCATTCAACTTGCATAACAGGTGGATCCATCAGCATTTCTTAGGTAATTTCTGATCTGCAATTCTGCTATGAAATAGAGCAGGACTTCTAAAAGCAGTGCAGCAAAAAATCCTCTGCTGGCTATAAGTCCATAAAAACTCGTGACTTATTCAATACCTAGAAATAAAAGCTGCTGTTTAGGAGTGTGAACAATGCTTCAGAGGAAAATATATGTATGGCCGAACATACAATAAGAAGAAAAAAAACTTGAACAGATCTAAGTCATCTAACAGAGCTGCAGTTTAAACATAAAAATGATGCAAAAAATGAAGATAATGTTTAGGGTAATGAATGTGAAGGGACCACTGTACTAACTATGCATAAAGACTTGTAGTTCCTTTTGATTCACCATGCTAATATATTGTCCATAAAACATTGAGAATTTGCACTGAACAAAAACTTGCTTTACCAATCAGCCATTTAGATGCTAAAAAATAAGAAACAGAATAAGGAGTTGCACTGCAACAGTTGGCAGTACATATAATAAATAACTTCTTGGACATAAAGGAATTCAAGACTACATACAAGACACTAATACCGACACTGATACCAAGTTGCGTCGAGTTCCTTTGAATAACAAACACAAATAAACCATCAGGCCACATTTTGAACTCCGCCAAAGAAATCAAGTTCGCATGAATTATATGAGTGAAATCTTAGTCCCATGATTTCCACAAAACAGCTACAGTAAAATCACATCAGGAATTGTGGGGTTGGTCAAATGTGCAAAACTGGCACAAAAGCACGGACATCGTTGTACGGGTGTCAGCACCATTAACTATCAGCCCCATCAAAAACCCAACGGACTTTTTCAATGTCTAGGAAAAACTTTAACGGTAGAACGAAATCCCGTAGGAATTTATGCACCCATAGGACCCTCCCTATTAGGACTAGTATTTTTTAGGCGTTTGGGCGATGGAGCTAAGATCCGTAGATGTATGTGGGCACGCAACGATTCAAATCCCAAAATAAGCGGAATGGAACCGATCCCTGAGGAGAGGGGAGAAGGAAGATAATTACCCTCCTCGACGAGGCACCGCAGTAGCGGCGGCGGCGGCGGCGAGGGAGGGCGCAGCAGGCCGCCGCGACGTCGGCGGGGTCAGGAGGATGCGGCGAGAGGACGCACGCCGAGGGGTCCGCGGCGGGAAGGAGGCCACGGTAGAGTCGACCAGAGGAGGGAGACGGTGGGGTTGGGCGGTGGCGACGAAGGGTTTGCGACTTGGCGACGTGAGAGAGAGATGGGGAGTTGGGCGGCGTGCGCGAATGCGCGATTCCTACAGGGTACAGAGGGAAAAAAATTTACTCCCCCCGGATTAACCGTTCGGGCCTATTCGGCGCATCATGATTAGGGATGTCTAAAAAAAGATTATGCCTAACGGATCGGTCTACGGCTTAATATTATAGACATGACTTATGATGTAAAGTAAGGGGGTGTTGGGACTGCTTCACTTCACGTTTTTCAGTTCCGCTCTACGTTTTTTAGCCAAACAGGTTCAGCTCCACGCACTCTGTTCGAGGAAAAAAGGTGGAGTTGTGAGAGCACCTAAAGGGGTACTCCACAAACTCCAAATTTTTTGTTGAGCTGCTCCACGGTAGAGTTTGTGGAGCAGTCCCAAACACCCCCTAAAGGTCCATGGGCTGGATTGATACAGCACGAAGGAGTAGACTGTGTCTGAGCCATTGCCTTGGCCTACCATACTGATATAGCACGAACAATGGGGTACCCAGGCACGGCACGACTCGCCTAGCATGGGTTTGTCGGCACGGTTGGTCCATTTGGTACACTATACGTAGTCTATGGACACAGTCTATTAGACACAAAAGCCGACCATTAGACACGGGCATAGTCTATTTGACCTGTTTAGCACGAGAAACGATCTTTTTTGAAATTTATAGCCGTTTTATGGTCGTTTGTGAATTTAAAATACAAAAAATCTCAAAATTATAAATATGCAACATACCCCCTCTTTCATCCACACTCAAATCAGCAATCTCCCCTCCTCACTCTCAAGTAAAATTTTGAAACACTTTATGATAATTTGGCAAAATGTAAAATGATTTTGCCAAAAACCCAACTATTCAAAATCCGGCGTACAATCAAGGAAAGAGGTAACAATACTAATTTTTATATACTTATATTGTTCTTATTTTTTATTATGATATAAAATAGGTAATAGTTTAATTTTTATTTGTATTTTGCAATTTCCCGTATTTCTAAATTTCTTCATGGAAAATTATGATGATTTTCCAGCGAGTGAATATGAAATTGTTTCAGAAGATCTTGTATCCTTTGGAACATCTCCACCTCCACCTCAAATGGCCGAGGCCACCGAGTAGACCATGATTGTACTATCGTCAGGCTCTACTAATGTCTCTGCGTCAGCAAGCACTTGAGCAAAGAGGTCCAGACCCAACATGTTGGACGTGTGGGCAGATTTCGACAAGGTCATGAAGCAATTGTCGTCCAGATATCAGGTAAGAGTTGTTTGCAAAATATGTCGTCATGAATTGTCTGTAAAATATACAGGTGAAACTGAGCACTTGTATAAACATGCCCAAAGATGTAAAGAAAAATAAGACGTCGCCATGAGGCAGACGCAACTGATGTACAACCCTGACAGTATGGTATATAACTAGGATTATAATCATGAGGTAACTCGAAAATCTTTAGCCCGTTTAATTGCTTCGAAAGATCTTTCTTTAAACTTTGGTGTGTCAAATGCATTTGAAAAATACATTAGAATTACTCATAATTCTAGATTTACTAATATTTCTAGACAGACAATCACTAGAGATTTAGTTAAATACTATAATAATAGTCATGAAAAAAATAAAAAAACTCCTTGGAATATATACATTTTCGGTGCCCTTGACCTCGGGCATATGGAGTGATCGTTCTATGAAGGATTATCTTAGTGCAGTCACTCATTAGTCATTATATAAATAATGACTGGGTATTGAAAAAAGAATCATAAGTTTCAACCTAATTGACAAAGCACATGCGGGTGAGAATATAGTAAAATGTATTATCAAAATCGCGAAAAATTTTGGTCTCACAAGTAAATTTTTTATAATTACCTTGGACAATGCTGCAGCAAACTACAAGACATGGATATTCTCACTCCCTTATTTGGTATATACACTAAATTCTTTTTGCTACATCAGCGATACGGCTGCCATATTAACTTATAGTTAAAACTGGTTTTGAGAGGTTAGACTCATATCTTCAAGCTTTTCACGATGCAAATTCTTTTGTAAATAATTTTAAACAACAAATTGCATCATATAAGACTACTACATTGCGACAAGTGTACATCACGAAAGTTCACTGTGGACATACTGGTAAGGTGGAACTCAACTTATCTCATGCTATAAAATCTTTTATACTATAAGTCTATATTTTCTATTTTTATCCATGTGAACTATCACAGTCATACTGGCAACACACTCCTGACTGAGCAGAACTGGTATGTTGCTAAGAAGTTACTAGCATTTCTGGAACTCTTTTACATATTCACTGTTGCTTTATCTGAAGTGTACTGTCCAACATCTCCGGTAATTATGCATCATATTGTTGCGATTGTCATTCACTTATTTTTTTTTTTGAAAATGACGTCGTGTTATGAGAAGCTATGTGCGCTATGAAAACTAAATATTTAAAATATTGAAATAAGATTGTGCACTTATATGTATTTGCATTTATTTTAGATGTAAGAGTTAAAATTGTAGGATTCACTAGTATTGTTTCAATTATAGGTGATTCTATAGGGATGAATTATTCTAACTATTTTACAGCTATTCATTCGCAATTGTCTGAAGTTTACCACAAGTACGATCATAAGTTTTAGGGAGTTCGTTTGCAATGATCTCCACCAACACCTACCATAGGTAAGAAGATAAATATGTAGGGCACCATCTTTTCCTTCTGAAGATCAAGTTCTACATCATTAAGTGATGGAGCAATCCATACCAGGGCTCATAGGAAATTATCAGTCTTTCTAGATAGTGATCTCATGCCTCACCATACAGAGGACTTCAATATTTTTGGATTGGTGGCGTGAGCACAAGCTAATATATCTAGTACTATCCATATTAGCACGGGATGTATTAATCGTTCTTGTCTCAACGGTTTCTTCCGAGTTTGCTTTCAGTTTTTTTGAAAGAACATTAGAGGAGGGAAGAACAAGACTCACGAGTGAGATGGTTGAATTACTTCTCACAGTGAAAACTGGGAACAAGCTAATGCACGAGCGCAACACTACGTGGTGGATACGGAATTAGAACACACATTCAACAATCTCTATCTAATGGCGCGAAGGTAGTCAAGACGCCGACGACATCGGTGATTCTCAAAGCATACATGTATACATTGTACTTTTTATGATTTTTTTTACTGGTAATTCTGAGCTACCGGCTGTACTCTTTTTTATTAAAGTTTTCTCGAGTTGAGTTTTTACTTGGCAAAGTTTTTAACGAGACAACTATTTTAACATCAATAAAGCTCATTATTGCATTTCTACAATTTATTTTATCTTTTTTCTATAATTTTTATATTTAATGTGTTTTCCCTATAATTCATTCTTTTTTGAATTCTACGTATTTTTTGAACTATTAAGTCTTTTTCAATTTTTCAGGCCAAACAAACGTGTCATGCCTTTGTGGCCCGTTGGGCTAAATAGGCCACATACCGGCCCGACACAGCATGAATACCCTCGGGCCGTGTCTGGACTAATGTCTCGGCCCACGGGCCGGCACGGTATAACCTGTTCTGGTTGACAGGCTAAACGGGTCGTGTTTAATGGGCCGTGCTGCGCCACCCGTTTGGGCAGGTCTCTTCCTATTAGAGACGGCACGGAGCCTGGCCTGCGTACCCCAACTTTTCTGCCTCGAGCGACGCACTTTGTTGCGCCCAAATAAACGGCCCAGCATTGGGCGGACCCCCTGCCTGCCGCCCGTGGGACGGACCAGGCGGCGCGGCTCCACGAACGCCCCGTGACGGCCCGCACCTCCCAAGCCCGGTTCCTCGCGATCCACCTTGTTTCCCGCACGCACGCGCGCGCGCCCATGTGATGTGGCCCAGTCTTCTCGCGGCCGGCCGGATCCACGGGCACGCCACATAACTTGTACCACGGCTCCACCGCGCGGCGCACGGCACGGGCGGCCATGCGCCATCTCCGCGCCCGCGAACGTGTATCCAATCCAAGTCCCCGCGGCACGGCACGGCACCGCACCGGACGGTGGTCGGTGGCCGAAACGCCCCGACTCATGCCGGCGCGCTCGGCAAAAAAAAAAAGGCTTGTCAGGTCAAAAACACGACGATGCTTGCGTCGCTTCCATCGTCCAAACCCAATCGCCGTTTTGAGCTATCTCGTCTCTGTCAAGAAACTAGAATATCATGATTCACGGATGAAACTACTGGATCCCTCGCGCCGTGTTCATTTTGTTCTGAAAACGTGGTTCCAGTGCGCGATTTTTTTTAAGCACCCCGTGTGCGGTTCGGTGACATAAAAATGACAGGCCAACTGAGCCTGTCGGTTGTTTTCTTTGGTTCGAGGGGAGAAGGAGGCAGCGGTTGTAGGAGGTGGAGTGGTCGCGGGAGGCGGAGAATGCGGGAGAAGAGAAGAGGAGGAGCACGGTCCACGCGTCGGCCTGACCTTTTCTACGAGGAGCGAAGAACTACCTCTATGCGAATCTGGATGGCTGATCTTTGATCGGACGGCTAAGAAGAGATGTAGGAGAACGGACCGACGACCACTAATTCATATTTTTATAATAGTAAAGATAAAGATATGTAGTATCTCTTTTGCCCCCCTGGCAAAAAAAAGTATTTCTTTTGCCCTGTACAGTGCTAACAAATCAATCAAAGCATCGTACGGTTGTCACGACTCACCACAGCAGGCCGGGTCACGAGCCAGCGGCGCTTGATAAATTATCAACACGGGCTGCCAGTACAGACTACAGAACAGCGTTGCGTACTTGCATATGTGCATACTGTATGCGACTGTGTGGTGAGTGTTAATTACTTAATTAGCCCGTTTAAAGTTTTAATCAATGCATTGACCAACCACCATGAAGGATGAAGCTAGCTGTCACAAAGCTCCATTAGAATAGCAATAAGTGTCCACCTCGACGCGGTGCAGATAAGACTATCAGATGTGCTCGAGTAGTTCAGGGGAATCCATCCAGCCAAGTAGAGCTAGTTCGCCGGCCGGCCGGCCGGTGACGAGCAAGTCTCGCCTACCCTGAAGCCTCCATTCTGTCTTCCTACTCTAATGCATTGTGTTTATGCCTGTTTGTTAAGTGCAACATGACAACCTTCGTTTCTGCCCTTCCATCGCTTTCTTGCCAACCGATCGTCCACTCTGGCCTGCACTTTCTCTCCTACTAACAACCAAGAAACAACAAAGATAAGAAGCCCTTTCACCTCTTTCAAGAGAAAAACAAAAGAAAAGGAAAGGTTATCAAAACAGCTCTCCAAACGATCATACACAGGATTAAACTACATTGTTTCATGTAACAGCACGGTGTTGTAGACTATCTAACTATGCACTTTGATTGATGAGGAAACACTAATGCTCTGAACTCTTAAACGGAAGATTAGTTCACGAAAAGGTACTTGAAACAAATTAATGGGCGTGACACTGAGTTGTAAACAATGGAAGGATGCTGTTCTCTTTTCTGGTCGCCACCATTGATATCAAGAGGTGTGCACTTGGCTCCTCATCCACCTCTAGCTAGAATAGGACCAGCATATTCTTTCCTTGTCATCTCCTTCTCTCTGGTTCCCGTCTTCCTTTTTGATTACAATGAAAGCAGCCAGTTAGCTTACAATGTGATGAATATTTGATCAGTAGATGGGACGTCAAATCTAACGAGAAATTGTATGCAAAACAGCGCAAGCACAAGGACTTGTTCAGTTCACCATGTATGTAACCTGTATTTTCCAATACAAACACACACACGCTCTTAGCTAATTTTAGGAGCAACCCTAGTTCCATGGTGAACATTTAACAGGACCACAGTATTTAGGAGCTGATTGATAGATGATATTGATCGTTGGTCCCTCCTGATATGCTTGTTGAGACACCGGGAAAACAGGGTGTGTTATGCTTCACAGCCAGGACATGAATAATCCTTATTTTTTTTTGTAGGATTAAACAGGTCCTTTCGTAAGAATTTCCTCCTATTCCTGTAAGAATTTAAGGCCTATTTGGAGCCTGACTTTCTGACATAAAACTCGTTTGAAAATTTTAATGTTTTTGTAAAACTAATGTCGCCCTATTTGGAATACAAAAATTTCCTCGTATTTCTATAAAAACTTAACGTGCTATTTGAAACACAAAAAATTTTATACGAATTCTACAAAAGATGTTTCCTGCGAAATTAGCCGATGCCAAGGACTTAATAATCGCTTCAACAACTCTTTCGATTGCAAGGTAGCCATTTCATCTCATCTTTTTGCATAATTAGCCAATGCAATGCAAACAGAAATACATGACAGACAATTTTGAGACACACGACACAACCTGAAATCCCGAAGTTGTAAATGACAGACAATTTTGACACACGCAACACAACCTGAAATCCCCAAGTTGCCCTCGCCCGTATCAAAGGACGGGTACCCATCCCCTCAATTTCAACTGATCTATCATAGGAGCTAATTAGCCATTGACGGATTAAAAGAAATGCCGCTGCTAGCGCTGGTATACAGCCCAGTCACGAGCCACGGCACGCAAATAAATACCGCGTCAATTTAGCCTCGTCCTTCCCTTCCCTTCCCTTCCCCTTCTCTCTCTCCTTCCTGCAAATCGAGAGGAGAGGAAGAGAGAGGTTGGAAAAGCTCGGAAGCTTTACTTCACCTCCCACAAATGGCTGCCTTTTGAGATACGGTACGAGTTCTTACCCTCATTCTCCCAAAAACCGTTCCACTTATCCCCTGTCAGGACCGTTTCTTGGTGCGCTTCTTGAGGCGTCCTGCCGTTTGTCCCTGCCTGGCTTTAGGTACGGGTCATGCCCCCTTTTCTCTCCCTTCGATTTGCCGGCTTCCTGAAATGTCCGTGAATTATGTTGTTTCCACCCACAGTTCGGCAGTTTAATTACATGTTTTCTTCTTTGCGCCGATTGTAATTGTGTCTGGAGGTTCGGTTGAAAATTGCAAGATTCGTTTCTTTTCCTAAGGATTGCTTGTTTTCTTGTTCGATTGTGCTGTTTTAGTGGGGATTATCTGGGTGAATTGGGCTGGGGTGAGATCTGGTCAGAATTTAATGTGTGCCCATTTGAGTAATCGAGCAATGGGTGGCGGTTGATAGATCTGGCGGTGTTTACCTCTGTTGTTGCCATTCTAGGTTGCAGTCTTGGATTGTTGCGGTCTGTCCCGTTCCTGATGCATTTGCTGCCGAAAAGTTGCAATTTTGTTGCTATTCATTTGGTCAATTCGTTCCATTAAGTGAAGAAATCTGATCTGATGTTTCTTTACTTGTACACTGGTTGTTTCTTGAGCCGCAGTTAAATCAGTTTGTTAGTCCGGCTTTAATAGCTTTCCAATTAGCCGATGTTGGAGTTTTCATTAATTTATCCTTGCGTGTATGATTTTGTAGAGTTTTCATTAATTGATGCTTGCAGGTTTGATTTTGTAGCATTTACATCTTAGATTAATTGATTTTGTTCAGTTTCTTGCTAGATACTGTGGAGAGGTTGTTTATCTGTTTCTGTTCTTAGGAGCAAAAGGTGGGGGAAAAACTTTGGCCTAATTGTCCCCCAAGATGCCTGGAATTATAGCGGATGGAGTTGTTACAGAGGAGGCGCCGAATGAGGTGAATTGCTCTCAAAACAAGGATAATTTGTCCACGCCAAGGTCGCCTGTCGCCTCAACCATGATGGCAAGCATGCAAAGTGAGGCACTTGAGATGCATGTTGGGGGTTCTGGTGCAGGGGAGCCCTCGATTGAGCAGCTCTACAACAATGTGTGTGAGATGGAGAGCTCAAGTGAGGGTGGGTCCCCATCACGCGAGAGCTCCGGGTCGGACGGGGAGGAATCGAGGATTGACTCGGAGCTTCGCCACCTTGTTGCTGGGGAGATGGAAGCAATGAAGGTGATTGAAGAGGAGGAGGAGGGTGGGAGTGTTGCCAATGCGGTGACTACTGTTGGGAATGGGACCCCTGTCAAGACAGAGTCTTCTAATTCATCCAAGAAGTCAAAAAAGGCTGCAAAATCACAGCTTGGATCTGATGCCTCCGTTGGCCCTAACGGCAAGGCATTCCCTGAGGAAGGCGAGAGTGAGGTCAGCAAACCCGGAAGCCGAGGTGGCCGTCGCCGGCGGAAAGCTAGTGCCAATCCACAGAGTGGAACAGAAGATGCTGGGCTCGATAACCCCGACCTTGGTCCATTTCTTCTTAAGCATGCAAGAGACTTGATTGCCTCCGATAATCCACGGCGGGCACTGAAATACGCTCTCCGTGCCACCAAATCATTCGAGAGATGCGCAGGTGGAAAACCAAGCTTGAACTTGGTGATGAGTTTGCATGTTGTGGCAGCAATCTACTGCAACTTGGGAAAGTATGGAGAGGCTGTACCTGTGCTACAGCGATCCCTCGAGATCCCTGTTCTTGAGGAAGGCCAGGAGCATGCTCTTGCAAAGTTTTCTGGTTGCATGCAATTGGGGGACACATATGGGATGCTAGGTCAGACTGCACTCTCACTGCAATGGTATGCTGCGGGGCTCGAAATCCAGAAGCAAACATTGGGGGAGCAGGATCCAAGGGTTGGTGAGACTTGCCGGTACTTGGCTGAGGCTCATGTGCAGGCATTACAACTAGATGCAGCACAAGGATTGTGCCAGATGGCTCTTGACATCCACAGGGAGAACGGTGAGCCGGCGTCACTAGAAGAAACGGCTGATAGGAGGCTGATGGGTCTTATTTGTGACACAAAGGGTGACCATGAAGCTGCCTTAGAGCATTTAGTGATGGCTAGCATGGCCATGGTGGCCAATGGCCAGGAGACTGAGGTGGCCTCAGTGGATTGCAGCATTGGTGACATTTATCTCTCCCTGGGTCGGTATGATGAGGCTGTGTTTGCTTACCAGAAAGCTCTTACAGTATTCAAGACTAGCAAAGGGGAGAATCATGCAACCGTGGCTTCTGTTTTTCTGCGGCTTGCAGATCTGTACAACAAGACAGGGAAGCTGAGGGAGTCGAAGTCATACTGTGAAAATGCCCTTAGGATTTATCAGAAACCTATTCCGGGTACTTCTCTTGAAGAAATTGCCACTGGATTAACTGATGTTTCAGCCATATACGAGACCATGAATGAACATGAGCAAGCACTGAAGTTACTCCAGAAGGCCTTAAAGATGTACAACAATTCTGCCGGTCAACAGAGCACAATTGCTGGAATTGAAGCTCAGATTGGCGTATTGCACTATATTTTGGGGAATTATGGAGAAGCGTACGACTCCTTCAAGAGTGCGATTGCAAAGCTCCGCACATGTGGCGAGAAAAAGTCTGCCTTCTTCGGTGTTGCGCTGAACCAGATGGGGCTGGCATGTGTTCAAAGATACTCCATCAACGAAGCCGCAGAACTGTTCGAGGAAGCTAGAACCGTTCTGGAGCAAGAATATGGGCCATATCATCCAGATACTTTAGGAGTATACAGCAATCTTGCTGGAACTTATGATGCCATGGGAAGGTAAGCTCCCTACTGATTCCTGCACAAAGTTAGTTCTTACTGGCTACTGGCAAGTACGCATCTTTACCATGTCTCGCAGCATATATTGTGCTTTGGTAAACTAACTGTTACTTTTCATCTCGCCAATAACCCGTAGGTTTGTTAGACTTCTAAAGTTCTAATTATTGCCAGCCGTCAAGGCCCTAGATAACCTCTTCTTTTTCTGATATTTATAAAAGTGATGTGTTTCCTTGTACACCTCACCTTTCTTATTCCCCGTGTTTTATTGCTAAGTCAATATGACAATCATTATGGTTGGTCTCAACTAGGTCACACAATATATCAATTTTCATTTGTTAGTGCTCTTGATGCCCTGGAGATAGTAGGGGATATGTAGGGTAAAGGTACTCTTATAAATGGCAATCCTTGAGTCTTTCTTGTTTGTGTTTATCATCTTCCAGCTTGGCACATGATTAGTCTCTTTATGCAGCCTTTTGCAACTCAAATTGAATTGAGCTGATATTGATTGCTACAAAGTTGGATCAATTTAATTGGAGTAGGACCATCTTAAAACCATCTTTAGTAGCTTGTAGCTGGCTGTTCTGTAAAAGGAGGATTGCAAATACTTTATCCTCTTGCTTTATCTTTATCTTTTCCATTTGCTTTTTTCTATTGTTCGTGTGGAAACTTCATGCTACTTTGTAAGACATGTGGACTGTCGGCTTTTTTGTATTCTTTCTAATTATGATGCAAGTTCTGAATTAACAATACAGCTGGCTTCTTGATAAGAAATGTTAGCACTCTTGTTTAGCTGGCTAGAATTCTATATCAGATTTATACAGCGACAATGCTATCTTTCTGAGATGCTTTCCAATACTAAAATCTGAAGGAAAATTATTACCCATCAGCACGCTTGCCAATGCGAAAAGGTTGAGTTTTGTTTCTCTCGGAATGTATCAGTTGATGTATCTGCATTCTTTGTTAACCAGACTGGATGAGGCCATTGAGATCTTGGAATATGTTGTCGGTATGCGTGAAGAGAAGCTGGGTACAGCAAACCCAGATGTCGATGACGAGAAGCGTAGGCTTGCAGAGCTACTGAAGGAGGCTGGCCGGGTGAGAAGCAGGAAGGCGAAATCCCTGGAAAATCTGCTCGAGACCAACCCATATACCGTCACGAAGAGAAGTACAGTTGCAGCATGAATTACTGCTTTGAAAGGAAAAACTTGATGCAAGTATGATGCTAAGAAGGTGTATCAATTGCCAATTGGTTTATTCAGGTGTGGTGAGAGGGGTAAATGAGAATAGGAGTGCTTCAGATGTGGTGAGAGGGGTTAATGAGAATAGGAGTGCTTTAAGAATCTAGAGATATGAAATGTTCTGATTGATTGTTGTAAAGTTACAAAGGCTTATCATTGGTTACCACTTGTTCAGTGTTCAGAGTTCTTCACTGTGCTTGTGGAAGTGAGTACTGCTTTTGCAGCTGATGTGTGAGGCTTTTTTGGCTGGTTGCCCTGTCAGTCTGTCACGGTATATATTATGCACAATTATAATTCTTTTGATAGATGATATAAAATTATACTACAGCTCATCTGATCCTGTAAGCTTATTAATTGCAAAAGCGAATCGTCAGCGAGACGGTACCTGCTGTTTGATCATTAAACGATCTAACGTGGTGAGTCGTAGAACGAGCTATCTAGAGTGGTATATTCTTGTTGCAACTTTGAAGAACAAGTAATTCTTAAATACAATTGAGAATTAGTTGTTGCAAAATCAATTAAAGAAAACTCCCCTTAAACATGTGCATGCAGATTTAAGAGGTGAATTGCAAGCATATGTATAGATTTTTAGAAAAAATTGGTAGAGTTTCTTCTAGGTGATGAACTTGAGGAAGCATGAATATAAAATCATAAGGATTGACAAACTTAGGCAATTATAAATTTATGCATACATAACCAACATAAGTAAAATGATTACTAGTTCATTATACCAAAAGTCACATATAACAAGTTCATACATAGACATTCAACAATAAAGTCTAAATATATAACATAGCATAGATAATAGATAATAGACTAAAGTAGGCTTTTTCTTCTTTTCTTCTTACCAATTGGCGCTTTACTTCTTCATTTCCCCCCGTTGGCATTAAGGTACCAAAAAGGGCTACTCCTGTGGAGAAGGGTCATGACAGTGACGACGACAGTAGCGGATAGGAGAAGGTCTCACCAGGATGCGTTCTATAGAAGTGACTCGCTCATCGAGAGAGGTCACTCGATCATCAATGGAGTCCACCCTGGTGGAAAGAGATGCAAGCGCTGCTGTCGCTTCATCTTGAGTGTCACGAATCTGGAGGACGACATCATAGATTTGGGAGAGCGAGGCTACATCTGTCAGAGGAGCCAAAACTTCTTCCTGAGCCCGTGGAGGTGCAATTGGGATAGGAGGACCCTCTCGAGGCTTGTAAGCCTTATGGGTGGATCCCAGACCCCCACGATATCCAGTCTTTTTAATGATCAAAGTCATGATGTAATTTGCAAAATATATCCTCTTGACTCTGTCATTCTTGGAGGCATCGATCTCTCAGATACTTGAGAGGAAGAGCCCGCTTGGGATGCAAGAGAGCCATAGTTCTTATGAATGGTGGTCTTGGTCCGAGGCATCTTCAGAAGAGATGAAAGAATGATTAGAACAAAGAAAGATTGGTTTAAAGCTAAATGAGATGAAGTGATTTGATTTTTTTAGCAAAATCGGTAGTACCGCAGTATACAAGGAGGTAATACCGGAGCGTGGTAGTACCGTCATGTACCTAATGGTATGACCGCATTGCGGTAGTATCGTCATGTATTTGCCGGTATGACCGCTTCACGGTGTACTGCAACTCGAGCGGTAGTACTGCTTTTGCTGAACAGATTCTAGGGCAAGACATATTTGATCTAACTAGCAAATTTTTATGGATTGAATCTATGAAAGAGATGTATAAACATCATATAATACTAGTTCTACAAATTTGCCCAAAAGAATCTTAATCATCTACATTTGCTAAAACCTAATTTTTTGGGGGGGGGGGGTATTAGGGCTTAGAACAAGGCAAAGTATGGATAAAAATGAGATTTTTACCTTGATTCGAAGGAGGAAAGCGCTTAGGTGAAGTCAAATCAATAGATCGTGGGATACTTATGCAAGTTTGTGGATCTGAGATCCTGGATTTGGAGTGGAGGAAAGGAGAGGTAGAACCAACCGGGTGTATGGTTTGTGGTATAACCGTTGGGGGAGATAGAGAGAAAGCAGAGGAAAAGGTGGAGAAGGGTAGTTATTGCGTCCACCAACTGACGCGGACGAAGTGGGAGTCCCACTGATTGTAGCGGTGGTTCTACCACAAGGTTAAGCACGACAACAATCTACGCTTCACCGAGCGGATCATGGACTTATTTCGTCCACTCAGTGAAGCTCGATCAGGTGACGAGGTCCGCACCCGAAGGCTCCTGGCGGTTGTGCTTTGGCTCAACATGCATGACTGCGCAGAGGACTTTTGTATGCCCTGTGTGGCTCCGCTAGCACGACGATGGGACCTGTGGATCAGCTCCTCCTGGAACAACGGGGTCTAGCCTTCACTCAAATGCTGGCGAAGCCGATGGGTCCGGGTAAGCTTCCTCCGCTGTATTTTTTGATTGTGGTGGTATTTTGACACCTGCTAAGCCCGGGGTTTTGCAGTTGTTCCATTGGCGGAGGTGGAGCGTGCAACAGCTATGTTCCTAGAACCCCGCATTCTGAAGGAGCATAACCTTCGCGCGTCGGCCACGTCCGGTGGTCTGCACATCAATCGCATGTGCGAAGCCTTGGGCTTCGCCGTGCCTAAGCGTCCTGTGCTTGCTGCGAGCGGAAGCCATTTCTGTGGCAGTGGCGAACAGGGCGACGAAGATGGCGGATGTTGTAAAGACGCAGGAGCTCGTGAGGCTTCGGCATCGGCTAGTGTGGTCGTGCCCCTTTCTTTGGCCCCTTCAGCCCCTGTGGAGGCTGACTCCAAGTCGAGGAGCGTAACGGCCTTGGCGAGTCTGGTACGGAGGAGGATGCGGACGACGCGGGTGATGATGCTGGCGACAATGAAGACCATGAAGACAACAACGGGGACGACGATTGCGCTGGTGAGGATGGTACCCCCGGCAATGATGCCAATAATCCTTATGTCACCATCGTGCTAGATTCGAATGTGGAGGGAGGCGAAGCAGCCCACGACGCGGACCCTACCACATGCCTGGATGAGGGTTGGGGCCCCAATGGGTCAGAGGCAGCTGAGCGTGAGGCAATGGCGAACCCTTTGCTGTCAAAACTGATGGCCTCGCTTCCCCCGGTGTAGCTGTTGTCCTCGGCGTCGCCCGATCATCCACCCCAACCCCCACGACCGAGTTTTGGATTGCCACGGGTGTGTTGGACGATGATTCTAGCTCCAAAGGCGGCACATGCCTCTGACCGGGTCGACCTATGTGGCCTCTACCGCAATTACGCCCCCTAGGGAAGACCTCGTGTGAGGTGAGGAGAGTGCACCGATGTCCAACTCCGCTCCGCGTGTTCTAGGTTTGAGTTCCTCCTTTTGTTCTTGGGACTTCCCGCGGTTATCTCGCTATGCTCCCTTACGTTATCGCCCCTCTCCACTGTTGGAGCCAGGCAAGAGCTTGCTCGCGGGCTCAAAGCTGCTCTTAACACAGGGGACATGTCGCGAACTGGAACCACAAAGGCCCCCGGTGCGGAGGAAGCTTCCTAGCTTCATACGACAGAGGCGGTAGGTACGGAGTAGCGATGGCTTTCTCTGGGAACTTTGACCCCGATCAGCGGAGCTTCGCGCTCTACGTGGTGTCGTAGAGTGCGTGGACTTGGCTCTCGACCGAAGGGCCCTCCACTCATGCAGGACGAAACTCCTTTTCAGGGTGTTGGAGGCTAGCGAAGCGTGGGTATGCCTGTTTCACGTCTTGTCACCCCTCGTTCCATCACTTTGCTTTATTCTTGAGTGGGTACCAATGTTTTGCTATGTAGATGATGACTGTGGCGTATGCGCTCCAAGCAGCGACACTTTGGGAGTCAACATTCCTGCAAGAGCAGCTGCAAGCTGCGCAGTCCGAAGCCTCATCCCATCAAAAGGCCGTGGAGGATGCTCAGACGGCACTCGCTGCCGTCCCATCAAGTCGAGGAGGAAGTTGCGGTACTTGCTGGCGGCCTAAGAGGCCATGTAATCCCTGGAGGAGACCTTGATGGACCTTTCTATAGAAGTCCCCGCGTACTCCCACGGGCAAGAAGATCTTTGGGGCAGCATCTGATGTATACACGACATGTTGGTGCTTCCCTAAGGGTGGCTCACGTTTACAAGAGCCAATGCTCGCAAGTGATGGCGTAGATTCTCCTTGGGCTGCTGCATGTCTGCAGGTGTCCACATGTCGGTGAGTTGGCAGACCCAACCCTAGACCTCCCTCTGAGGAGCACAATGATGCTACAAGCTATTCACGCGACAAGGCATTCTGTCCGCGCCTTTTGCGAGCGTATCTAGGGATTCCTGGGTGAGGCCACCGTGAAAGTGTCACTAAGGCGCGATTATCTAAGGTGCGATTATGGAGATGGGCACCTAGCTCAGAGAGTTGACCCTACGACGCCCGTCTAGTGTAGTCACCACGGAGGTTTGCCGATATGTTTGAGGCCATAGGCTGTTGTGCGAAGCATTTTCTAGACGTGCGTGTGCACTTTATTATTGAACGTGCGATGCTTGTATTAGGATGCCCCCTTTTGGGAAAATATTTATATTTTGGTGACTTCATAATTTTCTTTCATCACTGTTTTTGGTTACTATGTTTTGTCTGGACAGGTGCTCAACGAAGATCGACTGTCCATCATGGTGCGTCTTCTTCACCACGGTCTTCGCCATTGGAGTTGGGTAGAGGAGTCCGTGCCCTTTTGGAGAGACTTTCGGCCTCTACCTGATGTAGTGACATTTGGCTTCGTGCGTAGAATATATACATCAATGTATTGTGTTACTCCTGTACCGTCAACAAGGTCGGTGGTGATATGAAGTCAGTCGCAGAAGCTCCGTCTCCCACCCTTCGGAAGTGCATCAATGAAGTCAGCGTTAGGACGAGCTAGGTTCACGCACTTTGTCCCCACCCTTCGGACGAGCATCGATGGTAGGACGAGCTAGGCTCGTGTATGCTTTGTCCCCCACCCTTTGGACGAGCATCGACAAAGTTGCCGGTAGGAGGAGCTAGGCTCACGCGCGCTCTGCCCCTACCTTTCGGACGAGCATCAATAAAGTCGGCGGTAGGACGAGCTAGGTATGCGCACCCTCTGTCCCCCCAGATGAGCATCAACAAAGTCAACGGCAGGACAAGCTAGGTTCACACGCGCTCCATCCCCCCTTCGGATGAGCATCGACAAAGTTGGTGGTAGGACAAGTTAGGTTCACGGGCGCTCTATCCCCCACCATTTGAATGAGCGTTGACGAAGTTGGTGATAGTATGAGCTAGGTTCGGGCACGCTCCATCCCTCGTGTGGTTCGAAGCCTGTGGGCTTCGCGCTCTTGTTTATACTCCATAGTTGGCTGGGACGTATGAGGGTTCTGACTCTTATTTACACTCCGTAGAGTGGTGCAGGGTCATTGGACTCCGCGTTCATATTTATACTCTGTAGAGTTGTGGCCAAGACGCCCGAGGGTCCCAATTGTTATTTAGATTCCATAGAGTGGTGCGGGGCCATTGGATTCCGTGCTCGTATTTATACTCCGTAGAGTTCGCCAGGATGCACGAGGGTCCCGGCTCTTATTTATGCTCCGTAAAGTTGGTCGGGACGCACAAGCATTCTGGCTCTTATTTATACTCCGTAGAGTGGCGTGAAGTTGTTGGACTCCTAACTCGCATTTATACTCTGTAGAGTTGTGCAGAGCTGTTGGGCTCTAGATATCGAGCTTGTTTTGAAATTGACATAGTTCAAGATAAAATTATTTTATTTATCATTTAAGTGGTTATTTTAAATTTGAGCTAACGAGTCACTATCAAGCTGAGCCTCTTAACCTTTTCTCACTTGAAATAGACTCATTTAAATTTCGAACCCATTAACTACTGTAATCGAAGCAATTTTGATTCGAGCCTTAACAAGCTTTTTTACCAGCCCTAAGCTCATGTTTATTCTCCAAAGAGTTGGTTGGGACACACGAGGGTCCCAGCTCTTATTTATACTTCGTAGAGTGGCACAGAGCCCGTCGACTCCGCGCTCATATTTATACTCCGTAGAGTTGGCGCAAAGTCAACGGCTCCGCGCTTGTGTTTATAGTCTGCAGATTTGGTCGGGACGCACGAGGGTTCCAGCTCTTATTTATACTCCATAGAGTGGCGCGGAGCCCATTGACTTTGCGCTCATATTTATACTCTGTATAATTGGCATGGAGCCCGTCGACTCCGCGCTCTCATTTATACTCCGTAGAGTTGGCCGGGACACATGAGGGTCCTGACTCTTATTTATACTCTGTAGAGGGGCATGGATTGAACTCCATGCTTGTATTTACATTCCATAGAGTTGGTCTGGACGCACGAGGGTCCCGGCTCTTATTTATACTTCGTAGAGTGGCACAGAGCCCTTGGACTCCACGCTCATATTTATACTTCGTAGAGTGGCACAGAGCCTGAGAGCTCCATGATTGGTTTGAGACACCGTAAGCGCCGGGTGAAAGAGGGGCTTTATTATTAGACCCAGTTTGAGTGGGTACGCTTTTACAAACGTCTGTACAAGTGGCGTGCAAGCGCACACCTGGTCGCCCGATGACGGTCATGGGTAGTAGCGTTGATGGCGGTCGTCGTTCCATGTGTGTTTCAGGTCTGCTCCGTCTAAGGTGGAAAGATGGTAGGAGCCTACCCTGACAGAAGCTATAATTATGTAGGGCCCCTCCCACTTGGATTCCAACTTGCTTGCATGTCAGTGTGGAGAGCCTTTTTTAGGATGAGGTATCCTACTGCGAAGTGGCATGGCTTGAGCTTCTTTTTGTAGGAGGTTGTGGTCAGACGGAGATACTTGGCGATGTTATATGTGGCCTAAACCTTGTCACCATCAACAACGTTGAGCGAAATAGTGCACTCTTCTAGAGGAGCAGACGTTAGTACCCAATGGGACTTCGCCCAGAGCTCCTCGAGCGTCATGGCTTCGTCCCGAAGAGTAGCTTGAACGAAGTGAACCCTATGGGTTGCGAGGTGGAGGTGCACATGGAATAGAGGACCTTTGGTAACTCCTCTGGCCGTTTTCCATTGGTTCCATTCACTCGTTCAACCGCCCCATTGGACCGCGAATGGCCAACGGAGACATAACACACCTTAATGCCCATGCATTCACAGAATGCCTGGAAGGCTGCTGCGTCAAAATGCAGCCTGTTGTCCACTGCGATTTCTCTGGGGACTCCGAAGCGACATATTATATTCTGCTGCAAGAATTTCTGTGTGGCTGCAAAAGTAATCTTGACAAGGGGTACTACTTTGGGCCACTTGGAGAAGTAGTCATATGCGTCGACGATGAATCGGTGACCTTCGGGGGCATGGGGCAATGATCCAATGATGTCAACCCCCCATCGGGCCAACGACCATACAAGCGGGATTGGTTAGAGGGGGTTGGGGTGTGGAAAAACCTTCCTGTCCATTGGCATCCTTGGCATCGTTTAACCAATTCCTTAAGGAGGCCGCCATTAGCATGTAGAAGCCTTGTTGAAAGACCTTACCCATGAGGGCCCTAGGTGCCACATGCGAGCCACATAGGCTGCCATGGATCTCTACGAGGAGCTCCTGACCTTCTCGATGGGAGAGGCAGTGCAGCAGTGGGGCGCAGATGCCTTGCTTATAGAGTACACCCTCCAACAGCTTGAAGGTTCTTGCCCGATGCATCAACCTCTGCAATTCGCACAGGTCGTCCAGCTCGTCGATGCCTTGGAGGAAGGAGACGATGGGATGCCTCTAGTCATCATCATGATTGATGTGTAGGGCAGGGGACGTGTCTGGCTCCTGCGGCACCGCGACAGAGGTTCAGACTTTGAAAAAGACGCCGATGGTGGCTCATAGACCCGACTGGTGCTTTTGCCAAGGCATCCGCCTCTGCATTGGCCGACCGTGGCATCGGCTTAACGATTATCCCCAGGAAATGCCACTCTCTTGCCCTTATCACTACGAGGTATTTGGTGAGGTTTGGGTCCTTGACCTAGTAGGACTTGTCCACATGTCCCATGAGAAGGCGGGAATCGGTGTGTACAAGGACCCTCTATGCCCCGAGCGCCTTTGCTTTGTGAAGGCCGAAAAATAGTGCTATGTACTCTACCGTGTTATTGGTCACAAGAAAATTGAAGCGAGCTGCGTACGCCAGGGTCCACCCCTCAGGCGTTTGATGATGGCCCCTACCCCCACGCCCGCTACGCAGTATGCTCCGTCCGTGTGCAGGGCCCACAGTGGCTCTAAAGGTGGTCGACAAGTCTGTTGGCTCGCAAGAGTCCATTCAACGATGAAGTCAGCCAACAGTTGGGACTTTATAGCAATACGCGCGATGTATGTGATGGAGAAGGGGGCAGCTCCGCCGTCCACTTGCCGATGCATCTTGTGGCTTCTTTGTTTTGTAGCGTCTCCTTGGTGGAAAGGACGAGGGTACTATGATGCTACACGTTAGAAAATAATGCCAAAGCTTGCGTGAAGCCATTAGCAATGCATAGGCTAGCTTCTCTAGCTCAGTGTACCGTGTCTTCGCCCCTTGCAAGCCTTCGGAGATATAGTAGACCGGATGTTGCACGGAGTCTTCCTCTAGCACGAGCACCGTGCTGACTGCGTGGGGAGTTGTTGGCAAGTACAACAACAGCGAAGCCTCTGATGGTGGACACGCGAGCCTAGAGAGCTTGGTGAGGTACTCCTTCAAGTCTTTGAAGGTCTATGCGCACTCATCCGTCCATTGGAAACCCCCTGAGTCACGAAGTGTTTTGAAGAAGGGTAGCGCTCGCTCCGCTGCCCTTGACAGGAAATGGCTAAGGGCGGCTAGGCGACCTTCTAGCCTCTGGACCTCCCTGACAATCTTCGGAGCATCCATGGATAGTATCATGTCAATCTTGTTGGGATTGGCTTCGATTCCCCACCCAAACACGAGGATGCCGAGCAACTTGCCCGCCCGGACTCCGAATACGCGCTTCTCTGGGTTAAGCTTTATCCCGGCACGTTGGAGGTTGTCGAAGGTTTGTTGAAGGTCCGCGTCATGGGACGCTACTCGCCTGCTTTTGACGACCACGTCGTCGACATAAGCTTTGACATTTCGACCTAGTTACGACACCAAGACAAGTGCGACCAGCCTGGTGAAGGTGGCTCCAGCTTTCTTGAGCCCAAAGGGCATCATGACAAAGCAATACGTTCCTTCGAGGACTATGAAACTCATCTTTGCTTCGTCCTCCTTTGCCATATGTATCTGGTGGTACTCAGGGTATGCATCGAGTACACTCATCATCTCACAGCCCGCCATTGCATCTACCAATTGGTCGATGCGGGATAATGGATAGTTGTCCTTGGGGCACTCCTTATTAAGGTTGGTGAAGTCCATGCACATACGCCACGCGCTGTTTGTTTTCTTCACGAGCACTGGGTTGGCAAGCCACTATGGATGGACCACCTCTCTAATGATGTCGGAGACGAGCAGCTTGGCCACCTCAGCCTTGGCAGCCTCTTGCCCATCAAGGAACATTCACCTCAGGCATTGTTTGACTGGTTTGGTGTCGGGGCGCACTGTTAGCTTGTGCTCGATGGTAGAGTGGTCCACTCCATTGATGTCATCGGGCTTCCATGCGAAGACGTCTGCATTCTTGCGAAGCACCTCAAGTAAGCTTCGCTTGGCCTCCAGGGTGAGGTCGCCCCCATCGACACCTGATTCGATGGGTTCTCTAGGCTGAGTGGCACCGTTTTTGTTTCGCCATCTAGCCTCGGCTTCGACGTCCACCCTAAGGCTGAAGGAGGGGAGCTTTTGGGAAGGGGCTTGTTTCATAGGGAGGGGTTGACGCGGAGGCTGGTGCAGTGGTTTCACCTACGTTGTGTACCCTCCGGTGTGGGCCTCGTGTGCTGAGCTCGATTTGGCGCATGAGGTCTTGGTTGTCAAACATGGCGATGATTCTTACAGGTACCGAGAGCTTCATGCACAAGTAGTTGTGATGCGGGATCGCGCCAAAGGTGTTCAAGGTGGCTCTCCCCAAGATGGCGTTATAGGGATACTGGAGGTCCACCACGTCAAAGGTGATGACTTCGCGCCTACATTGCGTTCCTCGCCCAAAGGCTACCTCAAGCGCTATCTGCCCCAAGGCGTGGACTCGTTGCTCACTGAAGCCTTGCAGGGGGATGCTTGGTGGCTCCAACCTACTTTAGGGGATGCCCATCTAGTCGAAGGCATCGATGAACAGAAGGTCCATGGAGCTGCCTTCGTCCACCAAGATTCGCCTCACATCATACCCCGCGATGCTAGCCTCGATTACAAGGGGGTCTTGGTGGGGGAAGCCTACCTCGATGTGTCATCTGCCTTGACGGTGATGTCGGCGTAGGCCCATTCTGGGACCACATGTGCGGGGTAGGCGGTGACGTGGTGGATTCTACCCGTGTAGGCTCTCCGTTGCCTCTCAGATGGGAACTCTAGGGACGATCCACCCGAGGTGGCGTTAATCACCCTACAAGGGCCACCCTCAGGGCCTTGGATTCGCAGGATAGCCGGTGGGGTTTGGACAAGTGGTACCTCTAGGAGCTACTTTACGTGCACCACCACTAGCACATTTGTTTCATGGGCGCATTCTCTAGCTACGCTTTCCTGGAGTGCTGAGATGGTGGGGTAGTCGTGAGATGGTTTCCCCAGCCGTGTACCTCGCTCCATGGTCCTTACTGTCGAGAGTCCTCCCAGCCACACCCCCTTCGGCCGTGGCCATGACCTCCGGGGGTAGTGCTCTCCTTAACTTCCTTGATGCTGAGGACGTATCTGGGTCGGGGCCTCTTCGCTGCTTGCAGTTGGAGCCTTCTTTCACTGCATCAGGATGGGCTTGGCTTCCGGGGTAGGTGTCGTAACCTCCGTCTCGCAGCACGTCATGTCCTCTTCTACTCTGGCATACTTCTCCATCTTGTCGAAGAGCTTGGTCACTGTCTTTATAGGCTTCTACATGTTATACTCCGTGAGTAGGCCCTTCTGGAGGCCGCGGATAGCTGCATTGATGATGGTTGTGTTGTTGACGTCTCTTACTTGGCAGTGAATATTCATGAAGCATTTGAAGTAGGCCCGTAGGTTCTCCCCTAGGGCTTGTCTCACCGCGAAGAGCTGGTCGGTGTCAACCCGCTTTAGTAGTTACCTTGGAAATTGCTGTGCATGAGGTCTCGAATTTGCTCCTATACATACACCGAACTAGGGGAGGTGGTGAAGAACCAGGAGAGTGCAACCCTCGAAGAGCGAGCAGCAACCCCTTCGCCTCTGTCAAGTCTCCCTCCGCTGCCTTGATGGCCGTCTCATAGACGCACAGGAACTCGCAGGGGTCCGTGTCTCCTTGATAGGGCTCCACTGTGAGCATTTTGAAGTCTTCCGGCTAGGCGCTCAGCTGTAAGCCTATGCAGAGGGGGGACTCGAGGTCCACCATTCGAGAGGCATTGTGGGCCCTAGCATTGGCCTCCTGACTTTTCGTCCCTTCTCCGGCCGCCTTCGCCACTATCGTGGCAGGCGTCGGCTGACTCCGACTCTCCTGCATCTTGTGCATGGCTTTGTGTAGGTCCGCAAAATCTTGCTGCGGTGTTTCGAGGATTGCTTGAAGGAGGCTTTCACCTGCGCTTTGCGCTGGAGGGAGGACGACCCCCGCTCTGCGTGGTGACAGCGATGGTGTCGATGCTTACAGAGACCATTGCTTAAGCGGTACGGATCTTGGTGTTGCGGTTGCCTGCCACGGTCGGGTCCTATGTGGGTGGCGCTTCTCGATCCGCCGTTGACGTAGCTGCCGAGGAGCCACCCTCGCTACTTGTCATGGGTCGAGGTGCCGCCTCACCGGTGTGTCGCTGCCATAGGGATGAGGGCTTTCGCAAGCTGATTCCCTTGCCCTCGTTGTGGCGATCTCGGTGGCGATGCTCTTCTTCCGCTTAGGAGTTGATGTAGTCACCTTTTTTGGGTGCCATTGTATCCAAACATTCCTTCCTTGACTCGTAGCTTCTATGCCGTCCTTCACAAACAACGCCAACTGTTGTGATTACAGACCAAACAGTAAATAGACTACAGGGAGACCACAAAGGCACTACCCAAAGTCTTATAAATTGTGACAATAGGGGAAAGAAGTTTATGCCACCTAGATTTTTCTAAAAAGAGAGTCTGCTTCTCACGGCACCCTAAGGCGTATATTTATAGCAATGAAGAAACTTATTATATAAATACGCCTATCTAGGTCTATAATTATAAGAGCAATACCATCTTTTTCCTTACAACAGTCCTCACGGGCCAATCATTTGGCTTCCTGATTATTGAGCCTCATGGTGCAATGGACCGACTGGGCCAATTTGGGAGCCGCTCCCCATCAATTGGAATAGTACATTTTCATTGGAAATTAACTTTTCTTTTTGAGGAAGATGAGAAGATTAAAGGCATGACGGCATCTCTCCTTTCTTGTGTAAAACTTGTACCACTAGAAATATCACATGCAGACACAAAATGGAGTAGCACACTCGGGGACGACCTCCAAAATAGAGATACATATGGCCTAAACCAAAATTCAGGTTTCAGAAACATTAACTAACCGTCCCTTGCCTATTCTTAACCATCAGTTATCACTAGCACTAGTATTGAAGTGCGAGAACCACAAAGTAAACTTCACCCCCAAGCCATGACCGTCTAGTGACCATACTTCTGGAACTCCCACTCGCTGTTGTCTGCAATGTCAAATTAGAACGTCATAGAAGTGAACAGGCACAAGTAACAAGTACATTGATCCTAGTGCAAACTGCCAGGGCTACCAACCTAGAGGGCACACTTGACGGGTCTTGAGCCAACGGCTGATGCAGTGGAAGTGGAATGCATGGTTACAAACTCCTGAAAAATGCATACAGATTATGAACTCCATTTTTGCAATTCCTTGACCTCATAGTTAGATGTAATTCTTTGCAAATTGCAATACGTAAAGTAATGCAGAGACAAATCAGAACAAGCCAGTACAAGGAATCATTAGAAAATATAAGCACTGTAATAATCTTCCAGGAGAGAAGCAGGAGAGAAGGTCACTAATATAAATAAATGCACATAATGTTTCGCTACAGAACTTCCTTGCAGAAAACTATCATCGAGACATATTGTAGCAAGTGTACAAAGCCTAAACGAGCAAGAAGCTGTCAGGTGTACGGTTAGTCAAGCAGCCAAACTGCAGACCCTGCTTTATTAAATTGTAAAAGATTGAGGCTCATTACACTTGTCAAAGATCCATAAACTATCTTATCAACTAAGGAATTCATACAAACATGCAATTTTCTTGACAATAACAACTTCTAATCTAAAATACACATCGCTAATTGAAGTTGGTGCAGTTCAAAAATTAACAGGCTTCCTTACAAAAAAAAAATCAAGATTGAAGCATATCCTACTCTTAAGGAGTCATTTAGTTTCAAATGGCATGATACAATAATTCACTTCCCATCAATTCCCACTCACACCTGATTCCCATTCTCTAACATGGTTTTAGTTTCTGGGAATTGGTACTTTGCCACAAATTTCCACTCAATTCTCCATGCCAAACATGGGAGCTGAGAAGTCGCAGCCATCAATCCACATTCTAACCTCTATTCCTTCAAAGTTCAAACGGTTCAAACCAAATGCCCCATGATTACTCAAGGATTAACTAGAAGTGAGTAATGATATATCGTTAACTCAGGACAAGGTAAGTCATTCAGCTATCTCGCCATAAGTGCACTTTACTTTCTTTCCTTTTGAGATCAATAAATGCTCTCTAATAGCAGACAAGACATGCACAAAACTAACTTTTCATAGCGTACCACAAACTTGTTATATGTATATAGGCCAGGGTTATATGTGTAAATGTACATGCAAATATGTTTGGCTCTGGCACACTCAAATAAAACTTAAGACAATAGACCAAGGACAATCCAATATAGTGTGTGCTCTAACGACCCTATTGTGGTACTAAGTTGCAGTTATGAACACAGATTAAACCAAACATGGCCTGATTTGTCTAAATTGGTTGTACCCTACAAATAACTAAAGCATGACAACCACTATCCACCTCCAAGTACATTCATAATTATCCATAATGGTCCTGCAGAAATCTATAGCATGTGATGATAGGATTACAACCAGAATCAGTACAGATAGCAGAATGCAGAATAAAAGATGATATGTTGAAACAGATGACATTGTCCTTCCAAAAGAAAATGTGCACCCTCTTAAAAATCCAAAGCATCCATAATGAATGATTTGAGATTGCACAAACAATGTTGAAATTGCCAGCTTCAATGGTACCAGAGATGGCATTACAAAATCACATGGTAACCAAATAACTCAGGCGGATACATGTTAAACTATGAGCGCAATCACCAGAGCATATAAGCCAAAAAAATTCACCAACATCTCAACTCCACAATTCAAAATAGAAAAGCAATACACTAAAAGCGAAATTAGAAAATTACTAGACTGTTAAACATCCCAAACTGCAGATAAATAATGTTACAAAAGGACACTGAAAAATCATTATCAAGCGAAAACAACAAGGTAACTGTTGTAGCAGAGTGCAGAATAACACGTTGATACATAAGCAGCGCCTGTAACTTCACCTCAATCAAACTAAAAGATTGAGGCCAAACAAAGTTGCATTTCCAAATAAATAACACAGCCCCAACATAATGCAACTGAAATTAAGCAATGCTGCAACTGCAAGCATCCTAGTTCCAAATAAGTAAAGCCCCTCCCAGACACACCAAGTAAACCCCCCTTCAAGAAACCCCAAGGCCACATAGGTTGTGTATCTGGCATTAACAATGCTATACTCACAGCAGACAAGCAATGTTGAGCAAACAGGGCCTTATATCATGCAAATTAATACTAATAGCAGCACAAACCTACCAAAACTTCCATTACAACGTAAGAGAGTGACAACCAAAACCATCACCAACAAATAGCATGAAGCACTCTCCAGAAGTGTAATCGAATGCTCCACTGGTGAAACCCCAAATAAAACCCTTCCCACAATAAGCAACTCCTGCTAGTGAATATATTACCGAAATTCACACCACAACCATCACCAAATTGAGCAGCTAAACTCTACTACCAACACAGCACATCAAACGACCATAATATTAACAATCACAACTGCCGCCATATTGCAGCATTATATAGAAGAAATGGAAAAAAAAAGGAGGAGCGAGGTAAGATGATGTGTATTGTACCCCAAGCGACGGTGCACTCCTCGCTGGTGGCGCTCGCCTGGTTCGCCTGGCATTCGATGCCTACACACACATACACACGCGCGCATCCATAACGCCACAGGTCAGATCAACGACCAAAAACCCTAGAATTCTAGAAACAGATCGAACGGATCGGGCCGGTGGGACGCCTGCTCACAGAGGTCCATGATGTGGTTGCGGCAGATGGCGCAGTTGTCCACCACGATGTCTGCACGAGCACGAAACGCGAGCAAAACCAGATCAGATCACGCGGAATCAAGCGAGCAAGACCAGAGAGAACGAGGGAGATGTGGATGCGGCATCCGCGGATTACTTACCCCAGGCCCAGAGCGCGACGGCATTCCACTTCTTTATCTCGAAGCGCTTGGCCTTCTTCCCCACCGCGCCGGCGTCTGCGCCGGCGGCGGGGGCGGGGGTCTCGGCCACGGCGACGCCGCCCTGGTCCATCGCGACTTCGCGAGGGAAGTTGTGAGCTTGTGATGACACAGCGCGTTTGGGGAGAGGAGAAGCTTGTGCGTTTGGGGAACGGAGGCACGAGGCGGGCCTATTAAAAGGGAAAGCCAGCGGCGAGCGTGAGCGCATGTGGACTACCTGGATTTCACTGTGGGCCAGCCCAAAACCAGATGGAATTGTAAGAGTTGTGAACTTGTGATGACGCAGCGCGGTGGGCACGTGCCCAGGTCCTCGCGGGCTGGATTCCTAGTGCGAGTAAAGTTTTTGGGCCATGGCCGAGAGATTTTTTTTGTTTTTTTGGGGTAAGCAATGTGTGATGTATTAACGGTCACAACTCACAAGCAAGTTTGTGGCGACTCATTTCAGAAGAAAAATTGTCAGCTGCTAGAAGAGATAGGGAAATATGATTCTTTTTAGAGGAAATTGTATTTTGTATCGTATAACTTGTTTGTTTCATTTTGTAACAGGGATAAAACCCGGTATTACCCGGTGCAAAATGCAATTTACTCTTCTTTTTATCTGTGCTACAGTATTTAACTAGTCAGAAGAAAAGAACAAAGTGAGGAACCACCTTGCCCAGGCAAGGAGAAGCCGAATTTTTTCTATTTTAGCCCTTTTTTGAAAAATATTTACATTTAGACCTCTGGTAGTTTTAATTCCGTTTTTGGACTCAGGGGGTCGGCGCCGTAGGTCACGGCGCCGAGCTAACACGTCTCGGCGCCCTGGTCCATGGCGCCGAGGTCGCAGGCCCGCTCCAGCGTGGCGGCGGCGTGGCGCCGGCGTGGCAGTACCTCGCGCGCGTGGCTCGTGGCGCCGAGCTCGGCGTCGTGGGTCGTGGCGCCCAGCTCGGCGCCATTGGGCCCCACGCGCCTTTTTCCCTCTGTTTCTTTCCTTCTCTCTCCATCATTTCGACCTCGCGCTGCCGCCTCCCCACCGCGCCCCGGCCTCCGCCTCCCGCGTCTCGCGCCGCGTCTGCGCCGGCCGCTTTCCGCGTCTCGGCCGCGCCCGCATCTCCGCCACCGCCCCCTGGTGCCGCCCGGCCTCCGCGTCTGCGCCCGGCCGCCTCCCCGCGTCTCCGGCCGCCCGCCTCCCCTCCCCGCAAGGGAAGGAACTACCGCAAAGGTAGAAACTCTCAATCCTTTTGTAATTTTAGGTATTAGAATAGGAGCATGAATCAATAAGGGTTTTAGTTTGCAATTTTAGAGTTTGTTGGGAATCAACCAAATATGGCGCCGGTGTTTAATTTCTCAAATTAGCAGAGTTGATTTGAGGTGCCAAAGAGTTAATAGTTTTAATTGACTGTTGTGGTATAAGTACTGTTGTGCAATAAGTGGTAATTTAGAGTTGCTACATGTCTTTATCAACCATTGTCTGGTTGTTCTTGGAAGCATTAAATGAGTTATCTAGATCATATCAGAGTAGCAAAATTCTGCCTCTGAATTGGATTGCTCCTACCAATCTTTCTTCCTTCAATAGCTTTGTAAGAATTGGACTTGCTGATCATGGTAGTTCGGGTGCATGCATTGTGCATGATATTATCAATAGTTAGTTTATGTTAAACATGTAGCTAATGTTATTTAAGATGTACTGCCCCTTGTTATTCTTTTACCATGCTTCCCTCTTTGTCAAAAGATGCTCAACATGTTTTCTGTATGAACTAGATGGACAACCTAGTCACCCTATATCATGGAGGCAGTGTGACAAGTGATGATTATAGAAATGTTCGATTTGTTGAAATGCAAAGGGTGCCTCTGATATTCAGTGATCGGCCGTCGTTTAGTGAGTTGGTTGCTAGGGCCCGGGAGGAGCTACATTGTCATGCAAACGAGGAGAGCATCACAGTTGAGGGGTTACTTCACTTCGGTTCGAAAAACACAATTCTAAGGCGGTTGATCTTAATTGGTTGTGAGGATCAGTGGGACAAATATGTCAGATTGGTTATGAGGAATGAGTTCCAATGTTTGGACCTTGTTGTGCGGAAGGTGTCCATTGATCCCACCCCTTATGGTTATTCACCAGAACTAGGTCATCAGACACCCTTTGACCCTCCGTTACCGGACCTTGCGGAGGATGTGGAAGAAGTGCCTGAGGTGCCCGATGCTCTATCTGCCCCGAACGAGGTTCAAATTTCTCAACCAGTTCGAGTTGAATGTCGGACTAATGATGTCGTGGCGGCCCCTCAGGAGATCCCTTTGACCCAGAATCATCCCAGTAAGTGTCGAGCAACACTTGAGCTTTTTCCCGTTATTCCATTCTTTTGTCTCAATCCCATCGTTTTCGTGCTTATGATGCAGGAGATATTCCTGATAATATGGGTGTTCCTCCCGTTGCTCCATCTGGCAATGTTGAAGAAGTCTACAGGGACTCCAACAGTGTGGATGTTCAAATTGTGGATGATCTGGAGCCTTATGAGATCGCAAGGGCCGTTGATTCTGATGATGACCGCCCTTTTGGAGAGCTGACCGAAAGTGATATTGAGCTGATCAGGCGTTATTGCCCTGGCCGGGATCCATCAGTTCATGAATTTAGTGATCTTAGGCATTCCCATGAGGCTTATGCAGAAGGAAGGGATGACGAGCTGCTAGATGCTCCTGAGGCCGGATCAAGCATGACAATTGAGAAGGGCATGGTGTTTGAGGACTTGACTGCATTGAAAAGGTGGCTGCAGGAGTATTCAGTGATTCGTAAAAGGCCATTCAAGGTAAGACATTCTTATGTGGAGCGGAGGTACACAGTTGTGTGCAAGAAGGAAACATGTGAATGGAGGGTTTGTGGTAGGAAACAGAAGGACACGGGAAAGTTCAATATCACAAGAATCGTTGGCCCACACACTTGTGCTGAAGCAGAGCTCAAACAGAAGCATCGATAGTTGACCTCTACCATTATTGCCAAGTCACTGTGGCACATAGTAAAGGGAGAACCCAATATGAAGGTGAAGACACTTGCTGGGATTGTTAAGGAGAAATTTGGATACGAGATAAGATATGGGAAAGCATGGAGGGCAAAGCAACGCATCTGGAAGATGATATATGGGGACTGGGAAGATGGGTACGAGCAGTTGCCAGCACTCTTCAATGCAATCAAAGCGGTTAATCCAGGTATGCATTATGAGTACGTCCCGAAACCACATCTCCTCCTCAAGACATCACAATACTACTACACAACAATGTCTTCCTGAAGGTCCGACCCATTTGGAGTGCCGGAGTGGCATGAGCGCCCGAAGTGCCATTGCGGCTTTCGGACGATGTTGTGCATCTGGACGGATCCAGTACAACGAGCCAACTACGACCGTAGGTTCTTCAAGTGTCCAGACCTGGATGACGACTTCGTGGTAACGATGACAACTAAATCCTTTGTTTCTCGTTATCGTTTCTCAACTTGATCCATGACATATACCACGCCACACATAGCCTTGTGGGTTCATGCAATGGGTGGATCGGGTGCCGCCGGCATGGCCACGGAACCGGCCAATGGAGGTGGAAAACAAAGGACAATACTTTGTCAAGATGACTCAGGCTCGCGAGGTGGAACGACAAATGCGGCTTGAGCAAGAGCGCCGCGTGAGGGTGGACCAAATCCGTCGAAGGGCAAGGAGGATGAGTGCAAAGGAGGCGGGAGCGATTAAGTCTGCGTGAAGCGACCATCAAGCGTCGGGAGGAAGAGCTTCAAGCTCGTGAGGCGCTCTCAAGACCAAGAGTGACAGGAAGAAAGATGCGTGGAACCATCTTGGTAGCGACAAAAGGGGAAACAACCACGCTACACCCAGTAGACAAGATGTAATAGACCAGTCCACACGAGAGGTTAAATGCGGCGATTAGGTCGGTTAGTCGGATATCATGCTATATGCTATGCATGTAATAAAAATGTATGCGCCATGTCCGTCCCAACTTTATTATGAAGTTTATTTCTATTCAGCTAAGCTTATTATCTCGGCTTTTCGCATGCAATGATTCCCACGTGTCTTATTATCACTTCCCCTCCTTTCGTCCAATTGTTCCTATCACAGTTGTCCTCAAAAAAAATTTCAATAAATTTCTTCCAATAAAACAACATAACATGATCGAAAAATGTTATTGCGGTTCAACATATTTTTCACGGTCGACATTGTACAAAAATCACAAATACACTAATCGTTACTTCACACAAAACTCGTTCAGTACTCTACCAAGCAAATTTCTTAATTTTCATAATTGCAAAAATAACTTGCGTGCAAAAAAACTGTAGTCCACATCAAAATTTTATTTTTCAAAAACCATTACCAACGTACCATAATATTTTAAAAAAATCTACAAAAAATTTCCTACATGTATCATCTGCAATACATAACGAATTTTCAAAACATATGTCGTATTTTTTTGCTCTCTATAAATAAATAAATATATTACATAATATTACTATAATTAAATAAATATATTACATAATATTACTATAATTAAATAATCCAAATAAAAAATACAACTAGTAATTCATTTTGCGAAAAAAGGCTGATCGGTGCAAACCTAAGCAGTAGAGTGTCTCTGACGTGGCAGGAGCTCGGCGCCACATGGCGGCGGCTCGGCGCCACCACCCACGGCGCCGAGGTGCCTGCCACGTCGGCGCCACGCCGGCCGCTACGCTGGAGCGGGCCTGCGACCTCGGCGCCATGGACCAGGGCGCCGAGACGTGTTAGCTCGGCGCCGTGACCCACGGCGCCGACCCCCTGGGTCCAAAAATGGAATTAAAACTACCAAGGGTCTAAATGTGAATATTTTTCAAAAAAAAAAAGGCTAAAATAGAAACAATTCGGCAAGGAGAAGCGTGGTGCAGTAGTACAGTACAGACATTGGATCATTGCTCACAGGTGAGCTCACAGACAACAGCAATTTTCAGTAAAATTTGCCTATGATTTCCCGGAATTTGTTGACATTATGTCAGGATTACTAGCATCTCCAAAATGTATTGATACTGGGGTCTTTCCAGTATCCATTACAATCAATGTATGCCTCCGGAGTAACTCCGCCGAATATCAAGACTACTCTGTTGCTTGAACTGGTATATGAGTTTATCTATCTTGAAATTTGTAATCTATAAAATATGGTCCCCATCATGTGATTTGATTCCGTGAGGACCGTCTATAACTTGCAGGAAAACATCAGTTTGGAGTTTGGAGCTCTGGGGTACCGAAGATCAGTTGAGATGGTTGGCCTCCTCTTGTTCATGGCTGAACTTGACAGCAACATGGTTTGCCGGATTCAGTTTGGTCAGCTCCTGCTGAGACTCTTGAACATGAGATATCCGGCACCGCCAATTGTCAGGATAATAAGTGGACAGATGGCCATGTCGATATCCAGGATTCTATTCCTGCTCATGGCATTTCCTTGGTGGGTTAAGACCAAATGCTCATGAAGCAGGTTGGTCAGATTGTCAAGCTGATGTATTACTTGGCGTTGGCCTTTTGATATGATCATAATCTGCACAGGAAATAAACCATCCAACAAAAAAAAAGGCCAAGATTTGTACAAAAGAATGTGTTACATTAAGAACAAAGCAATAAATAGCATAGCCAGTACTCATGTATTAAGTATTTTTACATTCAAGTTTACCATAATGCCCAACAAATAAGGGGTTAAAAGTTATGTATACCAGCAAAACTAAAACGAGTCAAGAGTATAAATTCATTGGGGCTAGACATTATACAGTGCAACATCTAAAAAATAAATTCATATGCCACTCAAAAGTTTCCATAGCCCTCTCGTGTAGAAAAAGCTTTTTGAGCAATGGGAAATTATTCAAATCACATAGGCAAGATTTTTGCTGAAGCCAAAAATATTGGGATCATTCACTTGCAATTCATCTGACTGTCAAAAAAGATGCATATAGCTTTCAGTTAGTTGTTTAGTCAATTCAGATCTTGGGAGTTGGGACCTTGTCAACTGCTGTGTGAATTGTGATATCACAACACTGTATAATACAATGCAAATAGCAAGTAATCTCATAAAGTATGTGCAATTTGCAGTCTACACCCAATCCAACATCCATAGATCTGCTGCTGCAACTTCATTGTTGTTGCTGGCTATTTTATGCCACTATCTATAGTTCTATACTATATTAGCTGATTTTCTTATTTATTTGGAATAGATAAACTTAAGTTAGATCTGCTTCGCTGTTTCTCTATTTGATTTGAGCCAACCCACAGCAACAGTGATCCTGTGTTATTTTTCTTCGAATAGCAGTAACCCATACCTGAAGGCCCGTCAATTATCACTTTAGTACAAATTTATGGATTTGAATTCTTAGTTAATTAAATACACTGATCTCTACAATTTTGACAATAATTTTACATCTAGTTGCCAACAAACTTCTGAAAAAGTGTAGCTGCAAAACAGTAAATGCAACCCATCTTCCACCAATATAGTGGATTAAGAGAATATTTTGGTTTAATTCACTAAATTTCTACTGTTGTTGAGATTTTGAGTCTGATGATCAAATCTGGTTATTGCTTTAGGGCAGTGGATTCTAATATTTCAGAAATTCTTTTTGGAGAGAAAAGTACTATTGGCCTTTCTGCAGATGACCGTGCCTAAGTTTTAGGGTATAAGATAGTAATAATAGTAAAAAATACCTCTTCCATCATCGGGAACTCTTTTGAAAGTTGGTTTGACGACGAATAATGAGGTATCAGGGTACCATTGCCCAACTGAGAAACAAAGAAATTTGTAGGTGTAGAACCATTATAACTTTCACTTGGAAGAGCTAAATTTTGCTGACTGGCTGAAGCTTTCTTCATTGCAAATTTTGAGTTGAGTTCTTCAACTCGAGAGGTAAACTCATCCATCCTCTCATTCAATGTTGATATCTGTTCTGACAGCTGGGTGATTGCACCCTATCAACATGAAAAGTGGCAAATAAGAAGAATTTGCACATCAGTGTTTATGTATGTCAAATATCACCACAGAAAAACGTTTTAAAATGCTGAGCTAGTTATAACTCTTTACAAGTATCCTAGAATGGTCACCTGGTTAATCGCCGGAGGTTCAGGGGCTCTCCCACCACCAAACCTTCTGTTGGTTTGTGTCAGTTTACTCAATTTCACAATATTTTTATCTCCATGTGTTGAATATGAATGAGATAGACCACTGGAGATTAAATTTTAACAACAGAAAGTCAGTTAACTTCATTAAGATTTCACGGTTTCAACAAATCACTAAGAGATTAAATTAGTAACAGAGATAACACGAAGAAACCTTTTCAGAAGTTTGTTTCTCCTATCAGCAGAAGCCCGGGAAAGAGCTTCTTTTGGACTTGAAACCAGCTCATCATCAATGCTGAGCTTTGTCTTCAAATCATCTGGTAATGCCTGCACATCACCTTGTTAGATACCACCCCAAAACTAAGAAATACAACTAGCATTAAGGTGAACAATATACAATATAATATATAATTAGATAAGCACATACCATGACATCATTCATCAGTTTCTCCAGCTGAATTTGTTCAATATATGTGCGCGGAATATAAGAACCATCCAAACCTAACTGCTCTGCTACAAATTTGACATAAAACCTATCTCTTCCTTGCACCTTAATAAAAAAGAAGCAAGGTAAGAAATTTTGCATTTCTTAACGAGCTGTTGGGCTACAAAGAATAATCAATAATGAATTGGCTAGTAGTCAAGATGCACCCCAATACAGATCATATCAACAGAAACTGCAAGAATCAAACAGCAAAGATGGTGCTCACCTGAATATACCTTCGGTTAAGTTGCTCCAGCCAGTCAATTTTAACAGTTGCCTTGCCATCAGAAAATACACGACTGCTTCTCTTCAGTATAGCTGCTATAGTATATCCCAATGCCATCAAACCACCAAGAAGACGTACACTGACTTCAAAAGTAATCCTTGGTGATATGATAAAAGGATTATCGGTCACCCACTCCTTCAAATTACCAATAACACAAGCCAGTTAGTGAACAGTGAACACCAAGGCCAACAACAAGGATTTCTTTAGTGCATATAGGATAGGATAGTAAGAAAAACAAAGGTAAAATAGGGTATATCTAAGCTAACTACCATGGTAGAGATCCCCATAAATCTTCAAAGAAGACTGAGCAAATGAACCAAGTTAAGAAAGGGAAGTACAGTTAAGACTTGGCTGGCCTTTCCTCTTTTTTTCTTATGCTCAGTAGTCAGTACACAATTAAGCTTATGAACTAACAGGTGCTACTGTGGTGAAAATTTGAATATTCTAGCAAGGTGAAGCTTCCTAGAACCTACATGTATTGAATAAAAGGCAGCGACTAAGAAGGTGAGAATGCATATAAAATGGACCTTAAAATGCAATGCTTGTAACAGAACAACCAACAATATCTTTCACAAATGCATAGTATGTAACAACTAAACATAAAACTGGCATACCTCAAACATCAGATTATATTTCCCTTCCCTATTCCGCATTCTCAAATAAGATTGACATGCTTCTGGATCTTCACCTGGTGGAAGTAGATATATATCATAAGTTTCTTCATTGCTTTCTGTTTGATCTTCACCAAGAACAGCTTTGATTTGATCCGGTGTCAGAGACTTTGGTGACTGCAAGTGTAGACATTGAAGAGTCAGGTCATCTTGATAAATCATAAGGAAAATATTTAGTATTCTACTTATCCCATTGGTAAAAAATTCAACAATCAGCCATCTTGCCATCAGAAAACAGTAAGATTACGAGGACATGGATGACAAAAAAAGAGCATAATTAAGTTAGGTTTACCTTCAGAATGTACATAGGATTTTGGAACCCTGAGAAAGGGTTGAACTTGTTGATAATTCTTATATGTGCTGTCTGCAAATCTGGCTCAATGAAAGCCTTGTACATTGGATAAACCTGAAAATACCATCTTTCATCTTGTTAAACCGCATGGATGGCTGAAAGAGGTACTATACATGCAAATATAAACCATGAAACTGCTGATGAATTTTATGTTCTGATCTATTATAGATTTATAGGGAAAAAAAACTCAAGGAAAAAGAATATATAGAGTCAAGTCAAAAGGTTCAAGCAACCGTTTCCGAGATCTGATGAATTATTTCCTCAGGCTCCTGACCAGCTCGCTGTATGTCCCTTAGGACCCTCTTTACCAGATCAAAATGAACACCACCAGTGACAGAAACACGCAAGTCCAATATTGGCCGTAACTTTTCACTCAATGCATAGATTCCTTCAATAATAACAATACGGGAGCTAGGGACATCAACTGTTCTGTTGGCCATAAGAAAAAGTAATATTAGAGTAGATAAGATCATGATGAAATATGAACCTAAGTTTCTAATACTGTAAGGTGGCAATGATTATGCAAGAATGTTTTACCTGTATCCAATCCTGCAGCTCATCTTGAAATCATATATTGGAACCTGAACTGACCTTCCTTCATTCAGACCATGAATATTTTCCAACAGTGTGTTATAATCTGTTAGACGTGGATCTGACCAAACATTACAAAGAACAAACATCAATTCCTCTAGTTAGCACCAGTGCTGCCTCAATGAATACAGCTTCTAACAATAAAAAAAACTCGACCGCAGGGGTACAAGACACCCCCGGCATTAGCTTAAGAAGAAAGATCCTCTCACAGATCGAGAAAATCCCCGAACCCTTGCCCCACCCTGACACAGCGGCATCAGCCCATGTGAGAGCGCCTAGGGGAGCTTAACGCTCCGCCCAGACGACCTGGGCCCTGACCCTAACGACCAGCGACTGGGCGAGCCTTTCGGCCTGTGCTTTGGCTTATGGGGCAAGCGAGGAGATTTTTTTTACCCCCAGCCTGAGTCGAACCCAGGATCTGGGGGGTGCTACTAGAGCGTTCTACCACTACGATAGAAGCTCGTTCGCAGCTTCTAACAATAAAACTCAATAATACTTCCATTGTATCATTAAGCATATGCAATAATTATGTTATTATCAGTGCACAGGTGTGCATTTGCAAGAAAGAACTATAAGAGCATCTGTAGAGGAATGCAATGTCAATTCTCACTTATTGCTTATTACAGAAATCTTCCTATTGCGAAGGAAGTAGCCATTCAAATTAGTGAATGATAACACAAGATGCAAAGTGCCTGGAGCTTAGGGGTTACCATCAAAATTGCCATCGACTACGCGACTTGCATCATTGTAGTTGTCCATTGATATCACAGCAACACTAGGCATGAAATTAAGCACCTTCTCAGTAAACACTGTCTTTCCAGCCCCAGAGGGGCCCGCAACTCCAACAAATATCATCCCTTCGTTGTGCTGCACCAAAAGCTGGCAGGCGCGGATCATAACAAAGAAGCCTTTCTCAAAAGACAATGGCTCAGGAAAGGGGACGATCTCATAGCGGTTTGTGTCCTTCCTTTTCACCAGCTGGACCTGGTCTCGCAGAAGGCTATTTCGCTTCCTTGGCGAGTCAGCCATGGAATTGCTCCGCTCCATTCAAAGGCAATCTTCAAGATAACAACGTAACCTACAATCAAGAACCTTAATTATCAAGAATCCTAATAACACGCTGAAAGAATGGCCATTTGCCAGCACAAAGAACATAAAGTAACTGTAGATGGAAGTCATACCATTAGCATGGCAGAATTTCTCACCGTCCCTACTTGTGCAACTAAACTCTACCAAGAGAGAAGTTACATGCAACGAACAGAACATGGACCTTGCAACTGGAGGCGATGCGCTTCGGGGTCCCTTAGGGATCAAACCACACGTACTACTGAAACCTTCCACATGAATTATCTGCTAAATGACTAACCCAACTATCGCAGATTGGTAACTATGACTAACCAAACTCGCAAGCAATCTAGGCAAGGACTCGCGACAGAATTGGATGGAACCACAGAGATTAACCAAGAATTAGGTCGGGGGAAAGGAAACTCAAACCAAGGCTTTACCAAGATCCCCCGGAGGGTCGGAGGTAGCGCTGGAAGGAGGCGCGGAGGAGCAGCCGGTGTGGCAGGCAGGGCTCGCGCGGCTAGAGGTTTTGGAAGAGGGCGGCGTGGGGAAGGGGGAGAAGGCGGCGCGGTGAGGGCGGACTCATGAGTTGAGCAACAAACATGAAACGCGAAGGCATGCAGCTCCTTAGGGGTGTTTTATGGGCGAAAAAAGTTAAACGTGTAAAAAAATCGTAAATAGTGCGTGCTCTTTTGCTTGTCATACTTCTTTCTTAATGTATGAAAGACATTGAAAAGAAGTAAATACGAGTCGATTCCTTAGACTATTTTTTCATCTAAACTTACAAATATATGCTTCGTTTGTTAATATTGAAAATACATAATTGTATGGTATGAAAAAATTCAGAGGAAACCTTGACAATGTATCACCTAGCAACCGTGGTAGACTGGTAGTTATAGCTCGTTTGCATACGACACTATCAACTTCTCAAATATGTACGTTGTCTCGAGCGGTACAACATTAAAAAGAACTAAAGGTGTTCTCACATTCCTAGTTCATGTAACATAGCTTGCCTGAGACATCCCCAGTTTTCAAAAATTTGAAAAACAATTCAATTTCCAAAAGCAATTGCAAAATCTCAAACTAGAGCCTAATTCTCACCAATCTACACCCAAATCACGCACGAATCTTGAAGCAATCGCGCCTCCACCGTGCCATTGGATTCACTGTGCATCGTCCAAATTTTTCGCCGCCGCCCGATCTCTCTCCGCCACCGAGCCTCTCTCGCGTCTTCCCTCTCCTGCCACCTTGCCAACTGCCACCTTGCCCTTCGGAAGCCTTCTTCGCCAGCTAGAGCCGCCGGTGCCCCTCTCGCCCTTCTCTCCCGTGAGTCACCGTCGCCATGACGTCTCCGGCGCTGAACCGCCTCCGGCACTCGTGAAGGCCAAGGACCCTCGAGCTTCTCCACACGTTCGGTGAAGCTCCCACCCACCGACTCGCCTCTTGCCCTCCATTGCGGTAATGGCGAATTCCCCAATCCGTGCCCTAACTCAATTCCAATTCTCCGATCGACCGTTCCCAATTACTTTCTTTGGTAGCTTCTCTAAGCCCCTAGAAACCTCCCGCCCGCCGCCTTAGCTTCTCGGTCACCCATCCTCCCGCGCGTGAGCCGCTTCACCGCCGCCCACCCGCCGTGGCTGGCTCAAGACGAGCTTCCCGACCTCGGCGACCCTTCCCGAGCTCCCACCGCCCAAGGATGCTCTAGCACCCACCCAATTGCCTAGACCACCTCCGTTAGCGCACAAGCTCAAAACGGCCGCGGAGAAGATGACCTCGCCGCCGGCGATTACGCGCCACCACCGGACCGCGAGCACAAAAAATGGAACCCCCGTGTCATGCTGAGTCCACCCATGCACTCAACCGCCATCGCCGTCCACCCTACCGCCGCCGGCAACCACCGCCCGCCTCCCCTGCTCCTCTGCGCGCGTGCGGTCTGAGGGAAGAAGACGGCCAAAGCAAAGCCGACTTCGGTTGAACTGAGCTAGCTCGCCGCGCTGGTGCGCCCGACCGCCAGGCCCGGCCGGTTGCGCCGAACCGCGTAGACCGGACCCGATGAACAGTACACCGAGCCCAATGAATAGTGACCAACTTGAAGTCCAAAAATTGATGTTTATACTCCCCAGATCCGTTTCGAGCCCGCTAACCCAAATATCAAGTCCAATTCCCCATATAGCCCTCCTATAAACCTAAAAACCCAATTTAGTGAAGTGTCCAGAATGTCTTTATTCTTTTGAATTTTATTATTTTATTATCCCTAGCTCATTTTTCGTCGAGCGTGGAATTAAATTGGTTTTCTTTATTTTTGCGCTAGCACGTGACGTCGAGGATCAGCTGATTCAAGAATACGAAGCTTCAGATCAAGATCAAGGCCCAGAAATCGAAGAATATGAAATTGTCGAAATCATAAGTCCGCAAGGCAAGTCACATGTTTTTGATCATATTGAATCCCATTAAATTACATTATTTATTTAATGTATTTTCATTATTGATAGTTGCAAACTGATAATTGCTTAAAATAAAGATTTAGAATGGCATGCTATCTAGATAATCCTACCACTGATAAAAAGCCCTGTTTACCTTGATGGCCATATTCACCTTGACAACCTTAGTAAGAATTAACATATGCTATAAGTGTATACAAGATCATTTCATTCAGCATGATACACTACTAAGTGACTCTGGCCGTTGGCCGATAGAGTTGAAAAACCCGGAGAGGGTAGGGTGGTATGGGACACCGTACCCTAGGCCGGTGATGCTGGTATGCACTTCTAAGGTGTTGGTGTGGGCGATGGGATTTGGCGGTACTAAGGTAAAGGGTGTGCTGTGGGGAATCACGTGGTGATCTACGCCCACGACTTTTACCTTGAGGGAAATGTAGGGTAAGGGTGTTGTGGGAAACCGTGCGGCGGTTTTCGCCCACTGTGGGGGATCGTGCGGCGGTTTTCGCCCACCGCCTTATCCTAGAGTGGAGGTTGCAGACCTCAGAAAACTATGAGGACAAGAACCTTGTGCCAAGTAAAAGACAAAGTAATCGCTCAACCACAAGCGTTAACTTGTCAAACCTGGTTTAGTAGCTGCTCAAATCGATTGAATCTCTAACGGAGTACAACCAGTTGATATGGAAACGGTAAAACCATATTGAACAACGTTAGATCCTTTCGGGACAGTAGTCGCGCTGCGTGGCGGATATCGGGTTTGAGTTGAGATCTAGCAGTGCGAGAAAGTCGATGAAAGCGGTAAAAGCATACTGGACAACGGTAGATTCCTCTCAGGACGGGAACCATATCTGGCCGTGTCGGCAGATAAAGTGTCTGGCTGTGATAGCGGACCCCCCGGGTCTGTTTGGAGGTCTATCGGGTAGAGTCTTCAAGAAGAAATGAGCAGTGAACAACCTTGTGTTCTTAACTCTGTCGTGGGAGTTAAAAAACCTTGTGGGTAAAGATGAGCAACTCTGCAGAGTGAGATAAATGGTATTCGAATACGCCGTGCTTCCGGTTAATGAAGCTGTGTTAATTGGGTGATTCCAACAATGAGGCATAAGTAGGGTTTGAGATGATTTAATGTGATAAGTGATGAATTGAATTTGTTAATGAAAACCCCCTGATCTTAAGAAGCAAATGTTTTAAGTTTTACTTATTGCAAATAAAACTGCATTCACCCAATATAATAAACCCAATATACTCCCATCCTTGAATAACCTTGCAAATAGTAAATCAGGATTTACCCATGTGACTTGTTGAGTACGGGGTCGGAGTACTCAGGCTTGCTAAAATTTTAAACAGAAAGTGCCTGTCAAGAGGAGGAAGAAGTCTCTGAAGATGACGTCGAGCTCTACGATGTAGACGACACCGAGTGTTAGGGCTTATTCTACACTCAGGCCTGTCTGTGGAAGTTCTTTTGGTAATGTATCTTTGGGTTGTACGCCCCTTTATGTAAAACTGGTTGATAAACCTTACATTTGTAATAAAGTCTGAGTTTATGCTTAAGCATGCTTTGGCAATGGTGCACATTCTACTACAGTACTCACCGCTGAACAATCCTGGGCAGCTGCGAGGAAACCGTACGCTCCCAGAAATGGGGGCGTTACATTGCCATGCTTTATTCAAAAGCAAATACATTCTATGTATAACATACAAACATTAGCTCCATGCGCGCATGGCCATGTGGAAACTGAAAACCCAAAAAAGTTTGATATGTTGTTGTATCACATTTGCAACATGATAAAATTAGCTTCTAATACACTACCGTGAGGTCGTGACTGTGTGACATTTTGGAGCTCTAAAAACATGGGCAATAGTTAGGAAAAAAAACATTGCCATCTAAAAGGAGAAGTATAATTTTGTTCAAATTTATAGGATATATTTTTTAATAGTTTTATCTTTAAATATAGAATGTACTTTATATTCTAATGCAAATTAAATATTCAACTTTATTTTGTATTCTCTATATGCATATATTGAATATAGTATTTAAAGATAATGTCTCATTGGTCTATATACAAAAATAAAATACGCCCTATATGTTTGGATGGAGGAAGCCGTCTTCGCCACAAGTCAACAGCACTAGATTGTGTCATCTAGACTCCCAAAAAATATCCAAATTGCTTAGGAAAAGTGCCATGTCCACGTGGATAAACAACTCCCTAAAATGAGCATCTTGTTACGAATACTTAGCCTTAAGGGTTTTGTGGTCAAATAAACTGAAGTGCTCCTGGTGGGTTCAGTATAAAATAAAGCACTCCCTTGTACAAGAGGTGATTAATAAAACAATCAGATCCCACTATATTTTGTCTCCTACTCTCCTATTGTCTCTCTATTATATGCGATTGACTTGGTGTTTTTTTTCCCGACAATTACAATAATGTAACACATTTAGTAGTATTTATGCATTATATATTTACTAGTATAGTGCCCGTGCTAACGCTACGGCGGCATTTCAGGGATGCACATGAAAACAACCAAATGACGATAAAGTCAACACAATTTTTGTGAGAATCCGTTTCAAATGTGGCAGCAATTGAGCTAACATCTATTCCTTTTTTATGATATTTTTCTGACATTAATTCTATTTTTCAGCAATAAAGAGAAGGGCTTGTATGTAGAATATGAGAGATCCATGGTGCTTCAAGAATCCCATATATGCATCCGAGGAAGTTAGCAGATAGCAACAGGCACATGCAAACAAGAAAAAAAACTGCACTCTCACAGCGGGAAGAAAGTAGTTTACAGAAATTTTCCTGGAAGTATGCCTGGTAAAAACATTTTTAGGTTTATTTTATTTGGGTGGCAACCGATGTTCCAAACCAGTTTTTGAACCTTGTTCATGGTTTTGACTAAGGTCAAAATAGTTGATAGATGTACTCAAATTGACAAACATAACAATGCTAAATATAGGAGTTGCAAGTACTAAATCTAGTCTTTGCTTCTATGTTCAATCCAGAGAAACATCTCTTTGTGTGCATCTCATTATTCACGTGAACATGTAAGAAAAATGATCACCAGAAATCTCAATAAAATAATAACTTCAGTTTCAATTTATCCATGCAAGTGATGAGACCATGTGAGAGATAGAAAAGTATAAAAGTTTCAATTTATCCACCCCTCCTCAGGAACTTTCTGGGCTTTAGCAACCAAAGCATTGATTCTAACCTTGAATTTCTCATACTCTGTGGAAAATTCAAGCTTGGCCTAATTAGCATGATTAGCAAATATTCAAATAAAAGACCATGACAAAGCATTAAAGAAACGACCAAATAATTCACCTTCATTGCTCTTCTCTCCCAACAAAGTTTGGTGCCACCTTATCTTTCAGGTAGTCTATCTTCTGTTGGAAGTACCACTCTGGAGCACGCGGTTCAATGCTATAATTTTTGCAGAAAGGAACCCATTTCTTTGCAAATTCAGATGTTTCAGACAATGCTTCAAATGTCGACATTGCAGCACCATCATCGAAACATAGCAAGTAACCTTATCAACTGGATAATCTCGCGAATAGATAGAACAAGATTTCTTTGTGACTAAAGGAGGTTCCTTCAAGGGGTCAACCGATCGACAAAGAAATCTCATGGTGAGAGTTGAGAAGGTGGCCCTCCTTGTCAAACCTATGCGGACAAGCAATTATTCTCAAAACATTATAAAGAAGAGAAGGTAAATCTTGTTAGGTAGCAGCAGTAACAACCAACCTCGGTGTCAACCGGTCAAGGTAAGTCTCCTCTCAATAGGGAACCACTTTGGGAACCGATCAAGAATCCAAGACATGGCGAACCAGATTTCACGGATGACGGATATGAGCCATAAAGCAAATGCATCGCACCGGTGCATCACTCGATAGTGGAAGAAGAAACCCAAAACCACCGGTAGAATTATGATAACTATTCAGAGGGGTTAATCGGCTTGAAGAAATCGGAATCTTTCTCGGACAATGGTTGTCCGGCTTCATCCATTCGGTAAAAAAACAGTTGGTAATTGAGTCTAGTAATGATTGTGATAAGAAAAGGGCAAATATGTGCTTAAGCAAACACGGATGATAAGTTTTGTACGGATGATAAGTTCTTACGATCAAAGATACAAATAAACAAAGAGATTAGAATTTTCTTAGATCATATACTAAAATGCCGAACTATGCAATCACATCCTTCATCCACCAAAAAAGGCAACAACAGAAAATCGCTAAGTATGATATGCCGTTTCTTTCAATATTCTAACAAAGTTGATAGTGTTACTTGTATTTTCTGTACTTTGTATATCCTAATGCCAGAATGGAGAATGAAATATCATGTTTGACCACCGCATGGAACCAAATAGCCTATCACAGAGGCACCAAATTAGTAGACGTCAAACAAGTTTCCAGGATCATACAGTGGTAGATCTGCGTCAGCGCCATCGCCATCCCAGTCTTTACCGCTACCATCATTCCTCATCTCGTGCAGCCTCTCCCTTCGCTTCCACTCTCCATCCTCTCCTTCCACGCAACGCTACCATAACCGTATGCAGCGAGATCCTTGGACGGGTCCATAGATCTTGGTTGCACTGCAACACAACGACTGTTAACCAATTCTATTCAAGCATCAGCACAACTAAATTCTATAGTAGTGAGCCCGTGCTAACGCTACGGTAAAATACAAAACAAGATAAAATTTGTAATAATAAAATTTGTAATAAAACATGGACAAACAATAGCTCCCATTACTTGACCAATCAAATAATAAATTATCGATACAACAAAATCTCGGCACTTAATCACGCCTCATGGTCTCATTGTACACATTCTGCATTACGCATGGTGGCCATTAGACCGTAATATGAAAATCAAACACACCAGGGACCACAGTGCCCCGAATTATGAGCTAGGTTTTAGTGACGGCGACACGAAGACGCACGGTAACGGTACCCCACATTTCATCAAGCGAATGAGAACTAAGTGTTCGTCAAAATATAAACACAAAATGGATCAGATTAGGTTGAATCCTAGTATTAAGCAAGGCAATGAAATGCGGCATGATTCATAGACGAGTATAAGAATGACTTTCAATACCCCATGATCGCCTATGTATTTTGCATTGAAACAATTGGATCAACAAAATACAAAAACATAGTAGTTGTGAGGACCAAACCTTGCTCTACTCTAAGTAAATCTTGGTTGTGATTCTTTGGGAGTTGCTTGCCGATGACTCATGCAAATCATAGGTGAATTCCATATCCATAAGCCGGTGATTCTCTTTTGAGCGAACCATCGAGAAAGAAACTTTAACATTGTCCCCTTCATTTACTCTCAGAGGTGGAGTCAGCAAGAATACCTTGCAAGGGAAAAAAGAGCAAATGTCCGTTGAATTGTGCGCACAACTACGGTCTATAAAATGGTATGCATTTCCAATTTTCCATAATGACATAATCAATTGAAAGAGTATATTATTTCGAATAAAATTTCATATGCAGACTGGTGACAAATCAATTGAAAGACTATATTATTTCAAATAAAATTTCATATGCAGACTGGTGCCATTGAAATAATTAGTCTCGAATTTGCAAGAAAATTTTGCTCTCTGCTCCTACGTAAGAAATTCACAAAAGGGTGAAGCTTCTTTTCCTTCTCTTTACATGTTTTCCTCTTTTATGTATCAAGACTGCAAGTTAAAGAACGAAGAATTTATCATTTTAAAACTAAAGCTATAGTGGCAACAAATTTCTGCAATGACAAAAACTGATTTATAACCCAGGAACCAACTGCTGGCCCTGATGAGTACCACCGTTCTCATCCTGGAGCAAGCGATTTAACTCAACTTCTGAATCGCAGGATTTTGCATGCTACCCTAAAATGTATTACAGAGAAAAGTGATCATCGCCATTGGAGTAAAATGTAAGTCTGTCAGAACTCATGAAATGAATTGAATAACAATTCGGTTTGACATACCCGAAAATGAACATCAAACCATCCACTAATGTTGCTAATCTTGTTCTATCTGGTGATTGGCAATGTAACTTGCGCTCTAACTTCTTGAATCTCATCAACCGTTCTTTGTCAAGCAATCAATTTCTTAATAATGAATGACTTGCCTATAACTTGGTTTGGGTGAAGATTATTTTCCATTGAAGATCGCAGAAGAATACAACCATCAGTACATTAAGATTGATGGCAAAGGCACATAAAAACATATATATACACAACACTTAGGACCAAATCCTTGAAAGATTATTCATTGATCCTATATTGCATATAGCAAACAAGTATAGACTTCAAAACCTGAAATTTACATCCCAAGACTGCAGTCATGAATGATTAGAGAAATAATTGCGCAAATAATCTACATCCCAAAGGGCGAAATACATTTCTTGTTTAAATAAAATGAACTATGACCACATTTCAATATAATAGATTGGGGGAAAAGGAGCCAATTAGGTCGACAGGGCCAAATTATTCTAATGACATCTTAAAATACTCAAAGGACAAGCAAGAACTACAAATCCATGAATAGTTACGATTGTCATTTGGCGAAGGAGTGCAGATCCAAGTTTATCAATAATCTCAAGAAAGATTCATAGCATTTGGAAGATCTTGCTTGTTAGCGAACACAAGCAACACAACATCTCGTAACTCATCCCGCAATCGATTGCCATGTGTGTAAACCAAAGAACTATTGTAAACAATTAAAATACACAGGAATAAATAAGTAGTATAAGACTTTCATTAAACTACAAGAAAGCCTCATAAATGTTTCCAATGAGACCATCAAGACCGACCTTCCCATAAAGTCAAAGCGTTGATTTAGTGATTCGTCAATAAATTTCTAATTTGTAGGATAGTATATCCTAGTGCCTATCTCCTCCATCTTACACAATAGCATGTTAGGAAAATGCTTACTCTAAACCATTCAATGATAGGCATCATCATAAAGCATTGTAAATGAACAAACAAAATGTTCTCATTTGTTGTGATAAATGGCATGATCTCGTCGAAGTAGTGGTTGTTAAAATCATATTGGAAAATCAATGGGAATCCATCGATTTTCTTCATCACCAGAATCATGCGCATATCAACCCAACAGAATCTCTAAAGAATATTAAAGCTGTCTACTTAGTGATAAATGTAAGGCTTCGTATAACAAAACATGGGCGATCGCGATAAGTACAAACTCTTACGTGGCAACAACAGATTAGACGGCTAAACTTGCAGCGAAATGATTGCAAAATTAGAGAGTTCACAATCGTGACAAGCAGAACATACAAAACCTTATGCTATCAAACACCAAATGAAGTAGCAAACTGAACAATTCAGAGAAAATCGAATACACAGAGGACTGCATGTAACAAAGACAAGAGTAGGTTAGTTCAACAACAGGTCGCTTTTGTTTAGCCTCACATAAACAAATGATCGCTAGTTGATAGCTTAACCCGCTTCAATAAAGAACATCAGAGCTCTGAGTCGTGCATGCACAAGAAATCCATTGAAGGGACATGTAAGAGGAAGGGAAAGCTTACCCGATGGTGTCGTAGTAGTTCCATCCGACCTCCTTGGAGAGTCGCCGAGGAGGCGATTGCTTGTGTCCGTGCCGCACCTCGAACCCTACAAACCGCACCAAAAGAACGCCATCAAATAATAGACGGACACACCTAGTCGCGCCGGATCTAGATGACATGCAAATCCCACTTACTTGAGCGCGTCGGGGATGACCATGCGCTTGGTCTGTCGTGCGGCGCGGACGCCTCGTACACCTTGAGCACGGCGGCGCCGCCACCCCCTCTTGGTCTTGTGCGGAATCATCACGCCAAGCACAGCCACACGCCATCGAAACACAAATCGAAATGGAACAACGAAGCAAACAAAAACACCATGGATCTGCGCGTTGTTCCCTACCATGACAGTGCGCCAGAGGATCTTGGCGGGAGCGGAAGTGGATCGGCCCGTGGGATGGCTTGGTGTTCATGCTGCCTCATTGTATTGGACAGTTTACAACATGAATGAATGGCCTCACCTGAAGCATTCAAGCAATAGGAAAATATGTATAATTAATATAGAACAAAATCACGAGGAATTTTAGCATAGTACTTTTCTTCTTTGTAGATGATTGTCAACATACCCACCTTTTGAAAACAAAAAAGAGATGAATCCTGATGCTCTGACTTTCTCCTGTGTAGAAGAGTTGAAAAAGAACTTCAGATTAATACTTTGGTTTAACAAAATAATACATTATGGGATGCGAACAACTATCAAGAAAAAAAATATTGGAAATCTACATTCAACACTAAGAAAAGAGCACAATAAGCACAGAAATTGGTAAATATGACATCCTAAACGGTGTAAGTATCATATGTTCAATTCATCAATCAGTCTTACCAAGATCAAGAAATCCTTCGTACTTCTATTCTCGTCATCAATCTCCCTGTCAAAAGTCTTCTATTCTCGTCATCAATCTCCCTGTCAAAAGTATCTCCTCGATTTGCACTACATGGGCAAGGAACTATCAGATATATAGACTTCATCAGATATCTAGACTTCGTATGGTCATTCATGCCAGTAGGGTAATAAGTATGGCACACAAATAAGTATGCGATACCTTCTTCCAACTATGAAGCGTACTACAATGCCTTTTTCTTCTTCTAGTTTCTTCAACATTGAACTGCGATAGAAGTAAATTTAAACCACACAGCATAACAGAGAGCATTTCTTACCCAACAAGAAGTTGGGAAAATAATGAAATAAAGAAAACACATTTTTATCTGTATGAACAGAATGTCATTTAAAATAATTAATTTAAAAAGGGTACCATTACCACAATACTTCATTATGAGGATAATTAAAAGTGCAACATTTACTCCTAGATTCATTCAACCACCTACGAATGCCAAATTCTGAAGATTGTTGATCAAATAGTAATAATTTTACAAAAGACAAGCTCTATGTTGAGGTCTTTCATACTCTGGTGCATCTTCAGAATTACATACTTGTACAACTTGAAATCACCAAACTTATACTACACTTTTTTTCCCTTTTCGTATTTGTAGCTTCAGGACAAAAGCATAAAATTCGCGAATACACACAACATGAATTTAATTTTTTACAGCTAAGAAAACTATGAACTTACTATCTGGTGAACGATCGCCATTAGCTAATACAGTCACGATTTTACTTCGTTTTTCAAATTCATCAACTTCTATCATGAAACAATAGCATTAACCGACGGTATCCTACTATCCCACGGCAACACATCACGAACTCTGGTTTCAAAAAATACATCACGAACTCTTCCCAGCACAAGCCAATGGCAAACGTGGCTCCCACACAAGCCAATGACAACGTGAGAAGTGAATCAATTACCTGGCGATTGGGGCCGTAGCGATCGCTGCCGCCGGAACCGGGGGAGCCGGTGGAGACGAAGCCGAGGTCGGTGAAGGAGGTGGGTAGCCTGGGAGTGGAGGCGGAGCCGTCGGCCACGAGCACGCCATCCATGATGAGCACCTCGTCGTCCGTCGTCTGCGACATTGGGGAGTTGAGGAAGAGGAGGTTTCCCATCTTCGGCGTTGGGGAGACCTCGGGGTAGGCGCGGCCATGACAGAGAGCGAGACCAAGCAGAACACGGCGGCCGAAGCCCTAAACCCTAGCTCAGCCCTCCTAATCTCCGCGCGCCGCACCTTCTCTGGGACGCCGCCGAATAGCCATCTCTTGGATCCCACGCCGCCTCCGCCGCCGCCGGCGGCGCGCCATCGACAGGTGACCACCGCAGCGCTACCTTGTCGGCTGCCGCTTCCCCTCCGTCGCCGCGGGTCCTCGCCGAGAGGAGCCGCGGACGGTCGGGCCGACTCTCCTGCGGCGATCCGGTGGGGCTCCACCATAGCCGCCGGTGGGAGGAGGAGGCGCGGTGGAGGATGGGAGGCGGAGGAGGGGAGGCGCGGGGAGGATGGGGAGGCGGAGGAGGGAGGCGCGGGGAGGAGGGGAGGCGCGGGAGGCGTGGGGCGGAGGGAGCGGAGGAGGCGCGGGGGAGGAGGGGGAGGCGCGGGGGAGGCGGAGGGAGCGGAGGAGGCGTGGGGGAGGCGGAGGGAGGGGGCAGCGCAGGTCGCTCGGGGGCGCGGGGTGGAGGGGTACTGCAGATCCATTGAAGGATGACCGTCGGATATGGTTGGGTAAAGAGAGAGAATAGAGGAGAGTTAATCTGGTGTGGACGTTTTTATGATGGTGTAATTATGGGTGCATATTGTGGTGTGGACGTAGTTAAGGTCATGACTGTAGAGCAGGTAATTGTTGGGTGGATGTAAAATAATTTGAACTGGTGCTTTATTAGTTTAGATATGTGATGCGACACTATTAGCTATCTCCTCCTAATACAGTCCGTCAGTCGGAATATCTGTAAACAATGAGTTGGATATGAAAAATATGCGTGCATGGCCATGTGCAGATGAGCCATTTCAGAAGGACTGATTTAGTATTTATTATTTGTGATGCGATGGTTCTCATAATAGCAGATGAAGACAGCGCAAAAAAAAAAAACAACCCAAGGCTCGACAGCAACGCCTTCTGAAAGTCTGAAATCTATAGCAACTTACCACTATTGTTCTCTTGTGTGTACCACTGTCAATACTTAAAAATACCATTGCTAAAGATAAACAGATAATCTTATTGCAAATATAAGCACATGTAAATTCAATTTATTCCATAAATAAATTGAACCTACATGTGCTTATATTTTCAACAATCCAAAAACCTTATTCGCTCTCTCCCGGTGCAGGACTTCGAAGGCGACGGTTCCGGAGACCTGCTCTCTCGAACGGCAGTGCACGCCGGCGGACGGGACGGAGTAGACTACGTGGGACGGTACAGTACAATGGAGGAGGCAAAACCCTAGATTGATTCGCTTATTACCGTATGGAGGCGGCGACTCAGTATTTATAGAAGAATCAGGACGTGTGATCAAGATGTCTGCACGTTCTCCATAACTCGTAACCGAAACGGATTAGTCACGCGTAATCGATCCAGATTCACCGCCACTCAAAACAGCAAAAATAAAACAGCAAAAGGAAGCCGCGTCTGCGCAAGCATCTGGAGTCGATTTTGGCGGACCATTCACACAGGTGCCGTGCGCCCGCGCCCCCCGCCCGGCCCGGCCCGGCCCGGCGAAGCGAGGCAAGCGAGCGCGCGTGTGTGATCCTCTAGTTCTCTCCCACACATGCCTCAAGTGGCTAGGAATGCACCATCCCTTTTAAGGTCGTCTTCCTCTCCTAGAACTAGTAATATGGTACTAAAGTTCACATGCAACCCTCCTTTGCATGAGTGGGCCTTTGAGATTTAATTTAGGAATTATTCTTATTGTATGGGCTTGGCCCACATAATTCAACAATTCCCCACCAGATCTCAAATCCCACAGAGATTTGCCTGAATTCCAATGTACTGTTTATATATCAGTGTTTCGATGGAGACCGATTAAGGTTGAACATCCACCTAGAACTCGAAGCTACACTTACTCACAACTTGAACAATGGACTACGCCTTGAATTGCAAGTTTGGTGCAAGCAAGCTTCACTTAAAGACTTAACTGATACTAGGCCGCCAGTAGGCTACCCCTCGGTTGAAGCGTATAAGTCATACTCCTTGGTCTCTTCATGAGCTTAGTAGGAGATTTTCCCAAAATCTTCATAGACTGCGACTAACAGTCGGGCTCATATAGGTGTGTTCTTTCAAGAACGTTCTGCAGGATAACGTCTTCGCTTCTGAAAGCCAATGGAACACATTAAGGCCTTAATCAATCTGCCTTGCAGTTTTTGAGAGTATTGCATCTTCACATAGAGAGGGTTGAAATTACTCTCCTCCAGTTAACTAATGGCTTGTTTTTCCCTGATCCTAATTCACGGGATCTCCGATCACATAGGTTGGGTTACTACAATAGATAACTCACATGGGTCTCATACCCATCTCCTTCGATGCACTATCTATCACATTCCGTGATAGTCCCTTTGTAAAGGGATCTGCCAGGTTTTTATCTGTTTGGATGTAATCCAAAGTTATAACTTCGGAGTTTCTCAATTTCCTGACAGACTTCAATCGTCTCTTGACATGCCTAGACGATTTCATATTATCCTTAGAACTGTTCACTTTAGCGATAACGGTTTGATTATCACAGTTCATAAGGATAGCCGCATCGGCTTTTCCACCGTAGGTAGATCCGTAGCCATTCGCCTCAACGAGAGCGATGTCTAGTGCCGCAAGCTCTGCTTCCATGGTTGACCTCGTCAAAATGGTCTGTTTGCAAGACCTCCATGAAACAGCACCACCACCAATAGTGAAAACATATCCACTAGTGGCTTTGATCTCATCAACATCAGAGATCCAGTTGGAATCACTATAACCCTCCAGCACCGACGGGTACCTAGTATGATGAGGCGATGGGGTCCCGATCTTCCGATAGGACTGATAACTATCGATTTCGGTGGAGATGACTCTTGCGATCCGACTACAACCGTACGAGGCGTCACGCGCGCCTTAGCAATCGCTGAACCAACCCCAAGATGTTATCAACCGTGCCAAGAACACGGTTGACGACCACGAAGGTCTATTCCTGCATGCAACCGAAGAACACGCAAGAACAAGGATAGTGAGCAACCTGAAACTTGCTAGATATAAAAGTCGCACAAGGATAGTTGAGGTTCTGTAACACGAATCTGTTGGTCTAGCCGACACAAGAGAACGTGGAGTTTGCACAACGGGCTAAACTGATCTAAACAAAACCTAAGTCCTAGAAACGGAGGCAGCGGCTCCTATATAGTGAAAACAACCAGGGGAGGCGTCCCAAAGGGTACACCCTAGGGTTACAAGGCCCATGGGCCCAAGTGGAGGTGGCGCAGCACCCTTTTGACTCGGACTCAGAAACCTACGTGAATTATTTTGATGATTACGGCCGGCTCGGATGGAATTTGAAGATGAGGTTGGATCCATTGGAAAGTAGACTTGATAAGCTTTCCATGAAGTACAAGAACGTCCCAAACGGAGTCCGTATGAGAAAGTTATGTCCGTTTAAACTTGCACCATTGCAGCAGTCCGAATCCGATTCCAGTACGTGACCAACGTGGACTCTTTTGACGATTGCGGCCGGCTCGGATAGAATTTGAAGATGAGGTTGAATCCGTTGGAAAGTAGACTTCATAAGCTTTCCATGAAGTACAAGAATGTCCCAAACGGAGTCCGTATGAGGAAGTTATCCCCGTTTGAACTTGGTACCATCACAGCAGTCCGAGTCTGATTCCAAAACGTGTCCAACTCGAATTCGTGCTTGACTTGGTCCCAAAGTGACGTGGTGACCTCCATTATTCCTTCCATGCATGTCCAGGACTCCATGTCCCTTTCCTTCATCCTTTCCCAAGTTCCTAAGCACAATTAAATCACTTGCATTAGGTAGCGGTCTATTCTTACTAACATACGAAGGCTGAAGAAACGAATTCACCTTTAGTTCAATCTTGATATTGGGCGCTATTGTCGTATGTGTTTGTGGCGTGGTCACATCATCCTCCCTTCTTGATAGAAAACCGTCCTCGGTTTTAGCATATGTGTAGCCTCACGTATTGCATGATCTTATAATTTAAGCGATGCGTAGGAACTCTTGTAATTAGGACAACAAGCATAGCAAATATGGTTGTATCCATAGGGGTCATGTCCTCATCATCCTCCCCTTCTTGAAAACAAAGCCGTCCTCGGCTTTTGATAAACTGAAAGTATGGTAACAAAGAAGCCAAGGTGTATGCATGGTATATGTATATGTCATCCGTTTTAACAGTTCTTCGTTGTTGCACAATTAATGTTATAAAACAGTAGTGATCATAAAAGCTCATTATATTATTAACCCAAAAGTAATCATATATGTTAATGAGCAAATCAAAATTTCTCACACAGCAATTATTGCAACTTGTTTTGCAAATGTAAGTGAAGCATCTATGCAATTCAAATCTTTGAAGTTGTTTACTTGTAGTGGTGGCACATATGGGTAAAGCTACAACTTTTGGAATCAAATAAAGTTCTTTCATATAATCAGATATCAATTGAGCAATAACAAATTCATCTATTATGGGTGAAAAGATTTGCAAGTTTTTCCATACATCAATTTCATTATTCAGATTGTCAATGTTAGATGGTTCAACAAGTGAAGAACACATAGGCATTGAATGATTACTAAATTTTATTTTTCTTTCATAATGAACAAGATTGAGCATACAAGAGTTGTTGTTGAAAACAACAAGCTTCAATTCATCCATGTGATCATAAGTTATGCATATTCGATATACAAGAAATTGATTTGCTACACCATAATCTCCAATCAAATTAAACTTATATCCGGGGTGTAGGCACTAAACAAGAATTTCGAACATGCAAGTTCGAAACTTTCTCCATAGCACAATCCAAACTAACGGCCTCATTAAGCATGATATAGCACAATGCATCGGCGGGGATATTCTATCAAATACTTCCTTATGTGTAATTAATTTGACATGTGCAAAATTATGAGAATTTAGATCAGCACATGGTTCGTCCAAGTCAACACAAGGAATATCAAAAGATTGCACTACAAACAGCATATACTCACAAGGTTGCCCTATGTCTTGTTGTAGCACCAAATCAGTACCTTTGCTTTTATCGTCCTCATCGACATCAGAGGTACCTCAAACTTCTCCTCTAATGGCATAGGATGCACTAGATCATCCTTCACCTCTTCAAGTATCTCGGTGGTATCTGTAGATGGAGTAGGAACCAAAACAATATCAACATTTTCAGTTACCTCAGGTTGCACCTCGCTTGTGACCTTGGGTGCTGGAGGTACAAAACGATATCGCAATTTCTTTTCATCTCCTCCCATGTGTATATATAATGGAACTCGAGATTTGACCACCAATGTTGAACATCACCAATCAGCGCCGTCCTTGCCATGCTCATCTTCTCATAAGGATCAAGATCTTGTCTTTCAAAGTAGCTATCCATCATAGTAACCCACAAGAAGTAGTCCGACGACGTACTCTCAGTGGTGAGTGGCAAGATATATACGGTAATTGTTTCCCTTCGAGTTCAAATCTGCCCGCGATGACATCATAATCTACCAATTTTCTCAAGCCTGTCATTGTTAGTAGAAAACAAGGAAACAAATCACAAGTAAATGTTCCTATCAACTACTAGGATATGGAGGCTCATATCAAGTCACACATCTCTCAAGCTCTTACCAAATTCTTACGAGTTCTTACCAAAGCAAGCAGGTGGTGCAACCGGTGGTGGTTCGTGATAAATCTAACTCAAGTGATGAGTAAAGCGATTGCAAGGTACAGCGAGACCTGTTCGGTTAGTAGAAAAGTGGAGCTTGGATAGGCTATGTATTTTGTAGCAAAGGAAAACAATCAATTAATTTCAGAAATTGCATGAATTGAATTATAGTTCGTATCTAGCACTTAGCCTATGTTGCTGATCAACCAAGGATGGAAGAAGGCTAAAATATGTGTATGGTAATGTATAGGAGTGGTAAATGCAAGATAATTCAATCGAATGCAATCTGGAATTGAAGAACACAAGGATTGACCCAAAACTTGAAATCTGGAGATTTCTGTCCACTGGACAGCACGCCGGTATTTCGGCCGTAACTTTCTTTCAGTTGCCTTTTTTTCAATGATTCTTTTTTTCTCAGTTTCCTGATGGCTTTTTCTACAACTTTTGTTTTGGGGCCATGTTCTGGAAACCGACCGAAAAATTCGCACAAAATTCACAAGTGCCGGCTGTTGCAGATTCAATCTGGATTTTTAGGTGAACTTGCACCGCAGATATCTCTTAACTGCCTGGCTGGAATGACGTGAAATTTTACAGATAGATGGAAAATGAAGTTTTGAATCTAATGGCGGTGGTCTCACTCAAAAATAATCTCGGAATCAAAAGTTATGACGTTTTTGGTGGCGGCTGCAGAGAAAGGAAAAATCAGCCGAAATTGGAATTAGGGTTTGTGATAGGGGAATTTTTTTTGTTTGGATTTTTTTATGGAATCAAGGATATGACCAGCAACTAGACAAAGCTAAAACGGACACAAATTCAATTTAGCAAACCAAAACTAACAGATTGAAAGGCACAACAGGTTTGGACAGCGGAAATTAACTCTTTTGTGGGGCAATTTTTTCTGGACTATAGGAAATAAAAACGAATCTACTAACTAGGGATACAAGAAATTCCTACCGGTCAACTGAAGCTCGATACCAACCGATGAGGCGATGGGGTCCCGATCTTCCGATAGGACTGATAACTATCGATTTCGTGGAGATGACTCTTGCGATCCGACTACAACCGACGAGACGCCACGTGCGCCTTAGCAATCGCTGAACCAACCCCAAGATGTTATCAACCGTGCCAACAACACGGTTGACCTGACCACGAAGGTCTATTCCTGCATGCAACCGAAGAACACGCAAGAACAAGGATAGTGAGCAACCTGAAACTTGCTAGATATAAAAGTCGCACAAGGATAGTTGAGGTTACGTAACACGAATCTGTTGGTCTAGCCGACACAAGAAAACGTGGAGTTTGCACAAGGGCTAAACTGATCTAAACAAAACCTAAGTCCTAGAAACGGAGGCGGCGGCTCCTATATAGTGAAAACAACCAGGGAGGCGTCCCAAAGGGTACACCCTAGGGTTACAAGGCCCATGGGCCCAAGTGGAGGTGGCGCAGCACCCTTTGACTCGGACTCAGAAACCTACGTGAATTATTTTGATGATTACGGCCGGCTCGGATGGAATTTGAAGATGAGGTTGGATCCATTGGAAAGTAGACTTGATAAGCTTTCCATGAAGTACAAGAACGTCCCAAACGGAGTCCGTATGAGAAAGTTATGTCCGTTTAAACTTGCACCATTGCAGCAGTCCGAATCCGATTCCAGTACGTGACCAACGTGGACTCTTTTGACGATTGCGGCCGGCTCGGATAGAATTTGAAGATGAGGTTGAATCCGTTGGAAAGTAGACTTCATAAGCTTTCCATGAAGTACAAGAATGTCCCAAACGGAGTCCGTATGAGGAAGTTATCCCCGTTTGAACTTGGTACCATCACAGCAGTCCGAGTCTGATTCCAAAACGTGTCCAACTCGAATTCGTGCTTGACTTGGTCCCAAAGTGACGTGGTGACCTCCATTATTCCTTCCATGCATGTCCAGGACTCCATGTCCCTTTCCTTCATCCTTTCCCAAGTTCCTAAGCACAATTAAATCACTTGCATTAGGTAGCGGTCTATTCTTACTAACATATGAAGGCTGAAGAAACGAATTCACCTTTAGTTCAATCTTGATATTGGGCGCTATTGTCGTATGTGTTTGTGGCGTGGTCACATCAATAGTGGCGCTGATTCTTAGCAATTTTCTTATTCTTACGAAGTAACACGCTAGGATCATAAGGTGTTGGAGAAGGCTTGCTGTCAGAAAAGCCAAAACGGTTTAAGACCTTTTCCACATAATGAGATTGCAAAAGTGTAATCCCATCCTCACCTCTAACCAATTTAATGTTTAGAATAACATCAGCCACTCCCAGATCTTTCATATCAAAGTTTTGAGACAAGAATGATTTGACCTCATTTATCACATTGATGTTTGTCCCAAAAATCAGGATGTTATCCACATACAAGCATAGAATACCTCCCTCACCCCCACCATAGCGATAGTATATACATTTATCTCGCCTCATTGACAGCAAAGCTGCGCAGATGTCGGTGTTCTATCGAACTTCTCATGCCACTGCTTAGGGGCTTGTTTCAGACCATACAAAGATTTCAACAGTTTTAACACCTTGCCTTCTTGACCTTCTACTACAAATCCATCAGGTTGTTCCATGTAAATTTCCTCATCCAGCTCTCCGTTAAGAAAAGCTATCTTAACGTCCATTTGATGAACGAGAAGACCATGTGAGTAAGTGTCAAAGAAATCTTCGCCTTCTTTCTGAGTATAGCCCTTGGCAACAAGCCGAGCCTTGTACTTTTCAATGGTACCATCAGTCCTAAGCTTCTTTTTGAACACCCACTTGCACCCTACAGGTTTGCACCCATAAGGTCTATCTGTCAGCTCCCAGGTGCCATTAGCGATAATGGAATCCATTTCACTACGGACAGCCTCCTTCCAATAGTCTGCATCAGTAGATGCATACGCTTTTGAAATAGACTTGGGAGTGTCGTCCACAAGGTACACAGTGAAATCATCACCAAAGGATTTGGATATCCTTTGTCTCTTGCTCCTTCTAGGAGCTCCACTGTCATCCTCCTCATTGACAAGTTCATGTGTATGTTCAAAAGGTTCAGGTGGTGTGATTGAACTGGGAATTATTTCAGAAGGTTGACTAGTAGTGTTATGTGTATCCTTCATTGGAAAAATATTCTCAAAGAACGTTGCATCTCGAGACTTCATAATTGTACCAACATGCATGTCAGGTACCTCAGTTTTAACTATCAAAAATCTACAGGCAATGCTATGATTAGCATATCCCAGAAAGACACAGTCCATAGTTTTAGGTCCAAGCTTGCGTTTCTTAGTTATTGGCACATTAACTTTCGCCAAGCACCCCCATGTACGCAAGTAAGAAAGTGATGGTTTTCTCCCAATCCATACCTCGTATGGTGTTTTGTCCTTATTTCTGTTAGGAACTCTATTTAATACATGATTAGATGTTAGCAAAGCCTCCCCCACCATGCCTTAGGTAAGCCCGCAGTGTAGTGTCTAACATGGCATTCACCAAGTCAGTCAACGTGCGGTTTTTCCTTTCGGCAATCCCATTTGACTCGGGGGAATAAGGAGGCGTCCTCTCATGTATAATGCCATATTCCTCACAAAATAAGTCAAATTCGTTTGAGAAATACTCTCCACCACGATCTGACCTAAGTCTTTTTATCTTTCTGTTTAACTGGTTTTCAATTTCTGCCTTATAGATTCTAAAATAGTCTAAAGTCGCGTCTTTCGTTTTCAATAAATGCACATAACACAACCTAGTTGCATCATCAATCAATGTCATGAAATATCGTTTTCCACCCTTCGTTAACATGCCATTCATCTCAGAAAGATCTGAATGCAGGAGTTCTAGTGGTGCCAAATTTCTCTCCTCGGCAGCCTTGTGAGGCTTACGAGGTTGCTTTGATTGCAACAGCTATGGCATTTAGAACCTTTGGTGATGGAAACGTTTGGAATTAAATTCATACTGGAAAGCCGAGACATCAAACCAAAATTAATATGACATAGACGTGAGTGCCAAACGTTAGCCTCATTATCCACACTGCCACAAATATGGTTCACAATCTTATTGCAGAAATCTAAAAAGGGAAAAGTGGAACAAGCCTCCACACTCATAGCCTTTACCAATAAAATATCCATGTTTAGACACGACTACTTTATTAGACTCAAATACCAACTTAAGCCCGTCTCTACATAAACGGGAGCCACTAACGAGATTCTTGTCTATAGAAGGGACATGCTGCATGTTCTTCAGCTGCACGATCTTTCCCGAAGTAAACTTCAGATCTACCGTGCCAACACCATGAACAGTAGCATGTGACCCATTCCCCATTAGGACGGAGGAATCGGCGACTGATAAGAGGAAAACAACGAAATATCAGCACACACATTTACATTAGCTCTGTATCAATCCACCAATTGGTAGATTGACTAAGCGAAAGAACGAGAGGTAAATTACCATACCCATCCCATCTCCGTCTTGCCAATGGTCACGTTGACAGACTTAGAAGTCATCCCTCTGGTGCCTTCTTTCCTTTGCGTTGTGGGCACTTCTTGGCCATGTGACCGGGCTCACCGCACACAAAGCAAGTTCTATCATCCCGATTGTTGTTGTTGTTGTTGTTCTTGAAGTTGGTTGTCTGTTGGGCTTTGACAAATTTCCCTTTGTTCTTGCTTGAGGGTTTCGTACCACATTGGCACTAGGCGCCTCCATCACCCTTAGACACAGCGTCCTTTTCCGAGCTTTCTCCTCAATTTCAAGAGACCCAATCGGACTCTCAACAGTACTCTTATCTCTTGTGTTTGAGTCTTGTTCAAATTCCTCCATGAAGAAGGTAATTTCGCAATAATACATCCACCACAAACTTGTCGGGTAAGGCACACTTCAGAGTTCGAGTTTCTTGGCAATGGCACGTATCTCATGAGTCGATCTACTACGAGCGGTTATCAACCATCTTGTAGTCATGAAATTGCTCCATGACATACATGTCATTCTTTGGCATCGATAGCACCGTATTTGGAATTCATTGCATCCCATAACTCCTTTGCGTCTGTCATGTGCATATACACCTCGCACAGACGATCAGCAAGAACACTAAGAATGCATCCAACAAAGAGAGTAGTGGCAGTCTCGAATTCTTTCTGCTTTTTAGCATCAAGAACATATTCAGACTTGCCATTACTAACCCAGAATACATTCATAGCAGTAAGCCACAGAGTGACCTTGATCTGCCATCTCTTAAAATGCACACCGGAGAATTTATCCGGCCTCAGTGCATCGGCAAATCCAGCCATAGTAAAACCACAATGCCTACAATAAGGTTTTTGGATTGATGTACAGTTTCCTGGTTTACATGTCTAGATCTGTTATGCCTGTGATGGTTCTGTTATTTTACGTGCATGATGTCATAATTTATTTATGGAATAAATTGAACCTACATGTGCTTATATTTTCAACAAATCTACGAGGAAAATAAGATGTTTTCTTCCTGCAGATTTCCTATGAAAATCATTTGATCCAAAGAGTCCGCTGCTATGCGCCTATTACATTACTCTTTTTTTTAAAAAAAATCCAGCGAGATTCCACTAATTGAATTAATGTGGCCTTTCTGTTACAGCAAAGAACTATGAGCATTGTCTTGCACCAATAAATTAAATTAAATATTTTCTTTAAAAAAGAAAAGATAGATTCTCTTTGGACTCTTGCCTCCTTTTTTCTGGAGATGTGAAGGGTCTATGATCTCTGACCATACAAAATGCAGATTCCGAATGCAACAACTCACTCCCATGCAAAGTGCCAAAAACAGCCGATAATTGAGAACAAAAACAACTCCCTGCTTTTCTCTTTTCTGAATAGATTCTCCCAGGAAGCAATGGTCAGGACCACCGCCACCTGCAATGCAAAATCTTAACCCTTATTCTCCTCTTAGCACCGTCAACCGGGTCAGGGTGGGCATCTATAAATGCACTTCAGATAAACGAAAATGTTCCATGTCATGACCGGATGCACATCGAAAGATCTACATAGGACTTGTTGTCCCACCAAAAGCACGGCGGTTTTCCATCAGAAAATGAAAAATCTGACAACAGCGTTAAGCATATCCATGTAAGGAGCTGTTAGGGACGTGGACTAAGGGGCTACGACCCATTATAGGCTGCACAAAAAGAGGGATAAAAGTATATCTGTTACAAATAATCTTGATTTAGAGTTTAAGACGTAGTAGAGTCTATCTCCGTATGTAACTCAAGTTGAAGTTGAGTCCAACTTAAAGTCCGAATCGGAATAGGAGTATGAGAGTTTTATTTCTATATATTGGGGAGACTTGTACCCAGTTTTGTAAGAAGAAGGGAAGAAAAGCAAGAAAGAGGGGAAGCAAATAAGAGAATAAAGAAATTCAGAAATTTCTTCGGTGTTCTCTCAGATTATTTGCGATGTGCGCGTTTTCTCCTCAGATTAAAGTTATAACAAGTGGTATCAGAGCCTAGGCGAGAACCGAGTCGCTGGAAAAATCGTCTCAGCGATTCCGTTTTTAGTGTGTCTCACGCGGCGCTCCTGAGGCGCACGTCGCTCGTCTTTGCGCAGCTCTCCCAGGAAAGAGACGCGTGCAGCACGTCCTTCCGTTCCTTCGGTCCAAGAGCCACTTCAAAGTAGCCTAAAAATCTTGACTGTGCTCAAGATCTTGTCGTGTTCTCTGGGAAGTGGTGTCACCGGTGACGAGGTATTATCCAGTATGATGACGAAGGAGAGTTCCATTGTCTCGTTGCATTATCTGATGCTCACGACAAGCAATTATGTAGCCTAGGTAATCAAGATGAAGAAAGTGTTTCTTACTAAAGCGCTTAGTGATGATGAACCAACATTGCTCGGATGAAGGTTGGAGTCAGGAACGTCAAGAAGATGTATTGTCATCCAAACTCAAGTAAGGTGAAAAGAAACAAGGACATTGAGGAGATGTGTCACTGTTCCGTGTCAAGTATGAGTTTAGTAAGTCGTAGTTGAGTCCGACTACCTCAATATTTTAGAATTTTTGCATCTGGTGGACCCGTACCAGTTGAGTTGAGTTCCTACATGCAGCTTACATGTAGAACGTTTCATGTGGAGGCGTGGCTGGTAGTTCATAATGCATTGAGACTAAAACTAGAGTATGTCAAGTCAAGATTAAGGTGGAGATTGTTACAAATAATCTTGACTTAGAGTTTAAGACGTAGTAGAGTCCATCTCCGTATGTAACTCAAGTTGAAGTTGAGTCCAACTTGAAGTTCGAATCGGAATAGGAGTAGGAGAGTTTTATCCCTATATATTGGGGAGACTTGTACCCAGTTTTGTAAGAAGAAGGGAAGAAGAGCAAGAAAGAGGGGGAGCAAATAAGAGAATAAAGAAATTCAGAAATTTCTTCGGTGTTCTCTCAGATTATTTGCGATGTGCGTATTTTCTCCTGGGATCAAAGTTGTAACAATATCTTTATATTAAGAATAATTAGATACATATCTTTATATTTAGATATGTAATCAAGCAATAAGAATAGAGAGCTATTCTAGTCTCTCTTTAAGTTCTTCTTCCCAGCTCATGATCTCCTATTTTCTCTAAAGTCCTTCCCTTTTAGCCAAGCAGTCAGCCGTGCCAACCCTCATCCCCTCCTCTTGATGGTATTTATCCGTTATGAACTAAGATTCATAACACGAGCAAATTAGCTGGGAAAAAGGAGATATACTCCCCATATTACTCCCGGGGGAAAGCGCGAGCGGGGAGCGCCTCCACGTCGGCCGCGCGTGCGCTCCGCCCGCCGCGTGGCCGAGCGAATTTCGGTACGGTCGGGGAGGTCATTTCCTCGTATTTTCCAGAAATTACGTAAAGGTCCTTTTTCCCTCGCGAACAGGTCCCTGCAAGTTTTTTTAGCCCCTCTATTTTGCAGGATAGCGCCCTGCGTTTTCCTAAATTACGTACGGGTCCTCCTTTATTTACGTACAGACCCTCGATTTTTTACGAAAAAACCTTTAACTTTTTCGAAAATACACATACGCCCTCGATTTTTTTTAAACTCCTCATGAATTATCGCCTCTTTTATTTCGATACACACGGTGGCTGACGCGGCGTGGCGCCGCGCCTACAAGGCTAGTTCCCCTGATGAGCCATTGTTATCTGCTTCCCATCCTTTACATCAAGTCATCAACTGGTACAATTCCCCACAACAGCGATGACCACCGACCGGCTTTGCTTGTGCAACAGATTGGTATGGCATCGCTTGCTTGCCCAGAAGAATTGATAAGATATATCATCTCAAAAGTTTACAAGGAATGGGAATGAATGGGTGGAAATGAATGGGTAGAAGTAAAGAAAGTCTAAAGAGTGAAATATCTATGCATAGACCGATTTAGTGGCACAAAACATCATATTCTCTAGTCCACCTTATTCTCTAGTCCTTGACCCAGAAATTCCAGAACATAGAACCTTAGGAATAAAAAACGAACTACAAATACACAAAAAAAAATCTTTTGAGCTTGGTGCTCAGCAGAAACCTGCAAAGGAGCCCCGATACAAGTATTAAAACCTTTTCATGTACTCCTATCCTCGCTCCTCAAAATCTGTTGTTCTTCATCAGCTCAATGAATTCACCAAAAGCTGTAAAGCACAAGAGACAAATTCATAGCATCAACGAAATCACAATCTAAGTACATTGTACCAACAGGTTGTATCTCCAGAAGTATTAGTCAAGGAAATGTACCTAAGAGTCGTGAGTCCCCAGGGAGGACTCTGCATGGGAGTCGTGAGGCCCCGGGGAGGACTCTGCATGGTACTGAAGAAACATAAGTTTCATCTTAGGGTACTGAAGGCCAGCACAGCTGTTATCGTTGAGATTGATGTGTGTTACATTCACCCCTTCTGGGAGGGACTCTGGGACGACAGCGTAATTATGATTCTACAAGGAAAAACAAGTCATACTTTAAGACAGCGCGCACTATACCAAGTTTATTAAGGCGGTAAGACGAGACGAAACGATCCACCCCTTCACACCTTTTAAGCGGTAAGACGTGAGGCAAGGTGACGTCTTACATATCCTAAGGCGCTAAGAGGCAGTAAATAAAATGAGCATTTTAGCAATACATATGTATCTTGTTGTTACCAATCCTTGAGCCCATGTAACATCCATCCCCTTTTCAATTGCTTTTCTTCCATATAGCATCCAACCCCTTTGCAAGTTTCAACATATAGATTGTTATAAATGTAATACATACAAATTGTATTCCAATTAATTAAGTAAATACAGATTGAGTGATATAACTTATTGACAATCTCTCCTCTTCTCTCTTCTCCAATTAGAAGACATGGCACGAGGTTCGGGGGAGAAGGAGGCGGCGGTTGCAGGAGGTGGTGGTGGGAAGGCGGCGGCGGGCAAATGGGGAGAGGAGGCGGCGGCAAATGCGTTGGGGAGGCGATAACGAGGGGATGCGACGCTGCTGGGGAAAGTTGGGGGACTGCGACTAGATGTTGTCGTACGAAAAAGGAATTGGTGGTAGCGCTGAGGAGGAGGAGGCGCGACACGAGGGTTCGGGGGAGAGAAGAAGGCGGCAGTTGCGAGAGGTGGAGTGGTTGCGGGAGGCGAAGGATGTGGGGGAAGAGAAGAGGATGAGCGCGGGTCCGACCTTTTCTACGAGGAGCGGAAGAACTACGTACATGTGGATCTGGACGACTGATCTTTGATTGGCCGAATGAGAAAAGAGGAGAGAGAACGGACCAACAACCACCAACTCATATTTTTATAATAATAAAGATTAGGATACGGATAATGATATAAATGATGGTTGTTTATAATGTACATCTATACTATTTTTTAGATAGAACTAAAAATAACTCACACAATGAGTTGTTTATATATTTATCTATAATAGCTTTATATAATTAATGGGTTATCTATATAGTTGTCTATATAATAGTACTAGTAGAAAACTATCTATAAGACCGTCTATTATTTCTCTCTTCTTTTTTTCTTCTTTACATCATTTAAAATCCTATATAACTTAGTTTTACATATAGCTAACTTGTACCATTACACATGTCCTTAATTTTCTGCAGGTCACGGGCCACGGAATGAACCCGTTCGAGCGTGGCCCAAATGTTAAGCCAACTTTCCGCCTACCAGTCAAGACAGGCCGGTCAGGTGCATCTCTGTCTCTCTCTGATATGAACGATGCTCTAGGTGGTGAGGTTGAAACGATTGCGTATCAGCCTTGAGTTGGACACGGATTTTGTTGTATGATGTGATCTAGTCTCAGGCTTCGTTTAAGACTGAAAATTTGATAAGAATTTCACGGAAATTATATAGTTCCACGGAAAATTCTATGAAATTTGATGGCTTGAAACAGCCCATCTCTTACTCGTCTTCACAACCAATTATGGTTCTCTCGGCCCCAGGCCCCAAAGAAAGAAAACTAGTTATCGAGCCCAACTCTGATCAGAACGCATCATAATTCATGCTTTGACAGGATGCGGAAAAAAACAAAAAGCAGGTTGGTTTCTCCACGACCGAATAGAATCACGGATGACTCACCCACTTTGGAACAGTGCATGTGGGGCTGGGAGGCCCTACGTGTAAGCAGGGAGCCGCCGTCTTTACGTGGAGAACTGTTCACATAAATACTAAAGCAGGCACTTTTTTCTTTAAATTTAGTTTTCACACAACTATTTTTACAAATCTCCCCGCTCAAAACGAATTAGGCTTTTAACTTATTTTTCACTATTCAATAATTTCGTTTTTAATTTTTGACTTTTTTATCGGTTTTTTCCTGTATTCGTTTATACTGTTGATGGGCTAACCTGTTTTTTTTCTATTTTTAAATATTTTAAATTTAATTACGCCAAATAAGTCGCCGTTAGCTACAGTGTAATTTCAGCCAGCTACAATGTTCTTTAGCCATAAGCCGTTCAAAAAAACCATTTTGAGCACCTCTAAGGTGGTGATCGGTTTGGCTGAAAGCCTCGTGGCTTATGGTCAAAACATCAGAGTAATTAAAAAGCATCAGAGTCGACAGAGGCTTATTTACCATAATTAAATTTAAAAAAAATTAAAAATAGAAAAAACATATTAGCCCATCACGTATAATGTAAACAAATATGAGGAAAAAAGAACCGGTAAAAAAAACTCAAAAAAAGCCAAAAATTCAGAAAAAGACGAAATTTATGAATAGTGCAAAAATAAGCTGAAGTCAAAAGCTGAAGCCATATTGATCAGGGCCTAATTCTTTTCTAGAGCTGGATAGGACACTAGCCGGCCGCACATTTAATTAGTGCTAATTTCACATTTAATTGGGGCCTCGGTGGCATCTTGCTGTGGAGCAACTGTGGCTCGGCAGATGCTATGGAGTTTTGTTGTGATGCTGCTGAGTTTAGAAAGGAAAATATATTTGCAAAAAATGAAAGCGCTAAATCTTTAAAAATAGCTACTAAGCTACAGTAACATTTGTACCACAGGTCTATCTCTCATGTGGATCAGGACTGACGTGTACCCCCGGGCCCACCAGACGCGTAAGCGACGGCGTCGCTTCATCCCACGTTGGCCTCGCAGTCCCGTACAAAGGCGACCGGGCAGCTGTGTTGCCACGTATGGAAAGTACCGAAGGCTCCGCAGCGAGGTCAATAGTGTTAGGAAACTGGGCCCATGGCCAAGAGTCCTGGCATATTTGGGCACCCCACCGTAGACTATAAATAGAGAGTCATACCCCCCTCATTATGTACGCATGAAAGAAAAGCAATAAAGAAAGACCGGGAGTTCTCTCTATCTCTGTGTGTTCAATCTATTCTCTCGTGATTTCGTGATTGATTCGTTCTTATTCTAAGCGAGAGATCGTTCGGATGGTCGCGCCGACGGTTTCTCAACACGTTATCGGCGACGACTTCGCTCCGGTGAACGAGGTAATCATCGAAGCACGCATTGAATTTTCTAGATCGCTTTTGAATCAGTATTTTCTTTTAGCGTTCTAGATTGAATTTCACGGTGCAAATCCGCCTAATCTACCGCGAGCAGACTTGAAGTCGCCGGCACAATGCCGATCGGTAGATTGTGAAACGGGGTAGATGTTGATTGCGCTGTAGATTAGAAACGATGCAAATCCGCCCTAAATCTACCGCGAGCAGATCTGAAGTCGCGGCACAATGTCGATCGGTAGATTGAGAAGCGGGTAGATGTTGATTGCATCGTATATTCAAACGGAAAAATTTTGCATCCTTAAGTTTCTGTTCGTGAATTTGCATGAAGGCTCTGTACAGCCACTGCACCCATCTAGTATTGCATCGGTTATACACTGCAAAAAAAAAGGAAAAACGCAGAGCATGGCCGCCCGTCAGCAGCCATGCATGCATCCGGCCGCCCCCGACGCGCGGCCACCGCCCGCCGCCGGTTGGCGCCGATCGCCGGCCAGAATCGCGCCGCCCGCACGGCACCTCGGCCTCCCGACGCGTGCGCTGCCACGGCCAACCACGCCACTCGGACATGCCGCGACCACCGTGCGCCCGGCACTTGCGTCGCTGGCGCTTCCGCGCCGACGCCCGCAAGCGTTGCAGCCTCAGCCGCCTGCACGTGATCCGGCTCCGGCCGGTCACCGCTCGTGCACCACGCCCGAGGCGTCAGTGGTCGCCGTTCTTGCATACACGCCGCCGGCCGGAGAGCTTGAGGCGCCACCACCGGCCGCCGCCGTCTTCGCGCTCAACGCGCGCCGCCGTCTCTTCATCTTCGCGCCCGAACGCGCGCGCCGCTCTCGCTTCCGTACCGCACGCGCAACGGCCGCCGCTAGGCCCTCCCTCGCGCCGCGCAGCCTGCCGCCGAATGGCGCGAGCTTGTCGCTGACCCTGACGCGCGCCGCCGCGACGCGCCGGGGCGCCTCGCCTCGCCGGTCGATCGCCGCATGATGCTCGCCGCAAGCATCGCGTTCGTAGCCGCCGAGCCCGTCGCGCCGCTTTGGCCCGCGGCCGACCCGCCGCTTGAACCTCACGCCGGAGCGCCACGCGCGCCGCCTCCTCGTCTTGTCCAGACGGCCGCACGAGCAGCAGCGAGCCGCCGCTTCGCGCCCGGCGCAGCCCCACCGGCCGGCCGCACCGGATCGGGCGCCGCTCAGCCTTGACCGCCGCGCGGAAGAACGCCCGTCGTGCGCCTCGCGCAACCCGCCGGTTCAGCTGCCGCCGCCGCCACAAGAAGTAAGGGGCAGGGGAAACCCTAGTCAAGGAGGCGGACGGTGGGCTATTTAGCCGGCTGGGCCGGTGGGCCAATAAGCCGTACGGGCAAAGGGAAAAACGGGCCGGCTCAAAAACAAAAAAAAAGAAAAAAAAAGGGGGCCGGCCGGTGGGGGGCGCTGGCTATTTTTCTGAAAAAGACCCAGGAAACCATAGAAATTACCGAAGAGCCCTTGAACCTTTAATTCAAGTCCTGAAATTTTAGGAAGGCTTCGTAATTCGAAAATTACGTATAAGCCCTCAAATTTCTGAGCGGGTCGAATTTTGCAGAAAACCCCTCGGTAAATCAGAAATTGCGTGAATTTTTCTCTGAACTGAAAATTTACGTAAAAACCCCCTGGAATTGCAGAATTTGCTGAAATTTTATTTTTTTAGCATAAAAGGGCCTCTGGAGTCCGAATTTTGCATTATTTTTAGCATTTGAAGCTTATTTATTTATGTCATTACTGTTTTATGTATTTTCTGTATTTATTTACTGTTTTGGTTGATTGTAATTGCTGAAAATTGCTTTTAATCACTGAATTAGCAGTAAAATATATAGAAAATGCATAGAAAATTCTGAAACATTGCGAGAACCTTTTGTACCATTTATTTACCCGAAGTGAATTATTCTGTGCATGTCTACCAGCAGTAGACTTATACACATTTAGATGACTAACATCACGAACTGGGAGTTCGAGGAGCTGGCCCAGCATGGCCAAAACTATCTGATGTTGGCATCCGATGTCGAGATTATGCCTAGAGCCAGGAAGCTCCGCGCTGCTAGTGGATTTGACGGACTGAATGACGCTCAACCCAAACCTAAGGAGAATGATCAGTCACTTCATTTTCTCAGGCACCACCTCTGCCTCACTCTCAAGAATGAGTATATGGCGGAGAAAAGCGCGCTAGCACTCTAGACCGCACTCAAGAAGCGGTTTAGAGGCTAAAGTACATCATTCTTCCTCAAGCGAGTAGAGTGGATTAGGCGAGGTTTGCCGACTTTAAGACGGTCAGGAAATCAATTCATCTTGCACAGGATTTGTACCCAATCTGAGAAAATTAAGAAAATCCTTCCACCCCAATGCAGTATAATCCACACGCAATTATCGTTAAGACGGCTATGAGGAATATGCCGAATTGATTGATATGATGCAAGTTGCGGAAGCTCAGGACGAAGTTCTCCACAAGAACTAAGTCACTCAGCCGTCTGGGAGCTCCACTGGCCATGAAGCCAACGCCAGGAGCAACAAGGTGCGAAAGCCCTTGATAGAGAAAAGGGGAAGGAAGGGTAAGACTGCAGCCCAGAAAGGCGAATCAGATGCTCCAAGAGAGAATAAGGCTAGCAAGCCAAAGCAGGATGACAAAGGGCATTATGAAGCCCACTTTGCATCGGCTGAGGGGGAGAGTTCGGGAATAGCTGCCTGCACTAGTGAAGGTTGAAACCATCACGATAGCAGCAACCCCTTTTTCGACCTAGAAGCAGCCACCGCCATGATTTCTCTTGAAGAGAATGTCACCCCGAGGAAATAGCAGAAGAAGTCTAGTGCACAGAATGCATTTAGACTTTAATTGTCATTTATTTTGTGTGGAAGAATATGTTAGAATTTGCATGGATGGTACTTAAGAATTGTTATTTTCTCGTGATGGTTGGATGATATTTGAAGAATTCATTCATTTATCCAGTTTATGATGGCATGACATGTTCTGATATTGGTGTATTTATTTATGTGTTAATTGCCTTCTCATGCATATGAATAAAATACCTATATTAGAACAAGTGTAGCGCCCTATAAAGGAAGTGTGCTTAGCTAGCAATGCACAATATGTACCATCTTAAGAGAGACTAAGTTTTTCAAGTCGATTCGTAAGAGCCTTGGCGACCTTACGACAATCGCGAAGCGATGCATGTATAATTGGTTCAGAAAAGCCACAATGGGCACAACTTTGGTCATTGAAGAAGCCTCATTGTACCAGAATCGACTTGAACTCTCCTAAGTTTTAAAAATATTTGCGCCACGGTTTCCACGTTGAGACTAAAGAAGAGTACGGTAAGGAATACCTACTCATTACGGTTGCGAAGAGAATGGCAAAAGAATATTAGAAAACTTCCTTCACTTGAAACTGGGCTATATTATACCAACATTAAGGCGCCTGCAGCGTACACTGTCCTGAAGACGGTATTAGAAACTCTGAACTCTTCTGTCTCTGGCATGGCAGATTAGGCCACCCAAGTCTTAGGATGATGAGAAACATTATAAATAACTCCCATGGGCATAATATTAATGTGAAGAATTTCCGAATCATGAAGATTTTGTGTGCCCGCATGTGCCACCGAAACTAATCATGGACCCTCCACTCGAAAGTGAAGGATGAAGTCCTCGCATTCTGGAACGCATCCAGGAAACATTGCGGTCCCATTCAGCCGTCTCGGGGCCATTTAAGTATTTCATGGTGCTCATTGGCGCTTATTAGAAGTGATCATATGTGGGTTTGTTGTCCACAAAAACCACGCCTTTGCAAAATTGATCTCGCAGATCATTCGCATCGAAATGTGTTTCGGATCATCATATCAAGTCCATTCGAATGGACAACGCCGAGAATTTACTTCAAATGCATTTGATGATTATTGCATGGCGATGGGAATTACAATTGAGCATTCACTACCGCATGTCCATACCGAATGGTTTGGCGAGGCTTTAATTAAAAGAATTAAAATTATTGCCCGACCCTTTTGTATAATTGAAATCTAGCACTACATGTTGGGGACATGCATCCTGCATGCAATGAATCTCATCAACCTTAGACCTTGGCCTACAACATCCATTCACCTATGCACAGCGTAAGGGCAAGACGAAAATTTCCCAACATTAGGGGAGGAAATCAACCCTTGATGAAGAATGTCGGAAAATTACGTGGCAAGCACTGGGAATCCATGCGGATGACCCGCGCACTAGAGAAGTCCGAAGACATTAGTAAAGCAAATAGAAGTCTAGAAGACAATAGAAGTCCGAAGACAATTGATTTGCGAGCATTGGCAAATCATTTGCTGATCACTTTAGTGATTTGAAGAGCGTGACTAAGTCGCATGTGCTCGCACGCTTTGCACCGGAGAGGTTGAAATACCAAAGAAATGAAGGTATCCTAATCTCGTCCAGAGGCCTCAGAAAAATAAAGAAGAGGACGAGAACTCCAGTTCCTCGAATCCTTAGTAACCAGGGACGCCTGGTGAAGAAGGATAAGAGAGATTTATCACAGCCGATCATTGAAGTCCCCCCCAGAATGAGAAGGGAGCCGTTGAGACTGGCACAAGTATGACACCTTCAGAAAAGGGCATACCGGATCTGAATATCCCCATCGGCATAGATGTGTGCGCACACATCGGAGCCGAAAAACTAAAGGGACTTGCCACCGCAATTGAAAGAAGTGATGTGCAAGGTAAAGCTCTAGCAGAAGCAATCGCTCCAGAAGAAGCAACTCATGAAGAAATAGCTATAAATTATGTGCACACGGGAGAGTCCTGAATAGGACAACGGCTAATATCGATATCTACTTCAGCAAAGAAAATTGCCACCATCATTGATCTTGATCCCGAGCTGCATCGCTCATTGAATGTAAGAAAAGATCAGATTGGGAAGATTGGAAGAAGGCAATAGCAACTGAATTGCTATCTCTGAATAAAAGAGAGGTGTTTGGGCCCGTATGCCGCACACCTCCCCACATACACCCCAATGGGCACAAGTGGGTATTTGTTCGAAAGAGAAATGAAAGAAATGAAGTAGTGAGATACAAAGCAAGGTTGGTAGCCCAAAGTTTCACTCAACGTCCTGGAGTTGATTATGAAGAAACCTACTCCCCAGTCATGAGTGTAATTACCTTTAGATACTTGATCTCAATGGCAGTGAACTTGAATGTGGAAATGAAATTGATGGATGTTGTGACTGCATACCTTTACGGTAACTTGGATTCGGAGATTTACATGAAAGTCCCTGAAGGAATTCCTCTCCCGAACCAAGACAGAGCAAATAGAAATCTGTACAGTGTGAAACTCAGAAAGTCAACTGTATGGATGAAACAACTGGAAGAATGTGGTATAATCGCTGAGCAACTTTCTCTGCAAGAAAGGCTACGAACAATGAAGATTGTCCTTGTGTATTTATACGGCGATCCCGAATGGATTCAGTATAATCTCTGTATGTAGATGATCTGAATATCATCGGGACAGTAGAAGACATAAAAGAAGCAAGCTCCTACTTGGAGTCGAATTTGAAATGAAAGATTTGGGCAAGACCAAGTTTTGCTTAGGCTGCAGCTTGAGCATGTCCCTGAAGGAGTCTTGGTACATCATCGACCTACACCCGGAAGGTGCTTGAAAGGTTTGGCTTTGAGAAGGCATTTCCTCGAAAGTACCGATGATCGGTGAGGTTTTTACAGAAGAAAAGATCCTTTCCGACCAAGGGAAGAGGGGAGGAAGTCTGGGACCGGAATTCCCATACTTGAGTGCATAGGAGCACTCATGTATTTAGCAAACTGCACTAGACCGGACATTGCATTTACCGTGAACCTCTTAGCAAGGTACAGTGCAGAGCCCACCAAAAGGCATTGGCAGGGCATAAAGGACATATTCCGATACCTCCAAGGAAGTAAGGACATTGGATTGTTCTACAGAAAGAATCAAGATCTGAACTTGATTGGCTATGCAGATGCTGGGTACCTGTCGGACCAACATACCGCAAAGTTATAAACAGGCTATGTATCCCTGTGTGGTGGAACTGCAATTTCATGAAAATCGTCTAAGCAAAGCCTGGTAGCTACTTCGACGAACCACTCAGAAATTATAGCACTGTATGAAGCCGCACGAGAGTGCGCTTGGCTCCGCCGAATGGTTCACCACATCCAGCAGTCATGTAGGATGAACATTGTGTAAACCCCCACAATTATCCATGAAGATAATGCAGCTTGCGTTGCACAAGTGCAGATGGGCTATGTAAGCATATCAACCCCAAGTTCCTTTATGCTCATGAATTGCAAAGATGGACAAGAAGAGTATTGCACACTAAGACTTGTTCACTAAGTCACTCCTCGCATCTAGCTTTGAAAGGTGCGTGTGAGGGATCGAAATGATGAGGCTTAGAAAAGTGCAGAATTCAGGGGGAGAATTCTCACAAGCCTGCTAATAAATTTTGATCATGAAGATTAAGTACCCAAAAATAAAGTCTTGCAGACCAAATGAATTTGGGTGAATTGTACTCTTTTTCCCTTGACGAGTTTTCCATGAAGTTTCTCGACCAAGGTTTTTAATGAGGCAATTCGAGCATCGCAACATCACATGTATCATGTACTCTTTCTCCAAATTTTTCCCACTGGGTTTTTATGGAGTTTTGACGAGGCATGAGCATGTTGGGTGAGTGCCCAAGGGGGAGTGTTAGGAAACTGGGCCCATGGCCAAGAGTCCTGGCATATTTGGGCACCCCACCGTAGACTATAAATAGAGAGCCATACCCCCCTCATTATGTACGCATGAAAGAAAAGCAATAAAGAAAGACCGGGAGTTCTCTCTATCTCTGTGTGTTCAATCTATTCTCTCTGTGATTCTGTGATTGATTCGTTCTTATTCTAAGCAGAGAGATCGTTCGGACTGGTCGCCAGCGACGGTTTCTCAACAAATAGCAATCGATAGATGATTAATTGAAGCACATAATGCTTCCCGCCCACCAATATGTACCAAACAGGCAGTCTTCCTAATGATACATTTTTTGATGCCTGTAGTAAACCAATAATCGATGAGTATTCTTTCTTTGTCTAGATCATACTTCGATTAAAATTCTACATATTAGTTAAAGATTATTTCTTTTCGAATGCTATTTTCGAGTTTCTTCTGAGTATACAACAGTTCTTTAAACTTCATGTCATATTTGGATTGCATTTTTTTCTCTCATAAAGTCATTTTGAAACATATACGTGGAGTAGTGGGTAAAAACATAATCATGGAACTTCAAATCTGCTAGGTTTATGAAACTATAATAAAGTGGACATTTTATAAAACAAGTACTTGCTTTTCGAACTAAGGTGGTGATCGGTTCGGCTGAAAAGCTCATAGCTTATTTGAAAACATCAGAGTTTTGAAAAAACACCAGAATGATGAAGCTTATTTAGCATAATTAAATTTAAAAAAATTTAAAAATATAAAAAAAATATGTTAGCCCATTACGTATAATACAAACAAATATGGGGAAAAAAAAGAACCGGCAAAAAAGCTCAACAAAAAGCCAAAAGTTCAGAAAAAGACGAAACTTATGAATAGTAAAAAATAAGCCAGAAGCTAGAAACCGAAGCCGAGTTGATCAGGTATCATTAGGTATACGAAAGAATAGTGCTTTTGAAAGGAGCCTTTGATATAAGGTGGACTATGGGCCTGTTTTTTTTGCTGTGGCTTGTGGCTGCAGTTTGCAGTTTTTGGACTATTCGTGTGAGAGATTATAGAGTAACTGAAATTCACGTACGGTTTTTGCCGATATAAATAAAGTCGGTACAATATATACTACAATTAACTAGTAGACTTCATCTTGAAAAGATTATCCGTTTAAAAAACTAATTACTGTAGAAAAACCAAAGGCTGAAAAAGAACAGATCATTTCTTTTACCAAAGGCCAATGGCCAATTAGAATAATCAAGATTGCATTACATTTTCAAAAACATGCTCTATAAACAGATTGGATCTAGAATTAACATACAATAGCCTGAAATAACTTTTATTATAGTTGAAATAAGCCACACTGTTTACCTGTACTAAGGCCTCATTTTGAAAAGAAAAAAAGTTTTTCTTGCAAGAATTGATCGTTTCTTATAGAAAATTCTATGTTCCATATGAAAGCCTAAAATTATTAACGTAAAGATGCAGAAAAAGAAGTAGAAAATGAGGAAAGATATGATAGTAAATGATCAATAGTCCTATTAAAATATCAGTTTACTACTAATTTTACTCTATTGTAAAGAATTTATGTCATGTACACCTGTGGGATTCACGAACACCCCCAAAAATTGAGAGGCTTTTGGGCTTTGAACAGTTGGACTCGTGTAGTCATAGCAAAATGAGCGAAAATCATGTCCTGATAGTGCCGATAGAAAGTAAGAACGTGTCTTTTGTCCTCTCCACAAAATTTCCCCAAAAACTCCTCTTCTTGCTGGGGAAGGCAGCAGGCAGAGCGAGCGAGGCGTGCGCAATGGCGGATTCGTCGGCGCCGACGCGGGTGATGATGGCGGTGAACGAGTCGTCGCTCAAGGGGTACCCGCACCCCTCCATCAGCTGCCGCGCCGCCTTCGACTGGACGCTCTCCAAGCTTGTCCGCTCCAACACCGGCGGCTTCCACCTCCTATTCCTCCACGTCCAGGTCCCCGACGAGGACGGTACGTGTGCCTGCGCTTCGCCGCTCGTTCGTTCGGCGGAATGCCCGTGTGTGTGGACCGCTTGCTTCCCCTGCTGCGTACTTGAGGTGCTCGATGATTTGCGTCGGTTCTCCCTGCTCGCGCATGGTGGCAAATGTATCGCCTTAGCATGGGATGTCTCGATGTGGGTGGTAGATCTTCTTCGAGCATGGCGTAGTTGTTCGTAGCACGCCTTAATGGCGTTCGATGAAATGCGTGGTAGTTTCCATGAATTGATTGATGCTGTCGTTACTGCAATCAAGCTGTTTATGCACACGAATCCATCAACTGTTGCGACCAGTGTAGACTGTAGTGTTGGTATGAATCCGTCATTACATGCTTCTGATGCATTCGGCCACTGGCTCCGTTCATAGCATCCTATTTTGGCTTCATATATAGTGTTCTTTGATAAGGTGCTTTGTATGGACCTTGTTCTGATTCAGGATTAGTCAATGTTATGTACTATGGAAGTACGCTACCCATGCTAGGTGGTGTTTGTTGTTGCCTTGTTGGTAGGTAATGAGGCATCTGAATTAAGTGTACCACTACCAGCACCACGATCAGAAGCTTTGGTGGGTGTATTGAATGCCTTTTCTTCAAAGGATGGTTCCATGGTGTGTCTCTAAGCCAAATGGCCGCCCGTAATAATGTACCTATTACCGGTCATGTGGTTTTTGACCTTTTGCTGTTTTTGGATGCTAGTGTTTAGTTGTATAGATGTAGATTGTAGAATTTTTCTCTCGTCTAATCTTAACAGATATATGCAGGGTATTTTTGAACAGAAGGGATACTGCATAGTTTAAAAGAAAATGCCATTTGATTGATGCGAGTGCGGTCATCGTATACACTGGTGGTTTTTTTGTTAACGTTTTTTATTTGTACAGATGAGACTTGACAAAATGTGTCTGAATATGGAAGCTCATGTTTTACCAACTTCTGGTGTCTGACCTTATGCTTCTTTTGACTCCATAATTTGTATCATTACCACTTTACTAGGAAAATGCTCAATGATACTTCAAGTATAGCTCCTGCAAATAGGGTGTTGTTTCTTTTCTTTTTTTTTTCTTTTGCATGGGAAGGTGTTGATGTGCTATTGACTCTGCTGTCTCTGCATATCTTGCATCCTTTGACAGAATAATGCTCTTATCACAGGCTTTTATCTCAGTTTACTTTTGCCACCTTTAGACCATCCTTTTGTGACTAAATTGCATGTTGTTGACTGGCTTGGGTTTCTGTGAACTTTGCTCTGTTTCTGCTGCCAAGCATTATCTTTAGCAACTCTTTACTTGTTTCTGGTGTTTGAAGAAATGCTGCTGTTGCAGCAACATTTGGCTCTTAGTACCTACCTATTCCTTCTAATATCCTATTTAGCCTATTTTGAGATCGACAGCCCTGTGAGTTGTTTAGAAACTTGGCATGTTTCCTTCCTTCCTTTTTGCTATACCATTTGAACTAGTGTATGAGATGAAATAGTTTCTGTGCTTTCAAGTGATTTTACCTGAATCCTGCTTTTGTTTCTCATGATTTTTGGAACAAAAGACACTTCAGTCAATACCTGAAATTCAATAGAGGATGACCACGAAAGCTTAGGGAGCACTTCTCTTAATTCCTAAATTGCGTTTCCTTCTTGTATTTACCCTTTCTTTTTGTCACTGCTGTTGCACTAGGTGAAATAGTTCCTTGCCTGTAAGTGATCTGCCCAGCAAACTTGTTCAGTCCATGCTAGTATTTTATGTTACAATACAGTATAACTGAGATAGAAAAGTTAGAGAAAACAAATTGTTTGCTATAGAAGTCCTGCCTTGAGACATACTGTTAGGCTCAGGGCTCATTTGGCGTGGATGTTCGGCTCTGATTAGTAAATGACTTGCATCATGAACTTAGCCAACTTTTTGTAGAGTTTCAAAATATGAACTCAACAAGACTCTTGGAACATACACGTGCACGTAGCATTTGTTTCCCAGTTTATATTTCTGTGCTACAAGCAAATATTGAGTACTTGCTTAAACATTTGGATCTTTGAATCAATTGTTTTTGTGTCTACCTGATAAACTGTTTGTTTTGTTTTTGTTGTCAATCAAAAGGATTTGATGATATGGACAGTATCTATGCATCACCGGCAGACTTCCAGAGAATGAAGCAGAGAGACAAGATAAGAGGGCTTCACTTGCTTGAGTACTTCGTGAACCAATGCCATCAATCGGGGGTAATTGAACAATTTCTGTTTTTCTTCAGTTCAGTATTGCAGGCTCCAATCAGTAACATTTGCCAATTTTGGTGTCTAATGGTTTGTTTTTTTGTCTAATTACGTTACAGATAAGGTGTGAAGCATGGATTAAACAAGGGGATCCAAAGGAGGTTATCTGCAGCGAGGTGAAGAGAATCCAGCCTGATCTTCTAGTTGTGGGAAGTAGGGGCCTTGGGCCATTTCAGAGGTAATATATGTCAAAATGACTTGGTGCTTTAGCTTGTATAGCATTTCATGTGAAAGGGTATGTAAGTAATCTTCATTGTGTATTAATATGGTTATGTATATGTTTTGATAAGACAGTTCATCAACTAGGTGTGCACCTCATCCAAACTAAGATCTATTATTGGGCCTGTTCTTTGTTGCTTCTAAAAAAGGTTTTTGGGTTTTGCTACAGTATCTAACTTTCAAATGAAGTATTTTCTCAAGACAGGGTTTACAAGTTAATTGAAGTATACGTTAAAAGCCCAACATCTGTACCAGCCAAAATCGCAAACAAGCATCTTTCTCTCCGTAATCTCTATCACGAACAACCCAAAATTCAAAAATTTCAGCCAAAAGTCACAGGCATAAGTCAAAAAAAGAAAAAAGAATAGGCCCATTGTCTACTCTTTATTTTGCAAAATTGGGCTGGTTTGAGCAAGTAATGTGTTTTTGCTGGGGGTGTTTGAACAATTGATTTTGTGGTATTTAGTTGTAATTAGTGGTTACTAGTGGTTTTTTCATAATACTGTCTTTCCACCTTTTTTTCTTGTCTGTTACCTTAGTATAGTGGGAGGAAAATGTTGCTGTATTCTAAAGCAAGACATACCTACCATTACTCACATGCCAAACACAACAAATAACATCTTGCTAATTTTCTTGCAAGTTGTATGTAATTTTAAGATTAGTTGAACCACTGCATTTTTTTTCCAAATATCCTTCCTTTTTGCGATAAGTATTTAAATAGTACTCTTCAGATGCATGTATAAAATCTCAATGCTTTCATTTTGAACTTGTTAGTTTTGCTTATATAGTTATGACGTAGATCTAAAAAAGAGGATAGTAACAAAGGAACTTTTAATTAGCAATTGGAGAACCAAAAGCTGTCTTACAAAACAAGGAAAAAGGAGCAACCGTTTTTTGCCCTCAAAATTCTGTTGAACACCTTGTTGATTAGCTGAAGGATATCTGTTAACATCTCAAGCACAGTTAACATTGGATCTTTGGAATTGACTGTAGGATGGTTATTGTAGATAAGCACATTAGGATTTGGAAATTGGAATGCTATGCTTGATTTGCTATACTTGGAACTCAAATCTGAACGTACTAGAATAAATCTGATGCTCCTGACTTCTTTACATTGATCTTGTTCTAATAAGTAGGATTGCATTTTATCCTCTGTAGTGGACATAGCAAAAATCCTTTCCAATGTGGCATGATTTTTTTTGCTGCTATAACTAAAAAAAGGCACACTCCTAAGCTCCTTATTTCCTCCTTTCTATAATAGAAAAGTGCTAACCTTCTCAGATATTTAAAACCAAAATAATCGGCAAGCATTTAAATAGGATTTTCCTGACTGTCATTTTGAAAACAGGAAAGGGGACCAAATGAACAGAAAAAAAAACATAAGTCTTGAAGTCCTTTTATTTATTTATTTATTTGCTTTGCTTTGCTTTGCCCATGCAGCTTCTAGTGAAGTATAACTATGGCCTTTGCATGTTTCTTTTTGGTTATGTTGATGCTCAAATCATCTTACGAATAGTCAGTTCCTTAACTTTCCAAGTGAATAGTGAATGCAGGATGCAAGTTTATTTTTATTCTTGCGCATGCGTGTACTTGTGTCTTTATAATTATGAAAAGGTATTTTTTATATTCGTGCACCTTAGATAAAATGTTGCCTTATAAATCAAGCAGCAGTAGAGCATGCCTATTGTGAAAAAGCCTATGTACTAACCCTAATGATAAACACTCTTAGTATTCCCTCCAGTCATAAAAGAAAGTTGTTTTGGATATTGACACGGTCCCAAAAATGCAACTTTGACCACTAATTTCTATTGTAATATAAAAAATCTAATAAAATTATAATAATATGAAAGTACTTTTTGAAACAAATCTATACGTATCATTTTTATGTGCCCAACTAAATATTCAAAAAGATAATGATAGCCAAACTTTACAATGTTTGACGGCATATAACCCAAAATGACTTACTTTTATGACCTGAGGGAGTATTACTTTAGAATAGTTTACTACCGAAAGAAAGACTTGGTGATTTAGTGGTTTATATGGTGTAGAACTAATCATATATCCTGCTTATGATGTAGTGGTCTATCTATGGAGAACTAGTCCTGTAATTCACAGACAACTTTCATCTACGTGTTTGCTAAATTGCTCTAGGTTATTGAGTTATTTGGATATAATCCAGTTGATATAGTTCAAAGAATACTTTGTGTAGGGTTAGTACTGAATACTGGTGCGGCGAGTGGCAAGAGGCAAAACTCAAGTATGAAGTTTGATTAAAAATGCTTGCCAGGTCATTGTTTTTCTCCCAAATGAGGGGATAACTGGGATCTAATGTAGGCATTGTTCGTATTGGTTTCTAAAAGTTATTTTTCTATAGTAAATAACTTTTCTACTGTATCTAGTTTTCAAACGGATTATCTTTTCAAGATGTGGTCTATTAGTCGATTGTAGTACACACTGTAATGATTTCATTTATATCGGTCAAAATCGCACACTTATCTCTCTTTACAAATTTCTTTACAAGCTGTTACTATTCATAAGTCAAAGCCAAAAGCTAATATGAAAAGGCTCGTAATTCCGTGATACATTGTTTCTCTGCAACACTTTATTGGACTGATGTGAAATTTTTATTTACTTGGTTACTTGATTTTTAGTTTTCACATGGATGGTACTCCATCTGTTGAGAAATATATGGCATATTTTGATTTTGCACAAGGATTAAGGAGGTGATAAAATTAAGAAAGGTATATGAGAAAATGACCAAGGTACCCTTCATAATTGCCTTGGAAAGATGAATGAGAATACTTTGTGTGGATGATAATGACTAAATGCATATGATAGCAAGAAAATAAATAGGGGTATATGAGGAAAAACCTCATTAAATCTACATGCAAGCCTTATATTTATCAATAAGACCTTTCAAACTATAGGCCTTATATTCTTCAAGGAAGAGAGTATGAACTATGAAGTTTCCATTAGATAGAATGAAGTTTTCACATGGAGTGATGTCATATGCGCTATATGTTTGCATCTATAGTTATGAGAGTTTTATCTTCCCAGAACATTTGTTAAATAAAATTTGTTCTTTTGGGGGATGCAATATACTGTGCATGTTATTTTCTATCATTTGTTTGTGAATGAGAAACTTAACCACCAAAACTCGGTTGAGTGGTTTATGAATCAGACCATCACCTGCATCCTAATAGGATGCAGGCCATACTGAGAAAAATATTTATATATTCAATTATATTCTTTAGCTTGGTCCCTTCCTATGTGACCATATATTATGCATGCTGTGCAAATTGTTTTAATTTCTGAATTATATCATGGTTCATTCCTGTGGAAACATCAAAGGAAAATTTTACTTGTATTGAATGCCTGGTGTTCACTTGTAGGGTTTTCGTGGGCACAGTGAGCGAGTTCTGCGTCAAGCATGCTGATTGTCCCGTCATCACCATCAAACGGAAGGCCAACGAAGCTCCGCAGGACCCTGTTGATGATTGACGCTTTAATGTCATGATTCTTGAGAATGAGATATTCTTCACTGCTTAAATGGGTTAATGTACAAAATACAATATGGAAGTGCCTGGAACTCGTACAAACTTTGCAGAGCGCCCCCCAAAACTAGCTAGAGTGAAGATGAGAACGCTATCGCAGAGGCATGATGAGAGATTGTACCATATGGCATACATCAAGTTGTGAACATAAGCTACTCTGATGATCATGAACTAGGCTTTGCGGAAACGAATGTTCCACCCCTTATTTGCCCTTGCCTGACCACACCATTCGCAGGGTACCTGAAACCTGAGTACTCCTTCGGCATGGCGTAGTCTTTCGGCACGCCAGGCTGGGGATGGTGCCCTTTGTTGCCAGCCTTGCTGTCGTTCTTCCATGCTGCAGGTTTCCCCGGCGCGAACTTGATCTCGAAGCCATCCTCGATGTCGTGGATCATCGCGCGGGAGCTCGCCATGGGCTTCATCGTCGGGTACTTGACCTCGAAGCCCTTCTCCAGGTCGCCGCCGACAGCGTTGGAGCCGTAGAACTGCTGCTCGGCGGACCTCTTCTTCTTGGAGAGCCGGCGGCCGCACAGCCGCCCGACAATGCAGGCGGCGACGGCGAGGAAGGAGATCACGGCGAGCACGGCGAAGACCGGCCCGAAGGAGCCCTTGGACGTGGTGGCCGGCTGCGCGTGCATGATGGAGTTGGAGGTAGGGTAATAATCCATGGGCTGAGGTAAAGAAGCCATTCTTTCTCTGCCTCTCAGGCTTAGCTCTTGCAAACTGAACTAACAACTTCTGTGTGTCTCTTGAGAAAGTGGATTGCGATGAAGTGTTTCCTGCGACCTGAGGGAGCGTGTTCCTTTTATGATGGAGGTAAGGCCCGGATCTGAATTGAACACAAATCCTTTCGTGTTTACAAGCCAAGTGCCGATATAATTATGTCGCCCATGTTTTTCTTTTCTCGCTGAGATCTTTGAACGCGTCGGACCGCGAGAAAGGCGAGCGCTTTGGGATCTCTTTGGAGCAGTTCAATGCGAGCCTGGAATAACGTCTCGGACATGCAGCGGCAGCAGCCTGGTCTCTCCCCCTGTGCTGCGCTTTGCTTTTGCTTGTGGACGTTGTTGCATTGGATCAAAGCAACCGTAGCAGCTGGGGAAGGCCGGGCAGGGACATCACATCGCTTTGGCTTCTTTGATTGCTTTCCCCTCCCGCTTTAGCAGATTGTGGGGCAAAGAGGAATGAGCATCCACTTGACTAGTCACCTTTCTTGGGCATGCCAATGCCAGTGCCCAGTGCCACTGCCATTGCCTCCTCCCGGCCCCTTCAAAATCCCAAGGTGACATCTTGGGGGCCTGTTCATCGTAGGGTTTTGCTCTTTCCATGATATGTTTTCACGACCCTGGTCCAGCCTGGATATGCCCGGCAGGCTCTTGATGGACCCGGTAGATGAAGTACCTGTGCGAGCACGATTATTAGAGCATCTCCAACAGTGACAAGTCAGCTAGCTCATAGCAGTACACATCAGCAATAGTCCTACGTGGAAGAAAGAGAAACGTGAAAACCAAACCAACTAGCGCCGGATCTTGAGCTAGTCTCGCTCAAAAATCGAGAACGGATGAGCCAGCCTTTATCACCATAAGCCAACTTAAGAGATAGTGTACAGGGAAGCTGGCTTTTAATGTGTTATCTCTTATCTGAGGTGGCAAACTATGAGCTAATTAGTTGGCTCAACCATTGAAGATGCTCTTATGTCTACACCGTCAGGTATGTAGCAACGATGTTGGTTGACTATGGCCGTCTGTTTACTGGTGGTAAGCCGTAAGCAGAGGCCGGAGATGTATGCAAGTTATCCCCTTAGTCTAAAAAAAAGGTATTTGCAACGTGAAACTAGTTGTCATACATTGTTCAGATGCACTCTAGTCGATTGATTTAACCAACGAGAGCTAGCCGTTTCAAGGATTGCTCCAAGAAGTGTAGACTGAGGTTATGCCTTTGTCAACAGAAAACAAACAAGGGTGTCTCGAACCAGGCCATCTGTTTCGAATCCAATTTTGAATGAGTTCCAGCGAGCCCTAGATAAAAATTTACCGCAGAAAAAACTAATAAATCATGCAATTTTCGTATTATAAACGGAACGGAAACGGATACCCGATGGATTGATGGTAGAGGAGGGCCTGGACTGAACCCTGGGGCCCTAAACAAATGCCTCCATTTCGGCGACCAGAGCCCAGCGCATGATGCTGCATTCTGTAGGACACGATTTTGGTCGCGCCACGCCGCGTTGCCGCTGCTTTGCTCGGCCACGCAGGCCGCCCGCACTCGAGAGATTCTTCCTGCCAGGTCGCAGGTGTCGTAATCCATGCCCGTGTTGTCACCTCACATAAGGGTCAGGAGTTTGGACGCTACACTGGACTCACGAAGGCCCGTTTTTCTAGCTGCGGCTGGTAGGTTATGTTTGTGATTGATGCCTTTTAGTTTTAGCATAAGTGTTTATATAAACAAATTTAATATTAATAAATTATTTTAAAAAAATTATTCTGATAAATTATTTCAATAAAACAATAAAAATATTGTCTCATTTATTTGTTAAGATATCGCCATAAGTTATAAACAATAAGTTGAAAACAAAAGTCTGATAACAAAGGGTATGTTCTTTACCTCAAAAGCTGGCGGCTTTTAGTTTTTGCTAACGTACCTAACTTTCAAACGGAGTATTTCTCAAGATGGGGTCTACAAGTTAAACGATCTACACATTAAAAATACAATATCCGTACCAGCTAAAATCGTAAGTGAGTATCTGTCTCTCCATAATCTATATCGTAAACAGTCAAAATTCAAAAATTTTAACCAAAAATCATAAACCGCGGTCGAAAAAAAATAGGCCCAAAGCTACGGCGTGCAGTACTGCTACTAATTGTCAGAGCACAGTTGCATGCTCTCGGAGCCCATCCCTCTGATTCACAAACTGAGTACTACGCACAAACTGGAGTAGGCCAAATTGTTACGAACTCGTCTAAAAAAATTGTTACGAACTGCCATGTGGGCCCATCTGTCCGGGACATTTCAGGGGGGCCCACAAAGCAATGGGAGTACGAGGAGTTCGTAATGTTTAGTACAACTGGGTACAGAATGCTTTGCACACTTTGTACTAGGCCTCTCCATGCCATTTCATGGGGCTTTTGCATGGAAGGTGGACTGGTGGAGTACCGAAGCCTGAAATGGGTGGTGGCGTGTGATGGTACTCTTCTTTAGGACGGCATAGACTGTTTGTCGCTGGTGACCAGACAAACTGACTAGTCTCCGCCGGATTCTAGGACCTGTTTGTTCTTGTTATTCTATCAGCTTACCTAATGAGATTATGGCAGATTATAGACGAGTTCTTCCAAAATCTAAGACTCCATTCGGAACATATGAATTTTACAAAGAATTTCATTAAAAAGGAAAATATACTCTCGCTTGATGTAGGATTTTCTATGGAATTCTTGTAGAATTCGTGCATTCCCAAAGGGCCTAACTAATGTTCTTGAGTCTGACTAAATATGTAGGACCGGATAGGCAACAGAGAGAGGTGAATGATATCAAATTTTTTTCTCTAAATATTCACCAATCCTTTACTCTGATAAGTACAAAGTTATGAAGATTAGAATATGAAATCTTCTTGAAAAACAGAGGAACACAGAGCTAGGCATCACCAGTTCGGAACGCTTCGTGGTCGGGTTACGACCACTGATCGAAAATCAACGTTGTCAGTTACGACTATCAGATGGAAACCAACGTAGTCAGAGTTCAACTATCGGACAGAAATCACCGTGGTCGAGGATCGACCACCAGTCGGATACCAACGTAGTCAAAATTCGACTGTCGGACGAAGATCACCATGGTCAGAGATCCACTGCCAGTCAAATACCAATGTAGTCGAAAATCAACGTGGTCGAAACCAACGTGGTCGAAATTAGCGTGGTCGAAACTAACGTTGTCAAAAACTGACGTGGTCGATGTCTAGTGTGTGGTCGAAAGACCAGCGTGATCAAGGACCAATGAGTGATTAAAACCAACGCGGACAAGACCGACGTGAACGTAACCTTTGTGGTCGATATCCAGAAGCTGACAGTTGGAAAACCAATCAAGTAGTCGATGACCAGAGAAGTTGTAACAGTTCGGAATATGACTAGAAGGGTCAACGATCAACTAATGATCGTAACCAGAGTGGTCGAACCAATCCGAACTTCGACCAGTGAGATCGACTATCAATGAATGATCGAAAATCAAAGAGCGGTCGAAAGATCAGCGTGGTCGAGGACCAATGAGCGGTCGTAACTGGACGCGGTCGAAAACGACTCAGAAGAACAGAGCAATCGCACGACCGCAGGATCTAAAATCCACATATCTTTTGATTAAAAGATTAAATGGCCGTGAAACCTTGTACACAAATTGTTTAAGGTCTCAAGATGCCATTCCATTCTTGAATCAAAAAATCTGTGACAAATTTGAGACATTTATGCAATTTGAGAACGCGCACATCAACTAATAACTAAAAAGCAAATCGATGATCAAATCTTACTCTTGGGTAGAAGATAGCCAAGATGGCTTTGCATACACTTTCACAGGTCACGAATTAGATCAAAGGTCCTTGAATCAAGAAATCACCCCATTAGACCAAGAACTTGCAAAAATAGAGTTTCTTGAAAATCTTGCTATTGAAGTGCTTAGATGATTGGAGATCTATCTCAAGCGATCTATCTCTATTTCATCCATGTCCTTGGCACAGCAAGATCAAGAGAAGGGTAGAAGAGAAATAAAACCAATCGAAACAAAAGCAATAGAACAAGAAAGGGTTGAGAAAAGACAGGAAAAACCAACTCAAAACACATCAAACTCAATCAGACAAAAAGATACACAAGGTAGATCAAACATTGATGTAGATGATTGAATTTATAGTTACTCCACTTAGGAGGACAGAGCTCTATAGCTAGAGCACACACACTCTAACTTATCTCTCATGGGAGGGAGGAGGAGCTAGCCACTAAAAGGCTTAGCCAGCCTTCTTAAACCCTAACTCTTGCCTCCTCCTTATATAGGCTCACAACCTGAACCAAAACCTAATGAATCCCCCATTAGGTCAAATCAGGGATAACCTGTTAACCCCACCTAACACTGGATTTTACTCACATACATCTCTTCGGTATTGGGCAATTTTACCAAAATATCCCTCTACTGCCTTCCTTGAAACTTCCCACTTCCTTTGGAATGAAGCATCGCCCATGCTTCGCCATCTTCCACGTGGCCTCAATGACTTGCCGCTTAGCCTCTCATACATCTGAATCCCAGCGAATCATCCTTGCCTGCAAACGTCTCAAGTCACTTGGTGCGCCACATGTCTCTTCTTGCATATGACGAGACTTGTATTCCTCGAACGTCTGAACCTCAATTCCTCTTGAGCCTAGTCCCGGTCCACCTTGCCATTGTGTGTCATGATCACCACCAGTAGTTCCCACTTTGGTTTCTCGTCGTCCCAGCTTGCAACCACCCTCAAGCCTTGGTCAACTTCAGCGTCTCCCTGACCATTTTGGACCTCAGCATCACTCTATGCCTAATTCCAGTTCTCCTACACTTCACCATGACCTAACTCTGAAGTCCTGTAACCAACACAAACAAGCAAACTATCATGTAGCACCGCACGATACACAAAATCATCAATTGGCATAATTAATCCAAACAATGCTTAATGCAAAATGTATGCATCCAAATACTGATCGTAAATCTAGGACCAAACAATAAATACATGTGCACACTAGCAACAACACCCTGGTCAACCTATGAGTACTCAGATGCTCAAAGATCACAAAACTTGAAGTACTCGAAGCCTACAAGAAATGACCGAGAGGCCAACGATCAGAACAACACTATGACCATCGATCACAAGGGCTACGACTACCACAACAGATCGTTATGACAACCAATCACAAGGGCTACAACTACCGAGCCAAGGCTTACGACTACCGAACAGATCGCTACGACAACCGATCACAAGGGCTACGACTATCAATCACCCATACTTACGACTACCGAACAATGACCATGTTCTGAAGCACGACCACCCCGTGGTTGTTTTGCTATACTTAACAAACCGTGGTTGTTCTGCTGATCTCACCCAATTGCCGATCAGACCTCTCGATTGGATCGTCCGACCACGAAGTCGAAAACTTTGAATACCCAGCACTCGCAGTCACACGAACTCGTAAACCACAAAGTCGTCAGACAAAAAGCGATCTTTTGCAAAATGCTCAAAAACCAAAGTCAACCTCCGTAGATACTCTAATATAAAAATTAATTACTCATCATAATTCTGATGTGACCTTTATATAGTCTCACAAAAAGGGTCTTTCACAAAGTAGCAGTGTTTTCCCTTGTGAGTCGTGGCAACTCTCAGAAAAGAACGAGACCTTTGCATACGAGGCTCTGAGCCATCTGATCGTGCGATGGGAGATTTTCGAGCGTCTGATTTTTCTTTTTTGAGAAGGGGGGGGGGGGAGTGAGATATTCGAGCGTATGAATTTGCTAGCTTCGGTAAAGATGCAGAGCAGATCAATGAAATTGATTTAGGCACCAATCACACGGCTATATACGGGCTCACATTCTTCTATTTGAGATGTATGGCATACTCCTAGCATCCTTGCACTGCATAATGGCTCTGTTCTTCTATGTTAGAAGTGATAACTTTTGACTGTAGTGATCGTTTTTATTTGTGTCTTTTAAGATGATAGCGGATGGTGAAGATATCAATGTAAATAGCACACATAGTTTTAAATTAAAAAAAAACGTTTGGAGAATCCTACGAAGAAGCCGTCCGTTACTGTTTTTACTGTTAATGCGGCTTTGGATATTCGTTTGTATGTCGAGGCGTGAGAAGGGTCAAATCCTCTCTGGGCCACTGGGCATCTATTGTTCTTAGTCCGGCCCTCTTAAGCATAGGCTGGTAATGGACTAATGGGTCGGTGACAACAACTCCTCCCAAGTATTTTTCAGCCCTTAAAAGTATTTTCCGACCTAACAACAAGACCAACAAATCCATTTTCCTCACAGAGAGAGAGAGAGAGAGAGAGGAGAGAGAGCGGCATGGGATAAATTCCGCAGTACGAACTTCAGAAGGTGCAAGGTGTTTATGGGGCTATACAGTTTGATATGGATGTTTTGCTTTACAATTAATCATCAGAGGTTGCAACTCTATTTCTAGAACATATGCATACCCAATTATTGTCTTAAAAAAATGTAGATAACAACACTTCCATCAACGAAGATCTCACGCAAAATCTCCTCCGTCTTGTCTACTTGTCTAGTCTTAAACAGCTAGCTCAAAAGCCACCGTGAACTAACCACACGAGCACCCGACGGCAAACTCCACAGAGGACGAAATAACTCCATCAGAGTACGATGTTCTCCTCTCCTCAGTCACAGTCAGGCCAGGTCGATAGCAACCGAAGCTTATGGTGTCAAACGCTTGTGACAGAAAAAGACATCATTGGGGATACTGGCAGCATGATCGAATAGTCACTCGCATAATCAGATATTCAGATGGCTCAGAAACATTGTAACACATTAATTTCATAGATATTTTGCAGGAAATTGTTTAAATCTTTTAGAATCCCTTCGAGAATCGAACGTTCCAAACGGTGGAGTAGTACATCTCTTTTTAAGTAAAGAAGCAGTTGCAGAAATCAGCGTCGCTCAGATTGGGTAGAGAGGTTCTTTTCCACTGCAGATGATGGGTTATGACTACGACTGATGGCTTTTGCCCCTAACGTGAATGTTTGTGCGAACAAATTAAATACCGATAAAGTTATTTAAAAAGACTATCTCGATAAGCCGTTTTAAAAGAGCGATGGAAAAACATCTCATTTATTTATTAAAATAATTATAAACTATATGCTGAAAAGAAAGGACCAGAAAACGGGCAGGTTAGTGCTTGTATTCAACACAAAAACCGCACTCTTTAGCCGAGATGGTGACAGGTTGCCAGCCAGCCCAAGATATCAGGCATGGATTGCGATCGGATTAAGACAACGACAAATTACTCTTACTCAACACTGTTTGAAATCGCGTTCGCTGTCTACTGTTGATGTTTGAAATCGCGTTCGATATCTACTGTTGATCGATTCTTTCTATATCTCTGTGCTGATTTGATCTGGACACCAAGAACCTGACCTGCGGCGGTTGCGAGTCTCGTTCTTCTCCCCGTGAAACATATTAGAAGTCGTTTGTCGTTCCTATGGATCGGAGTAATGCATAGCATAGAGATGATGAAACGCATGTCGTTTCTCTCCTATGCATAAGGACAAAGGTCGACGGTTGAGATTTGAGTTATATATTGTTGTTTTCTGCAACGGATTACGCGCCTGGAGGAGATGATTCTCGGGCAAAAGAACTACTATCAGTGATACGAGAGGTATGGCATTGGCAGAATGCACAGAGTAGAATTGGAATCGAGATCTTGTCCCGCTCAATTCCGCTTTAGCTTTGCTTCTAACTTCTTAATTTTGTTTTTCTGGTTTTTTCAGTAGTTTCAGACTTTTTTGTCTTTTGTTTTTTCTATATTACTTTGTATTTTCCATGGTGAGAGAACCTGTTTTTTAAAAATAATTTAAATTTAATTACGTTAAAAATGTTTACAATAGCTATAAAGAAAAAACCTCGAACAATACTGAACAATAGCAAAAAACCAAAGAACAAAAAACATAAGCGAACTTAAGCTCCACATTAATCATATCATGTGCTGAAAAAAAGCGCCATGTGTTCGATCGACACACGCATGCTCTGGTCAAAGATGTGAAACGACCTGACGAGCAGCGACTCGCAACCAACCCGATCGATGGCTGGTTACGCGAGCGTGACCAGAACCTTTCACTGTCTGTTGCTGTCCCGTCTCGGCTGGCATCTAGATCGATCGCGCACGGGGGGTTTGGTCTTCTGGTGGACAAAATCTGAACGAGACGGTGTGCGCCCGTTTGATCACGACGCGGCGCGGTGCGGCGCATCACAGCAACCAGGTGAACCGACCACCACGCACGCACGCACGTCCGCCTTAGTTACTTTGCGCACGATGAAGTATAGGTGACTCCCGGCCAACCTGGCCCCGTGTGGTGTGGGTTTCGGCTAGCGGTAACGTGACTATCCATCGACACATCACCGGTCGCGGTGAGGATGCTGCCAGACCTGTGGTGGTGTAGGCTTGACATGGAGAACGGGGACTCGAGGACATCGGAGGCTAGCTAGCTAGCACACGAATCTGGCAGACGGCAGATTACGATGGAGTCAAATGAGACCTGCGAGCCACCGTGACGGCGGGGCTTGGCTGCCGACACGCGCCACGCCGGCGCGTGGAAAAAGTTGGCCACGCGCGGCTCCACCGCCCACCCGGCACCGTTGTTTCACGCCCGCGCGCCCGCCCGCCGAATTTGCTCCGCGCCGCGGCACGTTTTCTCGTGCGCGTGCCGCGCGACCGATCGAGATGACACGCCGCCGGCAGCACGAAACGTCCGACGCGCGCGGGGGCGCCGCTGCCGGCCGACATAGCAGCCGCTAGGCTCCGGCCCGGACCAGCACGTACCCGCCACGCGCGTGGCCTCACCTACAGCGCGAGGCGTGTCGCCGAGGCACGGTAGCTTAGCTTGGGGACACGCACCGCACCAAGCACCAGGAGAACCGAAAGGTTGGTCGGTGCTGTGGTGTGCTTGGCTGCTGCCTGGGCCTGGCTAGCTGCATCCTCTGCTCTGCTCTGCATGCCATGGTCTTCTATTACTGTAGCTAGGGTGGTCTTATCTAGCGTACTAGTCCCTCTGTCATATAAGAGTTCTGCACACATATTTTAGAAGCATAGTAGTTAAGTAATATTTAATAGAATTAGACGATAGTTATTTCTATTATATAAAATATAGTACTGTTTTTATTAGAAATAAATATAATATAAATTTATTAAAAATTATTTAGATAATATATCTCTCGTATATATGTTTTGGATTTTATATCGTGGAACTGATGGAGAATGTGCTGCTCGCTCATCTGCACTCGGGAGTCAGGCTACGCCTCTGTGCAATGGGGCGGATGGTCCTTCCTGCACAGTTTCTAGGTTGAGTCAGGGTTCGCTGGTCAAAGACCCCTAGCTGTCCGTTGGATCAGATGGGTTTAACATTCTTTCAAGTACAAGTGAGGACACGCGTTCCACGTACAGCATTTGAACGAGAAATAGTTGAGCTTATGGACAATCTGCTGAAGATTGACGTCTAGGACACGTTCATAAGTATCCTCGATGACGTCAATGAGGTAACGGAATATGAATATTTCCCAAATGCTCGACTAACAAAAATATTCAATCTTCAGTCTCTACAAAAAAATATTTTTTGAATTATTTTCTTACAAAATTAGTGTAACTTCTTTCCTTAATTTTTTTTTGCCACGGCCACCCCTCGTGCCATCGTGCGGCGCCCGAGCGCGCCACCCGTCCTCACGTGCTACCAGGGGCGGAGGGCCCGATAGGGCAAGGTGTGGCTTGGGCCATACCTCAAATTTTTGCAATAGACCCTCATATACCCCTTTATCCAAGCCCAATAATGTAAACCCTAGAAACAATGCTCCCTGTCTGCTGTGCTCCTGCTCCTGAGATGCTGAGAAAGTGAGCGGCGGTGGGAAAGGCCCGGCGGACGGCAGAGGCGGCCGTCGGCGGGCGGGAGGCGACCGTCGCAGGCGGCAAAGGCGGAACTCGCGAGGAGGAGGAGCCGAGGAGGCGCTCGGCTCTCTGCTGTGCAGTGGGGGTCTGGGGACTGGGGAGCAGCCGAGCGGCTGAATTTATTTTTATTTGAGATTTTGAGGCTTGAGCAATGGATAAAAGGGGAAAGGAAAAATCACAGAGAGGTGAGGCATATATTAGGAGTGTCATTGATTTTTGATAATTGATATGTAGTTTACATTTGCCAATTTACATTTTGTAAATTTATAGGTCAATTTATTTGTCTATTTGCTTTTATGTGTTTAGATTTGAAAAGCTATTTTAATCGGGGTTCAAGTGCCACAAACCCAAGCACTCGTGAAAGTGGAAATGTTGAAGTGGAGGTGGGAGAGTCTGTTGGTGCTGGGCAAGTGGAAGAGCGGCAAGAACAACTTCAATTAGGCTCTGTACAAGTGGAAGAGGTAATTGAAGAAGAGACAATGCTCTTTCTTTGACAGATTATTTCCATTGCTATGCTCTACAAGGTTATATGTTAAATTGGTGATATATTATTGTGATCCTTCAATTTTTAGAGGTACTTTTCAATATCTTGCATTATTAAATATCTTTGTACTTAGATTATTGTTGATGAGTTTAATTAGTATTATAGGTTGAATGGTATTCCTTTCGATCCGTCCTACTTCTTTTTTTTCCGTCCTCCGCCACTGCGTGCTACTGCCCACGCCACGACGTCTCGCGCGGTCCGGGTCCACGCCACACGTCTCACACGGAAGGGCAACGCGTCATGAGGCCAAATTAAGAAAAAAAAAGCATGATCACTTCCGGCAATCGCGCGCCGAAGGGCGCCAAAAACGTCCGCGCTTCGGAAATCACTCCAGGTGCAAGCGAGCAAGGCAAGCAGTGGGATGCGTGGTACGCACAATTCAACTAACTGACGCCAAGCCTGACAAATGCACACAGGCAAAGGCACAGAGGATGACGGGGGAATGAGAATAGATACTTTGCTTGCCGATGGCGAGCTTGGAAAAGCAAAGGAAACAGGGTTTGAATCTGGAAAGAAAGGGAGAAAAAGAGAGCGAGAGATGCTTCGACTAGCCGCTGCGGCTGATGGCTTGCGCATGTAGCAGATGGTTTTTGTTTGTAAAGTGGGTGTTTATGTGAATAAACTAACTATTAATAAGCTATTTTAAAAATCTATTATGATAAATCATTTCAAAAAACAATAAAAATTATTTTTATTTGTTTAAGGAAAACTATAAATTATAAACTGTAAAAATGAAACACGGAATAACATGCTTTTGTTTGTCTCTTCTTTGCCACTATCACATGCCTTTCAACCCCTGAAAAACATGCTTTTGAACGACCTAGAAAAAATTCCAACTATACACACGCCAGTAGACTAGGAATCTGTATCGCCATACTCTACGAAGAAAAACAGCTGATAACAAGTAGGTTTCCTGTGCTCGTTGGAGTTATGTCTAATTCATGTTGAGTTATATATTTTTCGAGTTTGCTTACATTTAAGAGTAAATTTCATACAATCCTACGTATTGCGGCCTAAGTTGTACAAAACTATAGGATTTTTGACATGCGACACATAACTCCAGATATTATGGTCTTGTAGTTTCACAAACCCCCTACCCCTAGCAAATCTGATTTACTCTTCGGTGATGTAGCAGGACGCGTTGGTGTCGGAGCCCGGCTTTGCGCCGGACTTGAGTGATGACACTTGAGGAGCGAGCCATGACTTGGTGGTCGTGTCCTTGTCCTCTCCTTGCTCTAGTAGCTACAAGAACTCTCTAGTCACCTCCTTCTCCTCGGTGTCGAGCCCCATCGCCCAGTCCTCCCGTGGCTCCGCCAACTTGGCGGCCGTGTTCGGTATGTCGCCAAGCATCACTAACTTGAGGGCCTTGATCTGGTTGGTGACCGCCTCGAGCTTGTTGAGGCGCCACGTGTGCACATTGTTGTGCACCGCCCCCTTGACCACATTGTCGCCGCCTGCTGATGAAGCCTTCTCCTCCTCCTCCTTAGCTTCTTGCTTGACATCCACTACTTCTTTTGTTTCATCCATCTCTTCTTGCCTCCTGTCTTTGTGTGACGACGTTGAACTCTGGGAACTCCGAGTCATCAGCCTTCGCTTCCGACTCAGGCTCAGGCTCGTTCTACTGCTCTTGCTTGGCCTTGGACACTGAACTGGGCTCACCGAGCTTGAAGTCATCAATGCCCCTCAAGTCCAGGGACGGTGAGCCCTTTGTTAGCATCAGTGACGGCTCCGATCGCTTCACGTTTGGGCTCATGATGCTAAACGATGACTTGCTTTGCCGGACGAGCTCGTGTCACCATCTTGATGACGAGCTCGCCACCCTTCGCCTTCCCGGCGAGCGAGAACACCATGTCCCATTGCCAGATGAGCTCTCCTTATTGGCTCTTGTCCGTGGACTCCTTCACGAGAAGGCTCAAATCCACGACGCTTTGACCAAAGTCGAGCTCCAGAGTGTCTACGACGACTGCAGATAGGAGGAATGGCCTGGGCTCGAACTTGAGCGGTTTACACATGCCGACGCTGTCACTGTAGTAGAGATGGCACAAGACGAAGAGCATCTCCTCGAAGTCGGTCGTGCCCTACTGCACATGGGACAACATGGTCTGCACGGCGCTGTCGCGCGTCTCCTTCTTGCACGTAGCCACCACGAGGCGCAATCCATTCATGGACGGCAGTAGGCCTTACGCCTCCACCACCTCCATTGAGAAGGGGTAGCCAAGCCTTTTCATACCGATGTGCGATAGTGCACATATAGGCTTCCAGCTACATATCCCCTTCTTCTTGCCGCCCATGGTCGGCGCTGTGGTCACCGCAACGAAGCACCAACTCTTGGAGCATGTCGTCGAGGTCAATTTGCCAGAGGTGAGGGTTTTATGAAACTGCAATACCATAATACATGGGATTATATGTCACATGTCAAAAATCATGTGGTTTTGTGTAACTTAGACAACAAAACTTAGAGTTTTATGAAATTTACTCTAAATTTAAATAGGCTAGCATTTGGTGCATATGTCCAGGCTGACAATTGAAAGTAGGTACTCACTAACATAAACTAGATTACGTTGTTGTAACCCTTACATCAATAACAGTATACCAGACGATTGGAGTATTTTGTTGTTTATTTGGAGGATCCCATATCGATCTTTAACTAAACACTTGCCTTTAACCTTTTCTACTTCTGCAAAACGATTTACAGATATAAGTACCTGCTTACTTTTTCATCATGTTTGGTTACTTTTAACAGCACTAGGTAACTGGCTCCGCTCTAAATAATTTCGGCTTCTGTCTTTTTCTAGTTTTTAGCTTTTTAAGTTAGAAATCATTTGGAATACGTCGATTTCTAATTTCAACTTTTTTGCTTTTTTTTTCCATTGTCCGTAGAGATATAACTGTAAATTCATTTTTTTTCTTTATTTTTAATTAAAATATTTTGAAAAAAATTAACAATCGTTATAGTATAATTTTAGCTAAAAACTACCCGCTACAGTCGAAAGCAAGCTTCCGCCGTTTAGAGTGTTCCAAAAACGAAATCTAAGTGATGTTAGGAGAGAGAGAGGGGTAAGACTACTCATCTTTGAAGTACTGTCTTTGTCCACAGGGTACCTTTCGACCAAAATTTTGTAAGTATATTTTAAGAAGCTGCGGAAAAACATACGAAGAAGAAAAAGGAGATGGTTCGATCGAGTTAAGAAAAACGAAACATGGGTCCCAATTGGAGTAAGCTTTCGGTTTTCTCATGGTCCCTTTTTCACGAGGACAAAAATATTCCACGTGGCTGTGGTGTCGTCATGGCCACGCATTACATGCCACGTTGCTCTGTTAACTCTTTGCCGTGTTGTTAAGGATTCCTTTTGGTGTATCATCCATCGTTAGTTGCTAGTTTACATGTAAACCGCTGTGTTAGTGTACTACGTACTGAAATAAGAAAAACAATGTCACTGGATGTGTGTAGCCCAACAATGCACGGAGTACTATTTAAGAGAACAGATGCACATCAAATAAAGCAGTGGCGGTATTTTAATATTGATTTTATGTATAATTTATTTGGATTCAGAAAAAGCTCTTGAAGACTTAGGTTATGATCATGTAGAGTAGAGACACAGGAATTTTTATATAGCTTTGAACTTTCTCCTGAGAGAATAATAACCCTACGTCATGTGTGGCTATTGCTCAGAGAACTGTTTACAACAGAGAATTTAATACGAAACGCCTTGCACTATACTTTGATCCGATGTGATTTGATCTCCACTATTGTCCCCCTTTCTTTTCAATATCAATCTTTATATAGTTGGCGAAGCGAGAGCCGTTGTCCCGCGCCAAAAGACGCCTCAATACTTCGGGAGATAACAGTTCGATGGAATTTATTTGTCAGGGAGACGTGATGACCCATTTGTTATGCGACGGTTATTGTCAGAGAGAAATCATGTACGATTATTTAGGAATAAACGCACATTCTAGCCACCTTGTTATATGGACCCACGATGTAGTAAGTCATCGTAGACAAGCTAGTTAGAGATAAACTAGTTGCAGGAAGGTCCACAACCACATGGTGGTCGCATAACAACTCACGACTAAGAAATAGTCAAAGAAGAACTTACGACTAAGAAGTGCTCGTAAAAGAACTTACGACTAAGGAGTGGTTGTAGAAGGACTTACAACCATGTAGCCATAGAAAGACTTACGACCGTATGGTCGTAGAAGTACTTACAACTACCCTGTGAAATTTCTCCCCTATCGATAAGGGGTATACTCAGAGAATATAATAATGTAATAATTTAAAGATCATAATATCCTCGTCATCTACACACTCAACTTCAAGTGAAAGTAACTTATTTGAGAAAGTGAGATCGTAGACGAAAGATGATCGAAAGCAAAACCTTTTCCACTCTCTTCAACCAGAAGTGATCTTGGTTAATAAGGTAATTTCACTTGTGTTGTGAAGACAGACGGACTTCAAACAAATGAATTCCAATCGATTTTCACCAATCTGTCCGTCGAAGAGGTCCCTAAGATAACCGTTTAGTTCTTGAGATGGGTATTGACTCACACGGTTATAAAAACTTACCTCGGGGTAACTTTTAGGCCTCCTTACTTCGCCTTCTACTTCGATATGCTTCAAGCTTTCTGCCGCTGACCAAACCGACTTCTTCCTCCAATTTCTTCCAAATCCAAACCAATCACTCGGGAAAATGACTAAGACATCGTCCAGTTGGTTGGTGTCGAAGATGGATAAAGCAAAATTGAGGGCATTGAAGGATGCTAAGAAGATTCCTCTGTGGAAATTCATGAAGTGGATTGAAGCTGTTAGACAAAACTGGCCATCAAGGGAGATTGGACAAATCCCGGTGTTCCAGGCATATTGTGAGTGTGGCCTTCGTCTTTCAGCTCACCCCTGTCTCACAATCATGCTCGAATACTTCGAGGTCTAATTGGTGAACTTGGTTTTTAATTCTATTACCATGCTTAGTGTATTCGTGTACCTATGTGAAGCTTATCTGGAAATCCCTCTGGATCTCGAGCTCTCTCGGTATTACTACAAAATGAGCCAGAAGGCCAGAATTGCTGGGAGCTGTGGTTTGAAGCTCCATGATGGCCAGACGGAGTAGTACATCCAAATGTTCACTTGGTGTTCATGGTTGACATGGAGAAGAGATGGTTCTATTGAGAGATGACCAGCGAAAACAGCCCCTTACATCTCAGCCATCAAAGAGCTAAGAGACTAGGTATTCACTGGATGGCATGTGATGAAGGATTTCATCACGCGTTGTATTAACCCCTTGAAACGATGAGCACATCCCATGTGGATATACTCGGGAGCCAAAGATACGACCAGAGACTACGATGACAATAAGTAATCATCGTATTCGTTATCGTAATTAGATTCTGAGCATTATGCACTGACCACTTCATTTGTATGAAAAAATATTGATTAGGGGGAAATTGACTCCTGGGTCAAGCTTGTCTGTGAGAAAGCTCCGCTACTCGAAGTGGAGGCTCCTCGTATTCTCGTGGACATATCTGCCAAAGAGAAAGAAGAATACCTAAAGGTAATCAAAAGATCAACTTCATCTTTAGGCTAACATAGTCGTAGAGAACGACTAAATAGTATTCTCCTTTCCCTCACGACATAGGCATGAATAACCGTTATAACGACCAAGGGGTCGAACTGATGGTTATCGAAGAAGAGACAGAGAAAGCTAAGGCTCCTCTGGCCAAGAGGCGTCAATTGACAAAAGCTATCGACAAGAAGGGGAGCACGAGTGCCTCCGTTCCCTACACTATCCTTCCTCCTACTGCTCTGACCAGGCCCATCCCATAGTTCTTTGCGGACGTGAGTACCGCATATGATATAGAGGCAGCCGTACTCAAGCAACTGACTCCCAAGATCAAGGTATCCTTCTATTACGATACCGAAACTCTCTCAGTAGACGCTTCTCAAGGCTTTATCAAGCAACTCGAAAAGAAAGGCTAGAAAATTTTTATATCTTTTGTGAAGGTGCCTGCTGTAGCATTAGAACCTGTGATCGTAAAGGAGACTACCCTCCAAATGGTCAAAAATGGTTTTGACTACTAGGAGGGGCAAGAGGGAGCAGTTACTCTTACTACAAACTTTCGACCAGACATGGTCGAAGATGTTTTTGTATGACCAGACATGGTCAAAGAGAAGAAGTCGAAGAAACTAATATCTAGGAATGTTTCTTCTAAATTTAATATTGAAGCTACGAAAGCAAGGTATGAAAATAAAAGCATAACTTTCGCCGCCTCTGTCTTCTTAAATGCCAACTTATTTCTCTTATTGCGATTTTAGTTTGGCTTCTCTATTGCTTAAGGATGCTCCGCTGCGAAGCCCCTGGCAGCTCTGCCCACAGTCGAAGATGCGGTGGGGATGGTGGTCGAAGAGATGACCACCGCAGCAATAGAAGCTACTGTCGAAGCTGCAAATACTATGACCATGGAAGGGGTCATAGAAATAGAAATGCAAGCGGCTAAAGACAGGGTATAAATACCTAGTCGAAAAGTTGGAAGTCCTTCTGACTGCCGCATCGATGAGGAAAACACTAAGGAGGCTCGTCTTTGTCTCCAAGAAGGTTCAACCGGAGAAGGGATCTAGATTGCATATGTTGCATCTAGAGGTGGACTTAGTGTTCATTTGAGCTTGTGCATTCATTGCACGCGGTGAGTGTCAAGCGAGGGGCTTGACTAGTTACTCTTGGAGTTTGTCGACGCCTAGACAGCGTTGGAGGCATCGTGCGTGGTGATTTTCTCAAAGAAGGTTGTGGGAAGACCTGCCAAAGTTGTAAAAGTTGAAGCTCACCTACCTGGAGCGAGAAAGAGCTACCACTTGTGGATTTGAGGTTGAAGGCTTAATTCGTGAAGCCGGTCCAATTTGTTGGGGCTAACCTCAACATGGACTAGGGGAGATCGGCAAGTCTCCGAACAGCACGGTAAAAAGAGACCATGTCATTTGTGGATTATTTTCTTGTGCTCAATTTATATTCAAGCAATTTGCATATATAGAATTAAATTAATTGCTTGTCTTCCTAGGATTGAAAACCTTGTCATAGCCTAATATTGTTGGTGCACTTAGGTTAACTTATTTGATCTAGGCGCTATTTGTGCTAAACCAAATTGATTTAAGCTTCCGCATTGTTGGTTTAGACAAATAGAAAAGGTCTTGAATTGTTATTAATAATTAGAAGACATTTTTTAGACCGCCTATTAACTCACCTCTAGCCGGCCTCCTCGATCTTACAGAGGGCACCACCTCGGCATGTTGTCTTTCCACGTGAGTGCTTTGCTTTTGCCCCGATTGGAGTGTTGCTTGGGGTTCCGTGGCTCTTTATTACCTACAACCAAGACTTCCTTCTAACTGTCAGCGTAAGGCTTTTGACCTTTGGCTTTGTTCTTGGATTTCTTAGCCTTCTCTTTCCTCTTACTGCCTTCACTTTCCTCTTTGGAACTTCAATAGACCTTATCAATGGTTTTAGTCTATTCAACCACTTCAGCAGCAGTCGCATAGCGGTCAGCCATCTCAAAGAGCTTAGCGATGGTGGTCAGAGGATTCAAGACGATATACTCTATGAACCTCCTATTACGGACCCCTGCTTGAATGCCCTGATGACAGAAGTGTCAGAAACCTACGGAATTGAATTATGCACCTGACTAAAGGGTCTGATGAATTACTATAGGGTCTCATTACTGCTTTGCTGCATCTAATGCAGGTCGTCCTGTTCCCCAGGACAATTGTATGTGCTTTGAAAGTTGGCCAACAGAACATCGCAGTGGTAAGACACTAGTGGATAGACTCCAATGGTTGATTGAGCAACCACGACCAAGCAGATCCCTCGAGCACCGTTGGAAAAATTTTTGCCATGACATGCTCGCCTCCTCCTGCTACCCGTACTGTTGTTGTGTAAATTTGAAGGAACTTGATGGGATTTTAGGACCCATCAAATTTCTCCATGTTTATTGGCTAAAACCGCAGTGGCCAGCATACTGCTCGGAGTTTAGGCATGAATGCTCGGCATCCGATAATGAGTTCATGATGCCTCCTTTGTGGAAAGGGGTGATTAGCGTCACCAGGCGATTGTACTCGATGATGCCCGGCAATCGATGGATCCGACTTGTAGTTGGCATTGTGAGTACGAGGGTAGTATCCCTCATACTCCATATACTAAAAACTCGACCTGCGGGGGGGAGGAAACCCCCCGGGCATCATGCTTAAGAAGAAGGTCTTCTCACGCAGACTGAGAAAACCCCCGAACCCCTGCTCCACCCATACACAGCGGCACCACACCCGACCTTTGTGAGACGACCGGCGGATCCTTTGGATCAACGCCCTGGCGGGTCCTTAGACCTGTGCTTTGGTGTGGTAGCAGGCGAGGGGATTTTTTCCCCCAAGCCTGAAATTTGCTCCCCACTGGGAGTCGAACCCAGGACCTGGGGGGTGCTACTGAGGCGCTCTAACCACTCGGCTAGAGGCCCTTTCGCTCATACTCCATATACTACTATAGATTCCTTGCTCAAAGTGGTGATCGATCATCTCCTCGGTAAACCCGCCGATCTGGAGTTGTTTGAGGAACTCTCCTTCAGCTGGAGTTGTGGTTGGAAAACCGTCGTGACCTGTAATCATGTCAAACCCCACAAGATGAATTATGTGAATGACTACACGTGGTCGTGCCTGTCCGTCTCCTAGAATTATGTTGGCGTGGCTGCTTGAATCTGGCTATGATGCTTCGGAGTCTTCGCACAATCACTTTGACAAAGTGGTCGTAGCCTAGCGCTCGAGCAAGATCTTAGGTCGAGTTCTCAAGCAAGTCATTGATGCGTTGAAGTTCTTGAGCCTCTTCGGACTGGTACTAGGTACGCCCAGGCAAAAACCTCTGGGAAGCCAGTCGCCTTCTTCGAATGATCTAGGATCCTTAATTTCTGAGGCTGGCTGAGGCCACCTTAAACAAGAGCGATTATTTCTCCCACGCTCATCAGAGAACTGACCTGGTTCATCACTGGAGGTCTCCTCGCCATCCTCACATGGGGTGGCATGGTGTGATCGGTGGGGAGTATCCTCAGACCTTCTTCCGAGAGAGTGATCAGAATTTGCCCGAAGGACGAGATCTTCTGTTTAGAATCTCCACTTCTGACAGAGGGCCCCCCTTTGAAGAATCCTCCAACGAGAGTGCATCATGGCCTGGAGTAAACCTCGCTAGGAAGGGGAACTCTAGGTTATAACCATCTCCTGTTGAATCTGTACTCTGCGAAGGTATGGGCGAACTTGCAAGGAGCCCACCCACTCTCTTTGTAGGTTCCACCAGAGAGTTACGACTACCAGGTGATGATGGTGTCCTGGAATGCGGAATTTGAGACTCGCTGAGCTTAATGGAGTGGTCGTTGGGGGACTCGAACGCTTAGGGGCAGGCCTCTCATTGTGTTGCGAGCCCTGTTCATGGTCGGATTGACCCTTGCCATCGGAGAAAGCTAGTTCCTCCGTTTGATGTACTATTGTGGGGGATGTGCATCTCTCCTCAGCCTTTCCCATGGTGCGGTTTCCAAGGTCTCAGGATGGACTCCAGAGACAGCCTCACTGTTGGAAGCAAGCATTATCTGCTCATAGTCATAGCAGACTTCCATGTCGAGATCTACGTAGTCGGCCAGGTCAAACTGGTTCTTCTCGTTCCATTCTACTGCCATGAGGATATCAGATGGAAGAGAACTTGCTGACAAGGAAATTACCAGAGTCTTAGAAGAATCTTCCCCACAGACGACACCAATTGTCGTTATTTAATATTGATCTTACGTATGATTTGTTTGGATTCGGGGAAATCTCTTGAAGACTCAAGTCATGATCATACGGAGTAGAGACACAAGAATTTTATACTGGTTTGGGCTTTCTACTGGGAGAATAATAACTCTACATCCTGTGTGGCTATTGCTAAGATAATTGTTTACAACTGAGAATGTAATACAAAATGCCTTGCACTATCCTTTGATCCGATGAGTTTTGATCTGCGCTATTGTCCCCCTTCTCTGTGATGTCAACCTTTATAGAGTTGGCGAAACGGCGGCTGTTGTCCCGCGCCAAAAGACGCCTCAACGCTTTAGGCGATAACCATCCGATGAAAGTTATTTGTCAGGGAGATGAGATGGCCTGTTTGTCGTGTGACGGTTGTTGCCAGAGAGATCATGTGCGGTTATTTAGGAATAAGCGTACGTTCTAACCGTCTTGTCGTATGGACCCACTATATAGTAAGTTATCGTAGATAAGCCAGTTGGAGATAAATTGGTCGCAGGAAGCTCCACGACCACGTAGTGGTCGCAGGACAACTCATGACTAAGGAATGGTCATAGAAGAACTTACGACTGAGGAGTAGTCGTAGAAAAACTTATGACTAAAGAGTGGTCGGAGAAAGACTTATGATCATTTTGTCGTAGAAAGACTTACGACTACCCTGTGAAACTTCTCCCTTATCGATAAGAGGTATAATCGGAGAATATAATGACGTAATAATTTGAGAATTATTATATCCTCATCAAGCAGTATAACTAGGTTTTAAATTAAACTGTTTTCTATGAAATTTTTTGTTACAAACAAACCAAAGGGCACACATCCTTCGAAATTCCAGCGTACCAGATGAACAAAACCTCATTTTTTTGTGCAATTGCAGATAAATCAAAACACTTTATTTACTATAACATGGACATAAAACTGATCCAAATGGCACATATTAAAATTTAGATAACGTCCTAACCAAGAGAACGTGCTAAGATCATTTCAGTTTTCCCCCCATATAGAGAGCAACAGTAAATAGTACTCCCTCTGTTTCACATATTCGCTTAAAAGTCATCATGCGTATAGACTAAATAAATAATAAATATAAGTTAATGAGAAATAACCCTACATACTCTACTAAATGACATACTACAAACAATCAGCCTCTTGTAAAGCATTTAACTAAAGGCAAAAGAGCGAAAACGTTATAATAATTACAGTTCTAATTTTCTTAATGAATAAACAAGTTGAAACGGAGATTCTTTTGATCATAGACAAACATTAAAAAAACGTAGGGAAGTTGACCGCACACTAAGTACAGCGTGTACATGCAACTATCGTTTGACCAAAAGTCTCGGCTCCGCTCCGCTCAGCAGCTCGGCCAAGCAGAGCTCGAGCCAGGCGCGCGCATTCCATTCCTCTAACGCCTTTCAAGTTTTAGCTGCGATTCCGTAAACAAACAACTACCCCCAACAAATGGCAAAACTCACTGCGCATGTGTATCTGACGAGCAGCTAGCGTATTCACGACGTATTTCACCAGGGAAACACGCAGCTAGCAGCCATCCATTGGACCACCCTCCCAAAGCAACCGAAGGCCGCCGATCGAGCCGGCCGCCGACAAGCGCACACTCCTCGGTATGCGAAGCCGAGCCGAGTAGGCCCCATGCACCGATCCCACCACCGGTGGAGACCGGAGAAGCCGACGAGGGGCCGTCTTCTCCTCCGCCGTGTCTCCACACAAATACTCCACTCCTACGGCTACTCTCCCGACAGCGTGGGCCACCCGTGCCACAGCAACATGCATGCACCAGCGGGCTCCTAGTAGCTCATCCTCTCTCTCTCTCTCTCTCTCCTTCGGGCCGTTCAACTTTTCCCTCTCTTCTTATTCGCATCTCCCTCGTTCACATCTCTCAGCAACCACCGGTACCACCAACATCAACTTCTCCCTCCTCTCTTCTCCCTTGGCTTAGCTTCTTCTCCTCCTATCTCCATTGGACCTTCCTCCTCCTTGATCTCTCCTTGTTCTTCCTAAGCTTGCTTGCTAGCTAGCTACATCGATCTGTCTTAATCTGCCTGTCCTAATTACCCTTTAATTCGTCCACAAGCCAACAGCAACTGCAAGAAGAAAAGGCATGCTTGCAGTGCAATGATATATGGAGTAGTTTTCAGGTGTATCTTTATATAGAGGGCATATCTATGCTAAAGCTCTATTTAGTGCTAAAGTGATAAAGGCAATCTTGGCCGTCGGATTCGGCTCGGACGGCCCAGATTGAGTCGCGTGGGAGCTAGAAACACCACAGCAGTCGATCGCGTTTGGTTTCGGTGCCTTGGTTAATTGAGAAGCTAGCTAGCCAGCGGTCGGTCGATCGATGATGGCAGGAGCACCTCCGATGCATATCTGCATGGATTCCGACTGGCTCAAGGTATGTACATATATACTATATGATGATCATCGCAAGCACTTATGTTCGCATCTCATGCGTGCATGCGCATATACACTGATCTTCTGCACGAATCTCTCTCATCTGAATTTGTTCTCCCTTCATGTTCTCGAAAAACAAAACTATACTTACTTCCTGATCGTGTTCACATATGCTGACGTGTAGCTAGCTAGCTTATGCAAGATATTTAACCACTATTCTTGTCATCTGTGATATATGCTTACGGTGGGTAGCTAGCTAGCTTGTTCGTAGAACGAAAAGTTGCAATTAATTGACCTAGCTAATTAGGCAGAAACAAAGCTTCTCTTTGTGGTATTTTGCACCTAAATTAAGACTGATCGATCGGGGGGGAAGTCTTAGATCTGCAATGATCTCCCTATTTGACACTGGTGATTATATTGTAGATCTTAAGGCATGATCCCGGAACTTGATTCGCCCAATAACTTGTGAAATTGAAGAGATTTGTGGTGTTGATCATAGAGCGTATGGAATTAATTTCTTTTAATTGGTGTTTTTCATTATTAAGTTCTTTAATTGGTGTTTTTCAGATTAGTAGTAGTGCATATATATAGTTCTCTGTTTGATTATTTTACATTTTTTTTCAGTTTAGTTCATGTTGTTTTAACGAAGATTTAGTCCATGTTGTTACTCTTTTTGCCCTTTTCTGGAGTTTTGCTTGCATTTCTATGTTTGTTTCACAAAGATGTTACAGCTGTTCTTGTGATCTCTGTTTTCACAACTGTTAGCCATCACTTATTAGGCGGCGCCCCTTGTTTGTTTGGAAGAATAATCTACATGAACTTGACCTAATTTACTTTAGGATAGATGCAGCATGTCCATGAGAAACCTGTTCCATGTGTTGCACTCATGCATGGGTATATGTAACATCATCTAGATGTTTCAGTTTTGGACCATAGATAGATGTTTCTGAATGCAAATCACGAGTGCACGACGTGTTTCTGAAACCCTTGTCCTGTCCATGTTACACGCAGAAAACTCTAGAAGGAAAACTAGCAAAAGATGTCGCAAAAGCGAGTATACGAGCAGACATTAATGCCCATTTTAAGAAACAATAGAAAGTGAATGATCTCGATCAGAGACACAGATACTGCAAGAAAAAGCAACAGCAAGATAAAGAGATTCAAACAAGTACAGTTTGACCATCTGATCTGTTTTACTTTAGGACAAGGCGTGCAAAAGCTACGTCTGTTCAAAAAATGTTACTACCTCCGATAACAAAAAATATTGTTTTGGACATCAATATGATACTCAAAATATAACTTTAACCACTTATTTCTATTTAATATATTTATAAAACCTAATAAAATTATGCTTTTATAAAAGTTTTTTTTGAGACAAATTTGCACATACCATTTTAATGTGTTCAATCTAAATATTAAAAAGGATATTGATAGTTAAAGTTTAAAAACTTTAACTGCACGTAACAAAAAACAATATTCTTTTATGGCTAGAGGGAGTAATATGGAGAAACAAAAAAAATAAGCAGTACCATCAATATTGAGTTCGGTCATGTTTATTCGCGTAGGTTTTACCTTAGCATGCATGTTCTTCTGCATGTTTGTGAAATTAAGCTCTGACATGGCATTCAAAAAAAAAAAAGCTCTGACAGATGCATGCTACGGTTACAAACAACACAATGCGATCATTCTTATCTCACTGGTCACTACAGATCTAGTGAGACATATGTAATCATATGAAATGCATGAAACATGATTAAGAGATCAACACAAGTATAGTTGGCCCCTCATGCATGATTCATGAAACCCATACATATATACTTGATGCAACTTTAGCATGTGATGAAACGTGCAACCAAGCAAATAAAGAAGAACGCGCAGCTAGCTCAGTAACATAGAGCAAGTGATCAATAGGAGTCTAGATCAAAGCCTTATCTAAACTAGCTTTAATCTACTTGATGTCTCCATCATAAGGTGTGACTACACACACATATACACATATATACATGTACACACACATACATATACACACATATACATACATACATACACACATATACATAATATATACATACTTATACATATACATATACTTATACATATACGTACATACATATATTGATAGATACGTACATACATACGTATATCTTTGCCTTCGTACTTTACCCTTGGAGAAACCCTTGATCAGCTTCCGACATGCATGGGACCATGCACCAGCCAAAAGCACTTTCGCGCAATCCGAGGCTTCCATTCTGTCACGGCTGATGATTACAAATCACATTACGACAACGTGTTCTCGTGCTTTCAGGGCATCTTCCCGGAGGAGCCTGGGATGGGATCGTCGTCGCCGTCGGCGGAGCTGATTGCGTGCCCGCGGCCGATGCAGGCGGCGGCGGACCGGCGGCTGCGCCCGCAGCACGACCAGCCGCTCAAGTGCCCGCGGTGCGAGTCGACGCACACCAAGTTCTGCTACTACAACAACTACAGCCTCTCGCAGCCGCGCTACTTCTGCAAGACGTGCCGCCGCTACTGGACCAAGGGCGGCTCGCTCCGCAACGTCCCCGTCGGCGGCGGCTGCCGCAAGAACAAGCGAGCCAGCGCGAGCAAGAAGCCCGCGGCCGCGGCTGTTGCGCCGCCGCCACTGTTCCATGGCCGGCACATGGAGACCGGCCTCCACCTGTCTTTCTCAGGGATGCAGCTGCTGCCGCCCGCCGCCGACCCGCTCTGCAGCCTCGGGCTCTTGGACTGGAAGTACGATCCCATCCTCGCGGGCTCCGGTGGAGCCGCTGCCGCCGCGTTGGAGAGCGCGAACTCCGAGGCGCACTTCGCGGGGGCGGGCATGATGGGCATTGCCGCCGCCGGCAGTGACGCGGAGTGCCACGCGCTGAGCGCGCTCCGGTACGCGGCCGGCCTGGGCGAGCACCTGGCGCTGCCGTTCGCTGAGACGCGAGCGGAGCATGACGACGTGGAGGTGAAGCCGGCGGCGGAGAGGCTGCTGTCGCTCGAGTGGTGCGGTGAGGATAGCCGCGTGGCGCCGGAGAGCTCCATCAGCTCGCTGAGCAGGCTGGGCCTGTGGAGCGGCATGATCGGCAGCGCCCACCATCACCATGGCTCGTCGGCCGCCATCTGAGGCGATCAGGCGAAGCATATGAAAGACACATGGACGCCTCATGCATGCATTAGTGGTTTGCTAATAGCATTAACAAGTATGACAGTATGACTACGTAGAAGAGCTTGGCTTCTCTTGTTGTTTTCTATTTCATTTCATGCATGATCTCTCCTGTTTCTTTTCTTTTCATCGTTTGTTTGGATCGATGCTTGCAGCTTTTATAATTCAGCACTGGACGGTATAATGTTCTGTTGTTGCTCAACTTTAAGTGGTGGCTGCTGCTACCTAAGATTTACTACAAGAACTTTGGTCCAGATGGTCGGATGCATAATGTATTAATATTAGTACTATATCACAGTAGTCGTATAGTGTGTATTTTTTCCGAACTGAAACAAATCACGGGTAGTAATTGTTAAGAAACACGAGCTTGGACTTGAAATCTTGGCTCATGGTAGGCACTTCACCACTACACTATAAATAAGGAGTACTATTGGTTGTTTTATATGCGAAATCAAAAAGAAAGCAATGAAAAAAGACCAGAAGTTGTCTCCACCTCTCTGTATTTTCAATCTACTATTTCTGTCTTCTGTAATTGATCTGATTTGTGCATAAGCGGAGGAATCGATCGGACTGGTCGCCAGCGATGGTTCCTCAACACGTTATCAGCACGAATCGCTCTGGTGAATCGAAGGTAATCATCGAAGCACTAGTAAATTGAATTGTCTGTATCTAGATCGTTCTAAATTCGCAGATTTCGCTTTATAGATTATTTTATACAGTGCAAATCTGCTCTAATCTACCGCGAGCAGACTTGAAGTCGTCGACCCAATGTCGATCGGTAGATTACATGAAAGAGTAGATGATGATTGCGCTGTAGATTGAAAAAAAAGAAAAAAAAATCCGCGCACGGTCGGCCCCGTACGGACGTCGTACGCAAAACGGCTGCCGGCCGCCCCTTGCCCATCGACCAACGGCCCACCGCCGGCGCTGCCCCGCACGCATGGTCCAAAGTCATCAGTCGCTTGCGCGCCGCCCCACACGAGTGGCTCGGGGCCCGGCCGCAGCCCGAGGAGTGGCCACACGAGGCTCGGCCTCGAAGTCGCCGTCCGTGTCGCCTCGGTCCCCACATGGTTGTCGCCCGCGTCGCCTCGGTCGCCCGCATTTTTAATAATTTTGCTATTTGTAACTTGCCTAATATTTTCTTAAATAGAAGTTGGATTTCGTAATTGTTGGATTTGTATAGAGATTTGTGTGAACTAATAAAAAACGTAACTTACATTAAGAAAAATATTGTCATCTCACACATAGATAGGGGCGAAAGCATGTAGTGGGTCCGGATGTCACAGGACACTGAGTCCAAAAAAATTTAGCAGGGTTTAGTACTCTTAGCTCATGTGTGAACCCCAGGCTAAGCTCAGCGCATCCGATTTTTCCTTGAAATCCAATGAAGAGAGCACTAGCAGCCCAAATTACCAGTAGCTACCAGTAGTACACGAGAATCCTTCGCTTAGTCTATGAGGCAACTACAGTAGCCAGTAGGCCAAGCCAGCGCTTGAGCCAGCATAAGAGGGAGGATCGCAATAGGCCACGACATCTATTTGATGATCCCAAAGCATGTCACCTTGCAGCAGCCCTCGATGCTTGTTCGTCTTGCATGGTTGGCTAGAAGATGTGCACCTCATCCGTCGTATAACCGCACCCAACTAGGCTGTGACCGGTCACTGGAGAATGGGAGAAATCGATGCCACCGGCCGCCCTCGCCTACCGTCTTGCCGTGGCGCGCGTGGTCCCTATTGTCTCACGTCCTCGCTGGCCGAAGGAAGCTTAGGTCCACCCGATCAGTATATACTTTACTCTAAATTTCTTTTAATTATTTTATTTTGTAAGTTAGGATTTTAATGTGATGATCGTTGATCATTTTTGTTGAATTGTAAGGTTAAGAGTTAGGGTTTTAATTTTGATTTTCGGAATACCAGCCTAGTTCATTGTAAATCAGAGTAAAAATTATGGTATTTGATTGCAATATCAAGTAAATAAATTACTAGACGTATTGTTCTATTATAGTGTTTTTGAACTATTGAACATACAAATATTTAACTGTTTTTTCAATTAACTTGTGATAATTTCATGAATGATATACTTATTTGCTATGTGAATAAATAAGAATTGACGAGAATTACTAATGATGTGATGGTTTGTCGCTTTATGAACTTGAAAGAATGTAAATACTAAAAGATGATGCATTAACTTACATTTGATCATTCTACTGTTTTTTTTACTTGAAAACGTTAAGTAATTTTATTCTCTTTTAACAGGCCCTTGAGATTGAATGATGATTTTACTAATGCTAACCAACTTTTGTTTGTAGTTTCATCCTTAGTTTTTTTTTAATTTGTTGCAACTAATCAATAATATTATTAGGCTTTTTTTATTTTGGTAAGCATTTCGATCACTATTTCTTTATCAACATACGCTATCATTATTTACATTGAAGTCTTGATGCTAAAAATTATCAAACATATTACTATTCAACACAATATTATTTAAAAATTATATATATTGTTATATATATAGTAAAATAGTGAACATCGGTTATTTTTGTTCTAATTCCGTCCATACACATAGACAGCCCTTTATGCATTAAACAACAAACAAATACAGTGCAGAGTGAAAACCAGCAAATACAGTGACAGAGTAAAAACAATCAGATACAGTGACAAATTCTTGGATTCCGGCTCTCCAAAGCAAGCCCCATTCCTCTTCCTACTTCCAACACACAAAACACGTTCCTTCCACCAAATTATCCATCCACAACACAACCTCAAATAAAACACCAAGAAATTCCACCTTCCACATCAAGAAATTCCACCTTCCACATTAATCAAGCCCGACGTCACCCAATCTTCCGTGATCACGAGGGAAAAATAACACAGATTGGACTAGCGGCCCCGCAAGAGGAGAGCTGGAGAGGCAGGCAAGCAAAGTCAAGGCCACGGATTAGGTGGTTTCTTTTCCCTACAGCTGATAAATTTTATTCTTCTGTGAGTATATGTGAATAAATTGAATGTAGATAAGTTAATAAATGTTTTTAAAAAACTATTCTGATCAAATGTAGATAAATTAATAAGAGATTTTAAAATACTAATACGATAAACTGTTCTGAAAAAACAGTAAAAACCGTGCTGTTTGTTTATGCGCCAGCCACCATAATCTGAGAACAAGGGCCGATATCTTCCCCACGCCCATACGACTCGCACAAGCCGAGGAGCTCAGAGAGCTGCGGCGGCACAGCCATGGCCGCCATCTAAGGACCAGGACCGGATGGGGCGCGCGTTCGTGTACGTGATCCTGGGCGGCGGCGTGGCCGCGGGCTACGCCGCGCTCGAGTTCGCCCGCCGCGGCGGCTACTCCCGCGGCGAGCTCTGCATCATCTCCGAAAAGGCCGTACGCGCTTCCTTATTGCCTCCCGAGTTCCTTGCAATGCTTCGGATTGTTTTTTTTTCTTGTACTTTTAACTGTTCTAGAAATTGTTTGGGTTGCTTGAGCTGTGACAAGAATGCTAGTAATATTTTGTTGCCTTGGGTATGATGGTGTTTGGCTAAGTAGAGCCTGGATTTGCCGGCATAAGAAAAGTTGTCATTGGCCAAGCTGGATGCTATTTAGGGAGTCATGGATTAGTCTGCAGTTTGCTAATGAAAAATTGATCCGTCTAGGTTCCGGTCGATATTGTCATAACTAAAATACTGCTTCGATTTTCCCGCTGTTGATCGATCAATGGCATAAGCATAAGAACACATACCATTAATTTCTTAATTTGCATTCTTCAGACGGTGAGAATTCAGAAGCACGCACACAAAACAACAACGTATTCTCTTGTTTCTGCAATATGTAATGCGCGTGCGTTCTGTAGCTATATAAGTCGGTGACTCTGTGATCCGAAACTCTTTGTGCTTTACATGGAAGGCACGGTTATGTACAGTGTGATGGTTCAGTTTAGAAAGATGCTGATCCTGGGTGAGATTGTAGGTATCAGACTGCAAAATGTAAACTGCTGGCGAAATACAGTGCATTTGTTCTACTTAATGGGATATTTGAATTGATTTCTGAATTATTTTGGCTTGATTTATTTCGGTTGGCGGACGCGTATGCTCATCTCAACTGGCCCTTTTTTTCCCCTGCAAAGATGGTGAGCAGACAGACATCAACAGTTACAGCAGCTGTAGCTCTATCTGCAATTGCTACATTAATTGTTCGCTTCTACCCTCAAGCATAACGTCGATGCCTCTCAACTCTCCTGTTCGAATGATCGATGGATCACTTGCTATTGCCCGCCGTGCGTATATATCAGAGCAAGTACGGCGGGCAGAGCTCGCCAGACCGGTGATCGAGCGACGATCGAATGCCGAGATACGATGAAACAGAGCGAGCTGCGACATCTCCGGCTGCGGAGGCCCCGCCGCCCACCGTCGACGGAGGACACAGGCTGCGGTAGAGGTGGGACTTGGGCGTGCCGTGCCGGCTTATCTCTGGCTCGATCTAGGCACGGCCCAAAACACGACGGACTGCCACCGTGTTGTGCCGGCTCTAGCCCAGTCCTGCATAACAGCAGATGGTGGCGGCGGCCGTCGCCGCCATCTTTATTCCTCTCTCTTATGCTGCTTTGTTAGAAACATTGTTCAAAGTAAATTATTTGCGTAAAAATATGGACACATAATTTTTTGTAGGACATTTGTTTTGAGCTTGTATAAGTAATATTATCTTGCTCTTTTTTTATTGGTTGACGCCTAGATAGAACATATACATAGTCAAGAGTAGAACTATAACGAAAATAACCGGAGTTCGCTTCATCAAATACACACACACACACACACACACACACACACACACACACACACACACACACACATATATATATATATATATATATATATAATTTTATCTTCGATTTGCAACGAAATAGGTGGTGGAGTGCGTGGCGGCGGCGCTCGCGCGGCTTGGCGTGGCGCGGTGCGACGTGGTCGGGTTCAACTACGGGGGCATGGCGGCGTTCAAGCTGGCGGAGGCGCGGCCTGAGCTGGTGCGGTCGCTGGCCTTGTCCGGGTCGGTGGTGGCCATGACGGACGCGGTGAACAGCGAGACCATGGAGCGTCTCGGCGCGGGGTCGTCGGAGACGCTGCTCTCCGTCTCCATGTACAAGAAGATGTGGTTCCCGGATGGGTTCTACGAGGACAACCTCGAAGTAAGCAAGTCTGCATGCAAATCTACGTACTACACTACACTGCACAGTGCACACTAGTAATAACATAGTTATTTTCCTTGCTTATTCAGAAACTAATTTGATTTTTTCCAAAAAAAATATTAGGATTTAGGATAGAGTTTCTAGGTTTTGTTTTTGACCGGTAATATTGCTTTAGCCATGGTTGACTAATTGTGTCCTAGGAATGCAGTGTTGGTTGGGGTTTGGCTGGTTAATTGACATAAAAGGTTTTGTTTTGGTGATGAGTAGGCGATGTTCAGTAACAAGGAGGATGGAACTGTTGCAGAGGCTGATAACTAGTAACATAGATGCTAAGATCCCCTACATTCTAACAGGTAAGTGGCACCTTTGTTATGTCAAACCAACCAACAGCTACTTAACTTGTTCACCGACCTAGAGATGCATGTCTTAAGGGTATGCAAGTGGTACACCTGAACCTATAACAGTTGACTAATGAGAGTGACTGGCAGATTGAAAATATGGCATCATCCTAGGGGCCCTGCAAACTTTAAAAATACAATTGGTCAAGTAACAACCATTATAGTTCCTAGAATCTACGCTGTCAAATTTTCTCAAGTTTGATTACAAATAGGTTTAAAACTATCTAGATTAGCTATATAAAAATTATATTATTAGATTTATTATTAAAAATACTTTCATAATATTATAATTTTATTAGTATATCTTAGTGTAAAATTATAAAAATTAATAGTCAAAGTTTCATCTTAAAAATGTGAAAAATAAAAAAACCGTCAATTAAAAAAGAACTGCGGAAGTAATCTACAAGTAACTCAGCTTCAACTTTGTTTGATTTTGCTGTCAAAATCATCTGAACCGATGTGCGCATGGTATCAATTTATTCAGCTTGTTACTGTCATTGAGTTGCTTGTTTAGTTCCATTAGGCTAACTACTATTGACGAGGTATCAAGGTGATGCTTGTGAGTTGATGAGGCATATGGTTCCATTAGGCCAACCATTACAATTTATACCAGCTCCGTTTGAGTTGACGGCCTAAAAAGGTCTGTTCCATGGCCCATGTGGCGTTTGCTGGATGACGTTCATTGATGGGCTCTAATCTGAGTTGGGCCACTTGCTTGGGCAAACCAAGGCTACCTGTTTTTTTCTTTCCGAGAAAGAAAGGCTACCTGGTTTTGTACGTGTTTTCTATATGTGGCCCTGCTCATTTCGGTTTGAATTTCTAGCTTATAACTTATTTTTCACTATTCAATAATTTTATCTTTTTCTGATTTTTTTCGATTTTTTTGTATCTTTTTTGTCGGTTTTATTTTTCTCGTATTCGTTTGTACTCTCTGTGACGGGCTAACCTATTTTTTATTTTTAAATTTAATTATACTAAATAAGCCACCGTTAGCTATAGTGTTTTTTCAGCCATCTACAGTGATTTTTAGCCAAAAGCCATTTAAAATAAGCCTTTTTGAGCAGATCCATATATATGGGATTGTTCTCTTCTGAAAAAAAAAAAAAGAAAATTGTTGCCGTGGTTGCAGAAAATAATGCTGATCTGGGGCAAGGAGGACAAGAATTTCGACATCAAGCTCGCCAAGAAGATGAAAGAGTAAGCATCTCTCCCTGCCCTTTCCGGCCTCCCCACTTGCCGATGCCATCCGATCGGTTGGGCTTCAGCTTCTGGCTTCCGGCTTATTTTTCACTATTCATAAATTTCGTCTTTTTCTGAACTTTTGGCTTTTTGTTGAGCTTTTTTGCTGGTTCTTTTTTTCCCGTATGTGTTTGTATTATACGTTAATGGGCTAATATATTTTTCTTTATATTTTTTAATTTTTTTTAAATTTGATTACGCTAAATAAGTCAACTACAGTGTTTTTTTTTCAGCCAGCTACAGTGTTTTCAACCATAAACCCTAAAAAAAAGCCCAACTGATCACCACCGAATCATTTGGGCGGTTAAAGCTTCTTATAAAGCAACCACACATCAAAGATTGATGCATGGCAAAATTTGAATGAGCGTGCATGCAACTCACTGATGATTCCTGCTGCGGTGGCGGTGCATGCATGCAGGCAGCTGGGCGACAACTGCTTCCTGCACGGCATCCGGAAGGGCGGCCATCTGCTTCACGTCGAGCGGCCGTGCGCGTACGACCGCCAGCTCCAGAGGTTCCTGGCGTAAAATTTTACCTTATTTAGCAAGACAGTTAAAATATATCTATGATGAAAATTAATCTAAATTTCTTATTTAAATTTGTAATAGTCGGCAGCTATAATTTTTGTACCATTTTTTGGTTGGTTTTCAGACTGTAGCCCCAAAAGAAAATTTGTAGAAAAATCTATCAGAAAACAAAAAAAAATCTTTAAAAAATAGGCATCGGACAAAAGTTACAATGAAAAATATCAATGTACTGTCTAGTAAAAAAATCTTCAGTTTTCGCATTTAGGTCAATACTTGTGCTTTTTATTTTCAGATTGTATTCTTTTGAATTATCTTATGTCTACCACTCATATACTTTTGTTATATACTTGATTTGGCCTTTATATATCCTTGTTTGATCAGTGACATAGGTTAAGTGCTAGATACGAATTATAATTCAATTCTATATAATTTTTAAAATTGCTTGATTGATCTCCATTGCTACATATTAGAGTCTTCCAAGCTACACCTACTACTAATTGACAGAGTTCTCGACGTATTGGCAATCGCTATACTTATCACTTGAGTCAAGTTATCACGAATCAACTACTAGTTGCACCACCTGTTTTGCATTGGTAAGAACTCGTAAGATCTTGAGAGATGTGTGACTTGACATGCTCTATCTCTTAGTAGTTGATAGGGATTTACATAATTCTTGTGTATCTTCATGTTTTATACTAATCATGATAGGTTCAAGATCACATAGGAGAAAATTTCGTGAGATCAACACCAATACTGACTCATCTCCTATCCCTGAATGAGGTAAATTTAAGTATGCATTTCCATCCTTCGTTGGTAAATTTGGTCCTAATGCCTATGTTGATGGAAGACAGTATTAGACAAAGAATTTGAATATTATGATTGCTCGGAAAGGTGAAAGATTAAAGTTGCCACTAGTGTTTTTATTGATGATGCAATACTTTGATGGAAGTATCTCGATAGATATGATAGAGTACCTCAAACTTGGAATACATTGAAGAAACTCTTGAGAGATGACTTTGTTCCTAAATATCATGCTGATTACTTGTTAGCTAAATTGCAATATTTAAAACAAAGTAGTAGAACTGTAAAGAAATACTATTATAGATTGAACACTTGTTTGTTGCGTTGTGGCTTAGAGGAACATGCTGAAGCTACAGAAAATAGATTTTTAAGTGGGTTTAATCAAGATATTCAGGACCTTCTTGTTCACAAAGAATATAAATCACTCTCTCTCTCTCTCATTTGTTTATAGTTACTTGTAAGGTTGAAAGTAAGATTGAGGAAAAATTGAGAATGCTTGATGATAGAAAACATGAGAACATATATTAGTTTGTGCCTTTTTCTGTGACTAACAACTTGAAGAAAGTTATGAACCGTGCTGAAGAGCAGAATGAGCTGATTGAGCCACAACTCATTTGCTTGAGAAGGAAGATCAGAAGATGGATACACCTATATCATCTAAGGAGAGCTAAAAAGGTAAACATAATGGTGTATTATTACTCAAGGTGAGTATGCTTGTGAAGAACTACAATTGTCTGCTGTTCATGTTACTTTAGAGTAAGAATTAGTGGAAAATAATTCTGATATGCACATGTTTCAAGAAAAGAATTTAGATTGCATTGATTTGAGTGTTGAGAATGAGTTGTGTGCTAATTCCATGTATAAATCTTTGACATAATCAAAAATTAAATCCGATTCTCTTGTTTTAATTCCAAATCCATGTGCTAAAATAAATACTTTGATTCTATCAATGTTAGGGGTGCAATCGAGTCGGATTCGGACGGATATTGCTTAAAACGTATCCTAACCCACATTTATTTTTCATATTCGGAATCGGATACAGTAAGACTGGATACGAATACGAATTCAGAGTATTTGGAGTTTCAGATATGGTACCGTCGGGACGGATATATAATGATTTTGGATCAAAATCAAATAATATAGGCAGATAATACAGATATACAAAAAGGAACATTTTGTGAGAAATTGACAATACATGGTAGCGCCCAGTGGAACCAAGCATTTAGAGAGTAATTACAACTGAATGTGGTAACAAGGAATTAGACACTTGGGAAAGCTAAAAGGAAAATTCAATGATTGATTAATGGCCTACAGCCATATAAGTACATTAGACCAAGTTGTAGTTCCTGTATCAGATGAACAAAAGAGTTAAAAGTTGATTGTAGTAAATGCCATGGACATAGCCGGTAACTTGCCATCATTTAGAAGTGATTACAATTTTACTACTAAATACGGTAACAAGGAAGTAGACACTTGGGAAAGGCAAAAGGGTGCCCAAAACAACCATCTCTGCACGGGAATAAAATTGATCGCCAACATCAATCCCTGAGAATGAAGGTAAATTAACATCCCAATATTTCAAAGTACAAAATTTCCTTCCTGGGAAAAGAAAAAGATACACTAACAAGGTAAACACCCTATCCTCTTATCCGGATAAAGCACGTCATTGGTTTGTTGCATCTAGGATTTGGACATGTATGATTAGCCCAACAAAAATAAAGAATTCAATTATGGATGCACTTCTCTAAAATATCATTGATAAAAAAGAACAGCGAAGATAAATATGATACGTTTGTAATTGTCTTCAAGTCAGGCCGCTACGACGGGCGCTTCTCTTTCTTCTCACCTTCAGTGTCTTTCTTGACACCCTTCTACATTTATAAGGACAAAAGAACTTACAAATTTACCCAATATTTCACCATAGGGATACCAGGAGTAGCACAACACAACCAAATATAGCCACTCAAGCAACAAAGCAGAAAAGAGCAAATGTCACATATAGAATTTGAAATTGCTCAAAAATTTACACCTTATTTTTGCTACCCTTAGGCTAATGCTTTAGACCTCCCTTACCCTCAATCTCTTGTAGCACAGCCTGCACTCTTTTCTGCTCCTCCTTAACCCAAACAAGCACGATGTCACACAAAACACACACTAAACTGAAAAGAGCATGAACATTCAGACACAAAACGCAACCAGGACAAGGTGGAGGTAGTGGTTGTTGAATGCCTGCAAGGTTTCCTTCACCCGCAGCTTGGCGCTCTTCCCCGTGCATGACAGATTGTCCTCTATAGCAGCTCTAGCAAAACCAGAGCAAGAAATCAGTTCGGCCGCAATCACCGGCATTAGCTTCCTCTCCTAGGGCTCAAACTTGGCGGCATTCCTGCCCGGCTTCACAGCATCCTATGCTATCGGCTCCTGCTTCTCCTCGTCCCTCTTCCTCTTAGGGCCACACAGTCAGCCGTTGGACTCCTTGGGCACCTCCTGCTCCACATAACTGGGCCGGCGAGGCTTGTTCAGGCACCGAGCGCTACGGCGCAACAAAAGTGCTGCCTCCAATGGCGGCTGCGGGGGAGTGGCATCCATGAAGGGCGGGTCCAGCACCAATGCCACATCCATCACAGCCACTAGATCCATCACCTCCACCCATTGGACATCACAAGGAACTACCAAAAACAAGGAACCAAAGTATAATCTGCCACTCAGCTTTCATCGCCTTTGTTCCATTTCACACCGTAAAAATAGACATTACTAGCAAATTCCAGACAAGAAATGAAAGAGAAATACATAGAAAAATCTATATGAAATGGAGCAGAACCACACACAAGAACCCAACAAAACCCAAAAAGTTTGCACCAGATGGACAAAAACCCCACTCAATTAAACAAAACCATCATCTTTGCACCAAAATAACATCAACAAAAGCAATAAGAAAAATCCAACATGCATAAATAGATCAAGAATAACTCGGTGGTGGTCGTGTTGAAGGGGGAGGCGAAAAGGAAGATTTGCACGACAATGGTGGGGAAGAGGAAGGGGACCGGTGACTGCCTCTGCCTGCGTCTGACTGGTGAGGAACTAAGGAGTGAGGATGGACCGTGGATGCATGGTGGGCTGGGCTGAGACTTGAGACTGAGAGTCCGAGTAGTATTGCCGGATATCCGCTCGAGTAAAACCTGATTTATCGAATACCAAAGCTATTCGGTCGGATAGAAGTCATATTGAATTCGCTACCGAATCCGTCTAAAAATATCCTGTTACCGAACTGAATCCAACCAGATATCTAATTGGCTTACCGAATTCGGTATCGATCGAATTTGGTACCGAATCAGTCGGGAAAAACCCGACCCGTTTGCACCCCTAGTCAATGTGCTATTGATCAATGCTAGAGATGAGCTGAATGAGATTTCTTCTTTGAACACTTTAGGTTATATTGAGATTGATCATTCTTATAAACTATGATGTTTAGAGAAGAAATTATTTGAGATTCTCAATTCACTTTTATTATTTTGTTATAAACTTTACGTAATAGGCGTGTATGATGAAAAGGAAATTTACATAGTTCATCGAATTTGCATAACTTCAGAACTAGAAGGTGCAACTTTGAAGAAAGAACACTATCGTATAGAGGAAACTGATGACACTAACTTTAATATTTCTATTTCATCTAGTGTTATTTGTGAATTACAGAAAAGCTTTCAAGAAGGGAAGCGTGGGATGCTTCCATACACCACAACCATTACTTTATTTGCGTCAAAAAAGAATTTCCCTCTCACTAAGATCATCAATATCAGGGTACACTTCTTTAAAATTTCTTTTGATTCAGTTATCTACTTAGACATATTTGCTACACATGGGAATTTATCTACTGTGCAGCAAAGCATTATTGATGAAGATCCTTTCAACTTGTTGTTTCAAAGAAAGCATGATGAATACAAAGTCAATTTGCTGGGAGAATACGATGAGAATGAATTTTACGTGACTCATATTTGCATTGAAAGATCTGTAGCACTACCCTACACTTGTTCTTATGTGAATAGGTCATAATCCAATACCCGATTTTCTAAAGAATAGGAGCCGGACGAGACACATACATACATATTTTCAACATCATCCAGTGAGAATACTTCCAATCAAGTGCACTCGTTTCAAAAAGGTTTATTTTGTTTGATAAAGAACTTATAATATTACATAATGAGTGTTTATTGTGTTCTTTGTCATGTACTGAGATTTATGATCAAGAACATATAATATATGAGGCTACATATTTATTAAAACCGATGATGATTTTTTGTCAAGAAGGGAATGATGATGTGACCATGCCACAAATACAATATAACCATAGCTCTCAAGATTGAACAAAAGGTAAATTCATTTCTCTACATAATAATGAAAATGTATATTTATGCAGATATACAAGGATGATTGCATCAACACTACGCGCTCATGGTTGGGATCACCTAAAGGGAAGCCGACTATCACACACTACAACAAAAAGGGTCATCATTGATGGTTTCTGACCCGTCTGAATTTATGTGTTTGTGATAATAGGCGGTTAACACAGACGATTTTTGTTAAGAACCTTTTTTTTTTGCTTGTTTTAGTAGGAAGAGCAAGGGGCATTGCCCTTGAAATCTGTGATAGTCTAATATCACAGGCAGTTCTAGTTAAGAAACGTCTGTAATTGCGTTCTCGTTTCCTCATAAATAGGTCTCCTTTAGTTCATCAATATTCTCTAATTAAGCTATAAAACATCACAATCAGATAATGCAGATGAACCAAAATATGCCTATTTATGATTGGCTCTATGTCTTTGGTGGCTCATTGTTTAGGTTGTAGGTAGGCCTGGGCGTTCGGGTTACCCGAATTTTTCGAGTCGGGTAGTTCGGGTAATTCGAAATTCGGGTAATAAAAACTGCTACCCGATATTAGCCCCAAAAAAACACTACCCGCAATTTCGGGTACCCGATAATTCGGGTTCGGGTATACCCGATATACCCGAATTTACAGAAAACCAGCTAATTTCCCGACAATTCGGGTAATTTACAGACAATTCGGGTAATTTACAGACAATTTCCCGATAATTTGGGTAATTTACAGACAATTCGGGTAATTTACAGACAATTCGGGTAATTCGGGTAGTTCGGGTACCGGGGGATATTACCCGAACTACCCAAACTAATTTTGGGTAATCAGAATTGCTATCCGAATTTGGGATTGGGTACCTCGGATTCGGGTATTTCGGGTTCGGGTCCGGGTAATTCGGGTACGGGTAACGGGTAGCGGGTATTTTGCCCAGGCCTAGTTGTAGGTGTTGTTGTTTTGTTGCTTCGGTATGCCATGGTCGTAGGCACACAGTCGTAAGCCATGGTCGTATGTGCCTAGTCTATTAGCAGCGATGTGCCCTACATCAGCAAATTCTATTACCAAACGGAGGAAACGACCTACGGTGCAAACGGAGACAAGTTTAGAGATCTGAGAAAGTAAAATGCAAGTCCTTGGAGTAAATGCGAGGTTGATAACAACAAGAGCGTGGTGTAGCGATTGTTGGACGGTTTAATCATGTTTCAGTCAAGTAGCCTTGCCGTCAACGTCATTCTCTACCAATCGAATTATCATTCACCGGAAGATCGGGACCAATCCTACATTACCGTAGCTCGTCGAGATAAATTGAAGGAGGAGCATGCATACCTTTTATATTAGGGATTCATAAAACAGATATTTTGGCAAATTTTTTGCGATACAGCAGTACCCCATACATCTTCATTAGCTTTGCCACTCCACTGAGAGACGGGCTCAACAAGAGGGTAGTATTATTACTTTCTTTTGGTGAAGGAAAAAATCTCCTTATTGCGTGACAAACAGGAGCCCTGGAGTGAGCTACTACGGGGACAACCCGGACGCCTTCCCAATCAGAATGAGTCGTCAGCCCAGCCGTGGGAGTAGCACGCACAGGCGGTAGTAGGCAGTACTGCCAGCAGCAAACAGTGCCGCACTAGGTTGGAGCATCCGATGTTGGTCCGGGCGGGGCAAGCTTTCCACATGCGCGCTGCTGCGTCGCTGTTGCATCCCAAGCCGGACCTCACCGCGTGTACCCACGGTCGGTTCGGGTCGGCACCACGCGGCTCGAGCCCCATGGTGCCCGAGAGAAACCAACAGCTTGTCCTGAGCATGTCTCGCAAAAAGTACGCGACCCCCTTTACGCCAAGTCAGACATGCAACGCAAATTTCTTCAATCAGAGCGGCTCTCGGCTCGGCTGGACCACACACGGTCCATGATCCATGGGGCAGGCGCGTACGCACTGTGCCCCTGTGCGATGCGATAAATGCGGCCGCTGCGCCTGCGTGAGCCGGAGGACGCCTCGCCTCGCGCCGGCCGGGTCCGCGCGGCCCCATTCCTTCGCCGTTTCGGCGCGATCGTCGCATCTCGCGCGCGGGCGCGGACGGGGACCGCGCCGGGCAGCGCGGTGGTGCCCAGGAGGCCAGGAATAGGAGGAGGAGGCGTCACGACACGGCCGGGGCATATTCTCGTCACGTATGATTCGGCCACCATTTAAGCTGGAGTGACGCACGGGCCATGTTACAGTTAAATTGGAGTAATTGTATGTGAACGGTACATTATTCCGTATCCATGTCGAGTGGGAGTATTAATCGGCGAGGCAGTTACTGTTTCGAGGCATCAGAGAAGCACTGTACAGAACGTCAGTACATAGCCCGTATTTATATTGATTTCTAAAATTTACTCTTTTTACAGTAATGGCTTTTCAACAGTATCTAGTTTGCAAACGGGATGTCTTTTTAATATGGAATCTACTAGTCGATTATAGTAAATACTCTAGTAACTTTATTTATATCGGCCAAAATCGTATACAAGTATTTATCTCTACAAGCTTATCTACAATCTATTACTATTCATAAGCCAAAACCAAAAATCAATATGAACGGGGTGGTGTAGTGATCGCTTGATCTTTGAATCACGAGTCTTGGTCTCGTGTGGAGGTGGGGGAGTTAAATCCTGTTGTCCATCTTTATGCATATGAGTATGTTTCAGAAGAAATTTTATGATGTTACGGATTTAACACCGCCCTTCGTCTATCTAGACTACTAGGGGGTGTACTCGAATGTGTGCATGTGGTATACATATATGGTGATGTGTGTGCATCTTGTAATTGAAAAAGAAAAATTAGCACTAGCTGTTGCAAGTTGGCCAGGCCATGCATGAGCTCACATGTTTTACATCCTCCGATCGATTGAGGTAATATGGGTACGCACGTACATATGTGGTCCTTACACTACCATAGAAAAGTTTATCATAAATGGTTTCTTGAACTGTCTGAGTTCATAAATCAGTGATAATAGGAGTTATTTACAGATAGTTTTTGAACCGTATGTAATCGTCTGCTATCATAAATGGTTCGAAACTAGAACTGTCTGTAATGGTCAGTTATCGCAGACGTTTCTAGGTAAAAAAAAACTATCTGTGATAACTGGATCAAAACTAAAAAAAGTGGGCAATTTTACCATGGTAAAAATCCAAACTTAGCCAAATTTTTGGGCATCCAAGTTATTGCAAAATCAACTGGATGGGATTGAAGATGAGATGAGGAGAAGAAGTGAGAAGAGAGATGAGGAGAAGAAGAGCCGACCGAGCCTTCTATTTTTAAGGAAAATTTTGGCGAGGAGAAGTGGAGTACAAGAAGTGAGAAGAGAGAAGAGAGATGAGCAGAGGAGTGGAGAAGAAGTGAGAAGAGGAGATAAGGAGAAGAACAGCCGATCTTTCTATTTTAAAGAGCAAATCCAGCGAGATGAGCGAAAAATTCAAATTCGACGAGAGCGGGTAAGTTAAAATAACTAGAATCGTCTGTAATAAGTAGGTCATCACAGACAATTTTTGTTTTAAACCATCTGTGATACATCACAGACGGTTCGAAACAAAAATCGTCTGTGATAAATACAGACATCTATGATGTATCACAGATGGTTCGTAATAAAAATCGTCTGTAATAAGTAGGTCATCACAGACAGTTCTTTCTATCGCGGTGAACTTAGACGTCCATCCTGTAAAATCGTATATGGTAACTTTATCACTAACAGTTTGTGTTGAACCGTCTATGATGAGACGTCTAAGATGATCTTTTTTGTAATAGTTATCTTTGCATGCAGTTAGTACTGCTAAATGCTAATTGTGCTGTGGTGGACTAGCTAGCTAGTAGGTAAAAACTTTTAACTTGAAATAATTATGTTATTTAAATCCAAGTGGTTCAATTCAAACAAAAGGATTATGAAAAGAAAGGGAATCTTAAACCTTTCTTCAACATAATAAAAATCTCGAACACATAAGTACACTAGCTACAACAATGACGTGGCTAAATTGGTTATAGTCTAGACTCACATATGCAGGCATGCATGTTCCTATAACTTGGAGCTAGCACAACAAGTTTTCTTCTCCTTTCCCGTTTGTGTTTTAGTTATCCTCAAGTGCACTTTTACTGTTCTTAAAAGAAAAAAACTAGATGCAGCATTTTAGTTAAAAATACCTTTCTGTTTTTAACAACATGCGTGTTATATATACAACGAGGAGCTGATAGAAAAGAGCTATATATATGCACATAAGCAGCATGGACATGGAGTTTTTCTTTGCTTCAATATAGACTATTTCTAGTTAGTATGTGTTAGATTAGTCAAACAAACCGGCGTGGCATGAAATAAACACGCTTGATATAGTTGATAGCAATAATGTAGTAAGTGCATATATAGCATCTAGCTACATATAAAAAAGCTGGACAACTATCACTTTCAGCAATGCTTGCTTGGATTACCTTTCTTATGAAGATGTTTATGTGCGGATCAGCATCGGTTCCTTTTCCAAACTGTACTCGCCTAGGATACCTAGCTATTTTCAAAGCCATACATCTCTTTGTGTAGAAAAGGGGAAGGCCAATGATCACCACCCTCTGCAACAGAGGAGAGGGTGCAAACCGGCGATGGCAGTTTTCGGTTGTTTTTTTAGTTTCAATTTACAGTTTTTGGCTATGCCTTTTTTTCTTTTAGACTATTCATGATAGAAAGTACAGAGTAATAGAAACTTATGTGTGATTTTGGCCGATATAAATGAAGTCGTTATAATATGTATTATAATTAATTTGTAGACTTTATCTTAAAAACTCCTTTTAAAAATTAATTACTATAAAAATATTAAAAAACAGTTTTTAAAAATCGAAAATAAGAGGCTCTACGTTGCCTTCCAGAATGGGTTCAAGACATCAGTGCTACATGTGCCACGTGCATGTGTAGACGTGCGTGTAGTACTAGATGCAACAGAAAAGTGGGTTAAAGGATCCAAAGGGTTTTCTAGGGGTACCTTTTTGCAAAAGGCGTTTTTCAAATGGCTATAAGATGAAGATTCCTGGTCTCTTGGGAAGAAACAATTGCTAGATGATAAGACAAACCAAGCAAGATATATAGATTTCATTCTAAAAAGTTTTTATATTCTGATTTCTAGCTTTTAAAAATCAAAATTCATTTAAAACGTATTAGCTTCTTAATGTGGCTTCCCCCTCCCCCTTTATGGTTTTGGACTGTGCTTTTTTTTTTCCTTTTAGGCTATTCGTGATAGAAAGTACGGTGTAATAGAAACTTATGTGAGGTTTTGACCGATATAAATGAAGTCACTATAATATGTATTACAATTAATTTGTAGATTTTATCTTTAAAAACTCCTTTTAAAAAACTGATTATTATAAAAATATTAAAAAAAACAGTTTTTAAAATCCGAAAATAAGAGGCTCTACGTTGCCTTCCAGAATGGGTTCAAGACATCGGTGCTACATGTGCCACGTGCACGTGTAGACGTGCGCAGTTGTACTAGATGCAACAGAAAAGTGGGTTAATGGATCCAAAGGGTTTTCTAGGGGGACCTTTTTGCAAAAGGCATTTTTCAAATTGCTATAAGATGAAGATTCCTGGCCTATTGGGAAGAAACAATTGCTAGATGATACGACAAACCAAGCAAGATATGGTCCTGATCGGTTCGGTTTGAGCTTATGACTTCTGGTTTATTTTTTACTATTTATAAATTTCGTCTTTTTCTGAATTTTTGGTTTTTTGTTGAGCTTTTTTGCCGGTACTTTTTTCCCGTATTCGTTTGTATTATACATATTGGGCTAACATATTTTTTATATTTTTAATTTTTTTAATTTAATTATGCTAAATAAGTCTCTGTCACCATTCTGATTTTTCACCACTACAAGTGTTTTTACCATAAGCCATGAGCTTTTAAGCCCAACTGATCACCACCTATAGATTTCGTTCTACATAGTTTTCATCTTCTGATTTCTAGTTTTTAAAAGTCAAAAACCATTTAAAACGTATTAGCTTCTTAACGTGGCTCCCCCTCTCCATCTCTTTCCTTTGCAATGTCCGTCTAGATATAATGGTATTTTTTATTTTTATTTAATTTATTTTAATCAAATGATTCGAAAAAACTAACAGTTGTTACAGTAACATCTTAACCAAAAGCCAAAACATAAAAACCACCAGAAAAAGTCAAATTTAGTAGAGCCATAACCACAAAGAACGAATTACTTTGAGTAGAAACTCCAAAATGTACCCTTCTCAAAGGAATTTTTGTGAACTTTGAATTGGTCGAAAGAGCCCAATACATATTCCGCTACATTACTCCAAATTTAGTTCGAACTGCGTTATTGTCTTCTTATCTTAGTTGTTTGATTTTCTTAGAAACTCTATATCGTAGTTTTTTTGGACTGGATGTAAAACTGGTATCCCCAGTATGCAAGAACCTTTTGCTTTCAATTAAAGCCGAATCAGATATGGTTTATGGTCTAAAAATTTTGAGAGTAACTTTTAACTACGCTATTTCATTTAAAAAAGCATTAACTACACTAACACGGAGAGAGTCTATTATTCTTCGGCATTGTAGTATAGTGCATGTATGTAGACTGTAGAGCATCTAGGGTACAAATGGGTGTGATCTGTATGAGAGGCCATGTATAAGTTCTGATACTTATTTGTGACGAATAATTAGTACTTTGGTTAAATTAAATTTGAATTTTGTAAAAAGTTTTAGAAAATTCATATGTTAGGGTTGTTGTCAATGTACCCGGTGGGACTGGTCGGATCGTTGGGAGGAAGTGGTCAGACTGGCTTGTGAATGGCGGTCTAATGAAAGATCAAGCTTCATTTAAGTTGGTTTTGGTGATAATGACAAATATTGAGGTTTTGGAGATAATGACGAATGCATTTGTGGGACTAACCTTTTTTGTTGATTATAATATTACTTAGTCTCATATGGATGAAAAGGTGAAAACAAAGATGTATGCATTCGAAATTATATTACTATATATTAGTGTATTCTTTGAATCCAAAATATAGATTGAACTCCACAAATAGTCCAAAATAGATATGTGCATATGTCTCCATTACACATACTTGTATGCATATATTTAGGGGAATTCACTCTATATTTTGAGGTTTTATAAATATTGATCCATATTTTCTTTAATACACATATTTAGGTTCTTTACTTTAAAACACATTATTTGAGTATATATAGCCTGTGTAGTTCATATATACTCATTTGCAAACGGGTTATCTAACTTCTCCATTATGCGTTAATGGTTGGATGATAAATGATAATAAGATAAGTAAGTTTTGCTTTGAAAGCTTATCTTAGAGTATACAAGTTTTATGTATATATTGTATATTCGCAAATACAATCTTTATCTCATTATTTGTTGAAATTATCATGAATTACCAAAAAGGTAAAAATTGTAGAATCTAGTCTCTCTATTATGTGTTAATAGTATAATTTGGTAATTGATGACAATAGATTTGTGGACTAACATTTTTCATGAGTTGGATGAATAGGTTAGGTTCCATGAAAGAGAATGATTTGGGATGGCTTTGTGTGTTAAAAATCATCAAGTCAAGTAAAGGATGCATTATGAGTTGATGCATGTCCAAGAAAACATGATTATGTGTTGATCATCAAGTCAAGTGAAGACCCATCATATGTTGATGTAGTTCTAATGATAAGGACCCAGACTTGAAGCGAAGGTGTGTGTCATCATGCTTCAAGAAGATGCTAAGGCAAAGATATAACTACTTAGGGCTAAAAATGTATTCTTAGTCTTTTATCGGTCTTGGAGTTTGGTTGGAACACCGGATTACTAGTATAGGTTGCCGTACTATTAAGAGGTGTACTGTCTATTAGTTTGAGTCTCATTATGTGTTGATAGCTTAACCTCACTTGCTCTAGTTCTCTTTGGCATAAGGTTTGTATTTGCGAATGTGTTTTGCGAATAGTTCAAACTAATATGCTGAATCCTTGTAACATGGGACGATACATTACAAATGTGTTTTGTAAGCGTTTGAAGTCATGTTTTCATTCTTTGTAATATGAGGCTTATATTTGCAAATGTGTTTTGCAAATAGTTGAAACTCATATATAATCCTTGTGTCATGACTCTAAAAGGTGCAAATGTGTTTTGCAGCTTGTTGGGAATAAAGTTTGATCCTTCTGTGCAAGATACTATTGTTTGCAAATATGTTTTGTAAAATCTATTGAAATATCTGCACTTCTCAGGGAAATCGGAACTACCGCAGTGTAGTTTACGGTACTACCACTGACTGGAACTACCGACGTTGTAATCACAGAACTACCACGTGTGTTGATGGTCGAAGACCTGTATGATCGAAACCAACACGATCGAAGATCTGTGTGATCGAAACCAACGTGGTCAAACTAGCGTGGTCGAAATCGACGTGATCGAAGACCTGTGTGGTCGAAGATCTATGTGATTAAAACCAGCGTGGTCGGAATCAACGTGGTCGAGATCTATGTGATCAAAATCAGCGTGGTCGAAATTGATATGGTCAAAGATCTATGTGATTGAAACCAGCATGGTTGGAATCGACGTTGTCGAAGATCTGTGTGATCAAAACTACCATGGTCGAGCCAACGTGGTTGAAGATTTGTGTGAATGAAACCAACGTTGCCGAACCGACATGGTTGAGATTTGTATGATCAAAATTAGTGTGGTCGAACCGATATGGTCAGAACCGGCATGGTCGAGACCTGTATGGTCAAAACCAACATGGTCGAACTGATGTGATTAACACGATGTGGTTGTAGATCGACCGAGTAGTCAGAGATCTATGTGATCGAAGATTGACATGATCGACGTGGTTGAGACCTGAGTGGTCAAAACTAATGTAGTCAGAGACCAGCGTAGTCGAAAACCTATGTGGTCGATCCAAACAGCGTGGTTAGAGATCAGCATAATCGGAGACCTATGTGTTCGAACCGGACAATGTGGTTAGAGACCTGAATGGTCAAACCATCTGACGTTGTCAGGGACCAGCGTAATCGATCATTGGTACTTTTGACCAGCTCTGTATGAGCGGTCTGATCAGCGAGCGATACTACCGGCTCTGCGTGAGCAATACTTCTGATTTGCGGAACAACCGGCTCTTTGTGAGTGGTACTTCCGATTTGCGGAACGTCCGGTGTGTGTTGTGGTATATTTTTTTCCAAAAAGGCACCTGTGTGGTGGTCTTCTCCTCCCTGCGAGAGCGGTAGTTCCGCGTGTGGGAGCGGTACTTCCGATGATTGGAACTACCAAAAATGTACTGAGGAACTATTGGATTTGACTAGTCATTTGCTTCTAATGGCTAGTTTTTTACCGTTGCGAGGGAAGTGAAAGTAGCATAGTTTTGCTGCCGGTACTTCTAATAATCCTGATTTTTAGAGAGTTGGCTCCAACGGTTAGTTTTCTTATGTGCCGGTACCCTCTTGTGGCCGGTTGGAGATGTGGCGGCTAAACTCTCTTGAGCTAGTGTGAACCTCTCCTCTCAATTGTGCATGTGTTGCACCTTGTGAGCAAGGAGAATGATCTATAGTGCATGTGTTGCATCTAAAGTTGGACATAATGTCCATTTGAGCTTGTGCATTCGTTGCACGTGATGAGAATTAAGCGAGGGATTTGACTTATTACTCTTGGTGTCTGCCGACTCCTAGACAACGTTGGAGGTGTCATGCGTGGTGATCTTCTAAAAGAAAGTTGTGAGAAGATCCAGTAAAGTTGTGAAAGTTGGAGCTCACCTACCCTGAGTGGGAAATATCTACCACTAGTGGATTGAGATGTTTCGGCTTAATTCGTGGAGTTGGTCTGATTCGTTTGGGCTAACCTCAACGTGGATTAGGTGACACCAGCAAGTCTCCAAACACCACAGTAAAAAGATATCGTGTCTTTGTAGTTTGTTTTCTTGTGCTCAATTTACTTCCAAGTAATTTACATTCATAAAATTAAATTGATTGCTTGTCGTCCTAGAATTGCAAACCTTTGACGTAGACTTAGGTTGTTGGTGCACTTAAGTGAATCTAGTTGATTTAGGTTTTATTTGTGCTAAAACCAATTTGATTTAAGTTTCCACATTACATTCTTAGTTTTAGCTAAATAGCTTAAATAGAATCAATTAGAGAAGAGAATTTTTATAAACAACTATTCAGCCCCCTCTAGTCGGCCTCCTCGATCTTACATCTGACCGGTAGTCTAGTGTGGCCAAATGATTGGATGGCGGTCCGACCGCCATTGCGGTATGACTGTTTACTAGTTGGCGGTTGCTTTTTTCAGAGAGCATGTTTTGGAATTGGGCTTATGCGGTTTGATTCGACATTGTTAGAGGTTCGACTGGTTGTGAGTGTCAGTGGTTGGTAGTCTAACTAGGGCGCTCTGATTAGCCTCGAACGAGCGGTCAAACTGGTGGCTGTGGCCAAGGAACAGGTTGAGTTGACCAGACTTGGTTTGAGGTCAAATTATGGCTTGGGAATTATGAGGGTTTGGGTTGTATTGTATAATGCATGTTTTTTTTAACTAATATGAGTTAAGTGTATGTAACTTATACTTGATATGGTTGCTTGGTCATTGAATATGCACGTAGTTTGGAGAACGTTAGCGGTCAATGGGAATGGGCCGAGACTAGGTGGGGGTGCTACGTCCAAGCAATTGTGTAAGTTGGATGAGATTACGTGGCTCAAGCGAAAGGTACAGAGAAGACAATGATCGTTAAGAGGCGAGTTGGTGTATGTGGTGTGCTAAGTGATGAAGCTGCCAAATACCGGGTTGGTTTCTTGATCAAAACCGCACCAGGGAGACGCAAAGGAGAAATAATTTAGTTCAAGGATAACTGAAATTGACAAGTGGACCAATCGCTACAGAGTTAGCAGGTTGAGTCTCGTAAATGTTTTAAAAAGCGTGTGTTAGTATATAAAACATGTGTTAGTTGAGTTGACGGGTTTCTCCGGTAGGCTTAATGGGTTGGACTCATCAGGATTGTTGTTGGTTATTAAAGGAAGTGGTAGATGGTAAGGATTCTAGGTTTTTATTCTACTACTTTGTCTTCTTCTATCGTTGTGAGAGAGAACTTGAGAGAGAAAAGAGTGATACTTTGGATGCACCTTGTAATCATTCATGAGTATGTAAACCTTATACTCCACTAAAATAGATCAAAGTTTGTCTCAATTATATTCTTGTCTGCGTTCTTACTTGGTTTTGCTTCTTCTTGAGCTAGATTTATAATTTCGGGTCTGTGGAAGTTTTAGTTTGATATCTTGTTTAAATTACCTTGTTAGGACATGTGAGAATCAATCTAGAAGACCTCATATCTTATATTCTCACGAGCAAGAAGTAATTTGAGTTTTAGGGTTTTTTGTGTTCTTGTGAACTAGATTCGATTCTCTTCAATTTGATGAACTTGAGTACAAGAATCTTGTGATTCTTGATTAGTTTATGTTCCTATTATCTTACAAGTCTTATGCAAAACATAAAAATGTTTGGGTAAGAATTAATCAAGTTCTTGTTAATTAAGCCTTTGTCCTAAGATGTTTTTAGGTTTGGAAATAGGGGACTAATTAGACCGGCACCTCAATGACAGTCTGACTGGCCCTATGCAGTAGACTATTGTTTGTGTTGGCTCTTGTCTCTAGTTTTGTTTTGTTTTGTCTGGTTGGTGTAGTCTGAACTTGGTGACTATTATAGTCATTTGAGTGAAAATTTTAAATACCTTATGAAGAAAATTTTTCAAGAATCATTCACACATCTATGATTGTCGGTATCGGTCCTACAGTATCTACCTTTCCAAGTAAGTACTAAAGTAGCACATTTGATCGGGACAGATGTGCTTATTTGGGTTTTTTGTGATTTTTGGTTTTTTTATTGTTTTAGGCTTTTTTAATACTATAGATACTGGTAAATTTTTCAACGTAATTAAATTTAAAAATTTTAAAAATGAAAAGATAGGCTATCTCATCACGGACAATGTAAAAAATATGAGAAAAAAAAGGCAAACAAGCCCTCCCAAAAATCCAAAAAGAAAAAAACGAAATTAAAAAACTAAAAACTAGAAAGCAAAAGCCAAAAACTAAAACTCAAACGAGCGGGCCACGTCACGAAAGAGCAATACCTACCTCAGCTTATTGTATAGAATCGGATTCTCTCACGTCTAATCATCTTTCAATCCGTATGCAAAGCATGTTGCTTTTGGAAGAGGGTATAAGTAGTAAACAAAGGGATTTACACGTGGAGAACACAGTCCTATATGCTTGTTGGCAAATGAGTACATGTAGGGCTGACCAAAATCAAGAACGTGATTTTGCAGAATTTTGTTCACTAATACTAATCAAGTAAAGAACGCAAAAGGAAGGAAATTCACTTTTCTAAATTTGTGCATAATAGTTTTAATTCATCAATTCAGGGATCTATGTACAATCAGCATCAGCTCTAGCAAGATGACGGATCCACCGTTAGCTCTATAATTGATCCAATTATTCGTATGTTTAGATTCTGTTTAAAAGTAATGTGCCTTTTGGCTGAGTACGAGAGAAATTGAGAGGACAAGAGACACTTGCGTTGAGAAGTTGTTTCGTTCAAATCGACTTCTATACTAATTTCTACAAATACTTTATAGAATACACCTTAAAAAATCACTCTATTCAAAAATTAACTTCTAAAAATTAAAAGTTAGAAGCCCTTATACGGTTCCAGGATTGGACCTTCTGTGCCGGGTTTTGACCTTGATATGGAATTCAAACTTTTGGTGAAACTAGCCATATACACTTCAATTTTCCATCCACTTTTATGTGAGCCGTGTGCCCTCTGGTGGTTCAGATGGTCCAAAGTACCACGAACGGTCCAGCCATGCTGCCGCGTGTTGACCAAAACTGAACAATGGCACAGTGGATCCGGACATCTGTGGCGCGCAGATTAATGGCCGGTTCCAGCCGCTGAGCCGCGTGACCACCGAGGTGCGCCACGTTTTTCATAAGAGCAAGTTTAATAGTATAGATAGCTGCTACCTCCAATACATTTTCATGTCATCAAAAGGTAAGATGCAGCCAACTCATACAATAAGCTGGCTATAAGTTGTCTCTACAAAAGTTCTCAATCATTTAATACATACATGGGTATTGGTCATTTAAGGGCATCTGCAGTGTATATAACCCAAGGGGTCTTAAGGTGGGTCCCATCTAAACCTTAAGGCTGGCTCCATAGTGTATATAACCTAAGAGGTCTTAAGACGGTCCCATTTGGCAGTTAAAGAAAAATTGTATTTTAATGCTTGTGGGCAGGTCTTTAGCTTGAGGACCAGCCTTAAGCCTTTTTGCTTATAGCCTGCTTAAGGTCACCCCTGTAATGTATAAGGTTGACCTTAAGGTGGCTTAAGACCCTCTATTTCCATACACTACATATGCCCTAATACATGCATGGGTATAGCAGTTAGTTCTATTGGTACATGCATGGATAACGCCTCTTTTCCTGTGCTATAGCCTGACTCTTGCATGGGAGCCGGCTTGGCTCTCTCTCTCCTTTTCTCTCCCCTCCACATAGGACTATGCTGACATGGATTCCCTTATAGCTAGCACAGTCAGCCTTATTAAACTTGCTCTAAGGGAAACAACTTTTTCATTAAGACTCGCTCATTTCGGTTTGAGTGTCTAATTTTTTATTTATTTTTTACTATTTTTAAATTTTGTATTTTTAGCTTTTTACTGGTTCTTTTTTCTCGTATTCATTTGCATTGTCTATAATAGGCTAACCTGTTTTTCTATTTTTAATTTTTTAAAAATTTAGTTACGCCATCATCAGCTACAGTGTAATTTCAACCAGATATAGTACAATTTCAGCCATAAGCCAACTTATTTCAGCCCAACCGAGCGGCACCTAAATAGCGTGACTAATGGCTTTAGACAGTAACTGATTATTTTTACTAAAAATAAATAGTAGTGAATAAAAGAAGTGGCTTTAGAATGAAGGACAAGTAATAGAAAATGTGATGGAGAGATACGTGCGTGAGGTGTAGAAGTTGCTTTAAGAAGTTAAGTGTTTATATTAGTTTCTAGCTTTTTTAAATAGAAATCAAAAGCAAAAGACAATATAAATACTAGGGGTGGATATCGAGCCAACTGCTCGTCTTATCGAGCTTTTTCTAAAATTGGTATATTTTGATTTAATATCATTTTACGGATAATTTAAAAGTATTTTTAGAAACGAGCTAACGAGCCGAGCTTGAGCAAAATTCAAATTCATTTGAAATCAACTCATTTTAATGTTTAACCAATTACAAGTATAATTGAATCAATTTTGAACCGAGCCAACGAGCCCACTAACGAGCTTTTTTTCCACCCCTAAATACCCATAAATTGCTAGAAACCAACCAACAATGTTTGGGAATCCCTCGAGCCAAATAGAAGGCTATCTGGACTAAAAGACGCGCCAAGTTTGGCAAGTTATGTGCAACACGATTACAAGTTCTTGCACAATACATGACTTCAAAAATACCAAAATTATATAGACAATTCACTGTATAAATTGTTTTAAGTTATGTCCATATATGATATGATGGTGCATTACAGATAACCACCGTGTATATTATTGCATATGTCCTACTGTTGTCTATAATACGTGTCCATATCATCTATAAACAGTACTAAAGATAATTCATATAATAAGTTATTTATGTAGTTGTCTATAATAACCTCACATGATTAATGGGTTATTTATACAGTTGTCTATACAATGTTATAGACAGTAGAAAGATATTTATAAAACTGTCTATTAAATACTCGACAACAACTAAGATTCTATGTGATATAGTCTTACAGATAGCTGGTATGTACCATTGCATATGCCCTGAATGATTCGAAAATCTTCCTCACGAACATTTGCCGGAGAAAGTCAGTATCCCAGTGCCCCGTCATCGGGTCAGTCAATTTGTTAGTAGAGATGCACCTCTTATTGTTTTGACAAATCTCGTTTGATCTCTTGGCCACCATGGGTCAGGCCAAATATTGGTCCGTTCTAAAGTGCTATGACTTTTAATTGAAATGACACTATATTAGCTATTAGTTTTTTTTATAAAATAAGTAAAATGAAGAAAAAAATATATAAAAAATAAAAATACCGTTATATATCCACGAATAATACAAAGGAAAAAAAGAGAAAAAGAGAAAAAAATCATAGTAAAAAGCTAACACGTTTCAAATAGTTTTTGACTTCTGAAAGCCAGAAGTCATGTTTAGAACGGAGCCATTGTTTTGCTCCTCATTTCCAACACACCACACCACACCCTTCTTTTAGCAGTTGAATCCAATTAGTTAGAGTTTAGGTTTTGTTTTTTAACCCTGTACCTTGATACGATTGGTGGGCTGTTTGTGGCGTCCTTGAAATGTGCTTCGCAGACATGCAACGTACATGAGCCAGCTTGCAAATCTGTAAGTAGACAGATTGCTAAATCGTCAGTAGTCCAACTAGTGAGACCTGTTCTTTTATACTTTTGTATTCTTTGAAAGTTAAAATAAATAGAGATGATTTATTAAAATAGATTTTTTAAATGACTTTTTAAGTCTAAAATTATATACGTCATTCACTACTGTCTTAAAAAATGTAGACAAAAGTCATCAACCGTAGCAAAAAAAGACCTAAGACATACATCATTTTTCAAGTGATAATAGGTATGAAAAATCCAGTGAATTAAAAAAACACTATATATAAAACACCTTTTCTAGTTCAAAGCACCTTAGCGAGGAGAGATGCTAATCTTCATTTCTACCGGTTGTCCGAGAAGTTTGTTTAATTGGCTATCACACAATTTGCGTGGTTAACTTAACCAAGCTTGCGGTCGGTTATTAGACCCCTTGCGGTCGGTTATCGATTTTAAACCGACAAAATTTTAGCAAACAAAATTTAAATTAGGCCGACACCGCCACACGATGCCCCAGCCGAGCCGACGAGCTGCCATCTCCCTCCTCGTACAACATGAGACACTTGCATCATCGGTAACGTTATTGTCATGGCCACACCCAATTTTCTTCAATGGGGAGGGAAGACTTCAATGTGCACAGGTGAAAATTTCTTTCAAAACCCAAGATGAATTAAAGTTAATAAATTTCTCTTAATTAAGTGATATTTGAAAGATCAAACGTTTTCCTTTATATAATTTTTCTTTGTTGAAAGTTGTAATATCCTATACGAAAGTTCATAATCTTCCTTTTTTTTTTTAATCCATCCGCATCGTTAAAAGCATCTAGGGTGTTTCGTTTTCTCAGTCCTATTTCAAAAGTTCATTGCACCAAGTAAGCAAAATTGGAACGAGAACAATAGAAGATTGTGCGTCCACTGGTAAAGTTTCTGGCTTATGTCTGTGCGTCCACTAGTAAAGTTTCTGGCTTATGTCCATTAACAGATGTTCCAAAAAAGCAATTACACTTTCTCGAACCTATCTTTGTATAGTCTACGGCTCTATCTACGTACGCAAGTGAATTGAACATAGGACATTTAGTAAAAAATCACTCAAACAAGAAAAGCCTTCGCATCCATTTTGGCTTTTAACTGTGACTTATAGCTTTTAGCTAAAAATGAATATATGTGACTTAAAAAATTGGCTTTTAGAAAGAGGGGGAGATCGAGTGGTGTAAAAAGTAAAGGAGAAATACGTGAATATGACTGGAGTAAGAGAAGTGGGGTGGGTGATGCAACCGTGACCTTTTACCTTATCCCCGGAGTGAGACGGTAGCAAGACAAGTAGAGAAATCGCTTTGAAAAATCGGGTGTTCGTATTGGCTTTGATTTTTCTAAATAAAAATTAGAAGTAGAAATCGATACAAATAAAGCCATAGTCCATGTAAGCGTCTAGGCGATCATTTTTCCGGCAGGAAGGGCACGTAGAATTAAAGACATTTTTTGTAGTCTAAGACTCCACCTACGTATACAAGTGAGCCAAACATAGTACTTCTACACTTTCAGTTAATTATATTGGACTCAAAAAGAGAAGCCTCCACAACCATTTTTTTAAAAAAACAAATTTGGTTTCTACACATGCATCCATTCATGTGACGTTTGCATAGTGTATTGACTCCATCTACGCACGCAAGTGAGCTGGACATAGACTCCTAGTTAATAGCGCTCAACCTCCACAACCATCTTTGAACAATTTTGGTTTCTTTACATGCATCCATTCCTGTGACGCAAGTCACTCAACCCCTATCGATGCTGGAGATAGATGCATGTCAGCCTCCACGTACGTGTGCAAGTGACCTGGACACAAAATTTTTCAGTTAATTGAATTCAAACAAGAGAAGCCTGGAACGCATGCATCCGTTCTTGTGACATGCACTGACCATAATAAACAGGAGACCATAGATCAGTCTTGGTCTCTGTACGTACATGTATCCATATCCCTGTGAGGTAGCCGTAGCGAATGCCGATCGAGCATGTCAGCATACAGGCAAGCGTTTTTTTGGCAGCCAGTCCACGTTGGAGGACAGCTGTTGTGCACAGCACGCATGCCAATGTGTGATATCCGTAGGAAGGAGTACGTGCCAACAGGCAACAGGGACACTTCTCTACTACTACTAGTTCTCCTTTCCCCCTCCCCTCACGAGTTGCTGCTAGGAACAGCGTGTTGCCGTGCCAGTTGTTGATGCATGGCAAGGGCTCGCATAATTGCGTTCATTGCTGGAGGGCGAAAGAAAGCTCCGGTCCCTTCTTTGCAGGGCGATATTTTACGGGCCCTGCAACGACACAAAAGTGAATGTCTTAGGGTATCTCTGATATTTCAAATATCTCACTTCTATTCAAATCTATCGGATATTTTTATAGTCAAAATCTAATATATACCAATAATAAATACAAATATTTCTTGATAACCAGTATCCTACCGTATAAGCAAGGTTATACATGCTAAACTTCTCTTGCAATTTGTAAGAGACATAATTTAAAGGTCCCATTTGAACCTCGAGAAATTTATGGTGTTTCTTGTGAAATTCATATGTTCCAAATATACCATTAAGAAAAGAAACCACATAAAAAACTATTTTGTGAGATTTTTTAGTTAGCCGGAATATATAACTAAGTAGTCACTAGCCACACTAAAAGATAAAAGCACCAACCTTCAAAAAAATCTTCAATCCTTCAACTGATACAAAACGTTCAAACACAACCACATACACTGAAAATCTAGAGTTCTAAGATACTAATATTGAACCAAGATTTTCCTTTGTATATTTGAACTAAAGAATTCAAATATCTAAGAAACCAAATTCTCAGTTTAATTAGCAAGTAAATAAGATGCAATCTAGTTGAGTCGAGCTAGGCATCCATCTTATGAGCGAACATTTGTTCGTTTTGCCACCTGTGACATGCCAAATGAGGTTTTTCTAAATTAAGTTGGACACCTTGGACTACCTAAACAAGTTCTTACTATAGTTGCTAGTTGCTTTCTTCATGTTGTTGCTAGTAGTTGCTTGAAAGTTAACAGAGTCTGTACCCTCATATACTTTGGTTGATCCTTTTACCTATGAGTCTGAATAAGTTACATATATGTATATACATAGGTTGGAGTCCCTAACTTTCGTGAGCCCTAGGTGGTTGCCTCTATCGTCTATGCCCAAGACTGACCAACTTCTTTAAGCTTATGGTTTATAGTTTCATAATAAACAAATAGATAAGATTATTTTTTAATATCTTTTTAAAATAGTCTATCAAAATAATTTTTTAAAATAGCTTATCAACATACAATTTATACATACTAGTATAAAAATCTTCTCATCCTAGTCATAAGCCATCGCACATACCGAGAAAAAGAAGGGAAGGAAGAGAGAGCGCACGTCGAGTGAGGGGCATCAATGGTAGTGGCAGACCGTGGAACACCAATTAGAGTGGCCTGACGATGGTGTTTGTGAAAGGGGCCAAGCATTCTCAATTCCCAAAGCTGTCCATCCTCCCATGACCATTCTGCCCCTATGCGTTGGTGTGTGCACGAACGTTTACTGGGCTAGCAACGTCTTCCTGCCGTGGCATGGAGGCGGCTCAAACTCAAAACCAGCGCAGCTAGCGAGGTCGGCATGTAATGTACTACTAGCCGCGTATCATGTCGGATCATGGTGATTTAATTGGACAACCATGTCAAAAAAATCAGAATCTTGCATCGCAGCCGTCAATCCCGTTCGATCGGAAACAGTTCCATGCAGCTACGCAGGCACTCTGTCGATGTATACAGTTCGGTAAGGCAATGCAATCAAGGCTAGTAAATTGGGTAGTGCTATCCATCTATGTGTACGAAATGTATTGTGCAAAAAAAAAAAAGAGTTAATAACACATGCTTTTCATATATACATTGTTCTTTTTCTTAGGGTGCCTTTGGTTGAGCTTTTGGGAGTTGCTTTTGCTTTCAAAAAGCTAAAAGCCAACCAAAGGGGTGGAAACCAGAAGCTACTTTTTCAGAAACAGCTACTTTTGGGTAGTCTGATTTGAAAGCACCTTGACCCACTTTTGGCTTCGGCTTTCGCTTTTAAAATGGTGAAAATAGAGAGCTGTTTCACAGTTGTTTCAAGGAAAATAGAGATAGGAGGTAATTTTTATACTTGTTTGAACCAAACAGCTTACAGTTTTTCTACAGCCCACAACCTACAGCAGTTTTTCTACAGCCCATAGCTCACAGCAGCTTTTTCAGAAGTCACAGCTCAATCAAACACACCCTTATTTTCTTGGTGCCCATACCACACACGAGTACCGATACTTTTCCGATGCGTATCAACGTATCGATGAAGTATGAGATCATTTTTAGTAGCATATCTAGGATTAGGGTAACTTTCAATGACACGTAGAGAGAAAAATACGCTTCCTGGCACGTAGCAGTACCTCCAAAATATCGCTGTATTAGTGACTTTACGCATATCCTATCAGGCTATCACGTACCGTGGTACGTAGCTTTACAGAGAATATCCTTGAGCTTGAGCGAGTGATACTGATAGATGGTCGTAATTTACTCTAAGTTCAAATGCAGCCCGTGTAAATGCGGCAAGGGTGCAAGGCTTAAGAGTAGGAGACACGGATGTACTTGGGAGTCAATGGTGGTAACACACTACAGCACTTATTGCAGCGCGGTAGGTCACTGCAGAGTAGAACCGGAGCGTGGTGCAATTAAGGGAAGCAAGCTAGGGCAAGAGAGAGAAAACGCCAATGGAGGTGGAGGAGGTGGTGGATTGGTGGTAGGGAGTGGCGTTGCAGTAGGCCATAGTGCAGGCGTGGGAGGGGGTGAAACATGGCCCTGTCGGTGGGCATGGTTTCTTCTTCCTCACCCCCCTCTCTCTCTCTCTCCACCTCAAGTCACCTTCACCATTCTTGGGGTAGTGTAGGTCTCCTCCAAACAAACCCATCCTAGCTACTCTCTCCTGTTCTTCTCTCTCCCTCCTTAGCCTTCTTTCTTTTGGGATGCAATGCATAGATGGGGCATGGATAGCTAGCTAGCTCTCTCTCAAGGAAACATTCCCCACTTTATGCCATATTATTATTGTTATTGCTATTGGTATTAATATCACTAACCAACCATACTACCATCCTCCATTGTTATCAACCAAGCAATCATCCCCCTTTGCTCTCTTCCCCCTTGAGGCCACTACTCCCCCTCCTACATCGAACCTAGAACTGTAAGTTAGAGCACAAACCCACAACCAAAAAGAAGAGGAAGATGGAATCATCCTAATAGCACCCACCAAAACCCAAGCTCCAAAGCTAGCCAAGCCCCATGGAGTACAAGAGATCATCACATGTGGAGGAGGAAGAGGAAGAGGAAGAGGAGGAGGAGGAAGATGAGGAGGAGGAGGAGGAAGAGGAGGAGGAGATCAAAGGCCACCAACACGCGGCGGTGGCGGTGGCGGCGGCTACAGACGCTCCGCAGCAGCTGCAAGCCCAGGTTCTTGGCTCGTCTGCTTCCTCCCCGTCGTCCTTGATAGAGTCTGCCGCCTTCTCGAGGCCCCTCCTGCCTCCCAACTCCTCCCTCGTCTCCCCGCCGCCGCCGCCTCCCGCCTTCCTGTCACCGCGCCGCCACCTCCATCCGAGAAGGGCGGAGAGGGAGAGAACGGTGGACGCACCTGGGGAGGCCCAGCACCAGCTCCAACGCCATCAAGAACCGGCCAGAAATGGCCTTCTTGGTGGAGGTGCCACGCCTCCCCAGGCCTCCACGCTTGCCCTCGTGACGGGTGGTGGTGGCGCCGTGGAGGCGTCGCCGTGGCCGTGGAGGTACAGGGAGTGCCTGCGGAACCATGCGGCGCGGCTGGGCGCGCACGTGCTCGACGGCTGCGGCGAGTTCATGCCGTCCACCGGCGACGGGGCCGCCGCGCTGGCCTGCGCCGCGTGCGGCTGCCACCGCAGCTTCCACCGCCGCGAGGCGGTGCCGCCCTCGCCCTCGCCTTCCCCAGCTGCCGTCGCCGCTGCGGTGGTGTCCCCATCGGCGACCCCCACCGGCGCCAACTCCTCCCGGTTCATGCCGCTCCTCCTGGCTCCGCCGCACATGCAGAAGCGCCCGCCCGTCCCGGCGTCCCCGTCGTCCGCCCCCTCCGCGCTGGCCGAGTCCTCGAGCGAGGAGCTGCGCCCGACGCCACCCCCTCAGCGGAACGCGCAGGCGGCCGTGGCGTCGGCCTCGGCGCCACCGGCGCCCAGCAAGAAGCGGTTCCGGACCAAGTTCACGGCGGAGCAGAAGGAGCGCATGCGGGAGTTCGCGCACCGCGTGGGGTGGCGCATCCACAAGCCCGACGCCACCGCCGTCGACGCCTTCTGCGCCCAGGTCGGCGTCTCCCGCCGCGTCCTCAAGGTGTGGATGCACAACAACAAGCACCTCGCCAAGACCCCTCCCCCACCCTCGCAGCCGACACCACCACTCGACCATGACCCTCCTCACCACAACCACCACCACCCACTGCAACACCATCAGCAGCAGCATGATGCATGAGTGAGTAGCAGCAGTACAATGCGAGAGGATGCACTAGTTGTTAGCTTTCCTTTAGCCTTTTTTGTTCTCCGTAATTTCAGTAACCTCCTTGTTAAGTGTTAACTCATCATGCAGCAGAAGTTACTTAGGGAGTAGTAATGTGAGGTAATCTAATCCGAGGCATGCGTCCTTCCTCTTCCTCCTCGCTTTCTTGGATAAACATGATTAGGTTAGCATGACGTGAGACAAATGCTTCCATTTTAGGGCTTCTCTCTGTCTCTCTCTCCTCCCTCCTCCTCTCTGCTAGCGTTAGTGCATGCGCGGCTGCGGTTTTATGTATGTAGTTGCAGGGTTGCAGTTGCGTTTGTTGATGCAATGCCAATGCACTCTTGGCTTGGGCACTGCTTGCTTTTGACTACTTCTTTTGGGCTTTGTTGGATTCCTTTTGGCAGGGTGTATTGCGCTGTGCATTGCTGCATGCGTTGGGTTCTGGTTTTTTGGTGAGGGTCCCTTTGCAGGGAATGTACTTTTGTTGAGACGGTGGGAACAACGGGTGGGCTAGTGATCCGAAGGCTCACAACTATATGATTAGATTCTAAAAAATAGTACTGGCAAATCGACACAAATAACCCACTTAACCATAGAGACGGGATGAGATCCTCTGACTTTGGGGGCCAAAGTGACTTTGGGGCATTTCAACGGTTGGATCTAATTTGGATGATTAAGGGGGTGTTTAGTTGCCAGCCACAGTTTACCACGCCTAAGGTTAGGCAAGTTTGACCAACTTTGGGAGCTGTTTGGTTGCAGCCACAGTTGTGGCAAGATTCCATTCCAGCAAACTAGGTCCCACGCGTCAATGACTCAAAAAAGTATGACAAGATTCTCTTAGGCTTGCTAAGGTGTGGCAAAGAATTTGAGCATCTCAACTTAGGCAAATGTGGCAATTTTTGTTGGCAAAGTGTGATTAGCAACCAAACAGCCCTTAAGTGGGCCATGTGCTTAGGCACGGGGGTTTGTCATTTGGTGTGCAAAATACCATTAGGGGGGGGGGTCGTTAAAGAGGGGTTTTGCATCTGGGTTCTAAGCTTCTTTGCTGGCTTTCTGTCCTGATGGGGGTGGGGGCATCTCCTCTGCTGGCTGATTACCCCCTTTCTTAGGGCTTTTGCAGCCTTTTTTTGGGGGCAATTTTGTTTGAGCTGCTTCTTGCCTTCTGCCAAAGCTGTGGTTTCTTTCTGTCTTCTCTCTCTTGGGTGGTCTTCTGCTGTTGGACATTTGGCCAGAAGGCAGGTGAATGTGGGTGGACTGGTGTGTCAGAAAACTGATCAAAGAGAAAGAAGACCTGTGTTTGTGTGTTGGATGGATGGCAATGCAAAGTGAATGATGATATGTACATGTCGGCAATTGAAGGCTTGGATTGGAGCCATTCAACTATGCATTTGGTGTGGTAAGGAGAAAGATGTGTTTTGCTGATGACATTTCATCTCATTGCTTGTTTTATGTCACCAACATGATGATCTTTTGCTGTTTCTATCTCAGTAGTCCTGAATTGGGATTAGGGAGTATCTTACATGACATGTTTCAAGTGTCTCTTAAAAGTGAAAAATAGATTGATCACGAGTTGCATTTTTGCACAGATATATGCTCAAATTTAAAGGGATATAGCATTATACCTGCTGCATGAATTTAATATTTTACGCAGTCATTTAGATAAAACGTAGAACTTAAAATTTGATATAGTAGGAGAGCTTCCGAAGGTCTTGCCTTACTATTATGTCAGCAGTAGCGGCCATGACAACAAAATTATGAGACTAATAAATTAAATATGACCCGAAATCTGCAGACACTGTGCACTTAGCTATAGTTCAGCTTTGATAGTTCCAAATGAGATATTTCAGAACAACAGTATGTTCCTAAACATGTGAGAGACAAAGCTTATTGGTTTGATCGGAAGCTACGCCATTTATATGAACCATCGTTGATACTGGGGGACCATACTGTGATGGCACTGCCGTGTTCTTTACTCTGCAGTTTTGGTTTCTTTTTCAGTTTCATCTGGCTATGTCCCAAGTTTCTGTTTTTTCCCCACTGTTAATCTAGGGTAAGTGCACTTCCTGTTCTGAATTTGAGATGCACATTGTTCTGTTTCTGATGAGAACAGTCAGTGCAATGGAAACACCAGAAAATAATATGGTTTCAGTGGAAACCGGAAATGAGTTGCGAGGCATAAATAGAGCTAAGTTGCCGTCAATCCGTACACAGAAGCCTTTGCAGGTCAGCTGGTAAAGTCAACCATTAACCCCACATTATGGAGTTTTCGTTTTTAGCATAAACAAGCGTATTACCATGCCCCCCCCCCTATGCTACATGTACTTCCTATTTGTACACAAGATTTAGCAATGTTAATTAGTAGAAAATCTAACATTTAGCACATGAAAGCTCCGTCACTGGGAGCGACTAAACCAACAGAGAGCAAACCGGCCTGTTCTTTTGGACAGCTGATTATGAATTTTAGCTGCAGTTTATTAATCTAATAAGTAGTGGTTATTGAAAGAAGTCGAAACTAAAAACCCACTAAAAAGCCGAAAAGAACGGGTGGCTTAACTACTTGCAGTAAAAAAAAGTTCATCATACGCATACCTCCACCAATTTGCATGTTGTCGGGCAACCACTCGGGCTAAATTTGCTACAGACAAGCACATCGAGCAAAAATGACGGGGAAAAAACCAATGACATACAAGATTTTTGTCTCCAGTGTAATTCAAAATATCGACTACTATTGAAGTCAGTGGTACGCAATTATATCTCACTACCATACCTCATCAACGAACATATGACGACAGTCGATCTCAATTATTGTGGCTTTCAGATAAATCTACAACATTGCTCAAATTGTACCCTCAGAAGCAAGCTTGATGCGCTGTTGATGCTCAGCCACTTTGTATTCAACTATCTCCGTAAACAACTGGGGATCCAATATACAGTCAGGACGGCCGTAAACAGCAGCTTGCACACTGGCCATCAGCTTAGCAATCTCTCTGCCAGAGAAGCCATTGATCTTCCGTGCAACCTCCCTGAGAAGATCATCAGTTATGTTCTTAACATGTATCTTCTGCTGCTGCTTGTTCAACAGTGAACCCCAAGAAGAGCCTTTGCCATCTTCCTTAAGCATATAGTGATTCAAGTATAACTTGAGCAGCTGAAACCGCTCCTCCTCCCCAGGTAGTGGGAACTCAATAACTTCATCAATGCGGTCGGTAACAGCAGCATCAAGATCACCAGGTCGGTTTGTTGCAAGGACAAGGACAATATCCCTCGACTGGTCACCCGTTCGAAAAAGTAGTGCATTGAGAGCACTCCGCTGAGCTTCGCTCATATGGGTACTGTTACGCCTAGTAAATTGAAATGAAAAACAAGAGATTAAAAATTACACACCTACCATCTAAGACGGATAAAATTACAATTTTAAGTTGTTTTGGTTCTCACTAAGCTGGGCTAAAAAGAGCTTTGATTAAATTCAGCAGCTAAAGACCTGGTAAGGAGAGTTCAAATTCACTTGAGGCTCAAAATTACTTCGATCAAAGCTTGATAATTGAGGAAATGTGCTCAAAATCAGCTCATTTACATTTATAGTTAATTGGAAAATTCACTAGTCAGACAACGATTGAATATCAAGTTGCAAACTTACTCGCACAAGAATGCATCAGCCTCATCAATGAAAAGCAGCATGCCTTTTTTGGACTTCTTAGCCCAGTCAAATATTTGATGGATCTTGGTAACAGCCTCTGATCCAAGGGGTGCAACATCTCCTCCTGTCATCATAGCGTAATCCAGGCCCTGTCGTGGAGGGTACAACGGTGTGAGTATTACTAGATACAAGAAAGCATCTTCATGCATAAATTAATTAAATATCTTCAATGTCAAATTGAGTTCCTAGTTCCCACTGGTCCCCTCTTAAAAAGAAAAGGATCCCACTTGTCAAAACTCAACGGTTAATTGTGTTTGACAAGGGGAAATTGACCAATAGTACCCTTATTGAACTGTACCATTTTCAACATAAAATGGTCAACAAGAAATCAAAAGGATAAATGGTACAGAGTTACAAACTTTAGGTGCCGCTCGGTTGGGCTGAAATAAGCTGACTTATAACTGAAATTACGCTATAACTGATGGTTGCTTATTTGGCGTAACTAAATTTAAAAAAGTTTTTTTAAAAAAAAAATTAGCCCATCATGGACATGCAAACGAATACGGGAAAAAAGAACTGGCAAAAAGCCAAAAAGCCAAAGAAAACCAGAAAAAGATGAAATTTAGGAATAGTGAAAAATAAAGCAGAAGCCAGAATTTCAAACCGAAATGAGCGGGGCCTTAGATTCAGTCTCAAAGCATATATTTATAATAAGCAAAATTGTCATATAACTGAACTTGATGGACAAATTCATAGTATGGGTTTTGAAAATACTTGATAGTTCCACCAACAAAAAAGATTCTTTGCGAAAGATTCCCTAAGGATGGTGCAAATGTGCAATAGAAACTATATCTATTGAAAACTTACAGATTTGCGAGCCATCTCCCTAGCTACTAAAGTTTTCCCAGTTCCAGGAGGTCCATAGAACAACATGTTGCGGAATGGTGCATCATGAGACTTTGTATTTGCAGTTGCTCGTGCAAGATGTTCAATCCTCCGCTTGAGTGAAGGGTGAAGAATAACATTCTCAAAGCTCGCCCCTCCCGACAGAGATGCTGAGCTAGGTTTAAGAGCCTTAAATCCTGACAATGGAAACTTTGGCATTGATGATTCACGAATTAGTGAAGGCTGACCCAAGATTCTATTGATGTAACCCCATGTAACCCTGGCTCCTTCCCTGAATGTAAAGCAAACAAAACCATCATATGTTTCTATTATTGTTTGGGATAAGATACAGTTCCTGTGTTGCGGTTTCAGTATGATATCCACACAAACCTAGTAGTATAAACTCCAGCAGCCAGTGCAGTAACTCCTCCAATACCCATTAGTAGTTTACTCCTATCAGTCAACAGCATTCTAAACCCACCTGCAATTTCACATCAGAAAATAATATCAAAATTACTGATAAATTGACAATTACCATGATTTTCTTATGTCAAATTTTTTTCCATCAAAAAACCAAAGGCTAGTCCATACCTGAAATTCAAAGCACATACACAAATAAGAAAGGCTAAACACTAATTTTGATTCATCAAAAGAAGGGACAGAGTTTAGTGTAGAAAGACCAAATGTGGCTTCACACAATATGATGTATTAGTTTTGACATGACATCATAGTGCCTCCTGCAGTAAAAGTATGTAACTTCACTTGATGACATTTTAAATGATTGAATGCACCCAATAAGTACAGGAGAGGGAATGGATCCCAGATGAAAATGCCAACACCCAACAGTAACATAAGGATGCTGATCAAATACTTGAAAATGACATGACTAGCCAAAATAGAGATGAATCTTTTCAATGAGTAACTGACAATATTTTAGCAGAATAAAGGACTTCCAGATTAACTTCATAAGAATTGCCACTAGCAAGAGGAATAAAAACCTTCGATATGAGAAAAGGTCGTATTTATTGCAGCAAGCCATTTTTCTCTTTCGCCACTCATGCGTTCCAAAAGCATTCTTCTGTTGTAATCTTCTGACAGCTTTGCTTCATGAGCACGACCTTGGGCTTCCGCTAGAGCTTTAGCTTTGGTTGTTTCGCGGTCTATTTTAGCCTTTTCTTCCTCAGTCCGCAGCATTTCTTCTAAAATCTTTTGTTCTGTGGCACGCCTAGCTTCTTCTTTTCTTATGGCAGACGCCTCTTGCATCTTCACAAGTTCAGCATCTTGTTGCCTTTGTGCTTCACGCTCTGCCTGTCAAAATAGGTGCTTGATTAAATCATGTCTTGCAGTTATACTTGTCATCCAAGGCACCACAATTAAAAGCACCAACAAGCATATAGATATAAGCATTAAAAAAGGCAGTTACAGGGGGAAAACTTCAATACCTGCATTCTTTTCCTAGCCAATTCATCATCATAGCGTAACTTTTGTGCCTCTGTCTTGGCTTGTTGTTCTAAATCATTTCTGTATTCTTCACCTACCTTCTGTATCCTCTCCTGTAGATGAGATATTAAGGATCAACAGTGAAACATGAGTAGATTGCCAGCAGTCAATATAACAAAGCATCATTATAGTTAGATGCACGGATGAAGGGAAAAAATCTCACACAAACAAAAGTTCCAGTTTTTTTATATTAACACGTTTTCCATTTATATTGCCACGAGGTTTCAAATTTGCAGTCCTTGCTTTTCACAAAGATCAAAGCAGAGGTAAATCATTTACATGTCCACCACTAGGATATCTTCAAGCCTACAGTGTTTTGAGGTGAGAAATCATTTACATGCCCACCACTAGGATATCTTCAAGCCTACAGTGTTTTGAGGTGAGACTGGTAACAGGTATGCTTTATTAAGCCGATTAATGGTGATAAAGTCTGATGCTCTTGATTCTAGAAAAGTCATGAACTCACACACTCAAGCAAGAAAAAGTTCCATAAAATTGGCTGTTACGTATATTCAATTCCAGTAGTTTAGCATTGGAGTTGCGTGAACAAACAAGCTTCTGGACGCGGGCATGTCCCAACTACCACATTGAACATCAACGAAGGGGAAAAGGCATCAATAACTCACGATTCCCCTGAGCATCTGGTTGATGGCGAACTGGACCTTCTCGGTCGCCACCTCCGCGAGGCGCGTCTCCTCCTGCTTCCGCATCAGATCAAACAGCTGGAGCCAAACAACCAAGCAACCAAACCACAAGAAGGGCGTCAGGAGGGGCAATCCCTGTTAGGGCAAAAGAGCAAACACCTTGCCTGCTTGGCGTACGGCGAGCTGTTGATCTTCCGCAGCGCATCGGCCCCGCGCTCCAGAGACTCGGGGTCGAACCCGTTGGAGCCGGACGCGGGCTCCGGGGCGGGGGGCCCAGTGTCGGCGGCGGGGGGAGGAGGAGCGGCGGGCTGGCGGCGGAAGAGGGAGACGCCGTCGGCGTAGGCAACGTCGGCGAGCGATGCGGCCGCGGCGGCAATGGCGGCGCCCGCCGTCGCCCGCGAGCGGAGGCGGCGCATGGAGAGGAGAAGGAAGCGCAGGGCCGGAAGGTTTTGGAAGGGTTTGGCGAAGCGGCGATTGGGGCGAGACGCGAAGCGGAGAGACCGAGAGTCCTCTCCTTTTTCTTGCTTTCCAAGCGAGGGTATCAGAAATCCTCGGTTGGATCGGGCTGGCATTACTACGGCCCATCAAGCCCCTCGGGACCTTGGCTCGTTTACGGCCTTCCCGTCCTATCCCACGGCAACGGTGGTGGCCGTGGCCGTGGGACGCGGCGCGAGCCAGCGCATGACCGCCCGGGTCGCCGACGCAGCGATGTACAGCCAGGGCCAGAGGCGCGTGCGCAGCCGGCCAGCTGCCTCGCACGCGGCCGTCCGCCGCTGCACTGCTGCCGAGCATTGCGCCTGCGCGGCGGCGGCGACGGTAGAAACGGCGTCCGCCCGCCCTCCCGGTCCACGCTGAGATGGGGAAACATCGCAGAAGGTGCTAAACAACGCTTGCTACTGCTGCTTAACTGAAGATCGGATGGATCGTTTCATGCGGCAGGCAGATTCAGCAATGCACAGACGGCAACAGGATTGCAACAGAAACACCGAAACAGGGATCACAGCCTACCAGGATTACAAGTAAAATCTTGCTCACCGACCGGGTCATCCGAGCCACATTGAAATCCAGAACCAAGCCGCTGCCTGAGAATAAAGTTTACAAAAAAAAATTCACAATCTAATTAATCTGCTACTAACCTATATTACAGAACGGAGGACGGGGAGAAAAGACACGGCGAAAACACGCAGGGCAAATGAGCAGGGTGCCCAAGACAGGTGTACCTCAGCAGCCTTGGATTGCAAAATGAAGGAAAGCAATACATCAAGAATCATACGCAACTAGGCGCTAACATAAGTTAAAGCGCTGAACAGGCCTACAACATGTGGAGTTAGAACTTAGAAGTCATCTTCATCGTCCAGGTCTGGATCATTCGATGGTCGTATTCTCTTGCCGTCCCTCCCTCCAGGACGACCTCCCTTCTTTGGTTTTCCTCTGTTAAAATACACAAGGAATCATAACAAGGCAGTTATGCTAAACAATTTCCCCATGCACATCAGTTTTTACTCAAAACCTTAACTTTCTTCACTGTGTAGATATTAGTAAAGTTCATAAAGATTGGTCAAAAATTGCAGCAAAAATTATCTGAAAACTTACTGCCCATTTGCAGGAGTGCTTGCGCCCTTGGAACGACCTGATCCATATTCTCTTCCATCTGTCAGGATGAGACAAGTATTGAATTGAACTCAATTTCTTAGCTGTTGCTGATATCAACTTAAATGGGAAAAAAAACAAGGGCGGCTTACCATCTCGTCCAGTCAAATGTTCATCCACCTACAAATGTATAGAAAAAACAGCAGTACACATTAGCAAAATCTGCTTAAAAAAGGATTGGTTGTGTTGGGCACTGCTGCTCGTACCGCTGGAGAGGTAACTGATGACAAAGAAAACAACCTCTCATCAGCCTGAAATTTCCTGGAGCGCTTAAGGCTGAAATAAATCAAACAGAATCCGTCATGAGTAATTTTATGTGAATATACATCATCTGAATTGCTTAAATAAAGCAAAATAGTAAAAGACAAGGTACGTTGTTCAATGTTCATGCAGAATAATGACCTCAGACCATAGTCTCAAATAGCCAATGATTGTCATCGGTCCAAAACAGATTTCATAAACACAAAGCTCTTGTGCTGATGCTGGTTCATGCAATAGGGGAAGAAACTGGAGTAACATGACGTAAAATTAGCATAAAGTATATGTTTTCTGGATTACAAATCTCCTGCGGTAATCTAACACTGCAGATTATTCACCCAAATATTAGTTGAATTATGTGAACAGTGGCCTGAGTATAAAGACCAAAGGGAGGTGACATCTTGACCAGTAAAAAGACTTATGCTGAGAAATGGGATTAGGAAAATTACAAATAGTAATCAGTCAGTGTGATATAAAGAAGAAGAAGAATAAATGAATGGAGTTATCCAAATAGAGAAGACTGCATCAGTTTATTCAAAATTCAAAAATGATATAACAAAATATGACATCTCTTACTTAGCAGTGTTTTTTGACGATGACAAAAATGATTCAAAACCCTTTAGCACGCTTCCGAATTGAGTAGACTCTTGTAGGTACGTGGTCTCCATATCATAAACCTGGTAGCATATAGACATTAACATAAGTGGTATGATGCAAAATAATAACAACAACAGTAATAAAAGCATGAACAGTAAAACTTCTCTGTTTTCTTCAACATTTGCCCAAAGTCAATCAGTAAATGATATTTTCCCTAATAAGTTAAAGATAGTTGCGCACCTAGCTATTACTTATGTAGTAAAAGAAAAGAGGAAACCATAACAAAAAAAATTATAAATATTTTGACATGGTTTGATGCTTTTCAGCTATAGAGGTTTCCCTTAAAATCACCAATAGATTTGACTTGACTAGGTGCCTAGTGAGACTACAGATCTTGTGCTATGCCTAGGATTACAGAACACTTTGGTAAAGTTTACTTAATGCTACTAGGCAATGTGCTTTCCCAGCTGGACTGAAATACTTGAAATAAGACCAATACTTCCTTTTTTGGGGGGATTAGAAAGCCTTTACTTTCTGCTAAATCAACAGTTCCTCTGATTTAGTTATTTTGGACAAAATACCAAGATGCACTATTAGTACTACAGATTTGGACTATGTTCTGTAACGCTGGAACACTTCAGAATACCCCAAGAGAGAGCATAAAGAATACAGCTTAAAATTTCTTGGCCATCGTATAAGTGGAAGTGGCTGATTTAATGTGATTGATTTGTAACAAGGACAAAGTATTTTTAATGCAAAGTTGTGATTTGATGATCACTTAATGATCAAAACAGAGAATAATTGTTAAAAACTGTTCAGAGCATCAAGTGTTCCATAATCCATACCATTTTATCTTAGACCAATCAATATGTCGGACATCAAGCACACCACTCAATTTGTCCGATCACATAATGAAGCAGTAATCTTGCCACATTCAGCAAACAAGCATGTTTGAGCAAACTGGCAAATTGTTGCCTCGCTCCCTCCCTCGGTCCCTCCCTAATTTAACTCAATCGCACATTTCAATTCGCTGCAACAGGGCCTCTCCCAAATTGAGCTCGCGGTTCACTCCGTGGAATAACATTGAGTAGTCCAACATATCGGTTGTGAAGTCTATTATTCAGATTTCTATTGTTCTTGGAGGCATTAAGATAAAATCAGGTTGCCACAGATGTCTACAACTCGAATTCTGCAATCTCCCAACCGTCTCAAAACACAATAAAGATTAGCAGCTCCCATGGAGCGGGATTCCGCATCTTGAGCAACGGAAAGACCCCGATCCCCAAAGGAAGAAAGATCGCATCTTTGGAACAAGTACCGCGCCCGAGGACACAAACCCTAACAAATACAAGAGGCGCAGGTCTCAGACAGGGTCTGGAGAAAAGACCTAACCTGGCGCTCGATGGAGCGGAGCTCCTCCTGGAGCTTGGCGCGCTTGCTCATCAGGGCCGAGAGCATCGCCGTCGGGTTCGGCGCCGGCGGCGCCGAGGGCGCGGAGCCCGACGCGGCCTTGTGCGCTCCCACTCCTCCGCCTCCTGAGTCCATGGCTGCGGTTCTAGGGTTCGAGTTTGTCTTCCGGGGCGTTCGGTTTCGGCTCGGAAGCTGTACGATAACAGGCTGAGTTCACTGACGACTTGCCTCCGAATCACTCTCCCGCGAATCCTCAAGCCAGCCTCTTTCTTATTCTCTCTCTTTCACCCTTGTTTTGTTTCCCCTTTCATTTATTTTAAAGCCTTGTTCAAAATCCCGGTTTATCTACATAAATCCTGGTCAAAATATATCTCTTAAATAAGACCTAATTGTGGTTATAGCCGTCCGCTTGGACACGAAAATTTTGAAATTTTTACACAATTTATATGGTTCTCTACGAATTGAATTTCATGTAAAACTCCTGCATTCCAAACATGCCTAAAAAATGAAAAGAAAAAAAAGGAAGCAAGCCAGTGGTTTCTACTCCATTCCAATATTTCCGTTACTTAACTAGGGGTGGAAAAATAGCTTGAGACTTGCGAGCCAGCTCGAGCTCGTTAAGCTCGTAAATTTTCGAGCCGAGCCTCCTTCGCAGCTCGCAAAAAAAACGAGCAGAGCTCGAGCCGCTCGCGAGCTTTTTTGGCTCGCTGTTCACAATCGGCCCAGGCGCCGATCGCACACCCGCCCCTTATCATCGCCCCCCTTCCACTCGACAGCACATCTGCACTCGGCCACTCGCACATCCTCCCCCTTTGGCTTCCTCCGCAGGAGTCCGCACATCGCCCTCCCCTTCCTCCTCGCATCCTCCCCCGCCGTCTCTACTCCGGCGGCCCTCCCCTTCCTCCTCGGCGTTCTCGCATCCTCCCCTGCCCCTTCCACTCAACAGACGACAGCCCTTCGGCAATCCGGGCCCTCCTCTTTGCTTCCTCCACACACGGCACATCCTCCCCCGCCGTCTTTTGCGCGTCGACCGCGCGGTCCACGCCTCCGGCCTTGGGCCACGCGGCCCTCGCGGCTCGCTCTGCGCGCCGCCCTCCGCTCCCGCTCCACCTCCGCTCGGCGCCACGCCGCCTCCGCTCCGTCGGATCTGGGAGCTCGCCGGCCGTCCGCTCGCCCTCGCTCGGCGCGCGCCGCGCCTCGCTCGCAGATCTTGGTGCTCCACCCGGCCGTCCGCTCCGCTTCCGCTCGCGCGCGCGCCGCCTCGCTCTGCGGATCTGGCGCTCGCCCGCGCCGGCCGCCTCCGCTCCGTTAGATCTGGGCACTCTGCTCCGGCCATCCACTCCGCCCTCCACTCGGCGCCGCGCCGGCCCTCCGCTCCCGCTCCACCTCCGCGCCGGCCCTCCGGCCCTTCAGCCGCTCCGCCCTTCATCACTTGATTTGTGGAGTTTTCTGCTGCACTGTCTCGTTAGGAGATCGCGCTTGTAAATTTGATGTTAGGAGTTTTCTGCTGCATAATCTATGACTGGTATCAATTTTGTATTCCTGCATAATCTATGACTGCTCAGTGGGATGGGAAGGTTGTGATTGTTCAGAGTTTCTCGGTCCGCAGCGGCAAGCCATTTTGGCTCGTTTAGGCTCGCGAGCCCCTATACTTAACTATGAGACGGACCTAAGTGATAGGATCAAGGTAAAAAGAATGTTCTACGCTAGAATTAAAGTTCAAGATGTAAGCGGCGAAATAATAAAAAAATTAGAGGGCATGCGTGGCAATATAATCTTTTTTACACCTTGTGTTAGAACCTTCATGTTTTTATTATTTTATTTGCGTGCCTAACGAGGTCAAACTTTACCCGGTCTAAGTAAGGTTAAGGGCTAAGCTGGCTCTAAGACTGTAAAAAAAGCTCGAAGCTCGCGAATTATTCAAATTTGATTTATTTTAGATTTAAATCGAACTCAGCTCGAACTTTAAACGAGCCGAACTCGAGCTTGATCTCGAGCTCGTAAGTTTTACCGAGCCGAACTCGAATAGTTCGTGAACATCAATTCGAGTTTAAATAGTAATACATATTAACTCTTACCGAGCTTAATCGAGCCGAACTCGAGCTCGAGCTTTTCTTATTGTTAAAAATTAGTGTATGTTTGAATTATTTTGACTGTTATTGAACTTATTAGAGCCGAGCTTGAACTCAAAATTTTCTTATTATTGAAAAATAATGCATAATAAATCATTTTAATTGCTGTCGAGTTTCAACGAGCCGAGCTCGAGCCCAAATCTAGGCTCGAACCCCAACCCGAGCTCGGCTCGAGCTTCTACCAAGTTCGAACCTGGAAGGCCAAACTCGCTCGATTTCGGCTCGTTTACAACCCTACCTGGCTCGACATGTTAGCCTACAAAAAAACAAGTACGTGGCGTGATGACTTGAACTGATCCAATTTGGCTAAACCTAGCGAGCGCTGGCCAACCCAATCACTTATGGGCCTGTTCTATCTAGCTTTGGAAATCAGTTTTTAATTTTTGCTAAAGTATCTAATTTTTAAACGGTGCATTTTTTAAGACGAAGTCTATAAATTAATTATAATACGCATTGAAAAGCCATCATCTGTATCAACCAAAATTGCATGTGAGTATCTCTCTCTGTACTCTATCGCGAACAGCTAAAATTCAAAATTTTTAACCAAAAGCCATAAACCACAATCACAAAGAACAAGCCCTAAATTAGGTTGGTTGCAATTGGGCCTGGGGTTTTGACTTTTCACTCTTTACTATATTAACTCACTTTCAAACGGTGCATCTTTACAAAAGTCTAAAAATCGATTGTATTAGACAGTGTACCAAGTTTAGCTATTCCAAGCAAAATCGCATGCGATTATTTTCCTCTTCGTACTATCTCTTGTGAATAGCTAAAATTCAAAAATTATAAACCAAAAGTCACAAGCTATAGCACAAAAGAACCCAATGATATATGTGTTATGAACTTTGCACAGAAAAATCTAGAACAAAGCTGTGTACCTCAAAATTCTTTTTAAAAATACATTTACAATTTATTATTATTCATCAATCATGGATTCAACGAGTGTGAACTATGTACGCCAGAGTACTACCTATTCAGATTTCAGAGAGAGATCTGTTGACTATTCCATACCAGTCTACAGTGGACTGATGGCTTATGACTATAGATAATTATTTTTTTTTGCCCTAGCATAAATGTTATGCAAACATGCTGAATATCGATAAGTTATTTTAGAAAGACTATTCTAATAAGCTGTTTCGAAAAAGTGACGAAAAAATCACTATATTTATTTGTTCGCAGAAAATTATAAGTCAGAAGGGGAAAAAAAAAAGATTAAGTGGCACTCTGGCCGGAACGTGGGGCCCGAATGCCCGCCAAAGACTGTACCTGCGGATATGATCTATACGTCACACTACAGATTCCTTATGCGATCTTAGCCGCAGAGCCGACTACTCGGTGATCTTTCGTCGTAGGGCATTGGGCCGCTCACCAAAGCGCTCTCTCCCTCCCTAATCAACAATGGCGTGGTGCTCTTGCTCACAGTCATGAAAAGAGCATGTTAAATGAAGGATCGATCGAGTTTGACGCATCTTCAATGGCTCACATTGATCAATGGATCATGTACCTCTTTGCAACTGCTGCTTAGGGACCACCCTGCACAGTTCATGGCCTGATCACCTATCCAACATGACCAATTCTCCTTATCATATGGCTGCTGAGTATTTACATCTGAATTTGGTACGTCAGAAAGGCCTGAATTTGGTTAGCGGCCAAATCCAGTCTGCAGTGTCATGAAGCTCTGAAGAAGCAGGAAACTCAGTAAAGCAAGAAAGCAGAAATGTTTCTCCTTTTCATTTTTACTTTGAGACAACAGAAATGCAGCGATCTTCAACAATTCAACATCGTAGGTATGGCACAAAATGAAAAGCTTGGAACAAGCGACAACGAGCACGTAGAGCAACCAAAGATTTTCATCAGATAATATGCCTATATCACATAGATGTATACACCAAACCAGCCATACCTCTTCTTTTAGTACTAATGACTACTGTTGTGTACTACTAGTTCTGTTTCTATACCAAATATCAAGATGGCATACACACATACACAAGAACACACATAAACTCGAACGAACTAGCAGTCTAGCACAGATAACATCTTCAGAGAGAGTCGATAATGTTTCGGTCTTGCTGGAAAGCGTGATGCTTTAGGCTCTAAAGATCAGCTCTTCCAAGATCGCGTCACTGAAGTTTGAGGTACCTTCTCCTGGGTACAAGAAAGCACAACTCAACACCGTTGTCGGTTATCCATTAGCACAAATAAAAAAGAAGAGGAAGCTAAAGCTGGTAGTCTTTTTCATTCGAGAGAACAAAATGCCCACTATTCAAAAAATGCTTTACATTCATCATAAAGGCGAAAAACTTTAAGGTGGTGGGGTTTTGTATTTATTTGCCTGCAAATATTTAGTAAAATATGCATGGCAAGATTGTCATAGTGCTCTGGCAAGTCGCGGCAAGGCCCGGGCACCTAGACACTAAGGGGGTGTTTGGTTGCCAGCCACACTTTGTCACAGGTTGCCACGCCTAAGGTTAGGCAAGTTTGACCAACTTGGAAGCTGTTTGGTTGCAGCCACAGTTGTGGCAAGATTCCCTTCCAGCAAACTAGGTCCCACGCGTCAGTGACTCAAAAAAGTGTGGCAAGATTCCCTTAAGCTTGCTAAGGTGTGGCAAAGAATTTGAGCACCTCAACTTAGGCAAGTGTGGCAATTTTTGTTGGCAAATGGTGGCAAAGTGTGGCTAGCAACCAAACAGCCCCTAAGTCGACCAGGTGTTCATCATGGCGATAATTAAATGATAGTAGTTAGATGACAAGTAATACCTTATATGACCAAAAATTAAATAATCATACAATATAATAGCACAATTATCTAAATAACTATGTCTCAGGAGGTCCAAATCAGAAGAAATCCATTGATAAAAGGGTTTGTTCGTAATTTTTAAAAACTCCGAGAACTTAATCATAAAAAGACAAAACCTTCTAACCCTAGCAGCCAACCAGCCCCTCTCGCGCTCTCTCCATCTCCTCTCGCGCCCTCTCCATCTCCTCTCGCGCCCGACTCCTTTCTCCCCCGACTCCTCTCTGCCGCTCTCTCCGCCCAGCGCCTACCCTCCCCACCGCCTCCTCCCCCCGCCCGATGCATCCCCTCCCTACCACCTCCTCCACCTGCCGGCTGCCGCCTCCCCTCCCCTCCCCACCGCCGCCTCCCCCTATCGCCTCCCCTCCCCGCCGTCGTCTCCCCTAGCCCGGCGCCTCCTCTCCCCTCTCCCCACCGCCTTCCCTCCCCGCCGCCTCCCCTGCCCGCCGATCTATTGGAGGAGGCCGCAGTAGATCGACAGCGTGAGGACTGGAGGAGGCCACAGATCGGTGGCGGGAGGAGGAGGCTTCAGATCAGTGCCAGAGGACTAGAGGAGGCGCGAGGACAGTGCAAATCAACATCGGCGGCTAGCGGCGATGCAGATTAGGTAAGCCTTTGAAGCCCCCCACCCCCTAGGCGGCCGCCGGAATGAGCTAGGTGACGCCTGGATGCCTGGATGTCGCCCATCACTGTCTAACTTCTACGGCGCTAGACAATTGGCCACGGCGTCCACCTCCAGCCACCTGGATGACTTGGTGTCGCCTAGGCGATGCCTTGATAACCTTGATGCACGGTTGCTTACCACTGTGCAAGGAGTAAAAGTCATGGGGCCTTCCTCTCTTTGGGGAGGGGATGCAAAGGCAACTTCCAAAAAAGAACACCTTCGTTGGTGTCCTAATCCTGCCTATTTGCCTCAGCCACATGATTTGCGTACACAATTTTAAAAGCACGCTGCGCAGCAGCAGCAGTGCAAACAGACTAATGGGAGGAATATCAGTAGTTCACTTGCACAAAATAATTTCCAGACCAGCAAATGCTATATTAAAAGCCTATATTATGTAGTCCAGAGTCCAGGCCTATTCTCCTTTCAGGGGAATGGACTTATCTGTTCTACTACAAATAAGTGATCAGGTCATGTTTAGAGATTAACAACTAACTAGGAGCACTAGAATTTCTCCATAACTTTCCCAAGATAACGAAATTTTAAATTGAAACTAAATTGGATCAGATAGTGGCCGTAGTAATCCACTAAAAATGAGATCGTGGTGTATCCTCCATTTAGTTGAATTTGCATGTTGCCAAACAAAACAGGTGGTGACAACTAAATAAGGTAGAGTAAATAAAAAGGAACAAATGGGACTTTGCTAGTTGAAATGAAGTCTCAATCAACACAGAGCATAAAACAGGAAGAACGAACACAAAATTGTATCACTAGTTGGAATGTGGAAATACTCCTTATAAACAAGGCCTACATGCTAAAAATCGTTTTATCATGAGATGGAACACGACAGCTGTTATGTAGATAAGTTCAGAAAAAGGGCAATTTGCAGTGCTAGTCAAATTTCTTACTTTGCCAAGAATGTATAATTGGTAAACTAACCACATGGGTAAAATACTGAAAAAATAAGTCAACTCCAGCAAAATCCTAAGAACGACAGTTTTGACTTCACTTTTGGAAAATCAAGGCTGGGCCCACGCGTGCACACACACACACTGGAAAGCGAGAAAAGGGAACATAACAGAAGGAACAAGCTATAAAAGGCATATTGCAGATTAGGGGGGAAAGATAAGCTAGGTGGAGAACGGAATATAGAAAGAAACCATCAAACGAACAAAAGCTTCCAACTCAAGTAACTGCATCCAGAAAAAAAACAACAGAGTTCTTGAACATATACCCAAGACTGCAGTGTATAACAGCATAAGAATAGGATGTACGACATGATGATGCATATACGGAACAATCATAGAGAGAGTAATGGCTTAACTACCTCTGGTCCTCATTGGTACTGCCCCAAGAGTTGCTGCTGCTGCTGCTAGCGCTGGAGCTGCTGTAGTGGGATCCTTGACGACCTCCTGCTGACTCAATGTGCTGCAGGTCCTTCAGCAGCTCTTCATAGTGCCTCTTCACCTCGTCGGCTGACTTTCCACCACCGACTGCCCGTGCCACATTCTGCCAGCGGTCTGGTGTATCCTTGTCATACGTCGCCAGTGCCCTCTCGAACAGCTTGTTCTGCTTCGCTGTCCAGGATGAACTCATTCTCCTTTTTCCCCCCCTTTTGCTGCTTCCTCAGCAAGAAGAAATACTTCAAGAAAGGCCAAGGGACTAGTAATGGCTACTACTTATGGCTGCTTGTGTTTATGTGGAACAAAGAGTGAGCGTACCGCTGCTATTTATATAGAAGGGCAGCGAATAATACCCAGTAATGGTGGGGGTCGTATTGTATTAGCAGTAGGCAATGAATTGACAAGCTTTAATAGGAGGGAGGCACAAAAGAAAGATCAAGAGAGGTCATCGTTTCATTAATCTGGTGCGTATTAAAGTTGTCAGGAGGAGTTACAAGTTCACTACATCTCAGGTTTTCTGGGGGAGATGAAACCCTTTCATCTCTTCTCTGCCCCAACAACAAAAAAGCCCTTATTCTTGACAGATATCCTTTATTCCTGCTTGGTTGGAACCATGCTTTAAGGGTGCATGTGGTACTTTATATGCTAGATATACCTAAAATACTTGCAATGCACAAGTGGTACCACTGCTACAAAGCCATTTGTGCTTTGTAACCGGTATCCTTATTGATACTACCAACTTGCAGAATATTTTGTGTAAAGGAGTTGTCCCGTACTGATTTCCAGCCAGTTGATTGGCTGGTGAAACCACATACAGTTTGCAGTTGCACCATCAATTGTAGCAATGGTTATGAGAAGCAGACCATTTCTGGAACAGAAGCCCTGACATTTGCACCTGTGAGGCAAAACTAATGACTAGCAATTTGTGTTCAAATCCTCCCCGCTGAAAGAGATATCTTCAAAGATTTTCCTATCACAAGCCAATGATGAGATTTGTTATGAGTAAGGCCTAACCATTCTATGCACGCATGTATAATATTCTACTCCTTTTTGGTAGTATTAGAACCTTTACACTCAAAAGGACAATAGGAGAGCAAATTCTTTTGTGCAATCCATATGTCGTGGGCCAGTCTTCACTATTAGCTTTGCATCTTCATGAGAACTCTTTAATGGAGATGCCACCCAATTTAGTAGGAATTAATACACATTAATTATATGCCTATTTGGCCTCTCTTATTCAGGAAAAGGGAGCCTTTGTTGGGTCAGAAAGGATAGGAGTAATTATCCCCCTCCATATTCGTATTCAACTAATCTGTAACAGTATATGGATTCTAATGGGCAGAGAAGAATGACATGCAAAACGGTACTGTGATCTGTGGTCGAACCAATTGGACAAAACCCAAATCCATCCCTACTATCTGGCCAGTGTCCACTTTGAGTGTAATGATGACAAATTGACATATTATTCAGTCAAGTGTCCATAGAAACAGTATTAAAAACAGCTGTTTCATTCAAATGTTATTACAGGTTTTTCCAATTTCAAAATCCAAAATGATTAATAAGATCCAGTGTATAATGAATTGACAAAATTAGATTTGGAATTCAGATAGCTTCTTGTTCTGCGAAAGATTACACGTTCAATTTTCACAGGAAGATGATTGGTGGTTTGTCAGGGTACTACAAACCACCAATTTTCTAAAGAACAAATAAGGTCAGAAAATTATATCTTATCCAAAGCAGGATCCAAACAGCCTAAGGAAAAGGAACTTTATTTTTCTAGTAATCCTGTAGGATAAGGTAATGGCCAATTATTATAACAATGATCCACTCCTTTTACAACTTTGCATTGAATTTCCACCAATTTTTGGTATTCATATAAACCCTCCAGTGCTCCATTTCAGGTACTTTTTAAAAAAGGACTGATTTCTTCAAGAGCATTTCAACTGTAAGCTAAATGAATTTGCAGTGTATTTCTAAAGGTCATATATTTCAGAATAACAAGGTCATTCTTCAACCCCGAATAAAGCTAAGCTATTGTTAGATCTCCTTTTGTTTTTTCTTCAAGGAAAAAAAACTCCTAAAAGAACATGAAATTTTAGGCCGTTAGTGTTGTGGTCGGTGGTTGGCTACAAGTCCAAGGACCGGGGATAGGGCACTCGCCCTCATTTAATCACCAGCACGACTCTTTCCTGATGAGATAGACAGACTCTAAGGCTTATTTGGAGAACATTTATTTATTCATTACTTAATAATAATAATGATACAATATTGTCTCTTTTATAAAGATGACTAAACTTAACCCCTAAGAAACCTATCTCTATATTAAGGAAACTAATCCTAATAATAGTAAACTTATCTCCAGTACATGGAATAAATCTAAAAGAAAATAAACCTAAATAATAAGGAAACTAATTATTATATTCCTAATCCCCAATAGGTTGTCAAACTATCCAAATCTGCACGTGCTACAGCGCCCCGTGGTACTGTTCACACGTACCTGCTACAGTACTGTACTGACACTATTTACGAGCTACAGTACCATATAGTGTTCACACTACAGTGCCGTGCACTGCTCATGCCCTGCTGCGCACCTCGCTGAGATCATAGACGGATAGACCATAACACTACAATGCATACAACATCCACAATTGTTGCGGCGTGGAAATGTAGCATCGCGAGTACTGTAGCACCAACAGTACCATGCAGTACTATAGCACGGTCCTGTAGCGGTTGTTTAGGATATAATCTTAGCATATCTTCATATTATGAAAAGTTAGATACATATCTTTATATTAGGAATAGTTAGATGCATAATCAAGCAATAAAGAAATCTTTATATTAGGGACTAACCTCATCTATATAAAGAGAGGAACTGCACCATTCATAATCAAGGAATAAAGCAATCAAGTTTTAAACCGGTTGGTCTCTAGATCAGAGCCACTGCAAGGAAGGCGATTCTAAGCCATTCTGGTCAATCCCCTACCATAACACAATTAACTTCGCACACATTCGAAGCTTCTAACAAGAGAGATTTGTGAGAAAGGAAAAGGTCATTAAGTTGTAACGTTGAGAGGAGCTCAGAAGTAGATTATCCCATGAAGGTACTGAATACTACTGCTAGTTTACATCAGTCACATCAGCAAAAACTGAAGGCTCTTGCACATATTCGGATCTCCCACGTGATAGTGCAAGTTCTCAACATCCTAAGGCGTGGATAGGTGGATTCAAGACAATGGGAAAGACCCCCACCATGGAAGTTGATAGGATTCTCAACCAACTTGGAATAAAGATATCTGCTGTCAAGTAATATGATGTTCTCTTGGCAGCGAATCTACTTTTACAAATACTCTACTTAAACAAAATTGGACTCAAATATCTATTTGAATATTTATCATGTCACAACCGTATCAAGCAAAGGTGTGGCACTTGATTTCCTCTTTTCAGTCTTCAATGGAAGGTATTTGCTTTCAATTATTTTGCCCTTTTTTTTATAAAAGTTGGAGAGAACCGTGACAGTCTTCGAATCTATATCTTAATGGAATTTATGTTGGCCAACAAATCAGAGATTCACTACACTATCAGCCTGCCATGGTATGTGATGGACGAAGAAAAACCGTATAAAAGATGAAACAGACAGTCAAAATTAAATGCATCAAAATCCACAATCACACAAATGTAAGTGCTACATGGCAGCAATTATTTTAGTTTACAACAGAGGTCTAAGCGTCTAACGTATGTCCTTAAGCATGCTGACCCATGCAAAAAGAAGGATGTGTGCAAGGATCTTATTAGGAAGAATGGTATATGCTGATCTCCTAAGAATGGTATATGCTGATCTCCTAATCTTCTGACACTCTCAAAAAAACACAAGAGCTAGATTTCTCCGGTTTAAGTAAGCATTTCTCTACACATGAGCATGGAATTATGTGATGGTGATTTCATAAGAATAAAAGAATAATCAAATATATCATCTGAAAGATTGGATTCTCAACACAGATGTGCACTTGCTGAAAAGTAGGGAACCTCACAGGAAAAGGTAGTTGATAATGGATCTGTGGCATAGGAGCCAAAGAATGATGCCTACATAAGATATGATAAAACCACTGTGAGTGGAAGAGGTTATGAAGTAAATGGATAAAAATAGAATAAGATCTAGCTGATCTCGGAGCTCTGATGTTCCTTCTGCTTACAGAATAAGTGGTCCAGATTTTTGTAGACAGCCGATTGGCACGAATGCTCGTAGTAATGGCAGAATTAAGCAATGGACAAGCATGACATAAGAACACGAATTTAACTGTTTGGGGAATTGATGTGCATAATATTACAGTCTTGCGTACTTAAGTGTAAAAAAATTCAAGGTTCAGATCACAGATAGAACTTGCAGTACACTCTTACAGCATAATAATTATAAAGATGGCATGTTTACAACGCTATGCTAATCCTAATATGGCAATTACTGAAATGAACATAAGAACATTTGCAATATATGCCTTTTATCATGAATATGAAAACTTGGAGTTAGCAGAAACAAATGAAATGTGTTTTCAAAATATCATGGCCTGAATAACCTGAAATTAGCTTGATAACATGATACACTACCACACTTTCCTACGCCTAATTCTTATGTACGTTGGTCATTGTATCACAATTTTGGAGAGATCAATGGCCAAGGAACTAAACATACCACTACAGTAAATAAAATCATAACATGGGGCAAACAAATGCCGGATACAAACTAGTACAGCAAGCAAGATAAAATGGATCTCTTTGACTAGGACAGACTTTTAGCCATTATTCTGTCCATATTTATTCATATACCAGATCAAGTTAATGATGCAAGTATGTGACAGTTAGCAACAATTATCATATACTAAAAAAAGTTTAGTCATTGCAAGACTTAAGGTGGAATTTGGAGCTATAGCAAGGATACCATGTTTTGAATTGACAAGTGGTTTCCTGAGCTGTTGAAGACTAAAACATTCAGCATGAATGGATAATGGAGGGTCCCACAGGTGTAAGAAACTGAACCTAAACTTTAGCTCCGTCCTCATTTTGTTCTGAATCTTGAACATGAACCTTGGATGCAGGCTAATACGTGCTCTAAAATGCTATACTTCATTAGATGCGATGGTAATTTTTTCTCAAAAATAAACTCAACGCCGTGCATCTTGCTCCATCCATTCCATCAATTCTGTCCGACACAACTGGCCCAGTGAGCTCATACATAAAGGTTTCAGTCAGGGCATTGGAAAGCCACCACACCCGCAATGCCTTCCCCTCTCTGAGGCATACAAACAAACAGCTAGCCTACGCGCGTAGGAACGTTGGGGGCTGGCGTATCCTCACCTCGCGGCTACCTCGGACGGCCGACGGAAATCCATAACGGCCGCGAGGACGCCTTGTGCCTCTCGCTGGACGCGCGCTTTCCATTTGAAGAGGTGGAGTGGAGGGCAAGGGGGGCCGGAGAGGTTGAGAGGCGCGATAAGTGCGATGCGGCGGCGAGCCGAGCACACGGGTTTTATTTTAGTCTGTGTCTTATAGGTTTTAATTTAAAATTTTAAATTCTGCCTGTTTATAATAGAAGATATGAAGAAAGATATTTGTATGTGATTTTTGCTAATATAGATAAAATTTGGACAGTGTCTACTACATTCGACTCAACCTGTCTTAAAATGGCATTCCACTTGAAAACTGGTTACTATAGAAAACCAAATCATAAACCTAAAAAACCCACTCCATATCGTGCTACAGAGGCCTCTTGTGCTCCGATGGTCTGACATAGGTTGTGACTAAATGGGCGGTACGTATGAAACGGCACGGCTATTGAAGCGAACTCTTGGCCCATCAGATTATTCATTCCATGTTGTATCGGCATGTTTAGCCCAACGAGATAGGTAGGTCCGTTTAGCCCATTTTAACCTGAAAGTTTTGAAAAATTACAACAATTTTAGATAAATGCATAGAATTAAAAACACAAATTAATATTTTAAAAAGAATTATATACCTGAAAAGATAAATATATTAAAAATATAATAAAGTGCTTTATTAATGCTCATATGGCTGTCTCATTAAAAATTTTGCTAAATAAAAACTCACCTTTAGAAAAACAATGGTAAAAAAGAATACAACCTAGAGCTTTGCATACATCGATGTTCTAAATGTTTTTGTTGAGATAAAGATTGTCGAACAAGTCTACCAGCTCTGTATTTTCTACAAAGTGTTGAGCTCGTACATCAATTTGTTCCTAGTCTTTGGCAGTTAGAAGTATTTTCACCATCTCACTCATGAGATTTGTTCCCAATATTCTTCCAGAAAGACTGAAAGTAGACTTAGAAGAAACCATCGAGACAAAAATAATTAACATATCTCGTGCTAATATGGATAACACCGCATATGTTATCTTATACTCATGCCACCATTGCAAAATATTGAAGTGCTCTTCTTGGTAATCCACGGCATCGTTGTCTAGATAAACGGATAGTTCTCCAATACTACAGTGGTTGTGTCTTGCTTTAGAATGTGATGTTGTAGAATTTGAACCTCTGGAGGAAGAATCTGCACCTTAATTTTGCCTCACAAGATTTTCTTCTTATTTATGGTGGTTGGTGGTGGAGGTCATTGCAAGTAAAATCTCTGAAACTTTAGTTCGTACTTTTGATAAACATCAAATAATTTAGTACGAACATTTTATAACTTTGAATTTAAGTTTCGAAAAGCAAGATACTTAATCTATCGACCATTTCTAACTAAAGGATTAATGGTATGGCTCTGATACCAGCACTATTGAGACTCAAAATTTGTATTTCGAACCCATATGTGTATACTATACTAGTCACATGATCAGTAGCTAGTACACATATTCAAAATCCTTAGTATCACATCCATATACGCATGAATAACAGAGTATCACATAATAATAAACACGTGAAAATGGGCTTATACAACTAAGCTTTTGACAAAAGGACTGACCGATCAAATAGTTAGCATAACATGTAAAATAGTACAAGAAAAAAAGATAAATGAGATAAAAATTCCAGTAAGCATGTTGTAGCCCATCACAGACAACTAACTAGAGTTAAACCTTAGCAAAAGACATCGAATTCTTATGCCGAAATTCGCAGCGTGAAAGTAACCAGTCTAGATATCTCCTACTTGCTCTGATAGTGTTCAACAAGAAATTATGAGTACAAAAAATATACTCCGCAAGACTTTATAGCAAAGTTATATCGTATGCAAGGCTATATCAAAGGAAATGTCTATCTTACCAAGTTTTCCATTTTTGAATAAAGTAAGCTTTAATTTGCAATACTTAGTAGTAAATTGCAATTAAAAGTTGTAAAAACAATTGATATGTGGTACAAAGTAACAAGTAATTAATATAAGCATAAACCACAAATGCTCCTCCATAGCCATGAGCGACAACATTCACATACTAGTGACCAAGTTTCAATAAGTGGATACCTCCCATTCTCAACCAAGTTTTGAAAATATAAGACTAGAGTTAGCGACATCACAGCCAACACTAGATACAACTATTCAGATAGATTTTACATTCTACAGATGTTGTACACTTTATCCACAAAATACGAACAACATAGCCAACACTAAATCATAACAAGGTATTTACATTGCTCGACTCCAACCTTACCCCGCCCAATGAATTTTTTCCCTCAGGAGTTAGAGCAACATTGAACTTCGAGGAATCTACTATTGTGTTGGCGGTTTTGGCCTCATACACGACTATGATAGGAACCACCTCAAGCCTCCGTCCTAGTGCTTGCACAACTCTGATTAACAACGGGTGCAAGATTAGACCCAAACAACTTACTACATCATGACCTTTCCATAAACGCCCTTGTAGTTGTACAAAAGGTTTAGATTAGCAACACATAAGTTCACGGTCTATAATTGACTCGAGCGAGAGTCTCCAACAACTTACCACTACATGCAATTTCCTCTGGCACCACAAGTTATACAAATATCTTGCCCAAGTCAAAACCATAGTTTTTTGTTTTGTTTTTTAAGTAAGGTGTAAAGAGTGACTACAATAGTCTAGCAACATAACCAACCCATTTTTGAAAGTATAACCAATCGATCGTCTAGTATACCGATAACTACGCATGGCTAAGCAAGTATATCTTATACTTATTTCTAAAGTTTTATAATTAATCATACCAGCTATGGATATTATTATTAAGGTGATGACAGTAGGTACAACAACTTTTTAAGGTAAGATCAATCCAACAAATTGGTATAACTATAAACCTTACCAACATAACGATTTTATTGAAAATGTGTGCATGCATAATAGTTTGAGCAAATAAAATATGTAACATTGAATTATGGGATTAACATGGTCAAATGAGAGTGATTTTCTTGCTGTTGAACATTTGTCTCTTTCTAAGGGTCAACTTTGAAGCATTTCCGCTACGTCAGAATCTATCACATAAAGCCAAATAACACAATTAAATACCAAATAAATTCAATTAGAGGCAAAACTTGAATATTTTTTGATATTATTAAAGATTGTGATTTTATAAAAATTTAGAAATAAGTTTCACTCAATTTGGAGTTCGTATGCAAGACTTATATGCATTTGAATTTTGTTTGGTTTAGAAAATGCTAGAAAAGGAAAAGGAAAACACTTTGCACGAAATTTCATTTCTATTTCTATTTTTATTTTTGAAGGAAAACCTAGATTTATTGTGTTATTAGACTGATGAGTAGGGCCTACTCGTTAGGTTTTTTTATTTTTTTCTACAATGACAAGCGTGTGGGGGACACATGTCAATGACTCATTACTTACGGCCAGTTTAACTTATAAAATCACCCATTTAACTTATCTTAGTCCACATGTAAGAGAATCATTAGATTTAATTGATATTAATTAAGTTAATCTAATACTAAATTATCTTCATTAGTGCTAAAAACTGGGGACCACTTGCCATACACAGAAGACAGGGGAGGCAATGGCGACCATGGTTGAGCTCAAGAGCGAGCTCACCAATGGTGCGAGAAGGACAGTGGAGCTCATGAGAGCTTGGGAACGGAGAGAGGAGACCGCGTCAAAGCTTTGGGAAGTGTCTGCGGCCGGAGAGGTGGATGGAGGTGGCGATGTGGTGGTGTTGAGAGGTGGAGCGCCTTGGGCTAGAAGAGGGCTCAGTGCGGGAGTGCATAAGGAGTGAGATTGATAGTTGGGACTTGGGATGGCTTCAGTTGGTCTTCTTGATGCAAAAGGTCTAGGCGTGGGGACCCAAGGTCATGGAAGGTGAGCCAGCAGTGGCACAAAATAGATCTATGATGACGATGGCATAGATGACAATTGGACGATAAGGCAAAGAGTGCATAGGGACTAGGAGCTCACCATGAACATGATGACAGCGTCGGTGATGATGAAGGTGGTCAGAGGTGATCAAACGGTGGTGAATAGAAGCAGTGATGATGGCTCGAATGCCGATAGAGCTTAATGACTGTTGAAAGAGTGGCCCGCACTTTAGCCTGGTTGACCCAATGCACCAAGAGGCTCGATAGGCATGTAACCACTGGGCTAGCCAAAAAAGGGTTATACATTGGGGGAAATAATGTGTTTGCCCCTACAATTATAGATCCCGATATGGACATTTATGTAAGCAACCTCATCATGGCTATAAGTATGTCTCTGGGCACCATGAGGGAGGAGATCTCATTTTTCTACGAGATAAGCTTATGCAATATAATATTCTATCTCCCATCTTCACAGTTTCTAAGGCTCTGGGCCGCCCCTTTGTGGCTTCCCTGTAGTCCCATTGTTCACTATTTGATCCATAACCACAATAGTTGGTGCTGTCTGTGGGGAGCAACATAGAAGTTGCAAGCCGAAGAAAGAGCATTTGGATATAATGGCACCAAAGAAGGCGACAATGTCGACTCCTAAGCGGAAGAGGAGCACCGCCAATGAGACCACCGTAGTGAGGGCAAGGGAGCCAGTCCACGAAGGCCCAAAGTCCCCATGGCAATGACACACTAGAGCAACGACATAGACTCATGATAGATAACGAGGGTGGCTCTTCGGCAGCTACACTAACAATGGAGCAGGAAGCATCACAAACGGAGGATCCGACCATAGTGGCCAATCGAAACGTTGAGTTTTGTATCATCCAAGCAGTAGTCTCTACCGACAGTGACATTGTCGCCATCACCATGCAGGGAATGGAGGGTGATACTCATCGGAGAAGGACCTGGCCATGACAGAGCATGGCAGAAGTGCGCACTAGAGCTGAGGACAACAACCATGTTTCGGGTGACTTGGTAAAGGAGACGAGCTGTAACCGGGCAAAATGGAAGCAGCGAGGAATGATTAAGAGAGGGGCGAGCTTGGATTGGACTTAAAAGGATGGAACGTGAGGAATCGCTTAGCGATTCTCCCCGAGCAGCAACAAGGGAATGGCGTGCACGGGCTTTATAGGCAATAGGACGGCTCGAGCATGTGCAGCAGGGATGATCGTGCAATAGTGATGCCATTGGTGAGGCAACGGAGGTCTCAACTTTGGTAGGGAGCTTATCGCGGCATGTTTGACACAGGTGGAAGAAGGGTACCGACAGGTAGGTCCCGGGCCCACTGGTCAGCAACAGCGAAGAAGAGCAACAGAGAAACGGAAAGAGGAAGGCGACTTCGGTGGGTATGGCGCACGGTCTGGAGTTGGGCTGGAATAGGAACGAGTTGAGCCATATGGAAAGATTCGTCCCACAGACAAAGACAGTTTTTAAAATTATTTTCTAATTGATTTAATTACTTAACTTCAATTTGAATTTTTAAAATTAGCAACCCAACTCCAAAATTTATGGAAAATTTTGGACCGAAACTTTAGAATATTAGAGCACAAATAAATTATTTCTAGGCTCTCATCATGTCTTAATTAGTTTTTTAAATTCAAAAACAACCACTAAAGTTGAAGGAGACATTTTAAATAAATGTTGGAATTTTTAAAAAGCCAAAAAATGCATAAATGATTATTTTGAAAATAATTATACTGGTTTTGAGGATTTTGGGATGTTATAATGCATTCAAAAGAGTGGAGTGCTGTTGTAGGACCAATATGGCAACAAAGCAGAGTGAATAGTGCCTTGATTCACCTTTAATATCTGTGCAATTCACTATTGGGTGAAGCACGAAATCACCTCCTAATCAATGATGTGGACACATGTTGGAAAACATGGTGTTGGATTGACCCACCTTAAGACATTGTTAAGATTGTTATGTTTCTTATGTCATCAGTTAATCTTAAGCAATGATGATATATAATCCTTTTACGTGAGATCAACGTTATTCTTTAAATGCGTAATAGTGTACTTAGAAGTTGCCAAACACTACTCTGTAACTAAATAGTTATAAAAGTAGCTTTCGAGTATGCTATGAAATATACGGAGGAATATAATTGGTTGGATATTAGATTTGTCCCTCCTATCTAACAAGAGAGCCATCTCCTGGCTAGGAGTGGCAACGGGGCCCCATTCCCCGTTCCCCGTCGGGGAATTCCCCTATTAGGGGACGGGGATGGGGGGATTTTGCTCCCCGCGGAGAGGGATTTGGGGGGATCTCCTCCCCCCATCGGGTGAAGCGGGGGCGGGGGTGTTCCCCTATTCCCCATCTCCGTTCCCCGTTCGGGCCCCCGATTAAAGTATGACATGTGGGCCCATGTATGTAGTATATAAGGTTTTGAGAAATGCACAGCCCAAACCCTAGAAACATTTCCCCCAACCCAATCCACACTCCGCACTGACCACAGGCGGCGGCGCTATTCGCTAACCCTAGCTGCTGCTGTTCTGCTCCTCGCGACCTCGCCTGTCGCCTCCGGCAGTCCGGCCCAGCCACCCAGGCGGCGGCCGCCGGCGAACATCTCTGCACCCCTGGGCCCCAGCCCCTCGAAGGCTCGAACCTTGGTGATGGCGGCGGCGCGGAGGCTACAGGCGGCGGCAGCACAGAGGTCCAGGCGGCGGCGCGGAGGATACAGGCGGCGGCGGCGCGGAGGCTACAAGCGGCGGCGGCACAGAGGCGGCGACGCGGTTGCTACAGGCGGCGGCGTGCCTTCCTTCCCGAGTGGCCGAGGTCCCGAACGACAAGGTACTCCCGACTTCCCGAGTGGCCGAGTGCCCGAGTTCATCCCAGATTTGCAATGTCATCTCATGTTGTTTGTATCCCAGATCTCCAAATTGCTTTGGATCTGTTCATGTTGTTTGTAGATAATTGATTTAGTGTTTTTTATATGTTGAACATCCCAGATTTGCAATGTCATCTCCTAATAATGGAAGTAGTAGCCAAGAACTAGCAGCCTTAGTTGTAACTAGCTCCGAGCAGTAGTCTGCCTCGCAGCAACAGTCTGTTAATGACTCTGCATATCCAATAGAAGTGGATGATGAAGAGGTGAATGAAGAGGAAGAGGAAGATGAAGATGGTAATGTTGGATCGAAGAGGAAGCTAACTTCTCCTATTTGGAATGAGTTTAAGAGAGTTAAGGTGTGTGGTAGAGTCAAAGCAAAATGTAATCATTGTGCCAAAAAACTTGGAGGAGATACCAAGAATGGTACGAAGCATCTTCATGATCATTTGAAGATTTGTTCATACCGCAAGAGCAAGATTTTGGCAGCACAACAAAAGACTTATTCCCAATCTTCTTTGAGATTTAGTTCACAAGATTGTGGGAAAGTTTCAGTTGGGAGCTACACTTTTGATCAAGATGTTGCTAGAAAGGAGCTTCTTTGCCATGTTGGTGCTACGAGTACCCCTAAGTATGGTTGATCATGCAGGTTTCCGTAGGTTTGTTAGTTCATTTCAGCCCCTTTTCAAAATGGTCACAAGGAATACTATTAGGTATGAAAACTGAAAGCCTCATGAGTACTTACATGTTATTATGTGATATATTGCCTTTTGCCTAATTGTGTGTTCTGAATTTTTAGGAATGACATTGTGAAACAATTTGAGGAAGAAAGGAAGAAGGCCATTAGGTACATGGCAGGGATTAAATCTAGAATTGCTATAACTACTGACATGTGGACTTCGGATAACCAAAAGAAAGGATATATGGCGATCACATGACTCATTTCATAGATGAATTATGGAAGCTTAGAAGCATTGTTATGAGGTAGATTTGTAGACTTTTATGTGCATTTCTTTTTTACATAGTAATAGAAATTTATGTGCATTTCTTTTTGCTAGGTTCATCTATGTGCCACTCATATACTGAGGTTATTCTTGACCAATTAAATGAATCTTTGGTTGAATGGAATCTTGATGAGAAGGAGTCAACTGTCACAGTGGACAATTGTACTACAAACGACAAGGTACCATAACTATGTTTTATGGTTATATACATGCTGCCAACTACGTTTTATGGTTATATACATACTGCCAACTCAGTTTTATGGTTATTTAAAATAGGCAATAGATTTGCTAGTGAAGAAAATAGGGTCATCTAAGTTTATGTTGAATGGTACCATGGTACACATGCGTTGCTGTGCACATATTCTGAATTTAATTGTTAAGGATGGTTTGGATATAATAAAGAAAGCGATTGAAAATATTCGTGATAGCGTTGCTTATTGGATAGCCACACCAAAAAAGATAGAGAAATTTGAGGAAATTGCTAAATATGTGAAAGTGACAGTAGACAAAAAGTTGTGCCTTGACTGCAAAACAAGGTGGAACTCAACTTATGTCATGCTTAATGTTGCAATTCCCTACAAGGCTGTTTTTGATCGCGCAATTCGAGTTGATAAACAATTTGATTGTGCTCCTAGTGAGGACCAGTGGGAATTTGCTGCCATGGTTGTTGAGAGGTTGGGTTTATTTTATGAAATCACTGAAATGTTTTCTGAAAAGGATTATGTCACTGCAAATATTTACTTTCCTAAGCTTTGTGAAATTAAAATGAAAATGAGATAGTGGTCAACTTGTGGCAATCCAACCATACAAGCTATGTCAGTTGCCATGAATGAGAAGTTTGACAAGTATTGGACTGACATTCAAGGTCTTATGGGCATTGCTAGACTTCTAGACCCTAGATTTAAAACTGAAATGTTGCTAGTTTGCTATGAGATGCTAATGGGTGTTACGGGTGAGGAGTGTGAGAAACGTGTTCGAGATGTCACTACCAACTTGTGCAACTTGATGAATGAGTACCATGTAGAAACCGAAGAGGATAATCTGAGTCCTCTTCAAAAGCTCCTTCTATTCAAGCTCCAGAGGTTATGTCCATTTTCAATGCCCGTGTTGCTAAGAAAAGGCCATCATCTTTAAGAGTTAAATCTGAGTTGGATCGTTATTTGGAGGACGATTATGTCATATCAAAGGAAAGATTTAGTGTGCTAGATTGGTGGAAGGTGGCAGGGACACGGTATCCAACTTTGAGGATGATTGCACGGGATGTGTTTGCTATTCCAGTTAGTACCGTTGCTTCAGAATCTGCATTTAGCACAAGTGGAAGAGTTCTTAGTGAACATCGCAGTGGCTTACTCCTCAAATGTTGGAAGCATTAATGTGCTCACAAGATTGGCTTAGAAATAAATTTAAAGGTAAATTCTCTTGTTTCTATCTTTAAGTTGGAATCAATCAATTGGCTGATTTCTATCATGTTTTGATCTTTTGCAACCAAGAGAAAGCGGAGATTGCTAGTTTCGGACTTGTCTCCAAGACATTCAAGAAGGGATGCAGAGTTAAGTGCTCACTACAAATAATTTCAACTTCACCTACTCTTATTTTTTTTGGCTTTATAGCTTTTTATTTGTTACCCTTGATAGGACCTTGCATTGTGAGGTGGAGTGTGGTGACTTGGAGTCTTGGAGATGCTGAAGGAACCAAGTTGTCTCAGCTACTACTGCTTGTGTTGTGTTTAGGACCATTTGTTGTAAACTTGGCTGTCTTGGCATGTATCTGTACCTTGAGAGTTAATTTGTGCTTCTTGAACTTGTAATCTGTGGCATGTTATTGTACTTGTAATTTGTTATCATGATGTGGACATCAGGACATGTAGTTTGGCTCCCAGCTGGTTCAAGTTTTGCCTGAGATTTTACATGGGTGTTATATGAGATAGAAGTCGGTACTAGAGTGCCATGATCAGATATTTTTGCAGTACTCATTCTTTCTCATGGTAGAGCTTAGTTTACTCAAGGAGGATGTTTCCTATGGCAAGCAGCAGGCTTCGATAATTTCATGAGTTACTGCACTTTTATTTTGGCTAGTTGTTTGTTTATCAAATACGTTATATATGTGATTTTCCATGCCATACTTCAATCTCTTGACGCTTTTGTGTGTCTGATGCTAAAGATAATTCTTTCTTTCATTAACTTCAGTTTTGGAGGTGTTGCTAGCTACCACCTGCATATGTTTTCTCGGGGAATTTTACCCCATCGGGGACCCGGATCCCCGACGGGGGCCGGGGACGGGGAAATTGTGTCCCCGCGACCGGGACGGAGGCGGGAAAATTTCTGGCGGGCGGGGCGGGAGCCACTTCCCGCCGGGGAATGGCCCCGTTGCCATTCCTACTCCTAGCCCTTGATGTAGTCGGATAAAGGAAATGCATTGCTATGCCATGAGTAGTTGAAGAGTTGACCACATGAAGTTATCTATCACTAGATCAGAAAAGGATTGAACAGTCCATAGATGTCATGTTTCCCACCTAAAGTTCGATCAGGTGTCATGAGGCAAAAATGAGAATACACAAACATGTCATTTTGTCATGAGGCAAAAAGGAGAATACACAAACATGTCATTTAGTCCGACCAGATACAAACTGGTCGTATAGGTATACTAACTGATCGTGAAGTGATCGTGAGTGACTAAAACCTTATTGCAGATCATATTTCATAAGATTCATCCAGTTGAATTTTTGTGTATATTTTGGATCGATATGTCCTACTAGGAACTACTATTGACCAGTGATTGGAAAGGTGTTTTCGGGTTACGACAAGTATACGTGAATATATAGGGCCACATACTTAATGAGTTGGAACAATGAGGGTCCAATGATAGACTCTAAGTAGGATATAATCTCTACTCGTATTGGATAAAGATCTGATCGAAGACTCTCTAAGTATGATATGATCTCTACTCGTATTGGATAAGGATCCGTTCGGAGGCTCTCCGAGTGGGATACGATCTCTACTCATGTTGTATAAGGATCTGATGAGAGACTCTTCGAGTAAGATACGATCTCTACTTATGTTGTATAAAGACCCGGTCAAAGGCTCTCTATAAAGGAGTGCATTGGTTATGGAAAAGTGAGAGACATTACACCACCCACCGAAACCCTAGCCGCCTTTTTTAAAAAAAAGTCATGTTGTGAGCACTGGTACTAGCACACCAGTGCATAGCGTTTTGTCGCTAGACACGTGGACTTCAATAGAGGCGCTACTGCGACTGCGACACTAATCGGATGATTCGAGGAGAAAGCAATCGACTCGTAGAGATCGACTATGGCTAGAGGGCAATCGGCTTCTAAGAATCACTTTTTAAGACTGTTAGATGATCGACTACTTCCACCACATCGACGTGCGCTATGTTAAACCGGACCGTTTTAACTATTCTTCTATTGTATGTGCATTTAGTAATAACGATCTATGATCTTTTACTCATATAATTTTCTGATTTATACGATGTAAATTTTAATTTACATTGCAGTAGCTTGCTCGTAGCCCAACACAAAGCATCCTGTGATAAAAGGGAAACCGTCGTAGAAGCTGTGCCTGTCGTTGGAAACGATGGAACCACTGAAAATTTGACGTTAGGAATGGGATCGCTGAACATGTCCTTACAAAACTCAAACGTGACACTGTGTTTTTGAACTTCAAACCTATCCCCACGATATAACTCTGGTATAACACAAAACGACTATTGCAACGCATCTGACGTTAGGTCTGCCACAAACCGAATCATTCTTGTCAGCAATGGCAAACAGCCAAGTCTGTCCTGTCTTCTCCCCAACCTCTCCACTCATTTCACATAATTCACATCCATTTCCTATCCCAACATCTCACCAAGCCAAACCGCCAAGGAAGCATCACGATCCATCCAAACCCAAGCTCCCCCAAGATCCCCTCCTCAAACCCTCAAGATGCTCTCCTCCTCCATTAGCACCGCTTCTCCCGCGCCGTCTCACTGGTCGCCACCGCAAGAACCATGCTCTTGTCGCCTCCAACCCCATGGCCAGGAATCAAGCAGACCGTCCGCCTGAATCGACTCCCGGAGTGCAAGGGTCGGTTCTTGCTGCCACGTAGGCGGCCGAGAACACCGTGGCTTGGCGTGTGCATGGCGGAGATGGTCGGGGTCGAAAGCGGGTCCTCGCGGGAGATCGGGGTCTCCGGGGAGGGGGATGCGATTCTGGGAGGTGAGGCGGCGGCCGGGTGGGCGCCCGTCGAGGCGGCGCTGAATCGGATGGTTAGTGCCTTTTTTTTTTTTTGAGGGGGGATGGTTAGTGCTTGGTAGTATGGAACTCTGGGTGTTCTTGATAAGTTTGGTTGTGAGTTGTGACTCCAATGTTTATCTTAGTGGTTACAAGCTTAGTATATTTCGAGCTTCACATCGAGAAACATGAGCTTAGCTATGGACTTGTACAGCTGTAGTTCTAGACTTCTAGTTGGTCCGCTCCTGTTAATGCCATTCAGGTGAGCTCTCGTGCTTGAAACTTGCATGCCAAGCTGAAAAAGGAAAGTTGATGTGAACATTTAGCTTACCAAAAGGTACTAAAGCAAGCACCAGGATATTCTGATTCGATGTGTAGGGATTATCCATTGCTTTAGTATATCATGGTAGATGTCTAGTTGCAATATACTGTTATGATCTAGAGTTCTAGATTGTTTTCATACGGACGTTCAGTTTTGGTTAAATGTGGAATCTTTGCATATCTAATGCTTGACTTTGTACGGTTATATCTGGAAAGTTTTGAGAGAGAAATTTCGAATGTTATAGCTTCCTACTGAATTGTAATTGACCATATCATATTTGAAACGACATTTTTACTAGAACTTGAGCTTAACTTTGTGCTTTCCACTTGGAACTCTGGTTTTTGTACTGAAATTGTTGTATTGTACGCCAGAGTAAATGGCTGGTGGCTGGTTCTTTTGCTTTTGCAGCTCTTTGGAAGCATGACGCCGAAATTATATGGGCTTTGATGGGTGCGGTTGTGAACACATTACTTTCGTCGGCTCTTAAACAGATGCTCAACCATGAAAGACCAGCACCGGCTCTACGATCTGATCCTGGAATGCCATCGTCCCATGCGCAATCCATTTTCTATGCTGCAATGTTTCTAGTTCTTTCATGTAAGCACTTTCAAATATACTTCAATCATGGCACAGTATGTCAGTCTACTCTCCTGCTAACATTAAAGGCATAAATTCTGGTTATAGCTTCTTAGCTGTTTTCAGTGTAATTAATGTAAGGTAGGGTATGCAAGCTAGTACGTTCGAACTCAATTGAAAGTTGGATTTCCTTTTTATTAAATTCTGTTGTTTTGCAATGTGCCTTTTTCTATTCCATTAAGCGAAAGGAGTGAATACTAAATTGGGCATATTATGTTTATTGTGCTCTAGATTTTTAGGATTGAGAAATTTAAGAGAAAGAAACTTATGTCTTTAAAACATTGGGGTGTAACAGTACCTCCATGTACATTCGCAATCAAATACTCGCTTCTCCAGTGAAATGGAATGCGTGACTTCTTATGTGGCACCTTTGCAATGCAGTGTTCTACTGGCTTGGGACAAATTTTCTGGCGATGATTCCTGGGGCTGCAACTCTAGCATTGGCCTCCTATCTAGTAAGAATTCTATCTGACCAAGTAAATTTTGCCATATCATAGTTACTCCATTGGTGAAGGCTTCCTTGCAAACTTTTACTTGCATCTTTAGTCATCTCTATTGTAGAAGCACCATACTTTTTTTGAGAACAGAACCACCGTACCTTTTTCGGTAGGTTGTAATTTCAAGTTCTTCAGTCAGTGCAACCTAACTAGTAACTATAATCCTACTTTTGCGCAGTCATGGTTACGAGTGTCGCAACATCTACATACACTGAATCAGATACTTGTGGGCGGTACTGTAGGATCAACCTTCGGTGCTTTGTGGTTTGTGCTCTGGCATTTGCTCGTGCAGGAAGCGTTCGATTCATCACTGTGGGTCCGAATTATAGTCATCCTTGGTTCAGTGGTATTCTGTGTCGGCTTGGTCATCTACATCATTCGTCACTGGCTCAAGGATGAATGGTGATGCATATACCTGAAATTGGAGACTGATAAGGCACTAAAGTTTACAGGACACAAGATTTTTCTCTGGACTTCGTGGGATGATCACAATAGAAATTGTTTGGAAGGGAACTCGCATGAGGCCTACTAGAACAGACAGCAACTTTAGTTGCAATCTGGCTGGCATTTTTTGCTTTACCACTGCAGGATAGTTACAGCGTCGGTTCATGTAGGAAATCTCGTGATATGCTGTCCTTTCCTTCCCTTTACAATTTTCCTTTTCATTCTCTTTCACGGATGTATAGTGACTTGACAGTAATGCTTTGTTGCTTCCATGCTAGTCTGAAAACAAGATGGTAAAGGAAAGCATTGAATATCCGTGCACCGTGCTGGATGAAGACATGGAGATATAATATTATTAGAAGCGATATTTGTGCCACTTGCAAAGCTGTGAAATGTGATACATGTGAGATACCGGGAATCGTATCCTCAGCCTTCGACCGTATTTGGGTATGCAAAGGCAGAGATGCACGGTACGATGCCTTTGACTGAACCTCAGCCCTTGGATCAGGAATGAACAGATCTAATACATTTAGGGGAGGTGCTTCTATAATTTCCTCAATAGTGATTTGTATAATTTTTAAAGTATAATGAATAGTTGATAAATGTTACTTACCTCTTTGTTTGTTTTAAGATTAGTGCTACTCTTATTAGAGAAGAAAACATTAAAACACTGCTGTACATATAGTCAGGAATCCTGAAGAAAGCAAGAACCTTCACAAAGCTGTGAAGGGACGCGAGAGATCTCTTGTTACCATTTGATGTGCCTAGACTAGAAAACTCCCATCACATGACCAATTGCCCATTTCATCATCAGCCGAAAGAGCAAGAACGATGTTAGGTGACTGTATGTGCCTTCAATGTTTTTTCGGACGAAGGAATATCATGATGAAACACAGAAACATCAAAATGTCCATCTTAGTTCGACGACACCACAAACAAGACCAGACCAAAACTGCGATTATCAAAATCAACTCCACTTGAGTTGGGCATGGATTACTACTCATACCCACATTCCTCGCATTATTTGCTCAACCAACTGTGCAGAGGGGGATTTACGGTAAAGAGGAATGGAGCCAATCCTAAACGGAGATGGCCCGTTCGAAATTTTACAGAAGAAGCGGCAAATGAGCATTTGTAGTGATCACAGCCGATCACCAAAACAGAAAACTTAAACAACCTTTTTCCTCTAGTACGTATAGAGCTTGTTAGGACTTTTGAAAGGTGGAGAAAATGCATTTTCATCTAGCTCTAGTCGCTGTTGGTGCTATTTAAGTCTTTATTGGCTTGGGGCTGCGATGCAGGTAGGTAGGACCAGGCAATGGCCGCTGCGCCAAGGGTGACTGCAAGCCCAACTGAACCCCAGAACCACTTTTGTCTCTTCTTACGCTTGTTCCGTTGTTGCCTGGACATCTCTGCAAGACATACAAAAAAAGAACTCAAAAGGATCAATCTGCAGCACATGCTCATTTGCAATCTTCTATTGTGTGTTTCTGAAACAAAGCAGCTAATAACAAGAGGTTTAAATATCGAGATAGCTACAAACATATTTCATGTCAGTTTGAATTTAGACAGTTCACACCTCATAGCCAGGAGATATATAAATTTTCTGGACAAATAACATGGAAGTTTGTAAATTATTATTTCATCCTGGTTTCTGCAGATGTTATTTTTCTCACCCAATGAATCAGACACCAGAAACTTCTATGCAATAAGCATAATCTAATACTAGAGTAAGGTCACACCAGCAAAGCAGCTAGGTTCACAAATAGTATATCACCGGAACAAATCTACTAATTGCAAAGACAAACATATCAAGTTCAGAGTGAGTACCGATAGCTTCTTGGTTTCTTTGAGACATCTCCCTGTTTGCTGCTTCATAGTACTGGACCCTATCTGATAGCCTTGCAATCTCAAAGTTCTTTGCTGCAATCACAGTTTCCATCTCTGATTCAATTTCTGCACGAGCAAATCCCCGTGCAATAGCAGCAGCTACAAGTTGTGAAACAGTTATTTGCTGGCACAATTCAGCTCCAGGATTCATACTTGAATCATCACTCTTCTCAGCTACACTTGGAGATGGAAGTGTCAATGCAACAAATGATAGGTGATGACTCATCTTCTTCCACTCCTTTTGCCAGTTCTCAAGTGCTTCCTCGGCTTGTTTCCTCCTCTCAATTTCCATCAACAGACTTGATCTCATTTCACGGAGGTCGTCATCAATGCAACACGAAGATCGAGTTGCACCATCACTGGATATTTCTGCATTTGAAACAAATTGGACTTAGTGTGGAAACAGAAACATTGCCACTAGTCAGTACTCAGTAGATAAAACAGGCATCAAAAGTTTGTTCCTGGAGAAAACTAGGGGAGAGATGATCCCATCACCAACAGAATGGAACTGAGAGATTAACCAAAATCTAATGTGCAGATTGCAGAATGATAGTACGATACAACATTACACATCTTTAAAATATTCATCACTCGGGGGTAAAAGAATTAGCTCATAGATGATTGGTTCGCGTTGTTCAATAGTAAAAGAAATTAATATTTACCGAAAAAGGATGAGTAGATGACAGAATGATAATGTCTCTGCTAAACATTGGCATTTGGCAGCCTTATAGGAGCACAACTATGACCATGGTTCAAAGGTCAAATGCTAGAATGAGATTACAGATATAGACCCGCATCCGCATAGCATGTGATCACCCCGTATCTTAAAGGTTAGGGACTAGGTTACACCTAAAATGAATGCCCATCTAACCAAACTACGCTGTAAGGACCACTGTTCTGCACCCAAATGAAGGGAGGTAGGAGTGGACTAACCTACCAGAAAGTTCAGGAATGTCACATACTAAACTGCTATGATAAATTCCATTTTGAAGTACACTGTCACAACAATTTGCAACCAAAAAGCAGAACATGATTAGGAAATAAAACCATAGATCAGGATATTCTCTCCTATAGAGTTTCATCTTCGCTTCAATAATATTTTCACTCTTTTCCGCTTTTTACCGATAAACTATTGCTACAAGCAACCAGGAACAGTGCGACCACAGATATCAGTTCGAAGCATGATGCTAAGCAATAAGCATATTAAACTCATAAATGGGTCAATCTTTGATATTACTGTGACAATCAAAGATGATCCAAACAAGGAGCCTATACAGATATAAGAACGAATCAATAAGTAAAACATAGCGTTAGAACTGTTTGGTACCTTCGAATGCATCATAAAATTCTGCCCCAGGTGTGCCAACAGATGTCCCAAGGGGGGAACTGGGCTTCCACCACCGCTCATGCCCATCAGCATCCTCAGCCTCAGAGTTACTAGCAACGCTCAGTGAATCTTGAAGCTCAAAGAAGGCATCAATATCTCCATTTCTTGGGGTTCCACCATTCACAGGCCTCCCAACATTGACAGGCCTCAGTAGCGCGTCAAGACTTCCATGCTGAAATTCAAACTCGGGCTGATCCTGCTCATGTTTGCCAAAAATGGTGCCCTTGCCCTTCCTGAGCAATTCATTATGCCCATCCAAGGTCCCCTCCGCACCGTTGTCACCTTCATCCACGCCATTGCTCTCTTGCTGAAACGCAAACTCAGGTTCCTGCACTTCAAAGGCTTCACCCCTTTTCGGCAAAGCAGGCAGCGTCACGGGAAGCTTCGGCCGTCTACCCTCACTCCCAACATCACCCTCGGAAAGTGCCTTGACCAGGCAGGGCCCCCGCCGTTTATGGTTGATGAGGTACGGCGACCAGGTTCCTGGGAACGACGAAGGCGAGTCCGGCAGCGGCGTGCTCTCAGGCGTGGCGTAGAGAGTCGGCGACGTGTGCGCCCTGGCAGGAGCCGCCGGCACAGGTATCGGCTTCTCGTTGGCCTCCTCTGTAGGCAGCGGAGGCGCCGGCGGCGGCTTGGAAACAGCCTTCTGGGTCTGTGTAGGCGACCCGGTCTCCAGGAAGGGGTGCAGCACGTAGTGCGTGATGGTCGGCATGGGGATGCGGCTGCCGGAATCGGCGAGGAATCACCGGAGATTGCACCTTCCCGGCATCAACGAGGCCCTGAATCACAATTGACAAAATGAAGGAGGTTAGATGGATCAAACTCCCTATTCGTTCTTCGAGAGAAGAGATAGACCACCAAGATTAGGAGATTCCGATCCAAATTATTCGGAAACATCTCCAACGAAACACGTATGCACCCTACCCTTCGAAAACGACGGTGGCATAAGATGCCGACGATAAGCAGCTCAAATCATCCAGAAAGAAGGGAGAAACGCACAATATTCTTCCACCTAGTAAATTTACAAGAACCACCGAGAAGGAATCGCGCAAACGAACGAACACCCGAATCAGACGAGTCCCAAATCGAACAGTTCCATTTCAAAATGCGAAAACGAAGCCCCTCTAATCCACCTCTAGAATGAAACCCCAAATCCAAATCCGGCGAGAACCCATCCCCCAAAAACCCGCGCCGCTCGATACCGAAGCCTTCCTACGGGAACAAGATTCCCCATCACCACCCAAACAAGGCCGGCGAAAAAAAAGAGTCGGTTGCTGGAAACAATCACCTGTCTCCGGCCGGGGGCGCGCCTCCACCTCGCGCTGGGTCCGAGGAAACCCTAGCCAGCTCCTCCGCCTCTCCAGGGATGCGCACGGCGCTCGGCTTTTTCCAAGGCCCCCGCAGGCCGCAGCTCGCTCGCGTTCGGAATTTATCGTACGGGACGGGGGCAAAAATAAGCGGCGCGAGACGAACCAGCAGCCAGCCAGCCACAACGCAACACGAATCGAGGAAATATTATAAAATACATACACTTCCTCCCAGAGATTCCAGAGAAGCAGGAAAGATAGAGAGCGCGCGCCGCGGTTTTTATTCGGGAATTTTACTGCTTGGAAAACACGAAAGAAAAGAGACAAGCCGCCGCCGCCGCCGCCGCTTCGCACCCGCAACCCATCCCTTGCGCACCCACCACGGCGCGGGCGGCCTCGGCGTCAGTGGCGGCGGGATGCGGCGCGCGGGAGTCCGCGGCGACTCCCCTATTCTTGGAAGCGAAGAAAGGGCGTGGTGGGGTGGGTGGGTACTGGGTGCTCGTACGGGCGCGGAGAAGGGAGAGGCCGACGGGGGAAGGCTCGCGATTCCGCGCAGATTTGTGTTTGGTGGGCGCGTGGCCGCGGTGCGTCGGGTGGGTCGGCCGTTGGGGTTAATACAGCCTTCAGCTGGCTGTATGGACACTTACAGCTTACTTATCAGCCTATTCATATAGTAGTTTACAGCCAGTTAAAGGCTGTATGACCCACCTCTTTCTCTCACAAAGTTTCTTGGTTCTTGTGCTTCAGCTGGCTGTAAACTTACAGCCCACCTCTCTTCTCTCTCCTCCTCTCTCTCCTCCACCTCAGCATACAGTCTACTAACAGTCTCTTAGGGCGTCTAACAGCTGGCTATTTAGCTAGCTAGATCTGATGTGGCAAGGAAAAAGTAGGAGAGAGAGTAGTCACTAGTGACAAGCAAATAGCTGATCTATTTCACGTAGTCCAAGAACATGAGAGAGGAGCATGTGGGTCCAACAGTATAAAATAGTCTTTGCTTTTGTCTTTTACCTCTACGTCAGCTGACTATATAGCTAGTACTTGCTCTTAGGATGGTGGGCATCGACCTAGCGAACGGGCGGCGCAGGGGCGAGCTCGGTTACCACGTGACGCACGCTGCCTGGCCTGGCCAGGCCAGCGTGGGTGGCCTTTCTTTTCTCGTGTGGAAATATCTCTTGCCTTTCTGGACACGTCTTGGGCCTTCCCGGTGCCTCTTGCCGCTCAGCTGATGGTGCAACGGACGACGTAACATTGTCTATTAAAACAAGAACATAGTGCGCAACCGATGGGCCCAATCTGGCACTAGCAAGCCCAGCACACTGTCATGGAAGAAATCAGATCGTTGAATTTCAAATGAGAACTATGCTGGAAATGTGAATTTTTTTGTAAATAATCTTTTTTAATCAAAATTACATAAATATACCACGTAAAATTTTTTACAGAAATAACCTCCAATCGCCAAACCATTGGACGACTAAAACTTGTCACTCAACGGCCGCACGACACGGAGGTTATCCCTGGGATGTTAGGCAACATATTTGCAGTCGCCCAACAATCAGACGACTCGGACCTGCCGCCCAACCATCGGGCGACTGCAGTTCCAGTCACTCAACTATTGGCCGACTGAAACTCACCCATTTTTGCACAACTGAGCCCCTGACCGCGCATGAGGGTAAATGATAATTGTCGTAGGTAGGTAACATTTATCAAATTTTGTCTGAGTTGTATTTTTTTTAAAAAAAATGGGAGATAATGTCGGTTGATCCATTTTATGATTTTTGTAAATTATGAATGCTAGAAAATTTGTTAGATTCGCAATAACAGTTTGCGATCGTCGAATGTTATTGTAGTGCAAGAAATTTTGTCAAATTGTATTTGAGAACGATTGAGATAGCAACGATTGGTAAGTACGAAGGTAAGTGATATTGTTATGCAACTGGGAATTCATACATGAAGGAGAACTTGTTTTTTTCATGTTGTTGGATGCGTTGCTACGCGGAAGAATGGAATGTAAAAAGACGAGGACAAGTGCTTTTGCGAATTAAAATAAACTTTGTAATAAAGATGGACGTAACATAGCGCACAGGGTTTCGTTATATGCATAAGAAAGAGCATCATGCACGATGAAACAAACCGAAGTACTCACAAGATACATACGCGCCTTTTTAGAATGAAAATAAATTCGACCTTCAGGGGACTAGTGCGGAACGGCCTCGTAAGGGCCATTTTTCCTTCCTTGCGAGTTCGGCGTTGAACTCCTCGGTGGCCTCTTTGGCCTTGGCCGTCATTTTCCTCTTTTTTCTCGCACTCCCTCTCACAAGCCTCGCACTCCCTGCGCATGCACGCCTCGAAATGAGCTTTCATCTCCTAATGTATACGCTCAGTTTGCTCATTGTTGCGCCGCTCCTCCTCCCGGATCTCACAGGCTCTTTTGACAACCTACTCCTCGAAGTCGAGAGCCCACTAATCATGTGGGTGTATCTCTAAGTCAATCCACTTGCGATAGCCACGGAGCAATTCCGGGGACTATGGGGTCAATGGGAGAGATTGTTAGTGCGTACTTTAAAAGAGAAATAGCATGGAGGACACACTGTAACTGGTCCTTATCGGCTGCCAATAACTCCTCATGTTCCAACAGCGGTCGGGATGGTCATATGAGTAATTTGCCAACCCTAATAACATATACTTGGGCTGAGCCGCTACTTAGACTTGAAAAACTTGTATGGGTGTAGATCAAGGAGGGTGACTAGAGGGGGGTGAATAGTCATCTTTAAATATTTCAATTAAGTTCTGTTTTAGCTATTTGACTAAAACCAAGTATACAATGTGGAAGCTTAATCAATTTGGTTTAACACAAATAAGGCCTAAATCAACTAAATTCACCTAAATGCATGAACAACTTAAAATCTATATCAAAGATTTGTAATACTAGAAAGACAAGCAATCAATTTAATTCTTTGAATGCAAATTTTTTGAATGTAAATTGAGCACAAGAAAATAAACCACAATTGACACGGGTTTTTTTTATCGTGGTATTCGGAGACTTGCCGGTCTCCTCTAGTCCATGTTGAGGTTAGCCCAAACGAATTGGACCGGCTCCATGAATTAAGCTAAAACACCTCAATCCACTAGTGGCAGCTCTTTTCCGCTTCGGGTAGGTGAGCTCCAACCTTCACAATTTCGTCGGGTCTTCACACAACCTTATTTGAAAATATCATCGTGCACGACACCTCCAACGCTGTTTAGGAGTCGGCAAACTCCAAGAGTAATAAGTCAAGCCCCTCTCTTGACTCTCACCGTGTGCAACGAATGCACAAGCTCAAAAATAGACACTATCACTCATTGAAAGTACCGCTCCTACATGCGCCGGGTGTCGAGGCCCCGACAAGGTAAGACGATCAGGAGACCTACACGCATGAGGTCCCAAAGCCAAAGGGGTGGACCACAGTGCTGGATGTGTGGCTACTGGTGTACCACTGAGCTATGACCCAAAAAGAACCTCTAGGGGTGTGGTCTGAGGTCCCGAGCCCGTCACCTAGTCGACCCAATCCGCAAAGTACTGGTTTGTGTCCTCCTGGCCCGGGAAGACCTCAAATCCCTTAGGGGGTGCAAGACCTATAGTGCAAATATCTTTAGTCCATCAAATAAAGGGATGTGAGAAAACAAAAAAGAGACAAGGCATACACTCAGCTAGCACCATGCGCATGGTCAAAGCCGTCTGGAGGGACGTACGTCACTCCGTACGCGCCCTGGGTGGGGAAGTCAGAGAAGTCCAGAGGATGCCTGAACTGCTCTGCTGGCAATGTACGGAGCTATGCCCAGGCTGACCCCTTGGCCTCGTCAGGCGGAGGTGGCATCGGATGTGCCCTGAACAACCATCCGGCCTCGTAAGGGCATGGCAATGCAGAAACTCCCGCACGGTGTGATGCTGGACGGCGCCGGCGGACGCACCGAGTGTGCACTTAGCATGGGCGTGTAAACCTCCGGGAGCCTAGTGCACAACAATAGGGCGACAACATGTGCACCCAAGGCCTACACAATGGAAAGTTTGGACCACCTCCTCTTGTGTTAACTCCACACCACTGGTGATCCTGTCTCCAATTGTGCAAGAGTCCCTCCAAATCGCAGCCCCGATGCCTGCCTACAAGGAAAATACGAAATGGTAAAATCTTTTAGTGGGATTGCCAGAAGCGAACATTTAGAAATATGATGTAACATACCATGATGTGAACGTCCCGCGCGAGGTACGCGGGGTACGTGTCGATTGGTGGCGGGTCAATGACATGTATCAGCCTGATATGTGTCTGTGGAGCGTACCAGTGAAGGCACTCGTCGTACGCACTACGATCGTAGGGGGTGACATAGATATAAGTTGGATCAAACAATAAGGGTAACTATGTAACCTAGAATAAGTTAAGGGGTTTTCGGAATAGATGCTGACTGCAGTGTTTGACCTAAGACATTTAGGGGCGTTTGTATTGTTTTTTTGCTGATGATTTTTGACTTTCACTGAATAGCTTTTTGCTGAAAATGAATAGTAGTGGATAAAAGGAAGAAGGAGGTGAATGGTGTAAAAAGTAAGTGAGAAATACGTGCGCGACACGGAAGCGAGAGGATAGAGAATGTGATGCTCCTATGACCTTTGACTTATCCTCGTAGAGAGATCAGAGCCAGAGGAGTAGAAAAGCTATTTCGAAAAATTAGATATTTATATTAATTTCTAAGTTGTAGCTTTTTCTAAGTAGAAGTCAGACACATAAATAGAATCCAATATGATCATGGCTTTAGATTGAATGCAATAGTTAAAGTTGCTAGCTCTCGTTATCCTTACAAACAATGTAATTGTAACAAATTATAATAATTGCTCAACCGAACCTCATCCTGATCGTCCGTTTTCCATCGGACGACACGCCATTTTCTAGTCTATTGTATTCGTTTCCACCTCACTTAACTACTAACCCTAGTTGGCTAGTAGACCTAATCCGGGTATTATGCCCTGTTCTTTTCAGCTTCTAAAAGCTGCTTTTCGACTTTTCTACAGTAACTAGCTTTTAAATGAAATATTTTTAAAATAAAGTCTACTAGTTAATTGTAGTACATACTTTATTGACTTTATTTATATCGGCAAAAATCGTATATGAGTTTCTGTTACTCTGTAATCTTTTATACAAACAGCTCAAAAATCATAAATCACAGCTAAAAGATATAAACTACAGAAAAAAAAAAAGAACAGGTCCAATGGGATATCCGGTATCCGAGTTTCCACTTTATCCACCCATCCATCCCTCCACTTCAGCATCCCAATCACACGTTCACCGCGATGGCGGCGGCGGCGGTGATCTCCGGCGACCACCTTGTCCTCTCCTCCCTCACCTCCTCCCGCCGTCTCCCCGTCCCTCTGCCCACGGCGCGACCAATCGCCGCCTCCTCTGGCGCCGTCCGCGGGGTCGCGGCCGCCGCGGTGTCCAGCCCCGCCGTGGTCTCCTCCACGGGGAAAGATGGTTAGGGTTTGTAACGCCGCATTGAAGTATTTTCGATTGTTGTGCGATTTAGGACAGTAAAATATGGATGGTTTCTTAGTTGCCAATGCTGTATCCTCACTTCCTCAGGGGCTAGTTTACCGATAGTGCCCAAGAACTCTCAGGTGGGTTTTGAAATAGAATAAAGGGTGGCGCAAAACGTCGACACAACTATGATGCCTCATCAGCTATGGCAAACTTCGGGCGATCTGTGCCTACTGGATGAGCAATATCTGTCGTGAGGTTCCATCTCGAGATATCACACTGAATGTATGAGTGATCAAGCAAGAATTGGACTGAATTTTCTTGTTTGAAAATGCGAAATAAAGCTTGCCTTTTTCCTGACCTCCTCGTCACTGTGATATTTTGCTTACTTGAAATTTTATTCTCATTACCTTTGAGCTAGAAATTTTTGTGTTAAAGATTTTAGTTTCGTTATTTTGCATGTTTGTTTATTAAGTAAGATTTAAATATATAAGCAATCTAACTTTGTTTATCAAGTAAGATTTAAATGTACAACCAATCTAACTTTGTTTGAATTTAGAATGTGATCAGCGGAAACTATGATACGCAATTTAACTGTTTGGTTATCAAAGAAGCCTTCATTACTGAAGATGTAAATTTCACATTTAGTACACTTTCTTTATTAACTGTAGTCATTCCTGCAGCCAAACAGGTTCCTAAAGATTTTCTTCATATCAATGATTTTGACAAGGATACAATCATGAAGATCCTTAATCGCGCGATTGAGGTGAAGGCAATGATTAAGTCAGGAGACAAGAGCTTCCAACCGTTCAAAGGAAAGTCAATGGCAATGATCTTTGCCAAGCCATCGATGAGGACCCGTGTTTCATTTGAGACAGGATTCTTCTTGCTTGGTGGGCATGCCATTTATTTGGGCCCTGATGATATCCAGATGGGCAAGCGTGAGGAGACTCGAGATGTCGCTCGAGTACTTTCTGGCTATAATGACATCATTATGGCCAGGGTTTTTGCTCACCAGGTATGATCATGAGTTACACGAGTGTGAATTTTCTGTTTGACCTGTTTACCAGCATAATCTGAATGTACACATATTCTTAATCAAATTCCTGCATATTTAATCTGTCTGCTCCATTCTGCTTAATGATTACAATGAAGACAACAATACAATTTTCTCATTTCTTTGGTCCTTGAGCACTGTTAGATATCTACTTCGAAACCATAGACATTAGGGAGGAAATTAAAGTAAGATTTTCCGAAGCTGAAATCTATTAAGATGAAGCATCAACTTTAATAAAGTGTAGTTGCAACTGTTTAGGTTTGTTTCACTCTAATCATCCAACAGCCAACCTGGAAATATTTGGATGGATGACTGTTATGAACAAATAACATTATTACGGTTAATGTTTTATAACTCGGTGACCGGTACTCACTCGATCACCTCACCTTGTAGTGATTATATGGTAATGGGCCCTATACTCGGCCTTGTAACCGGTTTTTCTATTTTAATAATGGATTTATATATGTATATTCGTATAAAATCAAAACAACATTTGATGCTATTGTTTTGATGTATATAGGTGGTTAAAAAAAATCAGTTCCCAACATTGGCTGCTAGAAGAATGAAAAGAGAAATCACAAATGAAGCAATGGATAATTGGATTGGAGATTCATCATGTAAATTTTCAGCTGGATGCAAGAAGGATCAAAACTTGAGCAGAATGCAGAATTATGGAACTGCAGAAATGGATATTTCTATTATTTTCAGCTGGAAGCAAGAAGGACCAAAACTTGAGCTTTAGCTGGTTACCTTTACTAGACATTACTACCAGGGAACTCCCATTGTTTGCTCCAGCAAGTGCAGTTATATAGTAGTTCCTCTCCCATTGGTCCATTATCCATTCCTTCAAATGATGAGAAATTATCTATTCCTTTGATCTTGATCCTTTTAACCTCAATAGCAGCCTAGCAGTACTGAACAAAAAGAAGTATTTAAAACATGTAAAATTCAGGACATGGATTTAACTGGACAAACTAAGCATATGGCAGCAGCAAAATTGTAAAACATACGAAAAGTTGATAAGCTTAAATGCTTAATAGCAGTGAATAAAAGCACCAAATCCTAAAAATCGATGCGTCTCCCATTCACACCACATGATCATAATTTATCCAGTGGCCAGTGATTATGAATTCTCTTAGTTACATACATGCATGAGAAGATACTGATTCGACTTCCATTACTGGTTGCTGATTCAACCTAGATATAACTAGGAAGATGGGTTAGAAATAGAATTGACATGGCATATATAGGGAGACTGGAGAGAGTATATAGATTTTGTCTGTGGCTAGGCGACGAGGCATCACATCCGCCGCCATCACCCTGCCGCCGTAGGAGCTGCAACGCCCGCTCTTCCTAGTTATATCTTCGAAGCTAGTGGCGGCGGTGGCAGGAGCCGGCACAGGAAGAAGCAAGAAGCGACCAAGAGTGTAGAATCAAGGCAAGGAAGGAGCCAAGGAGGGAGGGAGGGGGCGGCTAACCGCTAATGTGTGCCGGTGCTGGTAGTGGCCGCTGGAGGGATGAGCCGTAGCAGGCGGGACCATCGCCGGATGGAGGACACGCAGTAGGGGAGGTCGCCGCCAGAGGGAGAAATCGCAGCAGGGAGGCCGCCGTTGGATGGAGGAGACGCAGCATGGAACACAGCCACCGGAAGGAGGAGATGCAACAGGGGACGTCGCTGCCGGAGGGAGGAACCGTAGCAGGGGCCGCCGCCGGTGGAGGAGACGCAGCAGGGGAGAAGATGCAGCAGCCGTCGCCGCTACCTTCGGATCTAGGTTTCCTCTTAGCAGTTTCCCACACCATCGTCCCAAGACTGTGTGCTGTGGGCGGCTTCAGGCATGTGTGCTGTGGTAGTGTGGTGTTGTGGACTTCGCTGGGCTGTGGGCTGACTTGACCGTGGGCTGAATTGCACTGGGCTGCCCACTCGGCGAGTATACGGCCTGTTAGCCAATTAATCCGAATATTTGCCTGGTTATACCAGTTAGCTACTCGTTTTTGTCTACTCGTACTCGGTGAGAGGACCTAGTACGAGTACACCTAGTTTTAGAACTATGATTACGGCAGTTTTTTGTTTTGGCTTCTTGGTTTGTTCGTTTTCTGCTTTTTTTAAAAAAAATCTATTTAACTTCTAACTGATGTTTGGGATTGGTCATTTACTCAATCACACACCATCTTGCTTTGTTGGCATGCTTATTACTGAGATACTTGATCTTCCTAAGCTATTTCCATTCTGCCTTCATGCATTGATCATAGAAAGTTTCAATTAAAGTTGTTTCCTGTTTGGTTCCATCCAAGCACTGTCTTATCTTCCTAACATCTCACATGATTTTTGCAGGATATTTTGGACTTGGCAAAATATGCATCTGTACCTGTCATAAATGGCCTCACGGACTATAACCATCCATGCCAGATAATGGCTGATGCACTTACTATGCTTGAACACATTGGTCGTATTGAAAACACCAAGGCAGATCATTCGGTGGCTTAGTTCACCCGTAAAGTAACATTGTATGGTTGTTTTGTTATGCTGTGACTAATCCCCCCCCCCCCCCCTCTGTTATTGTTTTGTAGGTTGTCTATGCTGGAGATGGGAACAATATTGTGCACTCATGGCTTCTACTGGCTGCTGTACTTCCTTTACACTTTGTATGTGCTTGCCCTAAGGGCTTTGAGCCAGATGCAAAGACTCTGGAGATTGCCAGGTGTGCTGGGATCAGTAAGATTGAAATAACAAATGATCCCAAGGAAGCAGTTAAGGGAGCAGATGTTGTGTATACAGATGTTTGGGCTAGCATGGGCCAAAAGGAGGAAGCTGAATATAGAAAACAAGTATTCCAAGGATTTTCACGGTTCGCCTCTCGTTTTACACTCCAATTTTGATCTATGCACATGTCTTTTATACTTAAGACTGGAATGTAGATACCTGTTATTTCTCGTTTTGCTAGATGCTAATTACGTCTACCTGGAATTTGGAACGTTTCATATGATGATTCACTAGTGATAATGAAAACTGAAAAGCATACAAGGGTGTGAATACTTGCGCAGTATGTGTTGTTTTTAGTCTTTCTCAGTGGTCTCTGCAAATGGGGTGGCCCTCAACTAATACTTCTGTGATTATTTGTTCTTGCAGGTGGATGAAGCCCTGATGGAGATGGCTGGTCCAAAAGCCTTCCTTATGCATTGTTTGCCAGCAGAGAGGGGGCTGGAGGTGACAGACGGTGTCATCGAGGCTCCCAACTCAATCGTCTTCCCACAGGCAGAGAACAGAATGCACGCTCAGAATGCAATCATGCTTCACGTGCTTGGTGCTTAATTACTCTATTGCATACTAGTATCACATCGATCTTAATCTGAAGTGCATCACTGAAGAATTGAGGTTCTTTTGATTTTCGCACTGTAATCCTGGAGGGTTTTTTTTGAAGGCGTGAGGTTAGAGATTTTGGAACATCTCATTGTATTCAGATGCTTTGGATTGTCTAATAACTAGTATTTTTGTACTTCGGAGCCAGCATGCAGTACTGTAACAGGTTGGTAGTCCTGAATAAATAGTGCGCCTTTATTATCCATTTCCGACTTGTGTCAACCAGGGATAAAAAATCTTGATACCAGAGAAGTTCCGTCCGATGGCTGGTGTCGGTAACCTGCCCGTTATCAGGAAAACAAAAAAAAATCGGTTGAAATTCGAATATCAAATTTTGAATTTGATCTGTTTTAAAACCGGCAACCGAAATAAAAAACCGCTAAAAAAACTTAGAAGTATAATAAGTGATGCATATACAATAAGTAATCTAATAAAAAAAAATAAACCAATCTAAAAAATATATTGTACAATTATAAATGTAAATGTACATTAAAAAAATTTCGGCTAGCTTTTCACAACCGGTTCTTACTGGTTTTTTTGATTTCCGGTCGGTAACCTCTGATTTTTCTTTCTATCCCTGGTGTCAACTGTCAACTCTTAATCCCTTTCAGATCTGGATCTTTTCTTTCTTTGAAAGCGTTATTCATGGCTTGTCTGACTTAGCAATACTAGAACTTTTTTGTTGGCTCATTCGTGAGTTGATCTGGCTTCGCTCAATCTGACTTGAGATTCTGGTTTGTGGCTTATTTATCATTATTTATAAATTTCGTCTTGTTTTGTCTTTTTAATTTTTTTAGTTTTTTGCTAGTTTTTTTTCCGTACCTATTCTTTATTTTTAACTTTTTAAAATTTAGTTACATCAAATAAATCACTATCAGGTACAGTGTAATTTCAATTAATTATAGTATAATTTTAATTATAAATCAGCTTATTTCAGTCTAACGGACCGACCCCTAAGAAAGTAGTTTATAGTATAATTTTAATCATAAATCAACTTATTTCGACCTAACCGACCGACCCCTAAGAAAATAGCTCTGTGGGATACGAGCTTCTACAAGCCGAGCAGCAGCCGTAGCTGCAACCATGGATAGTGGCTGAGGATGCTTACTAAAAACTCATCGGTATCAGCATCCCATTACTGACAGCCAACTAGCCCAGCGTCATTACAGACAACACAGTATTACAGCATATCTAGACACACATATCAGCAACACCACAACAATAACATATATTGCACTGTAGTTTTTGGCACTTTGTGAGACACACAGCTGGCAACCGTGGCTTCTGGCTTTTTTTGTGAGCAATTGTGCTGTTTAGCTTTTATGGAGTCAAAATAATAAAAAAAAATGAGAAAATTGAAAAACACCGTCATATCTATGGTAACAATGCAAAAGAATAAGAGAGAGAAAAAAGAAAAACCGAAAAGAGAAAAGGTCAAAAAGCCAAAATTAAGAAACTCAGAAGCAGAGTTTGAAGCGGGCCATAAGCTCACGGTTAAGCAGGCAGGCAGGAATCAGGATGTGCAATGAACGCAAATGAGCCTTGATGTAATAGCGATTTTCTATTAGACAACCGTTCTGTCAAGTGTCGGTTTGACGATATAGAATTCAGCAAGTGGTCAAGTACTTGGACCTGACATAGCACATATGAAAGGAAAAAGTAATGCTTCTCGTCTCAACATGAACAGGAGCCATATCCCTGAGTTATGGTTTTCGATCATGTATGTCGTCGTACTATTGATAAGCTGTTGAGTGAATCATTTAGCCTCTGCAATTGAGCAGCTGGAGATTACTTTCTTAAGCCCTCAATGATGTAAGAGCCATAGAGGTCCCTGTGGTTATAACATTTGAAATGGTTTAGTTTAGGAATCAGTCCAGACAACAGAAAATTAGTATAAAGTAATATCATGATTTGCAGAAGTATGAACAAGGCAACAAGTAAAACTCACATCGAGTACTTGATTGCGTTGATGGCATCTTCTGCTGGGAGGAACTCATTCACTGCAACCTCTTTGTTTTCATTCTTCTTATCTGTCAATACAGAAGAAGTTTAATTATCGGAATCCAGTTACTGCAGTCATGATCTGAATTATGGTTCTCTTCTTTTTAACTTTTAAAAGCTGCATTTTGGCTTTTCTACATTGACTAACTTTCAAACGGAGTATCTTTTCAATGCGGGCTCTACAAGTTAATTGTAGTACACATTGTAGTGACTTCATTTATATCAACCAAAACCGTACATGATTTTCTGTTACTCTGCACTCTCTCTCATGAATAGTCCAAAAATCATAAACCACAGCCATAAACCATAAACCGAAACAAAAAAGAATATACCATATAACATTTGGAAAGGAAAGCTATGGATATAGTGTAAGAATATACAATCTTCAAAGAAGCGACGAATCTCTTGAAGGCGATGCGGGGGAAGGTCCTTGATGTCCGTGTAGTGACGGAATTCAGGGTCATCAGCACAGACTGCTATGATCTTATCATCTTTCTCACCCTAGTGACATCAAATGATTAACTAGATGTAAGAACTCAGCATTCAGATAGAATCCACTCTGTACGGAGTACTATAATTACTATAATTCTTTCTTGTTGCTGTATTTGTGAAATCTCATGGTGGTGGAATACAAGGAAATAAAGCGTGCAAGTCTAATCTATACTCAAGTGAAACAAAGGAACTTCAATGTAATCAAGGGATGGAGAAATTTAACCTGATCAATCATAGGCATAAGCCCAATAGCACGAGCTCGCAGGAAACAGCCAGGAACAACTTGTTCCTGTCGGAGAGAAAGAGCATGTGATGTTAGAGCAAAGCTTAGCTGATAATGTAAAAATATCTAAACATTGCATCCGTCAGATACCTGCATCAGGACGAGGACGTCCATGGGGTCACTATCCTCACAGAGAGTGCGTGGAATGAAACCATAGTTGTGTGGGTAAACAACAGAGGAGTAAAGAACACGATCAACCTGAAACACAAGTAAAATCTTCAAGTTCTCCTTTGTCCAAGCGAAAAAGAAGTCATTGAAGCATGCGAATCCTACACTTTCATATGTGTTACTAATCAACCTACTGTTAGTGGCACATTCTTAAGGTATGTCCTTTTTTAGTTTGTTGAATGAAAGCCTCAATTTGTACTGAACAATGTTAACTGATTGTGCTGTTTAACCTTCGGTTCTTCCCAAGAACAAGGAGACATGAAGTAGATAACTCGTATCAGGCTACAGGAGTAGTGAACGGGAAGAAGGAACTAGTGAGGCTTTCGTTGGTCAAACAATATGCCCTCCTCACTTGAGGAGTGAAGGTATGATTAAACCTCCTTTTACCTTTTGAGCACAACAGCTATACTTCAGTGATATTCAGTGATATTGTTTCGAATTGAACAGGGAGTGCAAGCCCGGTGCACAAAGACCAAATGATTCACAACTAGCCAACATATTTAGACAATACGCATGTACTCTGAGTACATCAGTTGGAATCTCACCTTGATTAGACCAGTTGCTTTGTCCAACTCATACTTAACCTTGCTGCCTCTAGGAATTTCAACCACCTGACAATAAAAAAAGAGACAACAAGCGCATGTAACTTCACTGCATAGAACTTAGCAACACCCCAGCTAGACAGGTAAATAAAGAAGGAATCCAGACTACAAAAAATACTATCTAGTATTGGCTGGTTGCCTGGTTTACAGGATCTTTGAGGAGCTGTTTGATTGGTGAATATAATTATAGCTTAGTATGACAATTTGAGACATGCTTGAACTAGTATATATCATATTAAGGCCAAACTGGTAACAGAAATTGGAAACACATGGGTATTAATTTGGTATAATGTAACTATGTATTGTCCTAGAAAGTTTCGATAGACTTAGCACCCAAAAAAGTTTTAATAGACTTAATGCAAGTATGAAAGTTTCAAATTGAGGATTTCAAGACTAGGAACCAGGAGATGGCTTTCAGTCCCTATAATAACATTTGAGACTTGATGCAGTATGAAGTTAAAAGCCCAGTTTGATATCGATCAATATGATCAGAACGCCAACCACATCTACAAATTAAGTAGTAAAAGGCAAACTTACGCAGTTGAAAACTGCAGGAGCTCCTGGTCCTGCATTTAAAAACGCACACAGTAAGACAAACTTAAAACAACAAGTCACTTATAGCATAGTATAGCTTATGCATATTGATATTCTTTAGAACATAAGAAAAAGATAAAACATACAAAACTATAATCTAAGCAAAACATAGTAAGGTGATTATATCCTGATTAGGGTGTACAATACCTATCTCCAAATCATGCCATGGGTGAGCAGCAACATGGTTTTGAGACATGGAAGAAAGGATACGCTCATTAAGAGCAGCAGGGGGGAATCTTGATGCCTGTCGGGTGTTCCCATCAGCTTCTCCAGCCATAGCTATAATAAAAATAAATGTCATCGACAAGTTAACAGATTCCATAAATCAAGGACACTGCAAGCAAACAGAAATACTTTAATGAAGACAGGATAAGAAAGAACTCCAACATAGGGTGCACAAAACATTACAAGAGTTCCAAAAGTCATGCAGCAAACCAAATTATGAACATCATTACTAGGAAAGCTGACAATTTTATCATCCACATGTTTAATCTGAATAATGCTCTACTATATGTTGGATGGTCAAAGCAATTTTACAGGAAAATAAATTTCAACATGAGGTTTGACAATCAAGGATCAATATCCAATGTATTAACTACGCAAAACAAAAAGGTGTTATAAATACAGCGGTAATACCCATAGTCATGAACCAAATTCATTAATGCATTGTATGCTTGCCCTTCAACTAGTACTACCGAATGCTTATATTGCTGCCAGATTGTGAATAATGTCACATTGCTGCCAGATTGTGAAAATGTCACGGACCTTCGATATCTTGCTTCTCATTAAATGTACAAGATTTGTTCCTACCAACACTGTTCAACATATTACACTAAAATGAACCAATACATATTGTTATAAAACGCACGGCAAAAATAGATGAACAAAAGAACGGGAGACAAGGATTTATGTGGAAAACCCATGCAGGAAAAAAAATATGGACACATGAGGGCAGAATTCACTATACAATGAGATATTGTAATAAGGCTCTTGCTCTTCCTATGGACTACAGAGATACATATACAGGGTGAGAGAGACAAGTCCTAAACGGAGAAGAGAACCGAATCAGAGTTGGATGTGCTAGTCGTTGCCATGTTTGACACGGCTTGGCACATGCCCCACTCGGCGCCACGTCTAGCATAATGTCCTACATGGACATGATGATGAATTCAGATCACATTTTAAAAATCTCCACCTTGAGACGAATTCGCTCCTGTAGCCGAAATATCAAATCTCCTCGAAGTCTTCATCACCAGACCATGTGCCTCGAAAGTCTATCAAACTAATCTTCAACAAGAAAGACTAGAGCAGTCTTATCCAAACGCTTCTCACGAAGCAAAATTAAGCAAATCACCAACAGGTCCAAACACTCAGCTATCAACAAAGCAGATGAACAAATATGAGTTTTCAATAATTCATAACCCCAGCAAAGTCTAAGTCTGTGTAAGTGACCTCCTGAAACAAATGCTCAATCATCGAACGGCATAAACCAAAACATCACACGTGGCGCTGGATAGGTAGTGAAGAACTCATATCATGGAATTTGACATGCTCCACCTGGAACACAAAACTCGTCAAACCACGCTCATTCAATGAGCAATTTGCACGTGTGGCATCATGTACATCAAACTGTCGGCTTCAAAGGTAATTACATTCCATAACAAGGTTGAAACTGCTCCTGTAAAATTTTCCGGATGAAAGGAACTCTTCTGCCGTTAATGGAGTATAAACTGCAGTAGACCCCTCTATCGAGCTGCGACAACTGAACAAATTGTTGTAGTATCCACGCAAAGACAAACTCATTGCACTTAAATCCTTCATCTCAAATTGAAATTGGAGTAAATCTTCACTTTTAAATAGCAAATCTAATGAGAGTATCATGCTAGCTACCATAAGGGTGTTATCAAATTTCTGATAATTAATGGTGCCAAAGAATCCATAATGGTCGCGCAAGCAGTCCAAATTGCAACATATCCAATCGGTGAACGAAACACCAAATTCACTTGTCCCCACAACTAACATTGATTTGTTTTTTTTCTTTAAAGTCTCCTCGATCAAGCATAGCCTAAATTAACTCAACAACAATGTTGTGCTGAAAACCTGCAACTCCACCTTAGACTCCACATGTGCGGCAATGGATTAGCCACAATAACATTGTCAAAGAAATTGACAATGATTAATTCCGCACGAATGCCTCCAATAATAGGCACAACATCCTGAATTGCAATGAACTCCACCTCCAACAAAAGACATGCAGAGTTGACGACATAGCTTCTTCATGGAAGATGATTAACTGAGGTAGAAGATTGTTGACGAAGATGGGGTAGTACGATGCTGGGGCATAGCGTCGGGTGGCGCGGGCAATGGTGTTGACGAACCTAGCGCTGGAGCAATTGCCGAGGTAGAGTGCGGGTTGACGATCAATATGGAGCCAAGTCACAGAACGGAGTCAAGGCGAGTTGAAATCGCCGAGTTGAGGCTGCTGGAATATCCTGGTACGATTCTCATGTTCGCTTAAGTGGATGCTGCCCCTGATGTTGTCTTCGATGCCACGCCCTAATGCTATGCAGGTGACGCCGCACACTGGCCATCCCCAGGAGCCGTCTCCTCCTGGGGCAGCTGCTAGGATCTTGAATCTGAAGCTCTGCCCATTCTCTCCTAGTGCACAAGAAACAACGCTTAGCCTTTTTCTTTGCTCTGTTTGCACAAGAAAAGAGTAATTGGGTGCAAGGGCCACGTGTTGCTACCAATGGAGTTCTGTACCATCTCAGATCTCGAGGCCCTCTCTCCTCTACCGAAAGGAAACAAAGCCGATGACTTGTGTGCTGGAACCGAGGACCAAAGGAAAACAACGGCTGTTGCTATGTCTTGCGCTAGAACCGAGGACTGAAGAAAACCCTGCCTCTTGCTTCACAGTTTGTTGCACTAGGACCGACTACTACTCTCGATCGTTACCTCAATGTGGCATCTGCTGCTTTTATTTGCTCGGCATTGGCTTCGGCTCAAATTGAATCCGTGCCCTTTGCGGATTCGATGTTCAACGCCTCGGATTCGACAAGGCACCCTCACTGTGGACGCGAGTTGTCAAGCCGAATGTCACCTCAATGAAGGAACAATGGGACACTATGCGATGGTCGCCCTGGGAGTCTCTCGGGGCGGCAGCTTTGACTTGAACCTAGAGCTCTAATACCACTTATTATAAAACGCATGGCAGAAATAGATGAACCAAAAAAATTGGTGACATGGATTTACATGGAAAACCCTTGAGGGAAAAACCACGGACGCACGAAGGCAGAATTCGATATTCGAGGAAATATTATAATGATGCTCTTGTTAGAGTACAATACATGTTTGGTAGGATAGAGTCCAATTGGGATTACAATCCCTTGTACCATCTTGCCCCCCAAGTCTTGTACCTCTATATATACCGCCCTAGAGGCTCAATGCAATACATCCAATTCCACCCAATTACATCTTCCTACATGGTATCAGACGTCTAGGTTTAGCTCCTAACCCTAGCCACCGCCCGCTTCTGCACCGCGCGCCCCCGGGGAGATCTCTCTCTGCCGGGGACAGCGCCACCGTTTAGGCGGCGGATCCTATTGATCCGGCCGCCGTCGTCGTCGTCGTCGCAGCAGATCGGGTCGGGGAAGAGCGCCTCCACGGCGGGGAGGAGATCCGCGAGCACACGCCGAGCGCCACCGGATCCGTCCAGATCCGGAAGGCGCCGCCGGCCCGCCCTCTCCGCCGGCTCCGCCGTCTGGCGCTGTCGGCGCGGTTTTGTGCGTCGGGAAGGTCCGCGCCACCGTGGTGGTGGCGGGCGAGCCGCGCGCCGTCCTCGGCCGCCATGGTGGCGGCGGGCGAGCGCGCGGCGGCCACCATCTTCCGGACCTCTGCACCGCAGATCCGCGCTGCGGCTCCTCGCTCGGCGCGCCTCAGCGCCGCCCTCTGCCAGTCTCGCGCGCGGTCGGGCTTCCCGCCACCGGATCCGTCCAGATCCGGCCGGACGCCGCCCTCACGCCGCCGCTCCGGTGCTCCCGCCGACGCTGCTCGGGCCGGCGTTGCTCTCGCTTCGGGCGGTCTTGGTCGATCTCTCGACCGCCGCCGGATCCGTCCAGATCCGGAAAGCGCGCCGCCCGCCTCTCTCGCCGGATCCTCTTTCACCGCTCGCACCGTCGCCGCCGGCCTCCGTCTGCCGCCCACCGCCGGCCGGATCTGCGCCTGCCGGTCGTCGCCTGCCGGATCTGCGCTCCGTCGCCTCCCCTGCAGCAACGCCTTCCGCCGGCGACCCATGCCCCTCTGCCGCTTGCTTCCAGGGGGAGCTAATCGGCAGATGTGCCTTTTAAAGGAAAAGAGAGAGCGAGCAAGCTCAGGCGCGGGTGTCCGTGAGAGCGCGCTCAGCGGCGGGGCCCACCCGCAGCTGCCGCTGGATTTTTGACCGGCTCTAGGTATATCAGATGAGTTGCTCATGGAGGATCCACTGCTGCTGTATCTTTTCTTTTTTTCCCGATCACTAATCGGGGTTGAGTCGCCCATCGCCTGTCGACCTCGCCCGTATCTCCTCCGACATCGGCGTCAACTACACCGGCCTCTTCGACTGTGCGGCCAGGCCGGGCACGCAATGCCGAGGGGACGCCTTCCCGCGTCGCGTCCCGGTCAACCCAGCCGCACGTCTTCATCGCCGGTTCGTCATCGCCACCACAGATCGGGACGCCTCCACCGACTTCTTCCATCGTCGTCCCCGCGCGCGCGTACCGATCCGATCGGCCGATTGTGCGCGATCCACCCGGCTCCGTGGCGTTCGTGCCGCCGAGTACTACGCGCATCTTCTCCGAGCAACGTGGTCGCTGCGTGTCGCCTCCTCGCCGCGCGGCCGCCGCGCGCGTGTGTCCTCTCGCCGTTGCATCTACATCGCCGTCCCCTGTGCATCGACGACTGTGCTGCGCAACCTCTTGTGCGCCATCTGTCTGCACATGGTCTTCGTCATACTGATCGGGCCTTCATCGCCGACATCGAGCGCTACCGCCGCCGCCGTACCTTGCGTCAGGACTGCTCGCCTTCGCGCTAGAGCGTCTGCCCGGACTGCTCGCCTTCGGGTAGTAGCGTCCGCTCCCGCACTGCTTCTCCTTCCAGCACAACCACGCCTGGTTGGGGCCCTCTCCCTTGTACGTCCGGTACTGGCAACACCGGTGCGTGCTTTCGTCCCCGACGCGTTGCCGGGTCCGGCAATCCTGGCACACGCCTCGGCTTTAACGGCTTGACTGCATCGACTTCGGCATCGACCCTCCCGTTCCCATCCCGTCTGCCTCGATTGCATCGCCACGACGGCCCTGACTGCGTCGACCTCGGCATCGCCCCCTTCCACGACGCAGCGCCTCGGCGCGTCTCGTCATCACCATGGCGCCTCTTTGCGCCGTGGCTTCATGAGCGACGCCTCGACGCCGGTAACCCGACCACGACTACGTTGACCACGCCATCTCAAAGACGGCATCCTCGACCACGACTACTCGCCCGCGCTCGGCTACCTCGACATCGCACTAAGGGCTACCGCCTTGCTTGAGCTACTTGCCGGAACTGCTCGATCCACGGCACGCGCCACATCGGCAGTTATGGATGCGAGGATGTTAGCTCTTGGCTTCTTCTCGATCTCACCGTTATGACGCTCCCGTTGTGACTGCGGGGGGATGTTAGAGTACAATACATGTTTGGTAGGATAGAGTCCAATTGGGATTACAATCCCTTGTACCATCTTGCCCCCCAAGTCTTGTACCTCTATATATACCGCCCTAGAGGCTCAATGCAATACATCCAATTCCACCCAATTACATCTTCCTACAGCTCTTACTCTTTTTATGGACTACAGGGGTACATATATAGGGTGAGGGAGACGCGTTAAGGAAACCGAATCAGAGTCGGATCCGGGCATGATGATGAATTCGGATCATACTTTAACACATATAGTGGAACAATTAACTGCAGTTTGCTTCTGTCTTCCAAGCAATCAAGGAGTAGCCAAGAAAAATACAGTAAGCAGAAAGAGAACGACGATCAGAAGGATCACTAGCCCAGGTCGCATCAGAGTACACCTGAAGCTGTAGTGAGGTGGAGTTAGAGAAAAACAAACGACAAGAGATGGTTCCACGCAAGTAGCGAAGAACACTAAGAAAGTGGTTGTAGTGAAGATGAGTAGGACGAGCCATGAACTGACTCAAGATATGAGCAACATGAGCAATATCAGGACGAGTGCTCACAATACATACCAAACTCCTAACAAGATGGCGATATCGAGTAGGATCCTCAAGACGATCACTATCAGTAGCACGACGCTGAAGGAGAGCTTCATAGGAGTCAACAATGCGAGTATCAGTCAGACCAGACTGATCAAGAAGATCCTGAACATACTTCTGCTGGGAGAGGTAATAACCCTCAGGTGTAGAAGAAACCTCAATCCCAAGTACATAAGCAAACGAAGATCAATCATCAGAAATTTGCTCACTGAGATGCTTCTTCACATACGTGATGAAAGAGAAATCGTCACCAATGATGAGCATATCACATGGTCATTAAGGCGTCGAGATATCAATATCTCATCGCCATATCGCCGTGGTGAACCGCAGGTCCATGTCGTCCGGACGGCATGGAGGTGTGTCGTATCCCGTTCGCCATGGTGGCGACATGGCGGTATGGCGTCATCATGGTGGCGTTATGGCGGTAAGTCGCCACTCGACAGACGCCATAGGGGTGGGGAAGGTGTTAAAAGTCGAGACTCGAGAGTACTAGAGTCAGACATACCTCACGGTTGGGGTTTTGGGAAGTCTCTGTGGCTGGGCAAAAAAGCAAGGAGAGTCACCGCCGCCACAGCCAAATCTGCCGTTGTTGCAGCCGGATCCGTCGTTGTCGCAGTCCATCGCTGCCTCTTGATTCGCCACCGCTGGCTCTAGCCTCCAGTCCACCGTTGCCTCCTGCTTCGCCGTTGCCACCGCTAGATCAGGCCTCCTCTGCTTCATCGGGGGGCGAGTTCTCCGCTGCCTCCTCCGGTCCGCCGCCGCCTCCTGCTTTGCCGGCCGGCTCTCCGTCGCCTCCTCCGATCTGCCCTCTGCTACCGCCTCTCGCCAGTGAGTTTCCTCGCCTCCGTTAGTCGCCAGTGAGTCTGCCTCTGGTATATGTATTGAACTGGCGACTCGGCGATATATGTATTGATTATTGAACTACTGAATAGTGAATACTATAATTGACTCTCTGGTATATGTACAATTGTTGACTGTATCATTGTATTGAACTACCAAATACTCATATCTCATATGTGTTGCTATATGTGTAGGCTATTGCTATATACTAGTTACTAATTACAATCATAGTCACATGCTAATACTAGTTTGCAACATGTAGAAGCACGACATATCACAAATGGCAACTGAAAGCACAGGGGCTCTAGCGCCTCCTCATATGATCCAATGACCGATATTAAACGGAGGACAAAGTCAAATAACCCAGGATGGAAGTATAGGTTTTGGCCAATAATTGGCAACCGAGATTCGGTGCAATGTTCGCTTTGTGGCAAAATTGTACATGGAGGAATAACGAGGCTCAAGGAGCATCTTGCGGGTGGGTTTAGAGATGTTCAAAAGTGTGCTAAAACAATCACAACAATCACACGAGAGATGCATGATGCTTTGATGAAAAAGAAGAGGGAGGTGAGGCCACTCTTCCTAGATGACGATGAAGGAGAACAAGATGGAGAGCATGTGACAGAGGAGTCCTAAGATGCTGCTAGAAGTGTTGTGCAGCCAAGTTCAGGGATAGCTGCCAAAAGGAAGCAATCTGCCTTGAAGTTCAAGAGTCCAGCACCAAAGATTGCAAAGGAGACCAAGAAGTCCATTGGCGCAATGCTTCGACGTACACCCACAGAGGTTGTAGAGCAAAGATATGTTAAAGAGGCTTCTCAAAGTAGCATTCAGTCCAACATGAGAACCAAGGAAGAAAGGCATGCCTCAACATGGAGATAACCAAGTTCTTTTATGAGCGTGTCATACCATTTAATGCCGCAAATTCAAGACAATTCGAGATTGCTATGGAGACCGTTGCACAGTATGGTTCTGGGTATAAACCTCCCAACTACTATGAGCTAAGGGAGCCCGAAGTGTCGAAAGGGACTCGATGACGGTCGGTTGCAGCGAGTGGCTCAACAGCTGAGCCCTGACAGGTTCAAACTCTGGGCGAAGATGGCAGGCAAAGTCATGAAGGCGATCATGATCCGCCTTTTGCACTTTATGACACTTCTGACAAAGTGGAGAGGCCAAACTCATCCAGCTGACGCCAGAGACTAGCCAGGGCTTGGAAGAAGTCGTTGACGGAAGAGTCCCCCTGGCAAAGCGTCTCCAACTCATGCTGAAACAAATAGAACTGAGCATCACTGCTCTGCTGGTATTGCTCACGCAAGTACTCCCAGATCTGTCGAGTAGAACACAAACCAACAATGTCTGGTTGGATGGAGTCGTCGACGCTGACTACGAGGACGACACGAACACGGGCCTCATCAGCACACCAGCACTCGAAAGCGTCAATGGCATACTGAAAAGCCTTATCAGCAGCGTCAGCAGTAGCAGCAACCTCTGACTCCTTGGCAGCCTTATCTGCAGGAGGTGCAGAAGTAGGCTGCCTGGGAGGAGGCTGAACTGGTGGTAGCGGAGAAGGTCGTGCACCAGTGATATGTCCCCAAAGACGGAGACCATCAAGCGTGATTTCTATGAGTGAAGACCACAATCTGTAGTTCGTCCCATGGAGCTTTGTTTCCGAGAAGGGGATCGCAGCTGATGAAGCGGAAGCCATCAGTAGGCGGCGACGGACGGCGCGGCGACCAAGGCAACAAAGTCTAACAGGTGACGCTGGACTGCCGGCGGTTAGGTCAACGTTTTATTTTTCTCTTTTTCTTTTTTTAGCTAATACAAAAGATTCGGCCAAAGCTTCTCAACCGAAAAGACAGCGGATGGCTTCAGCTCGGGCGTCGTCGAGGCGACGAGTGAGCGAACAGTGGCAAAGTAACGACGAAGCGGCGGTCAGCAGAGTGGAGGCCGGCGAATCGCTGGCCGGCGGCTTAGACAGTCAGCAAGCTGAGGCGGCGACAGACGGACAAGGTGGCGTCAGGTGGTCAGTCAGTCAGCAAACCGAGACGTCATCGATCGGGTGACGGTGACGTCAGATTGGACAGACAACAGTGGCCAGAGACAGCGGCGACAGCCTGGACGGCCTGGATTGAGCGGGCAACGATGGATCGTGCGGCCGACAGCGCCGGATCTGGTGGAGATGGCCGCGGCCTGGGCAGCAGCTTGAGCGGTGGTAGCGGCCTAGCGCTCGATCCGGTGGAGATGACAGCGGCATGGGCAGCGATGGCAACTTGAGCGGCGGCCTGAGCAGCGTTGAAGGCAGCGGAAGAACAAGGTTAAAGCCCTTACTCTGATACTATATTATGAATATTGTGTGTATATTCATAAGGCCTAGAGGGCAATATATATAAGGAGTACAAGGGTATATGCAAAGGAATATACCATACACAGATAAGAAAAACAAGACATATAAGGAAACAAATAAACAATTCTATCATATCCTTAACATCAAGCACCCTAGTTTTGGCAACTGTCCCTAAGCTCAGTCCAGTTGTATCCAAGCTTACGCAATTCCATGTCCTGAACACGGATCACTTCGGGCTCTGTTGCCTGATGATACAAACCTGATGCCTGATGATCTACCAGCATATATTAGCAAACAGATTATGCACTTTTCCAGTAAAAATGACAATTACAACGTCCATGACCTCAATGGCCAAGTGAACTTAGACGTTTGTGTACCCTTGTCAGCCAAGACAATTTACAACGAACTGAAAATGGTACAGTTGTCTGATCTAAGTAACTTGGCATTCAACAAACTGAGAAGGCAGAGAAGTTCCCCCTTAGTAACTTCAAAGCCACACGCAAAAGGCAAAAGGAAAGTGCCCTTCTAAGTAACTTCAAAACAACACTAAGAAAAGTATCGATAAACAATCGCAAGTGGAATTAATTTAAGCGATTGGCAAGAGCCAAGAGATGCAGTTAGACTAATAATCTATGCAACTTACGAGCGGCAGTCAGAAGGATTGCAATGTATTAATCAAATCTAGCATGATCTCATAACAGAAAATATGAGAAGATGACACCATGTCCTAAATAACTCAACATCAGACGAGATAAAAGAACCTTGTCCTCAACTACTACTACATCACCACATTCTGTAAATAAAAGAATCATCCACCCAAGTATAGGTGCGACAAAGAACAAATGCTGATAAACATAACTATATCTCAGGGGAAACAATCATCACGACGAGCAGATGGGGAGAACCAACGAGGCTCTGGGAACAAAAATAAATAGAGAACTAAATCCAGAGAACAAACAAGAACTCGCCCAAAAAAAAAAGAATCGCCGAGTTCTCAAAATACCGATGAGAAGAGCTCGCCATAGACAGAAAAAGAAAGACAGAAAAAAAATCACAAACTACACCACAATCATCTATTTGATCACAAAATACACCACCACCAGATGAAGCACAGGAAAGGATCTTACAAAAAAAACACCAAAGTAGAACGACACACGAATCAAAAGAGAGAGAAATAGCAAAAAAAAAGTTGAACAAAAGCAGCAGAAGAACACACGGCAAGCAACAAGAACCAAGAAATGCGCTCACTCATACAGCACCGTCTCTCAAGAAACCAACACCATCAGAAACAAGAACGAGCAACCACGCATCTGATCCGACTAGAGCAGAGAAAGAAAGAGAGAGAGAGAGATCCCTCACCGGAGTTGATCAAGAGATCTCGTGAAGACAAAAGCGAGGAGAGGCGAGGCGAAGCGAAGCGAAGAGAAGAGGCTGCTGTCCTGTGCAGACGACTCTGGATGTGATATTTCAGTGTAGGCCTTTTTGGCGATGCGAAGATGGATGGGTAAAGCAGCGTTCGGGGCCAGGCGCTCCCGAATTGGTGACCGCCTGATTCGGACGTGGACGGCCGAGATGGAGCCACGTCCGAGATGACGCTTTAGTGGAACAGCGTGAGATTGGGAGAGCTGGGGCCAGGCGCACCAGATTCCCACGACCACGAGAGAGCATATACGGGGAATCGGGGCCCTGACGTAGACCTCGTCCACCGTGGACCACACGAGACCACGGCCATCGAGGTCGACCGTTGCGTCGCGTTCGTACGGTACAGTACGTGGATTCCATACGACGTATGGTATTTCCGATTTCTACGTACGAGTCAACTCAGTCTTAGCGTGGGCTGTGCACTTGTGCTTAGGTCGACGGCAACCCAAGTATCCAACCTCACCATCAACGAGCAGCCGCTAAGCCGCCCAGTCTTGCCGCCGAAGAAGCACTTGATCGGTCCGCAGTTCTGCACGCAGGTATTTGTCACTGCTTCGCCCAGCTGAAAGACACGTTTTGCTCACGTTCTTTTCAGTGTATGTCTTATATTTTTTTTTCTAAACAAATATATAAAATAACTTCTGTACAAAATATTTTAAAGTGGTTTATTGGATCAGTTTTTTCGAAACAGTTTATCAGTATCTGATTCATTCGCACAAATTAAAAACATCTACACCTCTAAAAATGGTTTTGGTAATTAATAACATTATGTGAATATGGAATTACATCGATGCCCTGGAAATCACACGTAGACATAAGTTAACATCAACGCGACAACGCACACGCCACAATTTATACATTTCCTTTAATACGTCTGAAACATTTGGAAGCCAGTAATGTATAATCCGTTCGCTGTTATGACCAAATGCACAACGATGTATGTAGCATACGCTGACTGCGCAACTAATTGATTTTACGTCGGCTTTGTTTTGGCTTCCGCACTTTCGAAATAAATATAAACCATGACTGATCAACACGGAGAGAAACCATCCTCAAGAAACATCCTTTGTACCACAGCTGAGCCGCATGCAGACATACTCTCTTTCTTTGGTGGTTCTACCATTGCACCACCTTAGGAATCTTATACTGATGATCAAGAACTAACTGACAAGGTCTTCCGGTGGATGCTCATGAATTTGGCAACAAATTCTGCAGGGGAAAAAAGAAGAGAAAAGGACAGCCGTTAACTTTAAGGTCTGTCAGTAATTTGTAGTACAAATGGCCAAAGAACTCGTAGAAATACAATGACAGAATATGATTTTTGGACTGTTTTAGCTTAAAAGATAACAATCCACGAAGACGGTGCAAATGGTATGAAAAAGTGATTAGGAAGACACTATGCACTTCTAGAGTAGTAGTATTTCAGAAAATGAAACTGTTTAATAGAAAAATGATTTTTCAGGTAACCATAATTATCATATGCAAGAAGCGGGATTGTCTGAAATCTAACATTGGAGTTCATATTGAATATAGTTTTTTTTAAAGCAATTTGGGGGAAAATGATCCGGAAGCAAGCCTAATCATTTGCCACCACCTAGGTTTGTATCTCACGATACGTGCCCAAAATTTAGAAGCAACTTTGTGGAACAAATACTGAACAAGGGTGACAGGTACTGAAATACAGAACAAATGGCAAATTACCTTCCAATTTCAGCAGTGCACTTGAACCAGCTGGCAATCTCTTATCCTGAAATTCATTATTTTCATACATGGTTATCATAGCTCACTGGGGAAGTGCGTGTAAAACATTAACATGGTACAGCAAACTCACATAGTAGGCATGCCAATAATAAACTTCCCTCTTTATGCTGGCATGAATTCCCTTCAGAAACAGCTCTACAAGCTTCTGCAAAAAGATTCAAGAATGAAGTTTATTTGCATGGTTATGTCTTGAAGATAGTACCAGCCTTGAAGTTAAATTTATATAATCCATAAAAAGAATTTTTTCGTTTGTTTTGCATAAATTACCTGGAGTATTAGTTTAGGTGGTACAAATTCAACCAAGAGTTTTTGGAGCTTGCCTCGTACCAAAAATAACCTACATAATACTTTCATTTGTTATGTGAATAGAGTTGCAACATGTGATCACAAAGTTCAATATCATTTTTCTGTGTTATTTAACAAAATTGATGCACTAAATGACAGATCAAAGTTGCCACAATTTACAACGTGAAATGTTGGTGGTGGTAAGTGGTAACAGTACAGTGATCACAAATTTCACAACCAACGAAAGTCAGAAAAGGACAATGAAAACTTTAATGGCTAAAATTTTTCTGATTCCAAATGCTCAACCTTTTAGGAGAGGGGTCATCTAAAATTTCTGCTGCAAGTTCCTGCAGAACATCCTCCCATCCTAGCGGTACAGCTTGTCCATCAATGAAGGGGTAACTGGTAGATGAAAGGGAAATGGGAATGAAAAACAGATAATAGAATTATAATATGAGTCCAAACGGTATTAAGATCCCTTCATAATAGACAAATACTGCCATCGTACTTGTTGGCTTTGCATGCCTCCAAAGCCAATATCGCCTCCCTCATGTTCTGCCTCGATTGACTTGCGATTGTAGCAGCAAAACTTTCGGGAAGATCAAATCTCTCTTTTTTTGATATGTAAGTAAGAATCTCCACAATCTGACGATTTTTTTTAATATGTTAGTGGTGCTAACAAAATAATGAAGTTAAATGCAATGCATATAAAAGGCGAAAGTTTTCCCATTCCTCATATTATGAAGATTGGTCATCTATAAATAACGTATAGAGATCGTGTCAAGTGAAAGTACAGTGTTAGTGTTGAACAAGTTATTTCATGTGAATTTGAATTTGGGACTTAGCTAGTTGATACAAAGTTAACATGTACTACAACTGCTGGATTTCTGTCAAACCATATGTAGACATTAGATGAACATCCAGAAACGTTTCTCCTTGTTCGGCATACAGACCCCCCCCCCCCCCCCCCCGGGGGAAAAACAAAACAAAAAAAGGACCAACAAAACAGACAGCTCACCGCACGTGTATTGGGCACACCAATGCTAATAAGCTTGCAACGACTCGTTATAAAATCAAGAAGATTGGACTCATCCTGGCAAGTCATTATTATCTTGCATGCATCAGAGGAGGAATCAATTATCAATTTTATCAAACGTTGATTATCCTGGCTGACTTTGTCGACATCATAGAGAACAATGACTGGAATCAACAAATAATCATGTCAGGAAGATTTCAAATGAAATGTCATTCCAAATAACAACATTGCAGAGGATGAATTATACCTTTAAAGTTCTTTCTCACAGCTGGCTCAGTGGTTTTACGCTTACTTGCCATTTCATTTGCTAGAGCCATCAAAGCATATCTAGCATTCTTGGATTGAGACCTCATATTGAGCTCCACATGGTGATCACTTGATGACAATGGAACAAAAATGGGCACAGATGCAGATCCCTGCCAAAATCAGGGAAACCTTTGCCCACTTAAATTATAAAAACATAACTACTTTATGTGGTCCTTTTAAAAAATATACCTAATGATGAAAAAAAAAACTTTTCCTGTCTACTAAGGGCATACCATATTGTGGAATAAGTCAATAATAGTGCACATGTTTAAATGTTGATTGATGAATTTCTGTTTTTACTTGGCTCCAAAGTTGTTGGGATGAATTTGATGGTGCAAATTTCAATTTTCTAATTACAATAGAGAAAACATATACAAATAAGAAATCAAATAAGTAACCTGCCACAGAGGCAAGTTCGACAGAGACTACAAACATCACATTACAGTTCCTCCGAAATTACCAAATTTCTTTTATAATGCTGAACAATACAAGATATGAACTACAAACTAGACATCCATGGCCTTACAATGGCATTTTGACATGAAATTATACATATGAGCTACAAACTAGACATCCATGAACTTACAATGGCATTTCAACATGAAATTATACATATAAGCTTAACATTTTACTGAGTACATTTGAGTAGTATAAGTTTGGCTGAATATTTGTAATGGTCCTAGTGTTTACCTATTCTTTTGCTAAAATGATTAGCTAGTAATCCAAACTACGAGAAACTAAGTAAAGCTATTTCTTCTTCCTTTAATGATACAAGACCTCTTATATTGTCTTTTAACCAGAAAGTAATGATTACTTTTTGCAAACTACAAAGAACAAATGATTGCTATTCGTATTACTGTTGCATTAAAATGAACTCGAGTTTTATAGAGCATTTTGAATCTTGTGATGTCCATCCAAAATGGAAAGTACTCTAGAATACGCAAAATAATTAGATGATTTGTACGCCTATATGACAGAACTAACCTGGCCATTGCAGCTCTTCAAATAGTGAGATACCTGGAAAAGCAACAAGAAGTACTTAATGCAATCTGCATTGAGTATATATTAACAGGGCTTTTCATTTTCAGTGTTTAAGTTTGTACATTTTGAGAGGAATCACCAAAGATCTCAGTGAGTACAGCTCTGCATAATGATCTCTTTCCTGATCCTGGAGGTCCTTTGAAAATGATATGAGGGCAAAACTCAGGGGAAACCTGCCACAGCAGGGCACTAACATTTAGAAGACTAGAGCACTACCTTTGAGCTACTAAGACGACTATGTGCAGAACAGTATGGCTATGCAATTGCCAAGCAGATCCATACCCAGTAGCAATTTCTGGAACTAATTTAATTGAAAGGTACAATGAACTAACATATAACCTGAATATCTTGACTGCGAAAATTCGGAACAATACCATAAATACTTCAGTTGACAATTAACCCAAACAAATTATTGTTTAATGAGAAGGTTACAGAAGGAATTATAAATTATAATCGATAAAAAATTGTTTAGTTAGGAAAGAGCTCAAAGAGGTTACCAATTGTTTAAGCTGTTGAACTTGTTCCCTGTGAAAAGTAAATCCAGTCAAAGTTCGTGGACGATATTTATCAGCCCAGAAAAGTCTAATCTTCTCTATGACAAGTGCCTTCTGAATGAAATTCGTTTCGGATTCATCAGTTGTTTTGCAGTTTGGAGATTTTGATTTACCGCATGACTTGCCAGTCACACATGGAAGCCAGCCATCATTTTGCACCTTTTGCATGTTGGAGGTGAATTTCATGACGCCTCCAACTAGTTTCCCTGTGAAATCACTGAACTTTCCACTGTCCCCACTAAATCTGCCACTATTAAACTGGCTGCTCAAAGTGGTCCCACTGCTTATTCGGGAGTGCCGACCAGTAGCATAGCTGGAGTTTGTAGTTGTTCGTGAAAGACCTTTCAGGGCTGAAACAAACTGTGATGTCTGGCCCAAATTACTGCTATTTTCTTGAGTAACAGCACCGTCGTTCTCAGCATAGGCATTTGAATTCGAGGTTTGGGATTTCTCAATTTTGTTATGATTGGTTGATGTTTTCTCAAACAGAGCCCCACAATCACGGGAAAAGAAGATGTCACCTGTAGGTATTGACTCTGTGCTTGTATATCCATACTCATTATATCTGGAATTAGGCCACTTGCGACTTGCAATCAACTCATTGATCTCCTGGGAACAATTTTCTGCATGTGAATCCTCTTTTATATGATCAGCTGAGTCTCTTTCTACCTGTGTTGAGACAGGACTAGTGCCAAGGAATGCAGGAGCTCTAGCAGGATGTTCCTTCTCATGTGGTCGTAGTTTCGGTGTAGAAATTGACCGGTTACGGGAAATCTTCTCCTTGATGGTTGATCGACTAAAGCTTTCGATAGAAGACCGAAATCTGGGAGGCATTTGGTTGCTTTTCTTGCGTGATCCATTCTTTCCACCAGCGTATGGAGCAGTTTGGCATCTTTGTTCTGTGACCCTGGGAGGAGTACGATTGTTTCTCAAGTTTGAAGTTTTCTCATCAGGGTACTCCCTTGTACGGTTAGGAGATGTGTTTTGCCTTCTAGCACCAACTAAGGGATTCCTACCAGGATCATTAGGCAGCCGAGTCCTCTCTGATGTCAATACTGCATCATTCCAAGGGCTTTCATACCACTCAGTTTCTGTGTCTGAAGGTTCATAACCACTTTTGTGCCTTGTGGACGAATCATTGCGGGAATGCCTATTGTGCCCTGAGTTGCTCTCTGCAGCTAGCATACTTGGTCGCTCAAATTTCAAAGTTTCTGTGGTTCAGAAAATTTGCAATCTTGTGATATCAACAGAATAAAGAAAAAAGGATTAGAAAAATTCAAATTCAAATGCCAACATTAGTTAAATTATTAATACGAACCAAGATTCATTATGGCCTAGCTTGCGGTTCAAACAAATTCAAATTCACTTTTGTTTCATCTTCTATTGGATGATAATACCATAGCAATAATTAGTTCATAATTGCAATTATGCAAATAATACAATGGTAAGTCACTCCGCGAAATAATTTGGCTTGACAGCAAGTATTGCACAGATTTTACTCATCCCTTGATTCTTCATGTAGTGATATAGATAAATTCACAGACAAGACCACTCCTTAAAACACAGGTGATGGGATTTGAACCATGGTATTCACCAGGACAAGCTATGTGTGTTAATAATTGGACTGCCAATGGTTGAAAGAAGGATAAAGCAAGTATATGTGTATTGTTCTGTGTTTAAGTTGGAACTTTGAAGTAAACGACCTACTATTTTCTAAGATTGGATGCAACACTATCATCAGCACAAATTCATGATATACATGTTAATGTATATGCATAAGGTAGGATTATTGAATTGGATGGTGGATTAGCACATATCTTAGTTCGTGAGTTTTAACTGTACAGAACTAAAATCAAATATCTCACCGACAACTTTTCACTGACCTCATGCCATCTCGTTCTTAAGACGTTGCAGTTTTCAGACAAAGGAAACGAGTAATGCAAATTCTGAATCAAATAACTAAACAGATCAAAGATGGATCAGGAAAGTTGTTACCTGAAGGACCAAGAGCAGTATGACATTCTTCCAACATCCACAGTTGGAGGGCCAAAAGGAGGACAAAAGCAAGAGCTATAAAGAGACAAACAAGAGGAGAAAGACAAGCAACACTGATTTTCCTTGGCTGTGCTGGGTTCTTGTCCTCTTCTTCCACCTGACCAAGGAGAGAAGAAACCAAAGCAGAAGAGAGGAAGCAGCCACTCTTCTCCATTCCCTAGGCTGCTTATTCTAAAAATCATCATCTATTCCTAGGAACACTAAACATATCCCTAAAAGGAGCCAGCATATGTAGGACCCAGGAGCTGTAAAAATATTGCATGATGGCTCACATAATACTGATGTTGATCCTTTCCCAACATTTTTGCATATGTGAATCTTACTGACTTGATAAGCAGAGTGTGAGATATCTGCGAAATCATCACAAATTTTCATTTGTACGTAACTTATTTGTTGGGTGAAGTATGGGTCTTTTACTGATTTACACATGCTAAAAAAACATATAATGTGTGCAAGGTCAAATTTTATCGCATCATCAGCACATTCTTGAGTAGATTTGATACACATCATCAGCACATTCTAGAGTAGATTTGATACCAACAGAGTTTTTTTTTTCTCGAATACGCAGGAGAGCTGCGTATCATTGCATTAAGAAGAAGAACTCAGAAGAGTACAACACACCCCAAAACTCCCGAAGGAGCGAAGACACCACAAGAACCGCCTGAAAAGAAAAGAGAAGACCAAAAACGACCCGGCTAAACAAAAGCCGCCATATTATCTAGCAGCGACCGCTAAGTGAGCTAACCCACTAGCACCAGCTAGACACCAGAGATTAGCCTCTTCACAAATCTGCATAAGAATACGTTGCACATTGAGAGCAGCTCCATTAAACACTATATCATTACGGTGCTTCCACAAGGACCAAAGCGACCAAAATAATTAGCGAATTCAGCCCTCTCTTGCGGTTGTCGAGAACAAATCTAGAATACGCATCCACCATACATGTAGGATCTTGTCATCGGGAGTGGAGAGAAATCCGGTAGCCCATAGCGACGGAAGACAAGGGACCAGATTTGTCTTGCAACCACGCACCCACAAAGGATATGCTGGATGGTCTCATCTTCCTGGTCACATAGGGGACATCGAGCGGGATGAGGTAAACCTCTCTTGGCCACCTATCCATGATCCAAGATCTATTATGGAAAGCAAGCCAAAGGAAAAATTGACACTTCTTGGCGCGCCAAGTATTCCAAATGAGTTTCCAAGGATCAAACGCACCGAGCCAAAGAAGAGAGCATTATAGGCGGACTTGGTGAGTATCGTCGAGCGATCAGCGCCAATTGTGCACATCTGCTAAGTCAGGTTGCAGCTGCACATCCGAAACAAGATTCGGACAACAAAATAATCTAACAGAGCAGCCATAGTGAGGGCACCTCGCAAGTCCCGATCCATGAATTGTCCAACAGAGCATCAAAAGCGTGCGTCTTTTGGCTGTCCTCTTGTAGACCAGAGCAAAAGGTGAGGAGCAAGTAGCTCAATGGACTGCCCATGCAGCCACTTATCAGTCCAAAAGAGAGTAGATTTTCCATCACCGACAACAAGTGAACACCGCCATGGAGAAGAAGGCATGTGAGAAGGGTGTAACAAGATCTTAAACTCCGCCCATGGCACTGTCTGGTTGGGTCTTAGCAAGCCACAACCATCTCAATCTCAAGGCCCAACCAAGGGATTTTAGATCATGTATACCAAGTCCACCTAGCTCTTTAGGCGGCAAACTCTAGGCGGTGAGTAAACAATGACCCCCATTAGCTTCTCTTCTTCCTCTCCAAAGAAAACTCCTTCTAATCTTGTCGATTTCCTTGATAGCCCAAGGGGGAAGATCCGAAGCTATAGCCAGATAAATCACCATAGATGTCATTACAAATTGGACCATTACCAACCTCCCAGCTCTGTTCATTAGATCAGATTTCCAACATGGCAAATGGGCAGCGATGCGGTCTATGATGGGTTGAACTTGCCCTTTGGTCAATTTCTTAAACGAAAGCGGGAGGCCCAAGTACTTGCAAGGGAAATCTTGAACTACACATGACATATGTTGCTGGATTATGGCAATATCCTCATCAGAACACTGTATGGGGGAGGCACTACTCTTTTGAATGTTGGTTTTGAGTCCTGAGGCAGTGCCAAACAACTGAAGGACAGCAGAGATCAACTCCAAATCAGAGGCAACAGGTCTGAGGAACAGAACCACATCATCCGCATAAAGAGAGACTCTATGTTTGAGGGGGCGATTTGCAAGTGGTTGGAGGAGACCTTCACATCGGCTTTTGAATAGTTGCATTCAACACATCCATAACCAAAATAAATAGCATCGGGGAAAGCGGGTCGCCTTGCCTGAGTCCCCTTTGATGTTGAATCTCCTCACCTGGGATGCCATTGAGAAGGACCCTTGTTGAAGATGCATTAAGAAGGCCACAAATCAAATTCCTCCAAATAGGTCCGAAACCACGATGCCGTAAAACCTCCAAAAGGAACGGCCACGAAATTGAGTCAAAAGCTTTTGAAATATCTAGCTTGAGGAGAATTCGAGGGGCCTTTTGCTGGTTTAGAAATTTTGCAGTCTGCTGGACCAACATGAAGTTATCTTGAATACACCTCCCCTTAATAAACGCACTTTGGTTGCTGGCCACAATCTCATGGAGTCTTCGCGCCAATCTGTTGGCAAGAATCTTAGTAACCAATTTTGCAAAGCTGTGGATCAGGCTTATGGGCCTAAAGTCTTTGACTTGGTCTGCATCTTCCTTTTTCGGAATTAAGGTTAGATAAGCTGAATTTAGCAGCCTAAGATGCCTGAAATCACCCAGCTGGACAGCAATTAGAGCAGCCGAGATATCTTCTTTGATGATATGCCAACAAGACTTAAAAAAACGGCCTGTAAAGCCATCCGGCCCAGGGGCCTTATCAGAAGGCATTTCTTTAATCGTGTCCCAGACTTCTTGTTCAGAAAAAGGGAGCTCTAGGTCCTGAAGATCAAAGTGAGGTAGGTTCAGATGTTCCAGATCAATAGAGAAGTCCCTTTCTTCTGCTGTTCCAATCAGATTGTGATAATAATCCAACACGGCTTGTGCCTTCTCAGCATGACCTGTGAGGATTCGGTCACCATCCACCAAATTAGGGATAAAATTCTTCATTTTTCTATGCTTTGCATGGAGGTGAAAAAAACGAGTATTTGCATCACCATCCTTGATGTAAGCAATTCTGGATCTTGACCGTGCCATGGTACGCTGCAGCGAGGTAAGACCAAGACAGTGTTTCTTGAGCATACAGTGCAGGGCTGCTTCTTCAACAGATAGAGTACGAAAATCCTGAGCAATCTCGAGTTGGTGTACAACTTCTCGAGCCAAGCTGAGCTGTGTTTTAACATGGCCGACCTGCTTCTGGCTCCAGCTTTGTAATGCACGGGATACTTCCTTGAACTTGAAGGAGAGGGTCTCAACCGGGCATAATCTTGGCTGGACTGAAGACCACGCCTGGGAGACGACCTCAGAGAACCCAGCGATGGACGGCCAAAAGGCTTCAAAATGGAACCTTCCTTTTCTCTTGTTCATATCAACAAGACCAAGCAGCAAAGGGCAGTGATCTGAGGCCTCCGTAGCAGTACTTTGCAACAGGGAGAAAGGGAATATAAGTTCCCAATCCACAGAACAGAAGGCTCGATCCAACTTTTCAAGTGTGGGAGAACTCTGCTCATTAGACCAAGTAAATTTTCGACCAAAAAGAGGGAGCTCTTTAACCGCAAGGTCATCTAGACACCGGCGAAACCTACCCATCATTGCTCGGTTAAGGTTAGTGTTATTCTTATCCTCAGCACGGTAAATCAAGTTGAAGTCTCCTGCTACCAACCAGGGGCCAGTACATTGGGCACGAATTGTCCTGAGCTCTTGCAAGAAAAGAATCTTGTCATCTGAAGATTGAGGTCCGTAAACACATGTTAACCACCAATGCTGCCCAGAAGCAGAAGCAAACTGAATCGAAGCTGAATACAAATCCACACGCATAGATAGAGCTGCACCAAGCCTATCCCGCCAACAGATCAAAATACCTCCACTGGCCCTTGTTTGCTTATTAGTAACTTTAACTAAAACCTGCCATTAGTTGCCAACTTAAGAGGCAAATTGACTTAGGTGACGGGAAAGAAAAAGGGACCAAACCATGCCTGTTTGAAACACCTTTTGGAATTCTCATTAATCTCCAATAATTGGTCAAACACTGATTAATCACGCCAACTGATGCTCATCATGTTGAATTACTGATTAGTTACTGGTGATTAGAGCAAGACATACTTTTTTATGGGAATAGTAGGGGAGAACCCTATTGAAATAATTATATTATTAAATATATAATACAAAATACTTGCAAAAAAATCCACACGATTCAAAGAACATGACCATATGCCAAAAGCTAACAGTGATGCTTTACAAGATTAGCTAAAAGGATCAGTAATGGTAGACTGAGATCCAGTTAATTAGCCAAAAGCTATATTTGTACGTCATTATCTAAAAAATATTCATCATTTTTAGTTTTATGTGTATATGTAAAGGCTTTCTTGTATCAAACTAACTTGGCATGAATATTACGCAGATTTATGGACATAACACGCACATATATTTTGACAAATTTGCAAATACAACTTACAACATCGCTACCACCGCTACCTCAGCCGCCACCACCGAAATGGTGCCGCTACATTCTAGACCACTATTTTGAACCGCTATGTTGTCTTGGTAGCGCTTAGACCCCGCTACCGCTATTGCGGGCACTATAGCGGCCAGTATGAACGCTATTTAGTACACTAAGCAGCACACTTCTACTTCCTGATCAAACATATAGGTTCATATATGCAACTATTTATGTGAAGGTGCAGAAAAACAAAATTCAGGGCTTGAACTTGTAGAATAAAATTATTAAGAATCTCAAATCAGGAAAATGAATCAGAAACTTTCTCAAACTTGGATTAGATTAAACCTGAAACTGGTAGCTAAAAGGAAAGATGGTTACTTAATTTGGAAGGAACAACCCTGACAACAGGGCTCTTACAAAAGCAACAGAAACAACTCCACTTAAGAGGTATTTTAAGAAACTGATACATCATGGAAACACCTAGAGCACTTTTAACTTACCCTGGATGTTTTTAAGGAGTTGCTCTTATGTGTGTGTAACTATTTTATCATTGAAACCGATGCTTCCCCAGATAGGATGGGGAGCAATACTAAAGCAAAAACCTAATAAATATTCATAAAAAACAGAAGAGAAAATTTGTAGATATGTTTCAGGAAGTTATAAACTTAAAACAGTAAATAACACTGATAGAGAAATTTTAAAATAAAGAATATGCTGCAAAAATAACCTTAAAATGGGAAAGGCTGCAATACAATCAATAATGCAATGTGACCCTGTACATTCCAGAATTATATTTGTGAAGGACATGTACTCTTCATGCAAGCTCGCAAGAACAAGCACGAGTTATGTAAACTAGTGCGCACTCTAATAATGAATGCACGCCACGCCAATTAAAGGGAACGTGTACACCAATTATGCATGTACTGAAATTAGAGGCATCACGGCTTTTCATACAAGGAGATTCCTTATACCAGTGAAGCCTAAGTCTAGACTTGTTTAAATAAAGAAGAAAGAGGCTCCTCTTGAGGCTATAACCAGCCAGCAGCCAGCAAGTGTTGTTTTGTATGTGGCTGAAGGTTTTGGTTGAAGATAAAAGTAGCGATTAAAATAAATGATTTTTAGAAGAAGAGAAGAGTGATAGAAAAAATAAGAGAGATATGTATTCGATACCAAAGTGCGAGAACCTCTACCTTTTCTTCAAAATGAGATAAGAATAAAAGAAGTAACCGTTTCAAAAAAAAACAGATATTCATGTTGCATCTAGCTTCTTATGAAGCCAGAATCAATACCATTACGAATAACCCTGTAGCAGCAGCAGATAATGACGATGATGGTTATTTCGAACTGTTGGAATTGGATCTGGCGATGGCGACGAGGGCTTCGTACCGACGGTAGTGGGCCTCCATGCGCTTGGCGGCGGCGGTCCGGGCACGGACCAGCGCGGCGCTCCGCAGCAGCTCCTCCGCCTCGGTTAGCTTCTCCTGATCCCACGCGTTCCCCTTGGTCAGCTTCTCCGACGACCTGTTAATGGTCCGCAGGTCCTCGCCATCCGCGCCTCTGTTCTTCCCTCCCTCCATCGCAGCGGCAGCAACATCGACCACCTCTACCGCCATGTCCTTCTCCATCCCCTCTCCTCTCCACGATCTCTACAACTCGAACAGAGAGGAACCACGGATGCTGCGGCGGATCTCCCCTCCCCTCATTTGCGTCGCCAGTCCATCGATATCCTATGATGCACGGACACGAATTCATCGACACGACACCGATACGGAAATTCGTCATTTTTCTAAAATACCGATCCGCTGACACGGATATATATATATATATATATATATATATATATATATATATATATATATATATATATATATATATATATATATATATATATATATATATAAAATAAATAAATTATATATGTATATGTATTATTTTCTATGTTTTCACGTGCTTATTATCTGAAATAATGTAAATTGTAAACTTGTAATTTGTAAAGTGTATACTCGAAATATATACCTCATGGACAATTATTGATATGAATACCATTTATAGAAATAAGAATTCCATTAACCTGAGAAAAAGTAATGTGATCAGATCGGTGAGACTACACAAGAGGAGATGCGGGAGCCAGCGACGCACGGGAGATGTAGTCAGCGGCGAGACGCGGGAGATGTAGTCGGCAGCGAGATGCAAGAGATGTCGGCGGCGAGATGCGGAGGCGGCGGCGAGATGCGGAGCCGCGGCGAGGAGATGCGAGTGAGGAGATGGAGGCGGCGCGAGGCGCGGAGCGGCGGGCGGCGAAGCGATGCACGAGCGGCCGATGCGAGAAGCGAGCGAAGCGATGGGAATGATGCGCTCGAATCGGCGCTTATGGTTAGGGTTAGGATGGGCGGCTGGCGGCGTCGTGTCTGAGCCATTCTGGGCGGCTATGTTCAGGCCGTATCCGACTCGTATATTTACTGTGTCCGACACGTGTCGAGAATTTTAATAATTAAAATTAATTCCGAAATCGGTCGATACAGCGCCGACACGTTTCGGACACGGATACGGCGGTTTTGACACGTGTCCGTGCTACAGAGTCGATATCTATCGCGTGCGTTCGACTCCAGTTTCTCTTCAGCTCTGCAGAGTTGGACTAGCTCCTAGTATATTGTTGACAACAACGTAATAAAATATGTAGTGCAGGTTCAGCATTGTAAATAGAGGGTCAATTCGCACGCTTAAGCTGGAGACCTTCAAAAAAAGAACACTAAGCAAGGAGGTAGGCATGTGATGAGACATTTGGTTTAGAAACCCGCCCAATTTTGAGCAACCTCTAGTTCCCACTCAAATGGATTAGTGGATCTAAATAAAATGGAGACGACTATTACATAGTAACTAAAATTTTTTAAAATACAATTAATTTTTTCACTATTGGAATAAGATCCTAAGACTCACATCGTCTCCCTCTCTCACCTATATTAGTTACCCACACCCCTTAATCCTAGCCCACTCACCCAGCTGTTGTCGCCGCCCCCATGCCACCTCCCTTCTTTCTCCTCTCCAGCAAGATTTCCCTGTGCTGTCTCCTTCCTTTCTCTGGTGGTGCGGCTACCGCCACCACCCCCACTGCCTTCTAACCATTTTGTTCGTCACCACCCCACCAACTCCGCCCGCCACCCTCCTCCTAACCTGTATTGAGCGGCGTCACTACCATCACCCTAGCCTTCCTCTAAGTTGGGGGACAGTGAATCCTAACCTTAATCTGCTAGTTACCGTCAGTACTGTTGTTAGCTATTGGAGAGGACAAAAACAACGTCGCTAGAGCACAAATCTCCACACTGATCCGAACGTGAGAAGATCAACTGTGATTTTGCAAAATTTCAGATGAGTGTGAAAATAGCAATTCCGAAATAAAATAACCGCAGAATTCATGCAGTCGATCAGAATCTGCAAGCTGATGCATCAAGGTAAATTCGTGTAGGTTGAGTGACCATTACTGTTTGTTGTTTCGATGGACGTTACAAGGTCAAAATATCGTTGCATTTCTCAGTAAGAGAACACGCTCTGCTCCAAGGCGCGGGTAAGTTTCAGGGAAGGAAAATAAGTCAAACTGTCCCATACTTCTATGCGCTACTCTCTGGTTCTTTTCCAGTTTTGTGTAACCCCCTCGTTCGTTTTTAGAAAAAAACAAGAACCGAGAATCACACGGCTTGGAGACTGGGCTCCGCCGGTTTGGCGCCGGTCTCCAGGGAAGCGAGCCACTCGAGCAGCGCCTTGTTGACTTGCTCCGGCGCCTCGTCGTGCGGGCAGTGGCCGGCCTGCAGGTTGACGACGGTGGTGTTGCGGTAGAACTCCTTGATCCGCGCGGCCTTGGCCGGCCCGACCCATGGGTCCAGGTCCCCCCACAGCAGCAGCAGCGGGCACGACAGCTTGCTCAGCAACTTGTCCAGCGTGTACCGGCTCTGGTTCGACATGAAACGCGACATCAGCCTGCAGAGATTGGCACGATCACATCAAGAACCATGCATATACACTTGAGCACAACGGTCAGACAGACCATCTCCAAGTTCGCACCTGTAGTACACCTCCCCGGCGTTGGGGTCCGCAGCCGGCGCCGTGATGGAGTCGATGAGGTAGTCGTCGACGTTGCTAGAATCTACGTACACCTGCATGCAGCAAGGAACAAACGATCAATGGATGCTCTGTGGGTAACTGCTGATCGTTGCATCGGTTTTAGTAACGTTACGCTTTTCAAGACTTTCTCGACCCTGGCCGGCTGCTTGGCCTGCCAGAAGAGGAACCCGAGCACCACCCGCTGGAAGGCCTCCTTAAGCGGCCTGACGACGAGCCTGGTCACGGCGCTCTCCTCCTCGTCTTCCGCCTTGGGCGGCCTGCTGGGGTCCCCGAACTGCCCGGCGGAGTTGAGCAGCACGACGCCCCGGACCAGATCCGGCAGCTCGGTTGCCGTGAACAGCGTCGTGAAGCCCCCTAAGCTGATCACCATCGATGCTCACAACGTGAGTGTGTGTTACGACGATGCTTCGCAGGTTTCAGTAAGGTGTGAACAACATGTTTCTGAATCTGAACTCTGAGCAATGTCGTCACGCTCATCAAACCTACCTGTTGCCCACGAGGATGGCCGGCTCCTTGACGACCTCCCTGAGAAAGTCGGAGACCTGCTCCATCCAGATGGTGGCGTCGTACTCCACCAGGGCCTTTTCGCTCCAGCCGAAGCCGAGCAGGTCTATGGCGTACACCTTGTACTTCTTTGCCAACTCGGGGATATTGTATCTGATTTCCCGGAACATCAAATCAACTTGTTAGAAATATACCCTAAAGACAATTATAAAGATAGTTGTATTCTATATTTATGGTCTTTCAAATAAATGTTATCATGTTCTTTAAATAAGACATCATTTATAAAGGTTAATAAATATACAATTTGTTAGTGAAGTCCTTTATTTACTATATAATATCATTATAAAAGGATCACTCACTACTACACGACATAGCATATTCCAACGCATGCGGGGCAACGTATCCAGCAACCACTGCAATGAGAGAGGCAATAACATATCTTATCCCGCTATTAATGCTTCCGTTGCTATCTAACCCTCCATCAATTGGCCAACCCACAACACCTCTTCCTAAGGACCCCAGCCCAGCACGTCGTTTCATCTCCTAAAAAAAAGTTTCATTCTTTCCCCAATCCAAAATTAACCCTAACTAGCCACCAAACGCTGCAAACCGAGATCTTGTCCTCATTCATTGCTCGATTTCTACAAGGGAGATGAGATGTTCACGGGCCACGATAGCGGTAGCGATGACAGCGCTCTCTCTTCTGATTCTGTCCGCGGCCTCTAGATATCATCTCTGCATCCAAATGTAAGATCCATTTTATCTACCCAACTTTCCACTATTGCGACTTACCATTGCTGCCGCCTGGATCCCTCAGTCCTCACCGATCCCCAATCCCCGTACCAGCTGGCGGTTGGCATGATCCTGCGCCACGACATGGGACAATGATTCCAAGTTCCAGCGTTGAATTGTCGGCCTCCTGTACCGCTTGTTGGCATCGTGGCCATCTTCCCAGATAACACGCCGTCGCATCAGTGCTCAAGTGCCATCGTTCTTGTCACGGTGGAGGTTGAGGTCGGCGGCGGCAACAACAGAAGCTGCTGGAGATCAGTTGTGATTTTCAGGGAAGGATTTTTATCATCGTATTTTCTGCTCCATTATCTGTTTGTGCCGGTTAGCTTAATGAGAGATATGGCTTGTGGTATGTACGATTGAACAAAACAGGTTCCATAATTCGAACAGATAGTGGGCACTTTTCTGCTCAAATTGTTTGTGACCATAGAGAGGTACTAGCTTGATGTGTACAATACTAACATAATTTTGCCTTGATTTGTAAGTGGTAGGTCTAGTTCAGATTTTCACTTGTTTTTTTAGTTTAGCTTCTAGTTATCTGCAAATAATTTGCTTAATTGAACTAAAACTATCTTTACATTTTAGTGGTTTTGTATAACAGATATGCTTTGGTGATGCATTGTTGGCTAGTTGCTCAACAATTCGACTGCTTTGTCTATTCTCATCTCCTTACTTGTCTATTTATTTATCTACAACTTGATTGATACTCGAAGCTAAGTTTCTTATCACCCTACATTAGTTAGTTAGCTAATAAATTATAATATTTATATTTATGGAATGTCTTCGCTAAAGTCAAAAAGTTGGGTTGGAATTGGAGCCTTAAATGCTTGTGAACTTGAATTTACATGTATGCGGTGGTTGTCATGTACTTGTATTTGGGAGTCGGACGGTATTGGTCTACAATTTACATTGTTTAATCTAGCTTACCAGTTTCCTCGGTTGATCAAGTTACATCCATGAAAATTTTATTTGCTTATTTGTTTCCAGTTGAGGTTTTCTAAGAGCCAACAGAGACCTCTAAGGATTTAACAAATCAAATCACTGTAATGTTGTTCCTCTGCAAGGCAAGTGTTTTCTCCCTCAATGACTTGTATATCATTTGTAACTTAGCATGAAGTACCTTCGTTATATAATTCAATATCAGGTGGTGTTCATATTGTAGTGACTGGTCGGATATCACTGATAGGAACACTAGCGACTTAGAGACTAATACATGCATTGATTGATGACTAGGTTTCACTACATCGACACGTGATATGTTGAATCGGGCTACTTCAACTCTTTTTCTCCAGTATTGCACGTCTAGTAATAATGATCCATAATTTCTTGCTTTATAACTTTCTAATTTACACGATAGAAAATTTTAATTCGCGTTAGTATAGCCTATCCTGTGTCACAACACTTGTGTGATCGGCAGCTAAATGCTCTGTATCTATAAGCACGGAAGCACCCTTTTACGAACCGTTGCAATGCGCACATCTTTTGGTCCAGAGGTCAACTAGTCATTAAATCCCCAAGTAGGGGCGAATGGTAATGGCTTCTTGACAAGTGAAGCAAAGGATTATAACCTCCAATGGTACGCAGACGCGCCGAATCCATGTATGAGCACGATGGGCTGCCCGGCCCCTTGCTCGACGTAATGTATCCTGCGACCCCTCCATGTCCAGAAGCTGTACCCATCTGGTTTGAACAGCAACCTCTCCAATCCTGCAGACAAGCAGAACGAACCGGGAGCGCATTCGCACAAAATCAAAAAACACAATGAATGGTTTGCACGACCATCGACGTTAACGATGCTGCAAATTGCAAAGCATAATCGTTGCCGATTTCACATCCGAAGTCTTGAGGTTAGCTAACTGACTAACTGTACGTACGACGAGGCTCAGTTGTACATCTGATTGCCGATGAGTGATTGGTATGTACCTTGAGCAGAGCCGTTGGAGGAGGAGAGCAGCGAGCAGCAGACGGAGAGCGCGACCCCCTTGGTCACGAATTCCCTCCTCTGCATCATCAGAAACTTGCCGCCTACCAAGAATCGAAAGAATCACAAAGTAAGAGCCCCATCCATCCACCCATGTACGTATGACAATGTAAGAGTTAAGAACTGGCCGGGCTACTTCGCCGGAACCAACCGTTGAGGCCGCCAATCTGCCTGGAACCGACGCGGCAGCTGCGGCCGCAGGTGGTCCGGAGAGCGGCCACGGACGCGACGGACATTGGCGGAGCAGCTGCTGTGGCCAAGGCTTCTGGAGAAGAGGAGAGGGAGCTCGGCGATTTGTGGGGACAAGCCGAACAGGGAGCAGTTTACTTGTAGGTTTGCGCTTGCGTTGTGTGGGTGGCGGGTAATCGGGCAGCCGTGGCAGCGTCCGGGCCAAAAGTTTTGAGAGGGAGAGATTGATGGAGGCGACTCACTTAGCGAGGCCCACGAGCGCACGGGGCACGTCCTGACTCCTGTTTTTTTAGATTTTTCGATATAAAATCCGGCCTCTATATCCACGAGGGATATACACAGCCAACAGATACACAAGCACTTAGGCTCAATTCCTCAAAACCTGAGGAGCATACAACAACAAGAAATAAAGCTTAAGGACTATAAAAAAGCTAGAAAGACTAAGCTTCATAACTTCTTCTCCGTCCTTATTTTCAACCAATCCCCTATCCTTTTCCGACCGTACCCTCTAACCTTCGGTCTACTGTGCGTGAAGAAGGACCTCCGAGACGACGCCTCCAAGGAGGCGACGAGAGTCGCCGACGCCGCCCGCCTCACCGAGGCAAGGTTTTCACCTGGAGATCAAGTAAACATGAGGGCTATGGGGCACCATGACAACACCTCCAGGAAGGAAAATGGCGTCCGAAGACGTCATCGTTGTCGAGACCGGTAAGATCACCGGTAAGGCTTTCGCCAGCACCCAGCACCCCACGAACTACCCACTCACAAAATAGACCGCCACCAACCCACCGGGGATCCGCGCGCCTCAAGGCCATGGCATAGCCACCCTTGAACTCTACGACGAGTCGCTCCCTACAATGACCGCCACTGAAGAAACCACAAAGCGACGCATATGCGCCACCACTGATCATCGTTGCCTCGTCCGGCGGGCACCCCTTCTCCTTCCATGACCGCATCATCCGCCCAGCGTCCTCCATCTTCCCTGCCTTACACAGGGACGAGAGCAGGACTGCGAAGAGCTTCACACTGGGCACGATCTCTTCTTGAGCATTTCGTCGAACATCTTGAGCGCATCCCCCGACATGCCGCGCTTGCTCAGCCCACCCATGATCACACTGTACGTGACCCTGTTGCGTGCAACCGGCGCCACCCGGGAGGCAAGGCAAGAAGAAATCGCAAGATTGGGGGGCAATCGGTTAGCAAGAAAGGAAGCCCTTCTTCTCCCTGGATTCTTGCTTCCCCCTTCCATTACGCTCAAATCTTTGCTTCTGCTGCTGCATCGTTACGAGCAGGCGAAGGCGAGGCGTTTCTTGGGCTCGGCCGTTTCTTGGATTCGCGGAGAAGCGCGGCGGTGGAGGCGGATGGCGGCGTTGAGGCGGCAGTGCGCGCGACAGCCCGGCGCACCACGCCGTGGCGACGTGGGACCACGCCGCCCGCGCGCAGATCTTGGCGCGCGCACGGCGCGAAGCCCGAGGAGATCCGGACGGAGGTTGCACGGTCGAAACCGAGTTCTCTTGAGCTTCTCGCGCCCCCAGGGAGCCGGCGGCTACGAGAGGAGGAGGAGAAGAAAGCCTAAGTGCTCCACGGGTGGGACCCCCTCCCCCTCGACGCCGGCGAGGCCACCGGAGAAGGGGGAGGGGGCCAGATCTGGAGAACGAGAGGAGGAGGCGAAAGGTCTCTCGCTTGGCTGCTCCGTCCTGACTCCTGTGCTGGCTGCAATGAAATATCTCTCCTCGTGATTGGTGTTGTGGATTTTTTTAATTACGACGGAGGACGACGCCTTACTTACATCACGCTTATGCTTCAAATGATTTCAGTTTATACTTTCTAACTTTTTAATTTTATTTTTTTAGCTTTTTTATTTTTTTTGTATTATCTATAATGATATAATATTTTTTATTTTTAAAATTTAATTATTAAAAAAATTAACTATCGCTACAGTATATTTTCAACCAGTACGGTGAAAAAATCAGAAGCCGTAGCTTATAAGCCACATTGAGCGGGAATACATATGTGCATCCCATTGAAAAATATGTTGGATTAAAACGGAGTTATTAGATAAATATTAGATTTATTCAGTACCTCGTAGAGTATCAACTCATATTTTTTTACTATGTACGCATGTAAGTTTCTTAGTTTCTCTTGATTTTTATCTAACTCGTGCAACTAAATTTGTTCTGTATACGATAGTATATGGTCTGCCTTGCTGATTGTGATCGAGTGTGGTAGCAACCCAGTTACTCCCTAAACAACTGTATTATCTTTGAAAATGCAGGTACCACGGGTTCAGAATCCCTAGACGTTGTGCTCGTGATCATGATTCGTTAGCAGCTGGGCTTGAAAAAGAGGGGAACTAAGCGCGAAACGCGAAGCCGCTGCTTCATTAGTTTATGCACCAGCATGCCATGGACATGGACCTCCGAGCGCACGTCGATTAGCCCGATTTCAAAACGGGTTCTACCACAGCAAGGCGGATCGGGTCCGCCCACTGACCGGTGGGCCTAGGGTACACCGGGCCAACCTGTCAGCCACAGCGACGGCGTTAACAGAGATAGTAATTAGGAGTAGTATTATCCTGTGGGTTTATTATATCAAGTAGCCTTGGAGACCTCTTGTGTGAGCCATTTTGGAACCTTTTCAGACTAAACAAAAGAAAAAGGCATCGATCAAATTCAAAGGCGTGTGATTAAAGGACGGCAAATTGGTTGTCTGCGTCCTCCAAAAGAGGAATTTGGTGGTCATCATCGTGAACGAAATCAAACATCTCGAAATTGTGATGGAATTAAGGGGACAACGGTGCTCACTTAATCGGATTAGCTCCTGATGGTTAATCATCGCTGAATTAGGTAAATCGTCCCATCAACTGCAAACTAAGGAGATCGAATATTAATTAAGACGGCTTTTATTGTAGATCTTCAAGCAGGTGAAGCTGTACTCCCATTACACGTGAAGTGGAACTCAATCTTTCATGTATCTTCATCGCCATATGAATGGGATTGACTAATATAACATTATATCGTGCATTGTCTCACTTGAGTTTAGGCAACTTCGATTTTCATGTAATAGCGTCTGAACGAGCCCTAAGTGCACGTGTGAATTTATACGCAACCGTGATTAAGGGCATGTACAGTAGTATAGATAACTGCTGTCTATAATATTCTCTATATCATGTATAGATGGTACTAAAGACAGTTCATACAATAGGTTGTCTTTTTGTATGAATTTATAGACAGCTTCTTCATAACATAATGTATATTGTTTATCATATTATAGTCGACCACTGCATAAGAGATGTCCTAATTTTATATGCTCCATCACTCTCCTTCACATCATCTTGCATTTTACGTGATAAAATTTATAAACAACTGACATTATACTATTATATATGGCCTAAGGGAAGAGGTGAAAGGATGCCGACTTATGGAATATCAAGAACAGTAGCCACAATCCGAGCGACAGAAACAACATATACAAGAATAATGGGTGTTAGGTGACGAAGACAATGAGAAGAAAGTTCCAAAGGGAAAGAAGCCAGCAGCATGAAATGTCATCTGAGATTAAGCATTCGCCGGTTTTAGGTGATCTGATGCTTTCATGTATGGTTCTTTTCTTCTGACAGCAATTGATGTATGTTTCTAATGTGTTGTTTTGATATCGAAAGTTCATGGCTTGTGTAACATCCATTTGCTGTTCCATCTTTTGAAAATGGTGCTTGTGTATAACCCATCTTTACTATTTTATACAAGTTTGAAGTTTTGAATGTTAAGCCTCACACTTCCTTGACGAATTATGACGAGATGTGAGTAAAAATCATGTCATCATTGGAGAAGCCGAAAATAATTGCTCTTTTTAGGGACTTTTTGTGAAAATTTGCTAACTGAAACCGTACTCCCCGAATTCCAAAACAACTATTGCGGAAAAAAATTTCTAGATCAAAATGTTCACATGGTGCCAACCTCTCATGCACGTTGCTGGGTCAAAAGGGGCAAGAAAAAAAAGAAGCTCGCGTTGCACAGGCCATGATTAAGAGCCTCATGATGTGCAAACTCCAAAATATATTTGATAGATCATGGACCATGATGGAGTCCATGAAACAATGACGGTAACTGGGGTCCTTTTCACGAACTTCCCTGTTCATACTGCCACTGCAGTTGTCCAGTTGATGATTAGCACGAGCACCATGTACTTATCATTGAGTTGGTTGAAACTCGGATTAGTTCTTCTAGTTTGAAAGCTTCGCAAATCTGGTTAGATAGTTTTTAGTTTTCTCTTTTTTGAGATTAGTTGCTTTTCTTCTTTATTTATTTTGTACCTTGTAATTAAAATAAAATAACAATAAATTTATTTTCAGTAAGATTCTCCTCTACTGTTTCCCTAAAAATATCATTGTTTTTTGCAAAACAAGATGATGCCTGAACATGGAGAGTTGGCCCCCTGGCGTCCAGACGGAGGCATGCAAGGAAATGGTGTAGGTGTGGTCTCCACGCCCATATTATTAACGAAATGAGACGAAATGAATGTCCTATCTCTTCTCAGCCATGTTGATGCCTTGAATGCATAGCAAGCGATGCAATGATGCCAATGTGCCAATGGGCAATGGCAACCAACAAGCTGTCATCCTCATGAAGGGTGCAAGTATATATCTGCCATTATGTATAGGGTTAGTGTTTTTTTTTTCTGCTGCGGCTTATGCTTTATAGTTTTTGGTCTTGATACAAGAGTTTATGCTAACGAAGCGAATATCGATAAGTTGATAAGATGTTTTAAAAAGGGTTATTCCGATAAGCCGTTTCGAAACATCGACAAATAAATCATTCCATTTATTTATTAAGAGAAACGATAAGCTGAAAAGAACAAGGAAGATCGTTTGATTTTGTACTGTGTAGAAGAAAAATCCCTCTTGTATCGACCATTCATATTTGTTTATTTGCCATAAATCTGAGAAAGTTTGGTCACATGGGCATGTATGTACCTTGCTCAATCTATGAAGTGATGGCTAATGCTAGAGCAGAATATATTATGATTTAAGAGGAATATTTGCAGGAGCAAAAACTATTTTATGGGCAGGATAAATTTACTTGACCTCCTCCATTATTTTAAAAAGATAAATTCATTGAAAATAGCTACATCTAAATAAAGCTCCCGTGACTTGAGCCGCCAAGATTGTCAAGCCTGCATGGGTTCATGCTAGGAAGTTTCTTTGTCCAGGATATATTCCACAAGCTGAGGAGGTAATTTACTACATCACTCCATGTTTGGAAATTGTAATGCACTTTAAGGCCTAACCCACAAGTTCCTGTTCCTTTTTCTGAAACAGGATATATTCCACAAGCTGAGGAGGTAATTTACTAGAGCACTCCATGTTTGGAAATTTGTAATGCACTTTAAGGCAATTATATGCCTTTGCTAACCCACAAGTTCCTGTTCCTTTTTCTGAAACTTACCCACCACCAACAATTTATGAAGCATATTCTTTCAGTGAAGAGGAGTATCTGTACACTTTCTATAGAAGACAAATGCTAAATGTCGGTTTATATAGAATTTTACTTTTTGACTTTAACTTATAAACAGTAATAACTTATATAGAGAGATATTTGTGTGTAATTTTAACCGATATAAATGATGTTGGTGCAGTATGTACTACAATCGACTAGTAAACTCTGATTTTTTAAAAAAATATTCTATTTGAAAATTTGATATTGTAGAAAAATTATTTACCGTAAAAAAAGCAACTTTTGGATATGAATCTCATGTGATCACTGTGCAATCTGCCTATACTTTTCGGTATATCTTGGCATCTACACGATTTCCTTTCTAAGGGATAGAGAACTGTTTTCCATAACATAAATCACTTGACACCTTCTCATTCCATGTATTTTGGCCATCCATGCAATCTTTCTAGCATAAAGCGCCTTTACCATGTAACTTGCACAGCAACCTCACATCAGAGCAGCTCAACTACAAGGCCGGAACAACCACAGGGTAGAGTGCTAGTTGTGTATACTCCCATGTTCTTGCATATGATTCTTGTTGGGCAGTTGTGAGTTTTGGGAGTAGCAAGTAGTAGTACCGCACTGCCTGGAGAAATACCTTGAAAAGTGAAAACTAGAGGAAAAAAAAAACAAAAAGCTGCCCCCACCGAGCTTTGAAAAATCGCCTCCGCTTTTTTCCCCCAATCCTTTTTATCCTCTGCCTAATTCAAATCCACACACAAACACACAGAATTCACAGGAGCTGCAGTGTAGAGAGAGAGAGAGAGAGAGAGAGAGAGAGAGAAGAGAGAGAGAGGTTGGATTGTGTGAAGAAATCCATAGCTTAGAGCCTTAAGAGGGAGGCAAGGGAGGGTGATTCTCTGGTCTGGAACTCTTGGGGGGAAGGAGCTGGGGAAAATCCCATGGAAGCGGTGAAGAAATGGAGGGAAGAAGAGGTTCCTGATCCGTTCTTGAGCCTAAAATTTTGATCTTTTGAGCTACGGAAGCCGGAAAAATTTGGATCTTGAGGCCACCATAGTGAAAAGTCTCGAGTTTTCTTGTGCCCTATTGCTGCATTGCCTTCTTCACCCAGATCCGGGCTGCCGTGCTGGGAGAAATCGGATCTTTGCTCGCCATATTCTCAAATCCGCCCAAAATTTGGGTTCTTGAGGTGTTCTTGGTAGCCCCGTGCTTCAAATCTTTTCAGAAAGTCCAGTTTTTTAGTTGGTGGTAGATGTGGGAGTGATGCCGACTACTTTATGAGCTTTCTCCTGCCATTTTTACGGTAGATTCGTCAGTAATGGCGGATCTTGCCATGGAGCAGTAGGGGGCTCTTTCAGCGAGAGCGAAAGGCACCGGCCATAGGTTGCAATGTCTCTGAAGAGCATTGTGCGGGAGCTGAGGGAGATGAGGGACGGCATCGGGAGCATGTCGAGGCGAGCCGGCGGCTCCGACGGGCGCGCCGGCCACGGCCACGCCCGCGGGGGGTCGCGGCATTCTTGGCCCGGCCTGTGGTCGGAGCCGCAGCGGCAGGGCCAGGAGCCGCAGCAGCAGGGGCGGTGGGCGAACCTGCCGCCGGAGCTGCTGCTGGACGTGATACAGAGGGTGGAGGCCAGCGAAGTGACGTGGCCGGCGCGGCGCCAGGTCGTGGCGTGCGCCGCCGTCTGCCGGTCGTGGCGCGAGGTCACCAAGGAGGTGGTGAAGACTCTGGAGGAGTGCGGCAGGATCACCTTCCCCATCTCCCTCAAGCAGGTATCTGATATCTTCCGTCTCCCCCACATCAATGCCTTCTGCCACCATGATTTGTTTGCTCATTAAGATGTGGGAGTTTTAATGCTTAACGGCGGTTTGGCGCAGCCGGGGCCTCGGGAGCATCCGGTGCAGTGCTTTGTGAGGAGGGACAGGGCGACGTCCACCTATCTCCTCTACCTGGGGCTCAGCCCATGTAAGTTAATCATGTTCTGTTGACATAAGATATGGTTTAACATTCTAGTTCTAATGCCATTAACCATCAGTTCATCTACATCAAGATGTATTGTTTCCATTATCGCTTTCTTGTTCTAGTACCATTTGCAAGATTGAAATCCCAGAACAAGCTGTTTCCCTACGAGTCACGACTTGCATCCTTGTATGCAAGGGAAGCCAGTTGCATGATTAATTCTACTTTATTAGTGGAATCTTGTGTCGTATAATGAGATTGCATCGAAGATACATGGTTCACGTTAGGGGAATGACATTCTGGTTCAGTTGTTTTATATGTTATAACAAATTTCCTTCCTTCACACAAGAGCATTCATATTCTAGTGCACGCATGGAGAGAGTTGCCCGTCTATTTGAGCTGTACAACATTCAGTTAATAAGTATACTGGAACAATCAAAAACAAATAAACAGAGTTTTTTTCACTGCAAGAGCTGATCTGATTGCTAGTCCAGATTGAGAAAGAAGCCAACTGTAACTCGAGTTAGCTCAGAGCATCATTTATAGACTGTTGTAGCACACCTGTCTTCCTACATTAAACCTGGGTTCCTTGTAGCAATGTAGCATGGCAAACGTAGCAAGACCCAAAGCTTAATACAACCATTGAAAGTATGGTGCATTACTTTTACCGGAATAGGCTAGACACACTGTGCAGACTATCCATAGTATGCATGCCTTTTTGCATATGCCCTATCCACTCTAGATGCATAAAATCTACTCCCTGCCTCCCTTATCAACCAGGATGTCGTGCAGTCCACAATAAGCTCAGTATGCCGTTGGGTAGGATGCATTCAGAATGGTTAATCACCCCATCTCCTATTTAAGATTTGTAGATTTATGGAAATTTAAAACAGAGAGCTAATATTACAGATTAGATGTGCTCAGTTAATGTTGATCACCACATCGCTAACTGTTGTCTGCTTATACGTGCAGCTCTGTATGGGGAAAACGACAAGCTTTTGCTTGCAGCGCGCAAGATCAGGCGTGCGACCAGGACTTCTTTTGTGATCTCGCTGGTCTCCGATGATTTCTCTCATTCTAGTAGCACCTATGTTGGCAAACTGAAGTAAGCCTCTTTTCTTGTTGACTCAAGTTATATGGTTATTCTAGTTCCGTAGTTCGTCTTAGTAATCTCACTAAAGCTCTACTTTGTCTTAGTAAGCTCACTAGAATTTTATTTCCCTGAATCAGACCAAACTTCCTTGGCACAAAGTTCACAATCTTTGACAGCCAGCCTCCATGTGATGCTGTGGTGTTGCCGAACAACCGACCAAGCAAAAGACATTCCAAACAAGTATCACCAAGATTGCCACTAGGCAATTACAATGTCGCTACCGTCTCGTATGAGCTCACTGTCCTACGCAATCGAGGACCAAGGAGAATGCAATGTACCATGCACTCAGTACCAGCCTTGTGTATTCAGGAAGGTGGGAAGGCCCCCACACCTACTGGCATTATCCACTCACTTGATGAACAAGTCTCCACCTTATCAACTAGCAAAGGAAAGGAACCAGCCATAGAATTTTCGTCAACAAGCCTCAGTGCTGATTTGTCTGGACCGGCTTGTACTAATGAAGTACCTCTGGTTTTGAAGAACAAAGCTCCGCGCTGGCATGAGCAGCTGCAGTGCTGGTGCCTCAACTTCCGAGGGCGTGTCACCGTGGCGTCAGTCAAGAACTTCCAGCTTGTTGCCTCCGTTGATCCTTCCCTTGGTATCCCTGCAGCAGAGCAGGAGAAAGTCATCCTCCAGTTTGGGAAAATTGGGAAGGATATATTTACAATGGATTACAGGTACCCACTCTCGGCGTTCCAGGCCTTTGCAATCTGCCTGACTAGCTTTGACACTAAACCAGCATGCGAATAACTGGAGATGGTATCAAATGGGTCTTGTTTCGACAGTATCTACTCCCTTGGATGTGGTAAGTTCTCAATCCTGCTATGTCGGGACGCTGCCTGGGGGGATGGTAGTTTTGTCAGATCAAGATGGGCAATGGCATCTGTATCTTGGCAAGCCCCAGGAAGATTTGAGTGACCTGTTGTAATCAACTGCTATGTATTATGGTTGTTGGAAATGTTTAGCGGTGAAATATCACTGCCTTATGGATAATATGGACATTGTTCATCTTGCCTGCTCTCCTTTGAAATGCCCATGCTATGGTTGGCAAGCCCTTCATTCTTTTCTCCTGCAGCTTGTTCCCGCTAGCTAGTGAGGTTGGTTTGTATGCTGCCCATTTCCATGTCCTATGGTCCTATCCATGCTTACCAGGTATCCTATTTCACCTTCTGATACGAAAGGGATACATTTTATAGGATTTATTTATGTTGAATCTATTTAAGAAGTTATTGTAAAAGATTGCCGTCGAGGAAGGCTGTATATATATTACCTAGTGCCAACTGCCAACCTCCGATCATCATCAGGAGCAGTACTGTGGCATCAGGCGCATGCCTTTCATATCATCGTGATCTCAGTAATCGCTTGCATACATGGTCTCCGATATTTGAGAGAGAGAGATCACTCTGGGCATCCACTGTACTGGAAGCGGCTACGCAATGACGACGCCGGTGGCCGGAAAGCAGCGGAGCTCCGGCAAACGTCGGCAGCTGCGGCGGGGCAGGGTTAGTCCGAGTGGGGAGAGCCGGCCCACAAAAATAGTGTCGCCTCTGTGGGCACCCGACGTGGCCGCATCCGCCCAATCCGTGGCGGTTCGAGGGGAAATCGGCGCGCAGCACTGCCGCTGCCCACTCCTTGGGCCGATAGCACGTCGGCCCACCAAAGTTGCCGTTCCACTTTACCGGGCTATGCCCCGCGCGGGCTAGGGGCTCCCAGGATCCGACGACGACAAGTACGCCAATGCTGTCGTTATTACTATCGATGTGCAGTCCTGTCTTGTGTTAGCTCCGTATAATATGATGCATGCATGCATGTACTTGAGACCACCGAATCGAACAAGTTTCCTTTCCGTTTTGGTTTTTTGAAAAAAATATATACGATGCATGCATATCTCTTTCTTTCCTCATTTTCCTTCCTTTTTATTACCTGTGCATTTCCATTGTGAGCACAAGTTTGAAAATCCTAGCTCAACAAATGATTTTTTATCCTATTAATATTTTTATTTGTTTCACTAGTAGAATTTTGAATTTTGATTTGTTAAACTAATTTTCACTATTTGTTCCACCAATTTTTTTTTCCATTTGTTCTACTAACTTTCTTTTTGAACATCATTAATATATTATTATAACAATAAAACCAAACGTGTGGAACATTGGCCCACCCCTTAGGCATGGAACATTGTTAACGAGCTGGTGGAACATTAAAATCAAATGCGTGGAACGTTGACCCACACCCCTTAGGTGTGGAACATCGTCGATCAACTGCTGGATCATTAAAACCAATTGCATAGAACATTTTCATCTTATTTACTGGAACATCCAACACCTACTCAATTCATTTCCCCTACCTAGTACCCAAAATAAGTATCGGAACATCGCTCATGAACTACTGGAGCACTCGAGCGTAACGTGTGGAACATTTCATTTTACCTATTGGAACATCCGAAGTTGAGAGTCGGATTGATGTTCTACCATCACTTTTGTTGTTTGTTCTGTTACATATGTTATCACTAAGCCGAAATACATGTGATATGGGTCCTATTTTGTAGAATTCATCATAAGAAATATGATGGTTCAAACTGACCACGAATCGGGTGCTCAATTCAAAAGATAAATGCTTTTGGATTTTTTAAAACACAAAAAAAAGAAAAAAGGGGATGTATGCTGCACCCGACCCATCTAGCCCCACGTGGACGACAACGTGCACTGCTCGCGCGGCACATAGTCAACCCCCCTAGATGTGAGTGGGTGGCAAATAAATGCATGCCACTCTAACATCCTAAAATTAGGTAACAAATTTAGAGTGCTGGAAGTGGGGAAATTATAAAAAATTTCCATTGCATGTTGTTAACCTTTATTTTTTTCTGGATTTTATTTGGAGTTTGTTGAGTTTTACATTTCCCAAAGTCAATTAAGAAAAATAAAAATACAAAATCGGGAATTAAAATCCATACAACGGGAAAACACATTAAGAATGGAAATTTTAATATGAAAAGATGATGCGGTGTTTAAATAAGAAATCTAATGAGAGAACAATTGGAATTGGGGTCCGAGTTGGAAAAAGGAATTAAATTTGCATTAAATTGAATGGCAAATTAGAAAGATTAAAAAAAGTTTCAAAACCCAGTTTGGGTCGGCCCAATTCTTTTCTATTTTGTTTCTTTCCTCTTGACCCAGCCCGTTGGCCTCTCTCCCTTTCTTCCATCCTTTCTTCTTTCTTTCTTCTGCTCCAACCTAGCTCGCACCCGATAGTCCCCTCCCTTTCTTTCTTCCCCCTCCCCACCGTGGCCCACGGCCAAGCCACGCTCCATGCTCACCGCCTGGCCTTGCCCTATTGCTGTTGCCATGCTAAATGCCGCACAACATCATGTTGCACCGTGTCCTCGCCCCTGTTTCGACTCTACGTGCCGCCTTGCTTAGCTGCCACACCAACCCTATCTCATCACTGCCGCTTGCACACCATAGCTACTTGTGGTATCCGCTACATCACATGCTTACCCACGCCATGCCCCTGCACCAGCCCATGCAGAGCACTGCCGCCCTTGCCTCGCGCCATGCACTGGCCACTGCTCCTCCACAGTCCATAGCGTCGTTGCTCGCGCCCTGCGCCATGCTGTGGAAACACAGTGTTGCGCCACCCCTCGTCGGCTATAAATACTGCCTGCATTGCCTTATTCCCTCCACCCCCATTGCTCCCTTGAGCCCATGCCAAGCTCGAGTTGAGCTCGGAATTCTATCGTTGTGTGTCAGCCATGACTCCCCTGTGCGAAGTCGTATCTCCGTTGAGCTTCTACTACCTACGACCGTGTCTGATTCTGTTCCCAAGTCCCCTCTCCATCCCTATTACTTAATTGTGTTTTCATCCGTTAGAGCTCGCCGCTGACCCTTTCTTCCCCAACTCTGGCCAAATCACTGCACTCATTGCCATTGCTTACCCAGTGAGTCTCGATTCAATTCTTTTTGCTTGGAGCATATACACACCTCACCAAGTCATTCCTCTCGCCTAATTGTGGACACCCTTTTCTCCATCTCACTGTCGCCGTCAACCTCATTGCGTCGGCTTGGGTCACCGTCGCCAGACCACCTTGGACAACCCCTGACCCCGTCATCTTCTCTGGTGAGATTCCCTTATCCCCTAGATGCTCACCGTGCCCTCCTTTTCCTCGCTGCACCACCGCAAGATCGGTTTCCATGGCGATAGTGCCATCACTGCCGCCGTGTGATGTTGTGCCATTGCCATAGCTCACTGTCAGCCCTGCCATCACCACGCATAGGCTTATCAGAGTCCTGACAACTCATTTTGGGTATCGCCAACCCTCTCTGCAACTCCTTGCTGCATTGTTGCTGTTTCAGTGGGAGAGAGATATCATTGTAGCATGGCCCACATGCTAGTGTATTGTCTACTTCTAGTAGAAAAATAATAGAGAGGAAAATAAAAATCTTAGGGAGGAAAATAAAAATCCTAGGGCTCACCTGTCAACCACAGGAGTTGAAAATTAAACCCAAAACATAAGTTAAATAGTAGGGCCCACATGTAAGCCACAATACCATTTTCTAGGAATAAAATAAATAAAAATAAAACAAATCCCCCCTTTCATTTTCTTTGGTTTTTCCTTCCGAATTAAAACATTGGAGAACAATTGTCTTCCATTTTAACTCCAATTTTAATGATTTTTGTCTCTAAAGTCATCTAATTTCAAAACCTATCCTTTGGAACCAAAATTTCGATTTTTGGAGCCTATCTGAATTATTTTGGATTTATTTGAATTTAGTTGGTTTTTGTGCAATTAGACCCTGAAGCACTGGAAGACCAGCTAATTGAGCCCGACCAAGATCTATCCGACTATGAGCAAGGTGAGTCAACACATTGATCATTTTGCACCTATATTTTGAATGCAAACTATATTGTTTTAAATTATCAAAATGCATGTTTTAATTTGATTACAATTATATTATAAGTAGCTTGTAGTTAATGCCTTGTTATTAATTGTGCTATTAAGTTCCATTGCTTTGGACATAATACCTTGTCGCCCAAGATTTAATGGTATGCCTAACTAGTTGATAAGTCACTATCTAAGTGCCATGCTTAGATACACGTGGGTATTAATTTGCCCTAGCATCATTTCAAAAACATGAAAAACATGTTTTTGGGCTTCCATTGGAGGGAAGTGGCGGGTATGTTGAATTTAGAAAAGATTTTCAAAACCAAAAGCTCAAAAACTTGTTTTAGACTTGGGCGGATGGTAAGTTGGGCGGGTGTGAATAGAGCACGGGATCTTGGAATGTGATAGGACCGCACAGGTCAATTAAGTACCGAATCTTGTGATGACCTCCCCACACTAATAGTGCAACCACAAGCTATTATGGGATTTCACCTAGCTAATTAATTTGTTCTATCTTAATGCTGGTTACGCTATCCGGTGGAATATGAGAACTGTGTTGGACAGGAACCTTTTCTCTGTATGGCGCAAGAGGGGGATTCTAGGTTGGGTGGGCAAAACCCCTTGGCGATGGAACCTTAGCGGACATAACTGCATTAGGGTGGTGTATTGGAAATTCCCTGTGGTGATCTTCTTGATCCATATGCCTAAGGTAGCGTGTGGTGCCAAATAAGTTGAACATCTCTTGTAGGTAAAGTTGTGCAATCTTTACAGTGTGAAAACTATCCAGATAGTCATGCCCATGGTTATGGGTGATGTGCAGGAATTTGCTTGAGTTAGTCTCTATTTTACAAAAATCATTTGTGGGTGGGATAAAAATTGGTGGGTGGATAGAACCTTGAATTTGATTTTCCCTAGGTGGATAGAACCCAGTGAATCTACTCCGTGGATGGAATCCTACAAATGCAAATAGCATAGGGTGGATGAAATCATGCTCTGTAACAGGTGGATGGAATCCTCGCTATGGTTATTACTGCATTCTTTCAAATTCATTAAAACGCAGTTAGTTAAAATGCTAGGTCTAAGGATTTTTACTTATTTGACTTCATGTGTGGTATTATTAAAATAAAAGAACCTGAGCCTCTCTTTGTTAAGTTTTACATATATAATATCGCATTATGTGTGTTGGCTTATGGAGTACGGTTGTTTGTACTCACACTCGCTCATTATATCAACTCAGACCGTTATACATACTTCGCCGTGTTTGAAACAGATGGAGAAGACAACATCGGATTCTAGTTGTTCTTTCAGTCTCTTGCCCCAACCTCTATCTCAACAGACTTTGATGGTGAATATGTGCACATCTGTTATCCTCAATCTTGGGCGATAATCGTTCATGTATCTTTTACCTCTAGTCGCTTGCCTTTGGGTAGTTTGTTGGTCTCACCTTTTGCTATTTGCTTCCGCATCCCATTCTGTACTATGTAATGTAACCTTTGGCCGGATCGGCCTGCACTTTAAAACACTGTCCATATGGACTATTTAAACTATGTGGTGTAATATTAATGCTTGGTATAGTTTGTTGTGTTGTATATGTGTGGTTCAACAATGTACACGTGTGCACTATCTACTGATCTATGGAATAGTGCGATAAAAACACAAATGATTATGAATGGTAAATCTGAGGTTCGACAGTCGCCCACCTTAGCCCACGCCATGTGAAGGTTAGCCTGTGCAACGTAGTTAGCCCCGCACACTCAATTTGAGGGATTTTTCAGCAATCTGAAACTTTAAATGATATATCTTTTGATCCGAGCATCCAATTCACGACCTGTTTAAACCGTCGTGTCCCTTACGATGAGATGTTCAAAATACGATCCTACTTGCATATATTTTGACTTAGTAAATGATATCACATGTCATATATTCCAGTAAATAAAACATAATGTTCCATTACTTCCTAAATAGCCCAATAGTTTACTAACGATGTTCCAATGTGCATCTTTTGAATTGGTTAGGGGAAATGAATTGGTTGAGTGTTAAATGCTCCAATAGGTAAAAAGAAATGTTCCATGTATTTGGTTCGATGTTCTAACAGTTCATCGATGATGTTCCACATATTAAGTTTTATGTTTCGCACGTTTGGTTTCAATGTTCCATTGGTTTATTGACGGTGTTCCAATAGTTCATCAATGATGTTTGAAACAGATAAAAAATATTAGTGAAACAAAATAAATGTGCTTGTGAAACAATTAAACTATTACTAGAATAAATAAAAATATTAGTAAAACAAATCAAACAATTAGTTGAATAAAAAAATCAAACATATTAATAAAAAATGGTGAAAAATGACATGAGAAAAAAACCTACCACAATATCTGGCAAAAAAAATTGCAACTAAGTGAAAAGAAGCAAAAGAAAGAAAGGAAAAAAAATCAACTAAGTGAAAAACTAAGACTTAATGCACGATTTTAGGAATGATCACCGTTGTTTGCTTATACTAAACAGACAAAAATTCAACAAGAAACTTTTTGACATGAAAGTAGTTGTAGAATGATTTGAGTTGTTTAACCAACACCAGATAGATAACTTCAAACCAAATAGTATCTTCCAAAACCTTTCCATGCCTGCACTAACTACAACCTCCCTTCGCCATGAAGTGTATAGTATTTTTTTTGGGTAAGAAAATGTACAACCTATAAGATTGTATCAGAGGAAGTGAAAATAATATTCTCTTATGCCCGAAGTCATTGATCGAAGGGAATAATAGCGCCCGGGTACCATAGTTTGAATACAATGATCCCCATGACCCCATCAGGATGAATGTTTTCGAGGGGACAAAATGGATCAACTGGCCTATCTGGTCATTGTACTCATATTCCCATCTTGAAGAGTTACAACTTACAACTAGGAAGGTGGTTGTTTGGTATCTTGGCCATGGTGGATTGATGTTGCTATGAATTGATGGACATGATAGTATAATAGGGTTAGTTCAAGCCTTAAACAACCTAGGGGCATTTGGTCAAAATTTGAATTTGTTTGAGACCATTCAATCATCCGAACTTTATAAGATGAACAGGCATAATATGAATCTACATTTGAATTCAATTTTTACTTATCAAAGCATGTTTCCCCTCCAAATTTTGTGGTTAACTGAAAATGGGGCTGATTGTGACGTTCAATTTTTGTAGGTGTGCATAATGATTTGGTATATGAGAAAAGTCGGGAAGTAAAGGAGGATTTAGCCATTGAGGCATTCAAGACGACACTGGTATGCTTTGTTCCCCCTGTGTGTATAATCATTTTGCTGTGCAAGGAAGCACTTTATGTTGATCTTTACATATGTAAAGGCTTCATTTGCATGCCTCCGTTATTGCCTTGCAAGCTAGAAAGACATTGCTATGATGATTCTATGAACACATTTTAATAAATAGAGTAAATTGCACCATAGGTACACAAACTTATCAGGTGGGTATTTAGGTCAATGAACTATGAAACCGTGCATTTAGGTCACTTACTTATTAAACCATGCAAAGTAGGTACAAAAGAGGTCTTGTAAGGCTGACATGGCATCGACGTGGTACTAATACTTATGTGTCGTTGATGTGGATGCTGAAATGAGAAGGTGAAGGCCTCTGTCTCCATTCTGCGAGCTGTGCCTATCTGCACATCCATCAACTCCATTGTAAAATGTTCACAAGTAAATTGGTTTTGATTGAGAGGGAAAGCTGAGAGCTTGCTACAGCGATGAGAGTAATTGAATTCTAATTGCTTTCATGCCGCATGAGATGTGTATGAAGCTGATACAACGGTGTTGGTAGATGTAGATAGAAAAAGTTAATGAAGAAGAAGGCGACAGGCCTATCCACATGCTCAAGATCACATCGGTCGCCGCTGACTACTTCTCCGAGCCCATATTCGAAGAACATGTCAAGTAGCGTCCCTCTTTCATCCGCGGCGTTGTAATGGCTCGCACCTCCACCTTTGGTCACCGTGGCGTGCTCCTGCTCGTGCATGAGGGGCACCATCTACTGTGTTGGCATGCCTCCTCATGAATCATGTGGTCCTGCTCTCACTTTCATTGGGAGGGCCTGGTCCGAGACCTGAAAGTGATCAACTAGTGTTCAACAGAGGGAGTGAGAAGAGAGTATGTGAGGAATAGAGAGAGTGGGTGAGAATAGAGAAAGGAGAAGAGCTGACACATAAATGCCACATAAGCAAGCATTAACATCATGTGGTTGGCTTCCTAGCCTTGCAAAATCTCTTTTGGACCTCCTTTGCATGGTTTAATAAGTTTAGTGACCTAAATGCATGGTTTTATAATTCAGTGATATAGACGCACGCGCCTCACAAGTTCATATACCTGTGGTGTGATTTACCCTAATAAAAACTATGCAGACTCTTTCTTGTGTAATGTGTACATTTGTGAAATCCTATGTTTCTTTTCTGTATTTTCCACAAGGGATTGATACATGTGTCTTTAACTGGGAAATTTACAAGGTCCATACCAGGGCATGGATTGCTGAAGGGGATGCTGGAAAGGTTATTTGCCGAGAAGCCGAGTGACTGAAGCCAGCAGCAGTCATTCTTGGCACACGTGGTAGAGACGTATTCAGAGGTATATAATCCCAACTGTGCCAAATTTAGATAATCTCAGGACCTGATATATTATCTTGTAGCTCATGGTCTTGGACAACTTTGTAAGTAGAAAATTTTCCGGTCATTTGAAGTCATAATTCTACTGTTATCCCATCAAGATAAGATTTTGTATATGGGAAGTCCATGGAAGGTGTCATGCCAAAGTCTTTTTTTTCTTGTTGTTCAATATACATATCTTCTTTGGAATATTGACATAATTATGTTCCTGCACTGCAGGTCATGCTTATATTTTGAGTTGTGAACACAAAAGATTTGCTCACTAATTCACCATCTAAAAGCAGTACTCAAAAAGGGACTTCAGAGTACTAAACCATATCTTTCCAATTCTAATACCATACCATCATTAGAATCACCACCGACAGTAATGGAAGAGATATCTTTATGCTAATGAATGGTTGATTGGCCTTATTTGGAACAATCAAGCGAGCATTCTTGTAATGAACACCATTAGTGATATTGTCAGCTGAAATTAAGTGTGCATATGGTTGTTTTTGCTTGGAAAAAGTAAGAATGATATGTACTATTTGAAGAAAAAGATGTTGCAAAAATTGGCAACTAAATCTTGCAACTTTTCAACTTCTGATGTAAAGCAACTCTGTAAGTGCTCATAATCTGTGTCTGGATGCTTTACCTTTCAAGTTTGCTGTGAAATGCCGAGTGCTAAGCCCATGTTCTAATTCAATGATTCAAGTAGGCAGGCCTGATTGACCAGTAAAGCAACAAAATATCGCCTTCTTCGGAATTATGGTGAGGTGCTCTTCAATTAATGCATGAAAAGAAAAACGACTAGGGTGCCCTTTGAGAGAATACATGATACTTTGATGAGTTGATCTTAAATTACAACAAGCACTCGAAAGTTGAAACTAATGCAAATTGCTTTTAAAAAACGTTCTTTATTGTTTTTTTCTTCCTTTTGATGCCAAGTCATATTTTATTGTTGCTCATGAGTTGAAGATGACATTTTCAAGCCATCTCTAACTTCGCCTTTCTACTGTAGTGTGTTGCAGGGAAGTGCCAGCGACTATTGCTTCCACAACTATAAAGCAGCGCCGATTATCATTGTCCCAGGAAAAAGGATAGTTCAAGTTCTTAACTCTTAATGGTTCATGAACATTTGCGAAATAAAGACTCTTAACCAGATGGAGGTGCTAGTGCCAACCTTAGCATGTGCATTTGTATATGCCCATGTCGACATGCATTGGGATGCCTGTGGATAATTTCAAGAAGCATCTAGTTATCTTTCAATCACAAGGAAATAGTTTTGTCTTTTCTCTACAAGTCTGCCTTGTGTTAAATAAGAGAGTCATTTCTGGTCTTCCTGACAGCGATTCTTCTATTTCTGCGCACGATAAAGAACACCTTTTTTTTTCTTTGGACCCTGACACTGTAATCTTGCAGATGAAGTCAGAACAAGAGAGTAATATGGTGTTTCCTGATGGAAAATATCCACTTGATAAACAATGTTTTTTAGCGTACTTTTGTTGATCGAGTCACAGTGAGAGCAAAATTATCTTTTCATAAAATTATCTTATATTGTTGACTTTTCATGACAAAACACATTTGATGGTTCAAAAGATATTAAATTTTAGTAGAGTACTCATGGAAATCCTGAATCAAGATAAGATACCTTGCTCGAGTGGGATCTGAATGCACTTATCTTGTTCAGAAGTTATTGTCAGTGATACTGTGCAGACAAATTATCTTTTACTTTCACTACAAGTAAGGTTGAATTATGTCTTTGCATAAGCTGGTGAACAGTCTGCTTTTAAAAGGGGGGAAGATAAGTAGGAGACGGAGGTGCATTGGTACCATGTTGTACTTAAAATTTAATGTAATTTGATGTGATAAGATGTTGTATATGTTATATGGGTCTGTCCTTTGTGGCTTCTAAAATCGGTTTTTGATTTTCGCTACAGTATCTAACTTTCAAACGGAGTATTTTCTCAAGACGAGGTCTACAAATTAATTATAGTACACATTAAAAGTCCAATAATTATATGAACCAAAATCGCAAGTGAGTATCTCTCTCCGTAATCTCTATCGTGAATAGCTCAAAATTCAAAATTTTTAACCAAAAGCAATAAATCACAGCCATAAGTAAAAAAAAAACAGACCATATGTATGTATGTATATTTGGAGTGGGAATATGTTGTAAGTGCTTTTCACTGCTTTGTCTGTAATCTGAACCCTTGGTGAATGACGGGTTGTTTAGAAATTGGTAGACTATCAAGACAAAAATAGACACACAAATGTACTTGTATTGCCATTGCTGACAGAGTGCTCATTAGTACAGTTGCTATGAATAAAGAATCTTCAGCCACAAATATTGCCATGGTTAAAACTCCAGGAATGAGGATTGATTCTTCTTACATTTCCATTTTTAGGTTGTCTAGCAAACAATCACCTGCACGATAAAGTAGCAACTTAATTCAATGACTTAGTCAAATATAAAATAGACTCTTAACACTGCATGACAGGAGCAGCGGCACAGTTTATTCAAGTCTCAATATGTTTATCGCATATGCTGCCTATGCTTGATAACTATACCCACACATCTCAATGTACCACAAATTAAGCAATTATTGTTTGAGGCGCTTTTGCTTAGAGTTCTTCAATCGGCTGTCGGTTTAACAGCCCTGTGATGGCAATTACTTTGAGCTCTGAAGTCTGAACAGTAAGCTTGATCTTATTTTACCCTGAACTAACTAGTATTTGTGTTCTTTCACGTGAGTGTCAGCACAAAGTGACCTGCAAGCTTGGCCTCACAGAAGCAGTTACTCACTTTGTACTGACTGAAACTGTGCATCAAACCCACTGAACAAATTCTCAGAGCCAATGTCCCAAGCAGCAGCTCCATTCACCTGCAACAACATACAGAAGAACCCCTTGAGTTCAGAATGGCATTTGCTTGAACCACACACCCTGTCAAGGAAGATTGATTTCCGGCCACCTACATTGAGGCATGACTCGATCGATGCGCCGGCCGCCACCGATACTGGCGTGGCGGCTGACATCAGCCCGTTCGGAGCCGGCGGGTACGGGTTGTTGACGACCATCTCCAGACCAAATCCAGGGGAGCCAGCAGACGGTTGCATCTGCTGCATGGGGCTCATCTGAAGGCAGGACTGCTCCAACTGCCCAATCGGCAGTGTCATGCCAGGCAGAGCTGCAGGGTTGCGCGCCTGGTTTAGCTGCCTGCCGAAGAGGTCCTCCACGATATTGAAGTTCACCACCGGATTTGAAGCGGCGATCTTCATGGACAAGAACTACAAGATCAACAACAAGAAGCCTTCCATGAGCACTGGAAGAAGCAGAGGAGCAGAAGCAGAGCTGCATGCAGGAGCTGCAGTGCAGTGGTGGCTATTGGTTGGGTTGCTGTCTACCTCCACTTGCTTTTGCAGGGACTGTACATAGTTGATGATCTCATCAAGCATGCCTGCCTTGCCGGTGACCTTGTTGCACCCGGGCACCAGCTCCTGCAGGTACCTCATCCTCTCGCTGATTCTCTCCCTCCTCACCTGCGCATTTATTAATTTTGTCATGCCATTGATTCTCGCAACAAGCACATACACAAGCTTATGCACACCATGTACACATATGCCATTGATTCAGAGTTGTAAGTACCCGTTCAGCGAGGCTGTGGCTGTCCGTGGCCTGGCCACGGCGGGCTCTGACGTGGATGTAGTCGGTCTTCTGGCCGGCGGTCACCGTCGACGCCGCCGCCGCCGCCCAGGAATCCTTGGACAATGCCAGCTCCGCCTTCTTCTTGGAGCCTGGTTTTGGCCTCTCCTGCTTCCCTTTCCCTACCCCTGCTGCAATCTGATCAAGATCACACAGCTGCTGCTTCCCTCTCGGTCTCTTGCGGACGTTGCTGCAGTCACCCTGACAAAGTTTTTGCCAGGCACACACATGTCAGCCAGACTTCGCTGAACTTGCAGCAGCACACCTCACACACGGGCTTGCACCGTGCATACATAAATCTTCTCACCTTTGCGTCGAGATAGGCGTCCGGTCTTCTCTTCCTGCCGCCGCCGCCGCCGCTGCAGGAGAAGGAGCTGTTGCCGTTGCTGGTCTCCTGCGCCGCCGTGACGCCCGGCGGCGCGCCGAAGCCCGTGTAGCATATGCTGCTCAGGTCCGGCCACTCCTGGAGGTAGCCGAACGCGCCGCACATTGCGCGGTACTTGTCATCGTCAACCATCACGTCGTCGAGCAGCCCCTGGCAGAGGCTCTCGACGGTCTCCTGCTGAGCCCTCCGCGACGGCGGCGGATGGTGCGAAACGTTGCCGCCGCATTGCGCCATTAGAAGTATGCTTCAGAGATCAAGAATCAAGATCGAGGCCTAAGAAGAAGGAAGGATTAATTTGGGGCGGAGTTTGGTTGATTCCTCTTGGTGTAGATATAGTGTGTGACACTTCGAAGACAAGCAACGCCGCGGTGTAGCGCAGTTGGGGGGGTCTTGTGCCTGAAGTTTGCGTGTCCCTTTCTTTCCCTCCTCTTTTGTGCCTCCCGAAATTTTTTCATAATCCCATATATATAGAGCGAGCGATAGGTGGATAGGAGCCTTTGTGTAATCGTACTTGTGCTATGAGATTGGATTTGGCCCTTTAGGTGTGATCATGTGAGGTAGGGTTGGATAAAGTAGGGTGGGTCATTGTGTTTCAGCTGGCATACGCAGTGGCTAATAGGTCTCAGTTAGGCCCTCCAGTTGGCATATGCATTCCCCATCAGCTTAAACTTTTAGATAAACTAATTGGTGCATAAAACTCAGGCTGTGATCATTGTGGCTTCGCTACAGTGCTGGAGGCTTATTTGGCACTATTCATAAGTTTCGTCTTTTTCTGAATTTTTAGCTTTTTGTTGAGCTTTTTTGCCGGTTCTTTTTTCCCGTATTTGTTTGTATTATACGTAATGGGCTAACATATTTTTTTATTTTTAAATTTTTTTAAATTTAATTATGCTAAATAAGCCTCTGTCATTTCTGATGCTTTTTTAGCCACTACAGTGTTTTCAGCCATAAGCCACGAGCTTTTCAGCCATGTTGATCACCCCTCAATATGGTATCAGAACCAAGAGGTCCCGAGTTCAAGACCTGGCTGACGCAATTAAAAAAATTAATTGCACTCCACTTCTATTTCACGTATTAGGCCTAAGGGAGCCTACACGTGAGGGGGAGTGTTGAAGTATAAATGAATTATCCATCTTTCCTCATCAGCTTAAGCTTTTGGGTGAACTCCGCTTATTCAAACTTTTAGTTTCTAGCTTATTTTTTACTATTTATAAATCTCATTTTTTCTAGTTTCTTTTGTCTTTTTTAGCCTTTTTGCCGGTTTTTTCCGTATTTGTTTGCATTATCTATGATGGGCTAACCTGTTTTTTCCATTTTAAATTTTTTAACATTTAGTTACGATAAATAAGCCACCATCAACTATAGTGTAATTTCAACCAGTTACAATACAATTTCAGTTATAAATCAGTTTATTTCAGCCCAACCGAGTGGCACCCTATTAGGTCTCAGTTTGGCCCTCCAGTTGGCATATGCATTGGCTAATAGGTCTCAGTTAGGCCCTCCAGTTATCCACAATTTGGCAAATAGGTTCTTTTCTTCATCTTTCTTTTCTCTTTAATTCGATCGATATCAGGTGAGGTAGATGCGGTTATAATGTGAAAATAACAAAGGTTGTTTAAGTGATGGGATATTAGAAATCAGAAATTAACGCTACAGATCGAGCCTGATGAGACCTTCAAAAGTTTTCAAGAGATGACTAATTAACCATCCCAATTTTCCTCCCAGTTAAGATGAATGGAAAGGGTGAAAGATGCAGTCATGCATTTAGGGTTGGCTTGAAATACAGGAGTTTCATAGAAATTTTACAAGAAACAATACAATTCATACTAGCAGCGCAATAGGTTTAGAGGCAGATCGTACTATTGCCAAGTATCAACAGGGTCTCTCTACAGATATATGCTCAAAGCCTTTTCTTTTCTGAGAAAAGGGATAACTGAGATAACTGAACAAGGTTCTCTTTGTGCATCCACTGAAATGAGAGGCGGCTTCTGAACTTCTGCTGAGGCTACAATGGTGTGTTTGGTTTGGAGTCAGGTAAAGATGAAATGAATCCATCCCTGTTTTTAAGGATGGAACCGTCTCCATCCCTTATTATTCCTGGAACCAAACACACTATTGGAGACAGGTAGCGAGGAAGAGGGACAAGCACATCCCCTCATTTTTTAGGGATGGGGGCATCCTCAATTTAGGGGAATATTCCCGGGATATTCCCCAAAGGAGATGGACTCTGTCCCTGCTGACTCCAATCCAAACAGATCCAAATCTGGGATCATCCCGTCTCATCTCCTATTGTCCTTGGAACGATTGGGAAGAGGTGACAGCTGCTCCAATAACTGCATGGACAGCTCTATCTTCTCTGCACTGGCCCGGGCCCACCACACCATACCTGCCACGTGTGCATTGCATTAAGAAATAAGATCACCTGATTAATGATAACAACCCTTGGCCATTACTGTTGGATTTGTACTTTGCGTCTTTGTTAATAAAAATAGGAAGTACACATGCACATTGGCTTGATTTGTCCGGTGATCAGTAGAACTAGCCTCGTAGGCGCGACGCCACGCCGCGCCAGCCATCGTGTGTACCGAAGTAAAAGAGGTGATAATTCGTGAGGGTTTTTTTAAAAAAATCGAGGGCACATGTGTATTTTCGGAAAAGCCAAAGGATTTTTTTGTAAAAAAGCGAGGACCTGTACGTAACTAAATGAGGACCTGTACGTAACTTAGAAAACGCGGGACGCTATCCTTCAAAGTACACAAAATTTCGGTGAAGTGGAGGGGTGTTTTCGCAAAAAAAACGTTTTTAAAAAAACCTAGCAGGAACCTTTTTGCGAGAACTAAGGACCGTTATGTAATTTCGGAAAAACAGAGGGGGTTTTTCGTAAAATGGCTCGCCCGACCGTACGAAGATTCGCTCGGCCACGCGGCGGGCGGAGCGCGCGCGGCCGATGTGGAGCCCCTCCCCGCGCAGCGTTTCCGCGAGGCGTAATAGGGGGAGTATTTGGAAGAATCGGAGTTCTCCCTTACGTGTTGCCTTGCACAATATGGAAGCAGAAAATTGAGGGAAATTATTAATTTCAGTAAATGATATTGGTTTCTTCAGAAGCAGTGGTATGATACTACATGTGTGATGCTAGATAAAACATGCAATAGTTTAGTGGTTGTTCCGAGATAGTAATGTTACATTACATGCATGCATGAGGCTGTTTTAAATTAAGCCTGGACACTGCTGCTGTTATTTTTGCGGCTAGAGTACTTCAATTAACTTTCACCTGGATGAATGTTTGAACTGATATACGTGTGAAATTGTTAGTGATATGAAGTTTTAGTTCCTGTATTTTAAAATTTTTGCACAAATAAGTACTCCAAATGGTTGGTGTATATTACAACTATTTAAACATCATGTCAATATGCACCATATCAATCTTGTCTTCATAAGTCTGCATCCCAATTAGTTGGCATGCATGCAATAGTTCTTCGGTTCTTTTAAAGTTTACATTTATGATGATGTGATTTGAATCTTGACTCTTGAGTAGCAAAACTGTTAGAACTACAATTTCATGCAAATTTTAGAGACAAGCCATTTATGACTCTGTTTTTTTTTAATTTTTAACATATCTCAACAATCACTATTCATTAAACTAGTAAGCCACAGCATAAAAGAATATGCCCGATTTCAAGGTTCTAAAAATCTTAGCTAGGCTATTTGTCTCCGTTTGGTCGAACAGCTCCAGCTCCAGTTTCAGCTAGCTGGATCTCAACCTTAGTGTTAGATGCAATGGTAAAAACTTAATTTGAGCATCTCCTAGAATAATCAAGTATTGAATCATATTTTTTTTTTATGAGTGAAGACAGTTGGCGTAGTCACCTGGAAAATCACAACGAGAAATCCTCAAGTGATCTACCCAATTTGTGATCACAGGGAATGAACTCTGATCTTAGCATAGAGAGCCAAGGTGTCACACCATTAAGCTATGCAACACTGAGTTGAATTGTAGTTTTGTAGATTGACCCAACCTCAATCTCATTCATCAAAGGAAAAAACTGTAGCATGTGTTGTACCTGAATCAGAACCAGAAAATCAAAACGTATGAAACGTGCATTTAGAGCAACTCCAACCGGTTCTTTATCTTACTCTTCATTGTATATTTACCTAATATGACTCAAGAAATGGACTCCAACCGGTTCTTTATCCTCCTCTTCATTTTTATTGAGTCGCTATTTTCTCCCGGCCGCTAGCTAGATTTGGCGAGCGCCTCCTCACTCGCTTCTCAAATAGCTAGGCCATTAGAATGCTAACTCAAATAGAGAGCTGAAAATAATAGCTAGCCTCTTCATCCTAAGAAATAGAGAGGGAGAAATGACTAATGGGATGGAGTTGCTCTAAGCGGTTGCTTCCACCAGAGAATCGAGTAAAAAAGAGTCCCCAACAAAGGGATAATCAAGAGCTGATGACACCATGCATCAACAGACCAGCCTAGTTACCATTTTCCTTTTTTTTTAAACCAGAGGACCAATCGATCCTAGCTACCTAGTGATAAGAAAGCAGACACCTGTGCCGACGTGGCAGCAACAAGTGCGCGTGACCAAATATCACCAACCTGTACTTCGTTGGCCCTGCACTGCACTGCGAATGCATGACCAAATATCACCAACCTGTACTTCGTTGGCCCTGCACTGCACTGCGAATGCACAGCACTCAACGCAAACTCATGCATGCATCTCAGCGTCTGCGAATCACTGGAACATGATGGGTTGAAACAGCCTACAATTTCAAAAATTTTGAATCTATTCGGCATTAGCTTGAATTTAAAATTTTTGCCCAATCCGGAAACTTCAGCTAAATTTCGTCTTCCCTTTTGAGAAACCCTCCTCCCACTCGCTGAAATGCCCTCAGGCTGCTATGCCGTCGCCCCTATTCCTGCTGCCGCGTGCCGAGACGCCGTTCGTGCTCACAAGCGTTGCCTGGCTCGTCCGTCGCCAACAAGCCACGTCAAAAGTTGCATAGCGTCCGCACCACCTCGCCAACCTCCTGTACTAGCCTTAACGCCATCGCCGACCACTCGCCGTGCCAATCCACCGTCAATCCGCACCGCTGCCACCTGCTCGACCCGCACAACAACACCGCTGCTCACCGAGCCAACTCGCACGCTCACACTAGTGAGAGGTAGAGCCTCTCCCCCTACCAGCACATCACTAGCTTCGCACTGCAGCACAAAAGCCGCTCATCCGTCCACACGCCGAGCACACTACTGCATTGTTTCTGGCGCCACCATCTGCGCTTTCTATAAAGCCAAGCTCAACAACTTCTTAACCACTTTCCGCACCGCTCCACAACCACCATTTACTTTCTTTCCTCTTCTTTGGCCATGCCGTGCTGCAATCTCGACGACCAATTCTTCGTCGGTGAGCCCAAAATTCGATTCCTCACTGCTACCTCCTCTCTAATCCAATTGTCCGCGTCCTTAGGATCTTCTCACCATCACCAAGCTATCCCCTAGCTTTCCATCTAACCTCGCCATCCCTAGCTCGTTGTTGTCATGTACCACCGCTCCACCAATTACGATCACTGTCACCAGAGCTCCTCGAGCCAACCCGAGCTAAGCCGTCACCACTACCAAGCTTCCCTAACCCTCTAGATGTTCGAGCCACTGCCAATTGGGCCAAAGCCTCACTGCAACTCCGCCTTGCCATGCCCCTATTCCAGCCAAGCTCCATCATCGTTAGCCATCTCCAAACCACCACCGCTTGCGCATGTGCCCAAAATGGGTTGCTCGCCCGCACCACCGCTTGCCATCATGGTCGCCAAATTTTAAATCGCCATCATTTCCCCTGTCTCGATGGCCATGAGAGTGAGCTGGACTCTGAGCTCTTTGGGTTGCCAAAGTGGGCCAGCAAAGCCAGCCTAAACCGTTACTTGTCCCAGTTGACTAACTGGGCCAGCTCACATTGTGCAGTCTAGTACTATTTATAGCCCAGTCCAATACCATTTATCGACAGCACATTACTGTTTAACCCAAATCCATTGCTGTTCACCAAACTTGACCCGCTAGGAATAATGGCGACTCGATATTATTCACCCGACCTGTTACTATTCACCCAAAACCCGTTAAGCCTATTTATACTCATTCCAAGTCCATCTAACTCATTTTCAACTTCGCTTATTTCGTTGCTTTTGTTACCCACCGAATGAAATACGATTCGGTTAAATTTTGGCCAAATTTGTCCCCATTTGAATCTTGTCCAAATTTTAGTTAAATTTCATCCAAATTCAAATGGTGTTTGAATATTTTGTCCGAATTTTTGAGCAGAAGAATAAAATTTCATTCATTTCGTTCATCTCGCTGCCCGAAATTTTTTCAAAACGAAACTTTGAACGCTGGATTGATGCAGTCAAGTCGAGCAGGCAGAGAGAGATGATCTTTGTATTGCAGATCGGCAGATGCATGGACGGACTGTTAGAGCCACTACGGTGTGGGGGGTCTGTGGCTTGTCTTCTATTTGTCGCTGCCGGCGGGAGGCACGGCAGAGGGGATCTCTGCCGATGCAGCCAACAGGGCCTGAAAACAACCACCGAGCAGACACCCCACATGCCGCCATGGGATCCGGTCCGTAGCTGACTAGCCATAGTCCATGTGGCATCCTCTCCTCATTGACAGATGGTAGAAACTAGATGGTATCTGGAGAGAGAGGACAACATGCTTAGCATGCATCAAGGCGGTCTTGGTAAGTCTCTGGTATTTTGTGTGGTTCCATTTATATATATACGAGAAACCATAAATATCTTTGTAGAAGGTTTTTTTTAGAAAAAAAAGAGATAATTTTTAACGGCACAGGGAAGAACTAATTGGAGTATTAAGAAGATGGCTCCACCATCCTCTGTTTGTTGCATCTGTGTCACCAACTCTTGTTAGGCTATCACTCAAAGTGACCAAAGATGTGGAATTTCCATCTCAGATCCAGCCATATCCCTTCCCCAGACCTTGATTGAAACAGACCGGATTACTGGCACTGTTTAATGATGCGCCTCACCTTACGTTCATTATTACGGGGACTGAAACTTTTGTTCTGATGCAACATCAACTTGACAGCAGATCAACCTTAGCTTTACTTCTATCTGACTCGGATGAATCCAAGTGGCCTCAAGTCAGAAACCAACTGGCACCGTATTTTAGTGGAGTTTCCGCTCACATACAAAGCTCCTTACAGTGTATGTCGAGTGCAAAAGAACTTACAAAAAGACAAACTAAAAGCCGGTGTGGTGTAGAACGACGAATCCCTACGTGTGTTATACAGGTGGCGCGCCAACATTCATGATTGACCTTGCACCTGATACGTACGTGTAGAACGGCGAAACCCTTCACGCGTGAGCCTTTATCCACCCAGTTATTGACAGTGATCCCTAGTCCCCAGCTATCAACCTGGTTAATGATCCATGCTTGAATTTGCTCAAGGAGGGCTGAAGCATAAGAAACCTACAAGGAGTAATCATAAGGGGCGGCAGCATCTGATCTTCGTCAAAGTTTGTTGGCTTCCAAACTAGGGCCTCGGAATGAGGAGTAGCTATCTGCCATCCTTTCGGGTGGTTCTCTTCGCTTTCCTCCTCTTCTCTCCTGTCTGATGCGTCTTTTGGCCCCTCCACAGCTGTGAAGATAAGGGCAATGTACAATGTCACAACTATGGGAACAGGGATTCCAGCTTCTGAAAAGGAAGAAATACAGGTTCCAAATTGGCATTTCAGTTCAAATAGCTAGCTCCCATGCATGGGGTCCGTCCGAATGCGGCGACATGTCCCAACAGGGGCTCCTGTCATGCTCACCACATAACCATCAAAGAAAATCTGAAAGATGAATATGAGTTCTTGCAAGTGTACTTTCGTTTCGTGGTGTCGTAGTTGGCGCTCGTTTTTAGAATTTCCAATGCAAAATACACCCGAAACGAACTTTGGTGGAGTTTCAAGAGAGAATCAAATTTTAAGCTGTTCGGTTAGACAATAGTGCTGAATTAGGTGGGGAAAACGCTGTAATGTGTTACTGGAATTTCATGTATTTGAAGTTGGAAAATAATGACGCTGAGAAGTCATATAATAACTGGCGGGGTGCCCGCGTATTTGCGCAGCTAAATTTATTTCAAAGTTTTTAGTACTAAATGATATAACTTAGATATTTAAGAATATATTTACGTATTTTATAGGCTATTTAGGATTTTAGTACATCATAAACATTGAAAATAACAATAGAAATTTGAAGAAAAATATAATTTAAGAAATATAATTGAAGTATAAACCTGATGGATTAAGATTCTTAAAAACATAGACACTCTCCATCATGTATATATCATGTAGTTGTATACCCATATTCTTCCTCCATTAGTTACTCTTTTCCAAAATATATACATGAATATGTACCTCTATTTAATCTCAAAACAATAAATTGATTATATATACGACAATCTTATTAGTTTATATGGTATTAGAGTTTATTGCTCACGCATACAACAAATAGTGTGTCTTCTATCCCTTATTGTTATTACAACTTTTCTGTTTTAACCTCCACAACTTTTCTACTTTAACCTCCAATAGCACGGCCAATTCTTGATCGATCTCTCCTAACTGTTACCTATTCTAATATAATCTCTTAGTTGCTACCTATTCCAATGCAATACTTTATCATATAGTTATCTTCTACTTCTCTCAATTATTGCTTAACACTAACCGTTGCAGCATCAAACATGCATACACGTATAACCATAACTGATTCCTACCTGGGACACCTGTCACGCTCTCTCTCGGGTGGCCCTAAGCCTATTTCCAATTACTGCACTATCTCTCCTTCGAACTCTTTGCTACTCTGCTTTTGTAAGTTCGTGATTCTATTTATACAGGTGCATACATGTATATACACATACATGATGTTATACATGCTCGATGTCCCTCTTCTCCCATATATCATTTCTCTTTTTCAACATTGGCCACCTCAACACTATAGCTTTCTCACTAAACATGGCGATCTCACATCTTCATTGATATCAGTATGTTTGCTTTAGTCATTGTCTAATGATATAGAAAATTTTTTCGCCATCGTAGGTGACATCGTGCCCCTTACCAGCGATGGTACACTCCTAACTACCGGATTGCCCTATGTCGTTATAGCCAATCTTTAATATAAAGTTTCATTTCCTCCCTACTAAAGTTTTTCTATTATTGAGCTTATTTGAATATTGACTTCTTCAACAACGCTGATACTTACCACTCGTCATTGTGGCCATTGGCTCCTTTGACTCTGATTTTTCTCTTCAACAACTTTAGCGAGTAGCACAACATTATCATTATTGAACAGCTAATGTGGGCAGCACGACATTATCCTCATCTCCCTTACCATCGGCTTGGCTGTTTGCTTCCCGGTGGATCAATGTCTTATTATTGGACAAATCGACACCATTGCACTCTTTTGTGGTCTCCTCTAACACCATTCATACTATCATTGTTATAACTTTAATTTTTATTGAAAATTTGAGTTATTTTTATTGGAGTTTATAAATAAAATCAAATTGCTAATTTTATTTTATTTATATTGAATTTTAGTTATTTAGGGATTTTACTTTGCAATTGTATGGAAATCAAATTGCATATTTTATTTTGTTTTTACTCTGAATTTCAATTCTTTTTGTTGTAATTTGTATACAAATCCTATTGCTAATTTTAATTTAATTTAATTTATTTTAAATTTTAGTTATTTAAGGATTTTACTATGGAGTTGTATGTAAATCAAATTGTAAATTTTCTTTTGTTTTCTATTTTGAATTTCAATTTTATTAGTTGGAATTCATATACAAATCTATTTGCTAATTTTATAATTTTTATTTTGATTTACAGTTATATAGAGATTTTACTTTGGAATTCGTATCGTAATTAAATTTCTAATTTTATTTTATTTTTATTATGAATTTTATTTTTTTTGGAATTCATATATAATCCAATTATTACTTTTTTAATTTTCATTCTAAATTATTTTTTATTTAATTTTACTTAGGAATTCATATGGAAATCAAATTAATTATTTTATTTTTATTCTGAATTTTAGTTATTTTTTGTATTGTACTGGACATGTTCTTTTTCATTTAATTTAAATTATTATAATCTTGACCCACCACGTTCAGTAGTGTGGGTCTTTCTCTTTTTTTCTCCGATTAACGTGAGACTTTCTACCTTTTGAAAGCGAACGTTGTGGCTCCTTTTGCTTTAATAATATAATAGATATTACAGTATTGCTTTTACCGCAGTATATTTTACTAGAATATTTTGTAAAACTGTTTATTTTCCTGTTGTTATATTTTGTGTGACTGCAAAATATGTAATGATCAAATGCAATATTCCAGTTGTCAGCAAGTTGATGATCAATTTGGTCCTTCTGAATACCAGGATTTTTCGGGTCCTACCAACCATATGTTACGGGCTACTCATTGTCATTGATGTCTCAGGTTTGATCCTGCAATAATCTCTCCGTCGACTACGGTTTAACAAGTCATTTTCAATGGTATATACGCTTGCCATTGGGACGCACCATGTTTTCCGTTGACAATTTTGCAGAGCATTTCATTTTCACTCCCCACAATATAATCAAATCACGGTGTCGGCACAACTATTGGCTGCACAGAGTCCTCTCATCAGGGCTGCGTGTGCCACTAAAAATCTTATCCTGAACCACTCCACACCACCCATCGACCTTAAACCTTGCATTTTACTTAACCAAAGTCCTCATCAAGACGGAACATCATGTCGCCACTCACACCTCCATTAGGAGGAGCTAAACCTAAGCGCCTCCCTGATCGGCAGAAGCAAGCGGTCACGTCATCTTTCGCAGCTTCCACCATTGCTTGCTCCTTGTGACTCGCCCAGGCACTCACTCGCAGCCTCATATGGGCAAACACGAAAGCAAGCGTGTTTGCTGCGCACTCAGCAACGAAAGCGATGCTTGGGCTCGGTCCACTGAACTTGGGCGGGGAGAGCGAGAGAGAGAGGGGAAGGCTCCACTGTCACTAGAGAAAAGGAGGCAGATAGCACAGCAGCAACCAAACCATTTTGGAATCTATCCATCCATCCGTCCATCAGGCAGCGAGGCTATAAGGCTTAGCTACAATGGCCGTCACTGACTGAGACCGACAGCGTTCTGCGCTCCAGCTATCAAGGAGCAGCCAGCCGGAAGAGCGAGAAATTATTGCAGAATCTTGACCCATAGCCGAGCAGATCAGTAAAGGCAGAGTTAAAGCCTGTGTTGGTGTGATCCACACTGAACTCTGAATAGATGCTCAAAGTTAGCTTCAGCTTAAACAGGCAGAGAGCAAACCAGTGTGGAATGTAAAAGGTTAGAGCAGTGTCTGAACATACATGGCAGTGCTGAACATTGATGAAATTGGGCAATAATCTGCGTACTATGCAGTTAAGACCAGGAAAAACAATTTCGGTTTATAAAAATTTTCGGACCCCTTCAAGAAAACCGAAATTCGAAAATTTCAGAATTTTTTCAAAAAAATCGGTCGAAATATTCAAAATACAATTTGAATTCAAGAAATGCAAAGAAATTTCGAAAATTACTGGCGATGGTGGCCACATCCCCGTCGCCTCGGTGCCATGGTCGCCTCCGTGCTCTCCCTTGCCGGCACCGCCTCCCTTGCCCTCGCCTCGCCTCCCTTGCCGGCACCGTCTTCCTTACCACCATCGCTGCCCCTCCCCCTCCTTGTGCCAGCATCACCTCCCCCCGCCTCTTCTCCCATACCAACGCCGCGCCAGGCCACGCTGCCTCCCCCCTTCTCCCGTGCCAGCACCACGTCTCCTCCCCCAGCTCTGCTTCTAGCGTGAGGGAACCCTAGCGAGGGTGCTGGGAGCCCATCATGCATGAGGGCGCCACGGCCGAGAGCCCATCACACTTGAGGGAGTCACTAAAGGAGGGATAGCCGTGTAGTGCAATGGATTGGGCAGAAAAATTCAAAACGGATTGAATTTTTACAACAGAATGGACCTTTTTTGGGGTGTGCCGACAAATCCGAATTTTGATGAATTTCACTGAAATCCAGCCGAAAATGATTTCCCTGGTTAAGACACAATAGAACAGAGGTATTGCGATACCATACTGCACTGAGCAACTGGGTGATTCTGTTAGATATGTATATATAGCCGTGTATTTACCCTATTATATGAGGAGTTTTCTGCATATTTGCCACACCTGTACTTGTATATATATTGGCCTATTGGCCTCATAATGAATACAAGCGTTATTCCAACATGGTATCAGAGCGTAGGATTTCAGCATACCTAGGGTTTCGTCAAACCTAGGGTTTTGCCTCCTAGCTTGCCGCTTGTTTCCCAAACGCTCGTCACGGATCTGACATCGCCGTCATCTTCCTGTCGCCTGAGCTGTCACCGCCGACTCGCCAGAGCCTTCTCGTTGCTGAGCCGCCGCCCGGTCGTCGAGCTTCCATCGCCCAAGCCGTCGTTGTCGGGCCGCTCTTCACCGAATCCAGCCGGATCGGGCGTCGCCGCCGACTCTGCCCAGGCCGCCGTCGGCCAAATCGTTGCCGCCGGGCTGTCCTTCACCAGATCCAGCCAGATCGGGCTCGCCCGGCCCAGCCACGCCCATTGCCCGAGCCAGCCAGCCGCCTCGCCGAGACCGCCGTCCGCCGTCACCGACCTCGCTGAGACCGCCGTCCGCCGTCACCGACCTTGCCGAGACCGTCGTCCGCCGTCGCCGGAGACCGCTGTCCGCCGTCACCGCGATTGTCGTTGTCCGCTGTCCCCTTTTGTTTCGGTGAAGGTGTGATCGAGTAGACTCAGTTTTGTAGACTGAGTTCTGTAGACTCAATTTTGTAAACCGAGAAAAAAAAGAAAAAAGGAAGAGCCAAAAAAGGCAAAAAAAATGTCTTCTTTTGCAGGCATCGTTTCTGTTCCTCGTTGCTTGGTGATCTTCGATGGTCTCAATTATCGGGACTGGTTTCAGCACATGCGCATCCACATGCGTGGTCAGCGCCTTTGGGACTTTCTTACTAGTGAGTTGCCTTGCCCGTCTCGTCCTACTCCACGTGTTGAGCCTGTTCTCCCGAGGGATGCTTCCGAAGACGTTTGTACAAAGGCTTCTGAGGCTTTTGAGGATGCCATGGAGACTTTTCAGACTAATTATGTTGCTTACAAGACATGGATTGATGAAGATGCTCGTGCCTCTGCTATTTTGGTTGCTAGCATGGAGGTGCATCTCACTGGTGATGTTGTTCGATTGGCTTCCGCACATGCGATGTGGACGCATCTACGTAGCCGCTACGAGCCATCTGGTGATTCCTTATACCTTGCTGTTGTGCAACAGGAGTAGTCACTGCGCAGGGAGATGCCACTGTGGATGAGTTCTATGCTCAGTTGTCTGCGATATGGCGTCAGATCGACTCTTTGGGGCCAGATGTTTGTCGCACCTGTCAGTGTTGCCAGCGTCAGCAATCTCACATGGAGTTTCGTCGCATCTACAACTTTTTGACACGTCTCCGGTCTGAGTTTGAGCAAACTCGTGCTCAGTTGCTGGCTCGTCATCCTCGTGTGACTTTGTTGGAGGCCCTTGCAACTGTTCGTACTGAGGAGATTCGACTTCGTGGAGCGGGTCTGCTATCATCAGCATCATCACTTCCTTCGGTTTTGGTGGCTTCTCCGGCTTCTACACCCGTTGTGCCTTTGCCTCCACCAGCTGTGCCTCCACCAGTGACAGCTACTGTTGGTAAGGGCCTTCATTGCACCTATTGTAACAAGGATGGACATGTAGAATAGTTTTGCTACAAGAAGAAGAAGGATCTTCATCGTGGTGCTCGTCCTCCGAGGGGCACTGGAGGTTCCTCCTCTCAGTAGAGTTCTGGTACCCCTGACACTCAGCAGCTTCTCACATTGCTAGGCCGCATGGTTGCTTCTGCATCGTCTGGTTTTGCTTGTTCTGCTGCTCAGTCTTCCGGTGAGAGACCACCTTCTACTTCTCCTTCCTCAGGTACATCACCTTGGATTTTTGATTCTGGTGCTTCGTTTCATATGATATCTGATTCTACATGTCTTACTTCCATTAGTCCTTTAGCTGCTTCTATTACTGTCTACATAGCAGATGGTACCTCTCTTTGTCATAGGACGAGGCACTCTTTCCACTTCCTCTTTTCATGTTCCTGCTGTTTCTCATGTTCCAAAACTAACCATGCAGCTCATATCTGCTGGCCAGCTCACTGATCATGATTATCGTGTTATTTTCGATTCTGATTCTTGTTGTGTTCAGGATCGTCGCACGGGGACTCTGGTTGGTACTGGCCCTCGCCGCCGTGATTCCCAACGGCTCTGGGAGCTTGACTGGCTTCGCATTCCTTCCGCTGCCCCAGTCAGTCTTCTCGCCTCCACCATTGCCTCTGCAGCTGCTACAGCTTCTACCGCATCGTTTGCTCAGTGGCATCATCGCTTAGGACATCTTTGTGGTTCCCGTATGTCTTCCTTACCTCGTCGAGGTTTTTTAGGATCTGTGTCTGGTGATGCTTCTCTAAATTGTCAGGGTTGTAAGCTTGGTAAACAGCTTCAACTTCCTTATCCTTCTAGTGAGTCAGTGTCTCAGCGTCCTTTTGATCTTGTTCATTCTGATGTATGGGGACCAGCTCCTTTTGTTTCGAAAGGAGGTCATAGATATTATATCATTTTTATTGATGATTTTTCTCGACATACATGGATATACTTTATGTCATCTCATAATGAGGTTTTATCTATCTACAAGACTTTTGCCACCATGATTCGCACTCAGTTTGACTCTCCTATTCGCGTTTTTCGGCCGATTCATTGGAGAGTACTTGTCGGGAGCCCTTCATGGTTTTCTTCTTTGAGCGGGGGCACTCTCTCGATTTTCTTATCCAGTGCTCATGCTCGTAATGGTGTGGTGAACGCAAGCATCGTCATCTTCTTGAGACAGTTTGTGCTCTCATGATTGCTTCATTGTTCCACCACATTTTGGCCGAGCTGCTTTCATCGCCACTTTCTTGATCAACATTCAGCCCTCCTCTGCTCTTCAGGGTGGGATCACAGTTGAGCGTCTCTGTGGTCTGACTCCTGATTATTCCAGTTTTCGCCTCTTTGGGTGTGTGTGCTATGCTCTGACCGCTCAGTCAGTTGAGTACGTTTTTCTGGGCTACAGTGCTGAGCACAAGGGATATCATTGTTGGGATCCTGCTGGCCAACGGATGCGGATTTCTCGGGATGTTACTTTTGATGAGTCTCGTCCTTTCTATCCTCGTCCTTCTCCTTCCTCCACTTCAGCATCTGTTGTCGAGCCGCTTTCATTTCTGACTTTTCCTTACAGTCCTATAGTCACCACTCCACCACAGCGTTTGGTCACTCCGGTGCCTCCTTCTCAGTCAGCACCTTCCTCACCACCGGCATCCTCTCCCGAGGTTGCTTCTGATCTTGTTCCTTCTTATCCTCTGTACTATACTCGTCGCCTACGAGTTGAGGTTCCTTCTGATATGCCCTCTCCTTCTGCCGGGTCATCCCCTTCGGTCCCTCCTCGTTATACACTTCGCGATCGCCAGTCTATTCGATCTCCTGAGCGTTTTGGTTTTGCTGCCGCTGCTCTTGCTGAACCGACTTCTTATCGTGATGCTGTTGTTCATCAGGAGTGGCAGCATGCGATGGCGGAGGAGGTTGCTGCCCTTGAGCGTACTAGCACGTGGGATCTTGTTCCTCTTCCTGCGCGTGTTACTCCTATCATGTGCAAGTGGGTCTATAAGGTTAAGACTCGCTCTGATGGTTCTCTTGAGCGTTACAAGGCTCGTCTTGTAGCGCGTGGTTTTCAGCAGGAGCATAGCCGTGACTATGATGAGACTTTTGCTCCTGTCGCTCACATGACCACCGTTCGCACCCTTCTTGCTGTGGCCTCTGTTCGACAGTGGTCTATCTCTCAGTTGGACGTCAAGAATACCTTTCTCAATGGCGAGTTGCGTGAGGAGGTTTACATGCAGTCACCCCTGGGTATTCTGTTCCTGAGGGTATGGTTTGTCGTCTTCGTCGATCTCTCTATGGCCTCAAGCAAGCTCCTCGCGCCTGGTTTGATCATTTCTCATCTGTTGTCACTGCAGCTGGTTTTTCGACGAGTGCTCATGATCCTGCTCTTTTTATCCACACTTCATCTCGTGGTCGGACGCTTCTCCTTTTGTATGTTGATGATATGATCATTACTGGAGACGATCCTCAGTATATCACTTTTGTCAAGGAGCGGCTTCATGATCAGTTTATTATGTCTGATCTGGGTCCTCTTTGCTACTTTCTTGGGATTGAGGTTATTTCTACTCCTGAGGGTTTCTATCTGTCCCAAGAAAAGTATATCCAGGATCTTCTTGATCGTGCCTCTCTTACTGATCAGCGGGCAGCTGAGACTCCCATGGAGCTTAATGTTCATCTTCGTCCCACTGATGGTGAGCCTCTTGCTGATTCTACTCGCTATCGTCATCTTGTTGGGAGTCTTGTTTATCTTGGTGTCACTCGTCCTGACATTTCGTACCCTGTGCATATCTTGAGTCAGTTTGTTTCCGCTCCCACTCAGTTTCACTATAGTCATCTTCTTCGTGTTCTACGATATCTTCGTGGAACTATCTCTCATCGTCTCTTTTTCCCTCGCTCCAGCTCTTTACAGCTCCAGGCATATTTTGATGCCACCTGGGCTAGTGATCCCTCTGATCGCCGGTCTCTCTCTGCTTATTGTATTTTTCTTGGTGGTTCTCTCATTGCTTGGAAGACTAAGAAGCGGGCATGCAGCTCGCTCGAGTGCTGAGGCTGAGTTGCGAGCTATGGCTTTGTTGACTGCGGAGGTTACTTGGCTACGGTGGTTACTTGAGGATTTTGGTGTTTCTGTCTCTGCGCTGACTCCTCTTTTGTTTGACAGTACAGGTGCTATTAGCATTGCTAAAGATCCGGTGAAGCGTAAGCTTACAAAGCATATTGGTGTTGATGCTTCCTACATGCGGACACAGTGCGAGGACTGATTGTTGCTCTTGGTATGTGCCTTCCGAGCTTGGTTGGTGATTTTTCACAAAGGCACAAACCAGGGCCCAGCACAGTTTTCATCTCTCCAAACTTCATGTTGTTGATCCACCATAAGTTTGAGGGGGGTATTAGATATGTATATATAGTTGTGTATTTACCCTATTGTATGAGGGGTTTTCTGCATATTTGCCACACCTGTACTTGTATATATATTGGTCTATTGGCCTCATAATGAATACAAGCGTTATTCCAACAGATTCCACTGCATTGAGTGTGATGACTTATATCCTAGTCTTTTAGAATTTAAAAATGTATACTATAAAAAAATTCAGATGAATCTTAGTAGGATTAAGATTCCTACTTGCTTTGGAAGTAAGATTTCTACTCCACTTTGATGGAAGGTTAGGGGGGGGGGTATATAAAACTATGAGAGGTGGTCATGGAAAATTCAAACAACAAAGCAAAACAACTATCATCTAAAGGTAGATGTGCACGAGAGGATTAGATGTCAGACTATTCTTTAGCATTAGATTCTTACCCTATATAAAAATCTAATGGTCCTAAAAGGTTTGAGAGGGTTGTGAGAGATCGACAACCCTTCGTACCTTTTGAGGTTGTGACTAAGGAATTTGCAGTCGACTTCGTCAAATCTTTTATCTCTCGTCATGGTTGATTCAACATTATTATTTTGATTCTCTCTACGAGATTTATCTTCTTTGCTCTTGGTACCGTGCATACTCATGTCGTATCCCACAAACTCTGATCCGATCAAATAACTAATGCGCATAAGGAAGGGTTTAGAGTGTAACACAGTGTGTTGACAAGGCAGAAGTGCCTCGGAGAGATTGATCAAGCCAGATCGGCAGGCAGTCAAGCGGCATAGGCGAGTGACACGAGATCGACAAACAGCGAAAAGGCGGTGTTTCAGAACATGTATGGAGTATGGAGACCATGCTTGATTACAGTTATCTACTGCTTGTAACTTCCTACCCTGGCGCCAAGTTGAAGGTGATGACATGATCATGGTGATGCCTTTGCATCTGCACCTGGACAGCCAGAGGAAGAAGACATGCATCCACTGGGCAATGGTCTGAAACTTGCCGAATTGAACAAGATGTAGCCACCATGTGACCATAACTGGAAGGGGGGCATCAATGAGGAGTGTGCTCCCCTCCTTGTCATGAAATGAGACTGAAAAGGAACATTCAGGAAGGAAGATAGAATGAAATCAGATTCAGAATAGAATGAAATCAGATTCAGAACTCTCGCAACATACATGCACATACCAGATTCAGAATGCGAATGTGTTCGCGTGGCGTGCCTCAACCCTGAACCGCTGGGGAATGGGGAAAGGGACGGTGTAGCTAGGTTCCATGCATCGAATTCCGACAAGAAATGATCAGTGGGCGAACGTACCATTGAACTGATGTCCCGATCCGGAGTTATTGAGCTACACCTGGCTGAGTACCAGCCCGAGCCATCACGATGATGGATGAGTGAAACTGACATAACTCTGATTTCCAGCGATCGTGCAGTGACAAATAGAACAAATATGCACTCGTTCAAGCACTGTCTAAAGATAAATTCAGAGAACCTATACATTCAACAATTGGCAACAAGAAAGGCAAATGGTAACTCAAAAGGGATTGCATGATTGCATCATCTCATATGGTGGTGCTGCTACCGACTTTTTAGAGTACAGCAGAACAGGTCCAGCTGACCACTGGCAACTTGTATGTATCAGGAACAGCATTAAAAAAATTGCAAATTACCGAAGGACATGCTCGAGACTTAAATAAATGGTGAGTTCTTTGAACGTCTAAACTACTGCTACAACATAACACCGTGAAAAGCAAATGTCCACCCAAAATTACCAGAGTTAGGAAATTACATCAGTGATCAGTAATTGTCCTGTAAGACCATCGGCCAAATCAGCTACTATCAGCACATCCCACGCATAAAAAGAAAAAAAAACACTTCCAACAAAAGGAAGAAGCACTTCTTTGCAGGCTTTCCAGCTACCATGGAACAGCAGAGAACAGAAGGGCAAACTTTTTGCCAAAAAAAAAACCCTATATCTACTGCATTTACTTTTACACACAGCAAGTTGCATAACAACTGCAACCTGCAAGATACATAGCAACTGCTAATCAAACTCTACTGAAATACATGAGGATGAAAAAGACCATCTCATCAAGCATTTCATTTGGGCAATACAACTGCTACCATCTATACAAAAAACGGTTAGTGTTGTAACATGTACAAGGACTACCAACTCAATGGACCTTTGACAGTTTTCAGAACAGTGCAAGTGACCGAGGTTTTGAGAAAATTTTCAACTTTCTTTGGAAAAAACGAGATGACTTTGATATTGGCTGCTTGCGAATTGAGCTGTCAGGAAGGTCCTCTACCACATCTGTAACAGCCACTTCTTGTGAACATGAGTTGCTATACTGGTCGCTTCGCCTCAGATCCCTGAGAAGATGAAGTAGCTTGATTGAACAACTTTTTGCTTCATCAATTCCATTCACTGACAAGTCCACAAGGGCAGGGATTACACCCTCCTTCATTACAAGTAAACAATCCTCAACACTACGGGAACATATTGATAAAAGGACAACCACTGCATGCTCTCGTTCTTTAGGGTTTCCTGTGTCCAGATATTCTGCAATGGAACCAAGACATCTATCAGTTCTGGTAATAAGCACCGTGGCTTCTTCCACATCGCATAAGTTCCGAAAAATCTTCAAGCAACACTCAGCGAAGCTTCCTTCAGTAAAAATGGGAGACAGCTTTGAGATTATTCCCAGAGAAATCAGGTAAGATTTTACATCAGCATCAGATGAAAGATTGCAGATAATCTTTAAGGAAAGTTCAAGGCCCTCGATATCTTCAGATGCCAAGATTTTGAACACTGGAGGAGTAACAACAGAAGCCACCAGATGGGATTGCTGACAACTCGGATGTCGAACCAGTTCATGCAGTACCAACAAAGCTTCAATTTTTAACTCAGAATCAAGAAAGGATGTGATCAGACGGAGTGCTTCTTCATTCATGGGCGGAATCTTAGTCCTACATGTCGAAGAAAAATGTCTTTGAGAATTTTCCTCATGGGGCCTTAGGTATGAATAGAACTAACTACCCAAGAGCAACCAACTAGTAGAATAGATAAATTGTAGCAGAAGAGCAGGAAGATAGTAAGTCTAAGCCTACTTTGCCATTTTATCATAAAAATGGAAAAAGCATAAATGGTACTGGAGTCTCAATCTAAAATTAATGAAAGGATGATGCGGATTTATCAGGCAAATTGCTCTTACCTGCTATTGGAAAGAAAAGCAAGAAAAATCTGAAATCCAGCATTCTGAGCTTGCATACTGTAGCTGCAACTATCATTTATCAAGAATTCGAGGAATGCTTCTACAAATCCATTGGAAACCATAGCACACGCAACCTCATTTTCATCATCAAGAATGCTCTTCAAATCTTTAATGGAGCTGCCTTGGAGTTCTAATGGGAGCTTGGACAGCTCGCGAAAGAATCTCAGGAACATGTCCTGGTTGAAGTTGTGGAATGGCAGATACTTCTGATAGTCTGCATTCCATGAGAACTGAAAAAAACTATCTTTTGGATCCTCCATATCCCTCACATGGGATGAATCTGAGACATAACTGGCATCAGATAACACAAAAGATGAATTGCTGTGATCAATCACAAAATCTCTGGCATTCCCAGAAATGAGAGGCACTGAAACATTGTGCAAACTTGACACAGACTGACCATGCAATTGCTCTGGCAAGTAACTGTAAACATTTTTGCTGGGAGGAAAATAATTGGAGAATGTGGAACCATGCTCTTTGTACCAATTGCAAATGAGATCCCTCATGCAAGTATTTGGAATCATCGAGAAGTTCTCTAGCTTTATCTGTGTCCTGGGACAAGTGTCATGTCCCTCACTGAACCATTTCTCAATACACTCCCTTTCATAAGTCTGTCCAGATGTTATTATCACAGGATCATGCATTAGCTTTGTTGATATTGGGCAACAGAACTCTGCAGGTAGTGTGGCTGCTCCAGAAATACTACTCTGATCCTCATATCTCTGAAAGTCTGTGGGTATGTAGCATTTACCAGGAGTATTATCATCGCTAGCAAAACTTAAGTTTGGAGTCAAAGGCTGATTTTCATCTTGCGAATTTTCATTCTGCTCACCGGTGTCTTGTTTGATGTTCTTTCCATATTTTTTAACAAGATACAGAAAGAACTTAAGGACCCACTCCTTTTTTGGATCTGTACCACTAATCTTACCGAGCAGTTTCTTGATTGCCCTTCTTTCAATTAAGATAGCTTTAGGAGATGTCAGGTTTAACTTTGAAGTTGCCTGCAGGAATGCCTCAAGTTCAAGTTCTTCAGTTGCATCAGACTGCCGAAGCATCTCTAAAATGGTTTTGCCAGCCTCTTCTTCCATTGGATCAACAACAAATTTTACATCCCGAAGATCATTATGGACTTCAGCAACCTGTGTTAAATAGCAATGCAGTAAACAACCAAGCAATGGGAAGTAGGAGTAAATATGCTATCGTAGTAATACATGAAATTATAGGATAAAGCAATATGCATAGGCCCACAGAGCACATGCAAGTTAAAAGAAGCATATTCTGATTGAATTACTGCATGTGCAGATGAGCTTCTACAAATTATTTCAAGTTACACTATTTACAGAAGTTTGGAGAACCTAAAAAAGAACAGTTAATTGGTGGCCATGGAAAATGAAATTGAAGTCCAAGAAACTAGAGGTATTTTGGTGGTACTTTGTTTTATAGGTTATAAGAAAACAATGTACAACTTGTGCGCACCAGAGAAGCTGATAATTTTCTTCTGTAATCTATACATAGTAGCATAAATTGAGTTTGTAACACTGACAAAATAGAGAGCAAAAAACATCAAACCAAATCAACTAACCTGATTAGCTAATGCCGGTGGGACCATATTCTGAATCAGGAACAAGCTCCGCCTAAGTGAGTCTCTGATCCTTTCACACCGCAATACAATTGCCTCTCCAGTAATAGCCTGAAACATAAATACCAAAAATCATCAAATAATCACAAAAAAAAGTCAGGAAATCAACGATAAATGTAGCATATTAGAATCTTCAGTCTTCCAACAACAATGGAATAACATACCAAGTAGAGCTTGCTACATTCGATGCAGTGCTGAATTATGAGTTTCCCTTTCTCAACTATATTGTATAGGTTGCACAATTCCTGTATACCCGCTTTACATCCTGGTCGAGCTGCCTCAATTGATGGAAGAATGGAGGAGATTTTATCTAACATCATTGTCAACTCGCTGCACATTGAGCTGTGAACCTAACAAAGCAAAACAATTGAACAATAAACATAAAAAACAATAGGTACAAGAAGAGGAAATGGAAAGGACAAATATGAATGACTCTCACATACATCCAGCAAAATAGGTTTAAGAGTAAGCTAGAAAGCATCATGAACTGCCTAAGACAACTAAACAAAACTGTTAATGCCACATTTGTTGAGCTCGACAATTTAGGTCCACATCACTAGATCATGTGCATAAGCTCTATTACTTGTTCTAAAATCTAGACATTCCTGGCAAAATGAGCGTTGAGCTCGACAATTTAGGTCCACATCACTAGATCATGTGCATAAGGTCTATCACTTGTTCTAAAATCTAGACATTCCTGGCAAAATGAGCGTTGAGCTCGACAATTTAGGTCCACATCACTAGATCATGTAAATAAGCTCTATTACTTGTTCTAAATTCTAGACATCATAGTTATTGAGGTGTCGCCATATCGCCGTGGCGGACAGGAGGGCCATGCCGTCTAGACAGCATGGAGCTGCGTCAATCTGGACGCCGCCACCGGCCTCATCTAGTCTCTTCGCCGCCGTCGTCTTCGGATCCGGCACTCCACCTAGATCTAGATGCTAGCCGGCCTCCTTGCAGGCCACCGCCGCGGGCTCTCGCCTCTCCCTGCGACGAGGGGGGATGCCGTGGCGGTCGGCGCTCCCAAAGGCACCCAAGGCCGGCGGTGTTGTAGATCGAGGCGAGCCCATGAAGGCGCGCCCAAGCCTTGGTGGCAGCCGGAGAGAGGAATGGGAAAGGAGATGTGCTTGGGGAGCCAGCTAAAGCAGGGAGAGCTAGCGGCCAATGGCGCGCTCGGGCCGGTGTGCCCGAGAGCCCTTGTGTGCGCTGCAAATCACCGAAGTGAGTGAGAGAGAGAGAGATAAGGGGATTTTGAGAGAGGGGAGACAAGGGAAAAGACATGGGGAAAGGATAAGGACCCAGTGAGGAAAAAAAAGGAAGAAAGCGGCGGTTTGGCCGCGTGGAAAAAAATAAAAGAAAAGAGGAAAGAAAAAGAAGGAAAAAAGAGAGAGTAAGTGAGGGGAAGTTTTAGCACGCATGAATAAATTTTGATGACTCGATTTGAGACGTTGGATCTATTGGCCGGTCTAAAATCTGACTAATTTTCTTAAACATTAGTTATAGAATTTGATGACTCGATTTAGGACATTGGATCTCCATTGGACGGTCGAAAATCTGACTAATTTTTGTTGGCCACGCTACAGAAGGTAGTGAGTATGGCGTCACCACGCCGCACGCCATAAGCGATATTATTGTGCGAAGGTAATGAGTCGCCGCGCTTTGCCGCACCGCCTTAATAACCATGCTAGACATTCCTGGAAAATGAGCTCCTGTTTTTAATGACAGGTTTCCGACCTTATAATGTGAGGATTTGTTCTTTTCTGTTTATATGGAGATTTTTAGCTCAACTTTTCTGATATCTTTAATGGTTTACTTGTGTTGAACAGTTAAACATAGCATGACTAACCATGACTCAGAGGGCAAAAATTGGGATCATGAAAAAGGACATGATTATGGCATGCAACCACACACTTCATGTTTGAATAACAAGTAAAATGGTAGTAAAAAAGGAGGGGCAATTCAGTATTCCACCTTTGGGCAAGAAATACGCTGAGATGAACCCATGCTCTCCATCCAAGACGAATGACTGTAAATCTTAATCTCAAGGATCTTGAACTGTTCAACACACAAGATAATAATGTCAAGAAAAGGCTGGGAAATAAGTCAGGGGAAATCCAATCATGTCATGACACTGAAGAATGTTAAGTTGTTAAAATTGGATCAAATCCAAGTGCACACGATAAATGCATGCTTAGCAAGCTGTAAAGGATAAAATAGTTCAGCCAAACACAAATGTCTAATCCCAAACGATCTGGTGGTTCATTGCATCAGGGGTAAGTTGTGTTTTCTTTGATACGAGTTATTCATTGTATGCATTTTGTAAAAACTTTATCCTTATCAGTGTTATTCATTTTTAACCTTTGTGAAACTAAACAGCAAATCACATTTGGATATTTCAGAACAGTGTTCATCTCAATAATGTTTCCAGCAACTAGCATATTATTATAAATTTGCAGGGCAAATGTGCTATAGTCAACTATCAAATCAAACTCATCTTACTGGGTCAACTGTGTAAGACCGTGTGGCTAGGTCTAAGATTTTTATGATGATGAATAATTGACAACATGGCTTAGTATTTTTATTCGAGGCGTGTGCGTGTGTGCGTGGACTAATATTGGTCAAGTTGGTGAGAACTTGTGCCGGGAAAACGTTCTTTGGTCTTTGCATGTGCAGGTTGGGCGTGGAGACGGTCATGGTCGGTGACGAGGAATACCGGGACTAGGAGGGGGAAATCTGAGGTCCGGGCGGTCGAGGATGTCACGAGGTGGTCGGGCTCACGCTGGAGCACATGGAGATCAAAGGTGGATGATGCGTGGAGAAGATACAGGAGGTGCGGTCCTGGCGGCTTCGACGCGCGATGAGTTGAAAAGTCAAAGTGTGAAAACCCGTGTTAGGAAGGGTTTCGGGTCCCTTAAATAGTAGTGGGCTAAAAGTCTGGTTGAGTTAAAAAGGTCTAGGCTAAATTAGATGAGTGGTATTAGGGTTTCTAGTAAATTGAAAAGAGGAGATGAGTTCGGATTAGAGGTAGCGGCGGCATGGAATCGAATTAGAAGTTGGACACGGTTTTTTGAAAAGGAAGCGGAGCGCGGCTTTTGGAAACGGAAACGGAGCGTGGCGGCCATATATAAAGGGATCAGGGAGATCACGGCTAATTAAAGAAGTAATTAGCTTTTGCCGAGACTTGAATTTAATAAAAAGAGGATCTCGGCTTTGGAATTCCATGCGTGAGCCTTTATTGGTTTTTTTGTGTTGATCTCATGGCTACATGATTGGAGGCTTTATGATGGCTGGAGTGCAGACGTGAAGTTTAGAGAAAAAGGTGTTTTGCTTTTGTGATTGTCCTTGTGCTTCTAATCGCTGCATGCAGGTAAGTCGTGAGCGGCGGCCGAGTGGTAAGTAATTAGGGTTAATAAGGTTTGCTAATGAGTTTGATTAGTAGATGTGTGTGTGTCGACTAGAAAGTTGTGGTATGGCTGCATGCATGACTTACTAGAAGCTTTGCATGCATATTTAATCCATCCATCCGTGAGTCTTCAGAGCTACCTCATGCATACATAATATACTAGTTGATTTTGAGTACCATCCATCCGTGAATAATCAAGGCCATGCCATGCATACTTACATATACTAGTAGATTTCTGTTAAATACTCGCACGGCTTAGCTGTTGGTAAAAGGAGACTCATATTTAGTGCTTTTCTTTCTTTTAGATTGCTACAGTAACCATATATATTTCTATTGCTATCTTTGTTCTTTTTATTCTTACTGTGATTGTCAGATTTAAAAAGCAGAAGATAGTAGATAAAAAATAAAGAAAATCCGCTGTGCGCTGCAATCATTCACCCCCCCTCTGATTGCCATCGACGATCCTACAAGCTGTCTACCCAAATCACATTTATGAACAATGGCTAATCCCTAGGAGACCTAGATATCCTTCGCAAACGGAGATGTTATAGTCACATGCCAACTCCCAGTTTCCCAGCATAGGCAAAAGTCAATTGATTGGTCAACATACTGCTTGTGGTTCTTTCTAACATGAAGGCGTTTAAATGGACCAAAGAAACGTGATGTTTTTTCAGTTGAACTCCCACCATAGGTAAAAGTCAACTAATTGGTCAACAAACCGTCTTTTGTTCTTTCAACTGACATCAGATAAAATTAAAAATGGCGTTTTTCAGTTGATTACAGATTCACTATAACAATTCGTCTCCTTGAGGCAAGACATATGTGGACATTTGTATTTTCTAGATTCTTGTATTGTCACAAGAAGAGCATTAAGCATTTGAATTTTTTCCGTTCTAACAAAATAATTCTTTATAAAGCCTATTGGACCATTTCATTTCCCTTCTGTACGATTGGTTGCAGAGATAATCACAGGATATGACAAGGGAAAAACAAAGAAGTTCTATTCTAAGTTTCTAATCGAACATTCTGACTTCACATTGCACCAACTGTACCAATGCGTACTTCAACTTAGGCACTCCTCACAAACTTGCAGCCGTATCAACCAAGCATACCTACATCTTGCAAGCGCTAGATCAGTTGCTCGTCTAAATAGTGCTATTATGTATTATGCTATTGCATCATGCCTATATGACAGGATACTACACCATGAGGCATAACCCCCCAACCTCACCGACTATCATACGAAGGGGAAGAACAGAAGGGGGTGAGAACAATACAAAAGTAGCCCCTTTTCTGTGTTATGGTGTGGGCCTAAAAGGTGCAAACCAAAACAAAAATAAAGGTGAGGGTTTTGGTCCCGTGAAAGAACAGGACAGGAGTATGCAAACGATTAATTACTCAATTAAAGTACAAATCACACAATAGTAGTGTCTGTTGTTCACAGAAATGGCAACAATCCTCAAGGTTACCAACAGGGGGGAAAGCAACTGAGGATAGATGGGGATCCAATCAAACATCAATAGTAGATTAGTAGTGGCATAAACAGAACAAACTTGAAAGGAAGGATGGCAACCAACCTGCTCGTCAAGGGCTTCCTGCGCAAAGATCTCCTCGCACTTGTTGGAGGAATCAAGCTAGAGACAATCTACTCTCAAGCCCAACCGACGCACGCAGAGAAAGAAAAGAACCTTCTTTTCCTGTCCCTTGAACAGAAACAAGAAGAGAACCAGCTCTCCTACACTCACAAGATGAACCAATCAACCAAACATATAGAGAAGGATGAGACACACCCACCAATCCACCTCTCCCGCAGCAACATAACGAGAGAGAGAGAGAGAGGGAGGGAGGGAGGGAGGAACCAAACCAACCTCTCAAAAGATATTCTTGCCTCCGCAGCACAAGAAGGGTCCCTCCCTCCTGGCTCACTGAACCATGCCTCCTTTCAGAATCAGAACGTAAGGAGCAATCCAGGAAGACAGGCTATGGGTTTTCTTCTCGGACCAGTCTAGAGACGGACAAAGATGGCGCCGAGAGAGAGAGAGAGGAGGGGCCGGGGGGACGAGAGAGAATGGAATCGTGGAAGTTATGAGAGATGGGTACACCACCTGCGCGGGCACACGCGTTATTATTCCTTTCGGGCTCGTGTCTAATTTTCTCCTCCTCCCTCTCCCTTGCCTGCCTTGTTCCCGGTCGTCGCCTCCGCCTTAGCGGTTTGCGGGGCCCACCCGCGATGGCGCCACCTACTCCTCTCTCGCTCTCTATTGGCTTGGTAGAGAGAAAGGTAGGGTAGATTGTTTGTGGGGAAAGGGGCCTGCGATCGAGACTGCCAATGATTTTTGTGGCTGCCCGCGGACAACCGCCTTCCCCCATGATGATGTGCGCGCGGGGCATGCACCCTCCGTCCCTCCCCTCTCCTCCCCTCTCGGACGCGAGCGGGGCTGAAAAGCCCTAAAATTTCAAATCAGAAAATTTTATGATTTTTATTGAATTTTTGAGTGAATTTTAGAAACTTTCCCTTTTTGAAAGTCGCCCGGTCCCCGCTTTCCTTTCTGGGCGCCGCCACCTTCCTCTCTCGCGCGCCTCTCTCTCCCGCTTTCCTTCCCGCCGGCGCCTCCTCCTCTTTTCCGCCGCGCCCGCACCCCCCGCCTCCTCCTCGCGCGACGCGTGCTGCGCGCGCCCGCTCGCGCACCGCTGCGCCGCACCGCGCGCCGGTTTTGGACCACCACGCCACCCCGCCGTCCCTTGGTCCAAAGCCGACACCGCCCGCGCCACGCGTCGCCCCCTCCTCCCGTTGGTCCAAAGCCGACACCACCCGCGCCACGCCTCCCCCTCGCTTCCCTTCCCCCGCAAGGCCCGCCGCTGCCCATGCCGCTCCGGCCACCTGCTCCCCTCTCCCGTCGCCTCGCCTTTAAGCCTATGTAGCTTTCCTTCCGCGCCAAGGCGTTGCCCTACCCACTCCTGTTGACTGCCGCGGCCGCGCCATTCCTTCTCCCCCACGGTTCCTCTCCCTTCCGCTCGGGTATAAAACCCCATCCTCCGCTCCCTTGCTTCCTCTTGCTTCCCAGTCTCCCCAAACACCCCCATTTACTTCCTACCCCTCCCAGCTCCCTCCCCAAGCGGCCGATTGGAACCTCTCCGCTCCGAGCGCTGCCCTTCCTCTCCCCTGCGCCGGCGACCCTGTAAGCTGGTTCTCCCTCTCCTCTCCCCCATTTCTCAATTGCTTTCGCTTGGAGCATCTTCACCCTCCCCTAAACCCTTTGCTATGCTCCTCTGGCCAGGTGAACCACCGAGGAATCTCCGCTTCGGAGCACCACCGCCGGCAGAACCCTCCTCCCGTGGCCAGCTCTCCTCGACGCTCCCCGGCCGAATCCTCCGCCGCCATTGTGAGCCCCGGACCCCCTTAACCGTGAAACCACCGCCATTTTGGCTCAACCGATCCCCGGGACCACCCTCACCGCCGGAGAGCCCCATTTTCCCCCTTCTGCCTCCTGCGCTACCCGTTGATCACCCCACCTCCGAAAATACCCAAAATGGATTGCTCGCACCAAAATCCACCCGGTGGTACCCCTCTTCCCCTTCAAGGACCGCCGGTGTCGCCGGAGAGCGGAGGCGCCGCCACCGCTGCCTCTTTGTTGCGCGCGCGTAGCGAGAGGAAGACGACGACGACGTGGCCCCTCCTCCGCCGTCCATCTTCCCGTTGCCGTATAACCGCAGCCGCCCGATCCAGACATCCCGCCACCGTTGGATCTTCATAAACTCCACCCCTCACCTCCGTCGGATCTTCCCACCGTACCGCTTCGCCCCGCCCCATCCGGTCATCCACCCGAGCCACGCGTCACTCATCTGAGCCGCGCAGGCGTGCGTTGGCATGGGCCGAGCCGGCCTGCTCTGTCGCCGAGCGCGTGCGCTTATGGCCGCGCGCCGCCGTTCGGCGCCAGACGGTCGCACCTGATGCGAAGCCGCACAGTAGGCTGGGCCGGCCCAAGCACTGTTCACCCGAATTTCCAGTGCTTTTCCAATTTCCAGAAACCAGAAAAATCCAAATAAATCCTAGAAAATCACATAAAATCCCAAAAATTCTCAAATTTCACCACTTTGCTCAGAAAAATATCCTGAACTCATTTTTGGCCTCCTTGTTCCCAAATTCATCCCAGATAAATTTCTAAAATTCCAATTTGAGGATTTATGCATTTTACTCCTTTTTAAATAGTTTATTTTCCCTCGCTTGATTAGTCTCAAGCTGGACTTAATTATTTTATGTGTTTGCACTAGTTTCGGAGATCCCGGAGGTTCAAGTGCAGTCTCAGGATTCCGGTGCTTCTACGTTCGAGCTAGCTGAGATCATCCAAATCAACGGCAAGTCGCAAAACCTTTGATCATATTGTATCCCATGTTACATAGTTATGTTATTATGCTATTTGCATTATGCTAGTTGTGAAATGTTAGTTCAAAGTAAAATAAAATGTTTAGAATGACATGTTATGTAGTTAAACCTACCACCGAAAAATGTCATGTTAAACTTGTAGCCATGCCTTTGTAACCCTAGAATTAATCACTTGGTAATCTAGATAATTGTAGATTATTATTATCACTCAAAGTCTTACACTAGTAAAGTTGTGGCTGCGGGCCAATAGACTTTGGAAAACCCGACTTTAGGGCAGGGTGGTATGGGACACCGTGCCCTAGGGAGGAGATTGCCGACGTGCAGGATAGGGTAAGGGTTGGGGAAGGAACCGCGAGACGGTCTTCGCCCACCTCTTACCCTAGGATGTAAGGTCGCGGACCTGACTGGGGTTGTGGACTCTGGGGAAAAAATATAAGGACCAGACCCTTACGCCGAGCAAATGACATGGTGACTGCTCAACCACAGGAGTTGACTTGTCAACACTGGTTTAGTAGCTGCTCAACTCGATTGAAACTCTACAGGTGTTGAGAAGTCAGGAGGTTGGGAAATTAGGTTAGGTATGCCGTGCTGCGGGTACCTAACAATGGTAGGGTTCACTCGAAGCGGACAGGAGTTTCCATGTGCCAGACCCGAGTGGATTCTACCGGGTAGAGCCTATATAAAGAATTGAGCAGTGAAACGACATGGCTTCCTTAACTCAGTCATGAGGGTTAAGGAATCGTGTGGGTAAAGCTGAGCAAACTCTGCAGAGTCAAATAAATGGTATTCGAATACGTCGTGCTCCCGGTTAATGGAGCTGTGTCACTTGGGTGATTTCAGCAGCGAAGCTTAAGTAGTGTTGTAAATGCTTTAACTTGAATAGTTGGTTAATTAACTTTCATGAAAAACCCCTGAGATCTTAAGGAGTAGTTTTGGGTCCGTTTTATCAAATTGTTTGCAAATAAAACTGCATCCACTCAAAGTAATAAACCAAATATACTCCCTTCCTTTGTTGACCCGTGCAAGTTGTAAGTTAGGGTTTCTTTTGTGACTTGCTGAGCTGGTTGTTTGGCTCACGGCTTGCTTAATCCCCTCTTTAGAGGATCAAGACGAGGGTGAAGGTCTCCCCATTGAGGAAGTCCCGGAGGGTCTCTTCTTCGACGAGGACCCGTGGCTTTAGGTCTTCGCCGCGCTCAAGCAGATCTTGGAGTTTTTGTGATGTAATTATACTTTGGGCTTGCACGCCCCGCTGTTGAAAACTGGATGCTAATCCATATGTGAAATATATGCTGGACTTTTGTTGTAAGCATGCAATGGTATACTCTTGCGCGACACTCCATAACTATTCATGCATGAATAGTTGCGGAATACCGTGTCCGTACGCGCTCCTGGAAACAGGGGCGTTACAGGGACGCGGCTCCACGGCGCTTAGCCACCCACCCACCGCTACCCCCTCCGCGGCATGGCATGCCGCAGTCACTTGATTTCAGGGCATGAGGTCATTTAGGTGCTTGACGTAACAAAGTAGTGCTGGTAGGGCAAGAACCAGGACCCTATTTGTTTTTATTTTAGAGGTGGCTTAACCTCTAGTGACTGAGTCTTGTAACTGATCCAATATATAATAGTTTCAATAGTATAAAGAATTATACGAATATACCTATATCTTTTGTAATTATTAAGAGATATAATGAGAATTTTCCATCCTACCCCACTCATGTATATAAGCTCCCCAAGAGAGACATGAGGAGGAGATCACTCATTTCCCACATACCATCTCTCTGTTGGCTCTCATTTTCTAGTCCCCCTCTCAACTATTTAGTCTGTAGCCACAACAGTTGGTGCCGTCCGTGGGGACGCGCAAGAAACTGCGCAAGAGAAGGTGCTAGAAAGCGACAGCAACCAAGCGAAAGAGAGGGCGCCACACTGGTACGACCGTCGACCATGACTACGCTGCGCTGGTATGACCGCCGACCGCGACGCCCACGCTGGTACGACCGTCGACCATGATACCCGCGCTGGTACGACCATCGACCATGACGCCCCCGCGGGTACGACCATCGACCATAACATCTGCACTATCATCTCGAAGCAGGGAGTCGACCTATGAACAACACCGGCGAATATCGAGTCTCTCCAACGGGGATTCTGCACGAAGTGCACGTGCTTCAAAGCCTTCACCCCGCCACCGATTGCATCGACACCTACGACCACGCCGTGGTCGTGACTTCGGCAACATCTCCAACCGCGTCAGGATCAAGTCTTCACTGACAGACATGACCACCCCATGGTCAACATTTAGGGACGGAGCATCCACCTCCGACTTCTTCGTCGAAGACTTCGCACGATCTCCACCAAGATCTTCGCACAATCCCCATGCAGAGACTGCACACGACCTTCGCGGGACTTTACACCAACTCCGTGTGGACTCCACATGGATGTCGCCTCCGCCAGACTTCATTCAGCGACATCTCCGACCGTGTCGAGATCAAGTCTTCACCGACAGACACGACCACCCCGTGGTCGACATTTGGAGATGGAGCATCTGCCTCCGACTTCTTCACCAAAGACTTCGCACGGTCTTTACTAAGGTCTTCGCACGATCTTCGCACGGAGTTGTGCACGACCTTCACGAGACTTCACACCGACTCCGCTGGACTTCGTGTGGACGTCGCCTCCGCCGGACTTTGTTCGGCAATATGTCGATCACGCTGGGATCAAGTCTTCACCAACAGGCACGACCACCCCGTGGTCGACATTTTTGGACAGAGTATCCACCTCCGACTCCTCCGCCAGACTCCGCATAGACGTCGCCTCTGCCGAACTTCGTCTAGCTTCTCCAGGTCTCCATTGGACCTCATGTTGCCTCCACCGAGCTCCGCACGATCTTTGTTGGACTTCGCACGATCTCCGCTGGACTCCACATAGACGTCACCTCCGTCGGACTTCGTCTGGCCTCTGTGGGTCTCCGCTGGACCTCACGTTGCCTTCGCCAAGCTTCGCATGGTCTTTGTTGGACTTCGTGCGATCTCCGTTGGACTCCGCATGGTGGTCGCCTCCGCTGGACTTCGTTTGGCCTCCGCAGGTTTTCGCTGGACCTCACGTTGCCTCCACCGAGCTCTGCATGGTCTTCACTAGACTTTGCGCGATCTTCGCCGGACTCCGCGTGGATGTTGCCTCCTCCTAACTTTGCCTGGTCTCCGTGGGTCTCCGCTGGACCTCGCGTTGCCTTCGCCGAGCTCCGCACGGTCTTCGCTGGACTTCGCGCCGACTCCGCATGGACATCGCCTCCGCCGGACTTCTTCTACCTAGACCCCACAGGACTTCATTGGCACCATCCGACCACATCCTAATTGTGACTTTGTCTGACTACCTAGTGGTTGTGACTCTGCCGACTCCATCGTCACCTGTCCCATCACCACGTGGTCACAGACGTTTCGTCGCTCGTCTCATGGTTGTGTCTTCGTTCGACCACATCGTGGTCGAGACCTCGTCTAACCACCTCGCGGCTGAGACTTTGTTCGACCACCTTGCGGTCATGGGGAGCGCGTGCTTTAAGACTTTGTCCCATCGCTGGCTTCGTCGATGCTAGTCTGAAGGATGGGCGATGGAGCGTGCATTGCAAGATTCGTCCTACCGTCAACTTCATCAACGTGAGTCTGAAGGATAGGGGATGGAGCGTGCACTTCAAGGACTTTGTCCAGCCGCTGATGTCATCGACACCGTTCGACCATGTCCTAATCATACCTTTATGTGACTACTTAGTGGTCGTGACTCCGTTGACTCCGTCGGCACTCATTCGACCACCTGGTGGTTGCAGATGTTTCATCCGCTCGTCTCGTGGTTGTCTCTTCATCCAACCACAGCGTGGTCGAGACCTCATCCGACTGCCTCACTACTGAGACTTTATCCGACTGCCTCGCGGTCATGGGGAGCGTGCGCTTTAAGACTTTGCCCCGCCCTGGCTTTGTCAATGCTAGTCCGAAGGGAGGGGACGGACCGTGCGTTTAAAGATTCGCCCCACTGCCGACTTCATCAACTGAGTCCGAAGGGTGAGGGACAGAACGCGTATTTCAAGACTTCGTCCCACCGCTGGCTGCTTTGCCTCTGACTTCTTCGCCGAAGACTTCGCACGGTCTCTATCGAGGTCTCTGCATGGTCTCCATCGAGGTCTTCGCATGATCTTCGAGCGAAGACTGTGCATGACCTTTGCAGGACTTTACATCGACTCCGCGTGGACGTCACCTCCGTCGGACTTCACATGGCCTCCACGGGTCTTCACTGGACCTCGCGTTGCCTCCGTCGAGCTTCGCACGATCTTCGTTGGTGATCTCCGCTGGACTCCGCGTAGTTGTCATCTCCGCCAAACTTTGTCTAGCCTTTGTGGGTCTCCGTTGGACCTCGCGTTGCCTTCGCTGGACTTCGCACGATCTTTGCTAGACTCTACGTGGACGATGCCTCCGCCAGACTTCATCTGGCCTCTGCGGGTCTCCGCTGGACCTCACGTTGCCTCCGTCGCATGGTATTTGCATGATCTCCACCAGACTCTGCGTGGACGTGGCCTTTGCTGGACTTCGTCTGGCCTCCGCGGGTCTCCGCTAGACCTCGTGTTGCCTCTGCTGAGCTCCACACGGTCTTCGCTAGACTTCACGTGATCTCCGCCTCCATGGTCAACATTTGGGGACAGAACATCCGCCTCTGACTTCTTCGAAGAAGACTTCGCAGAGTCTCCGCCAAGGTCTTCGCACGATCTCCGTGTAGAGACTGCGCACGACCTTCGCGGGACTTCACACCGACTCTGCCAGACTCTGCGTGGACATCGCCTCTGCTGGACTTTGTGTGGCCTCCACGGGTCTTCGCTAGACCTCGTGTTGCCTCCACCAAGCTCCGCACAATCTTCGCTGGACTTTGCGCGATCTCCGCTGGTCTCCGCGAAGACATCGCCTCCGCCAGACTTTGTCTGGCCTCCATGGGTCTCCGCTGGACCTCACGTTGCCTCCACTGAGCTCTGCACGGTCTTCACTAGACTTCGTGTGATCTTCATCAGACTCTGCGTAGATGTCACCTCCGCCAAACTTTGACTGGACTCCGCAGGGTCTTTGCTGGACCTCATGTTGCCTCCGCTGAGCTCCGCATGGTATTCGCTAGACTTCGCGCGATCTCCGCTAGACTCCGCATGGACGTCACCTCTGCCAGACTTCGTCTAGCTTCCACAGGTCTCTATTGGACCTCGCGTTGCCTTCGTCGAGCTCCACACGGTCTTCGCTGGACTTTTGAACTATGGGGGATGGAGCGTGCGCTTTAAGGACCTCGTCCAATAGCTAACTTTGTCGGCAGCGTCTGACCACATCCTAGTCGTGACTCTGCTGACTCCGTTAGCACTCATCCGACTACCCCGTGGTCGTAGAAGATCACGAAAGAGTGCAATGATGTTGATTTGTCTAACAAGAAGATATTGGTCCATCGGAAAGTGAAGAGTCGAGGTGTAGTAAGGGAGATGAGGACAATGTCGTACTGCCCATCTTTGCTGTTCAACAAGGACGATGTTGTGCTACTCACCGAAGCCGTTGAAGAGAAAGACCAAAGTCAAAGGAGCCAAGGGCTATAACGATGAGTGGTGAATGTCATTATTGTTGAAGAATTCAGTGTCCAAATGGGGGAATTGATCATTTGCCGCTGTCATATGTGACATTTCAGGATTTGCCACTAATGTCTCATTGATTTGTGGCCCTAGAACCACATGTCAGTGAGACATGAAGTGGTAAATCCTAAAGTGCACATCTTTACAGTAGCAAATGATGAAATATCCCTTGTCCAAATAAGCTCGATAATAGGGAAGCTTTAGCAGAGGGGAGATGAAGTTTTGTATTGAAAATGAGCTATAACAATATGGGGTCACTAGGTAGCTAGGAGTGTATCATCGCTGGTAAGGAGCACGACATCACCTACAATGGCAAGAAGATTCTCCATATCGCTACACAACGACTAAAGTAGACATACTGATATTAGTGAAGATATGAGATCACCGCTGTTAGTGAAGAAGTCATAGAGTTGAGGTGGCCAATGTTGAAGACGAGAAGAGATCGATGTGGAAGAAGAGAGACACCAAGCATGTATATATACATGCATGCATCTTTACAAATAGAAGCACTGGAGTACAAAAGCAGAGGAGCAAAGAGCTCGAAGCAGGGGCGAAGATGGGCCTCGGGCCGGTTGGGCAACGGCCCGAGGCCCAGAAAAAATTGTAGTGAAAATTTTTAATACATATACTTAAAAAAAGGTATTACACAGTGTATGGGCCCGAGGCTTCCCGGCCGGCCTGATACCATTCCTAGCCGACAGCCAGCCCAGCAAGCGAAGCGGCCTGCGCCCTGCGGCCCAATGAGGCAGTGAGCGAAGCGGGCAAGCGGCCAGCGCTAACCTAAGCCACAGCCGACCGCAGTCACCAGCTCCCCTCGACCCCTCCCATCTGAGTTTTTTGCTATTATAGTACTCTCTAAGTATGGCTTCGACAAAACGGTATCCACGTCGTGGGCTTCTCTAAAACGATACCTATTTAGTGTACTCCTCTCCAGGGGCGGAGCCAGGAATTAGATATAGGGGGGCAAATGAACAATAAGTAGTAGAGTAGAATCCTACGACCATGATCACCAAAATCGGCCGAAAATTGCTGAAAATCATCGAAAATCTGTTCTACCGGTTATCTCTTGATAGACTATAAACTGGTCTCAAATATTTCATTTTACACTAACTTAATCCGATTTACTCTGATTTATAACCAATTTACTCCAATTTATTACCTATTTACTTCGATTTAGACAGATTTTATTTGAAACTTGAATTTTCATTTGAAATTTTTGGTCCAAAAACTACCGGAATTTTTCAAATATCGCTCAACCCATCTTACCGAATTCGTTAAAAATTTAAAACTGGTTTTGTTTTCCTACCTACAACCACTTGCTATGATATCATGTCAATTTCAATTCTCGATTATTTGATATATGGTAGGGTATTATAATGCACAAGTTGGACACTTTTCTTTTTTACATATGTGCACATCATTTTCCTTGGACGTCATCAGAACAGGAAAGTTTCGTGGATTTGTTTGTGTGTGTGAGTGATAAAAAAATGCTTAGGTGGAAATACTTTTACGATAATTAGTAGAAGTACAAAAAGGATCATACACTTATATGATAATTGCAGGGAATGTTGATATGTTTTCCTCCACTTTTTCGCTTTAGGCTAGGTCGCCTCAGCGATGCATGTGGCTTAATTACCATCCCTCTTGATTGATGTGAGAGACCAAAATGCGGAATGCCTAACCGTATAGGTATAGAGATCAGAATATCAGATTACCTGGCTGACGGGGACGGCCGGACGGACGGCGGACGCGGATGGACGGCGGACGCGGACGGACGGCTCCCGGTTGGCGACTTTGCCTGGCGCGGGCGGACGGCGGACGCGGACGGACGGCTCCCGGTTGGCGACTTGGCGTCGCTTCGCCTCTCCTTCTGAAATATGAAGCGTCGCCGACTCGCTGTCTCTTTGGGCTAATTTGCCAATTAGTAGCTAACGGCCGCATCCAAGATTCGATGGGGCCGTGGGAAATGGGCTGATCGTTGGGTCGTTGGGGGGTGCCAGGCCCCCCCCGGCCCCCCTCTCTCCGCCACTGCTCCTCTCTATAATAGTATTCCCAGGGATTTGAACTCAAATTATTTTGATTTTCGAATTTTATCTTCTCTAAATGACTAAACTACCCTTCCTAAATTTGTTTAGACCTAATCCTTTTCTTTTCTTCCCACACGACACAAAGACAAAGCGGCGCGGACTCGGCGAGAGGAGGCAGGGGCGAGGGGTGCCACACACATGGGCCGAGGCAGAGAAGAGGCGCCGAGGCGGGGGGCGGCGTCATGGCAAAGAGGAGGCGTGGGGGCGGCGTCACGGCGGAGATCCACTAAGGAGGCGAGGGGCGGCGTCGCGGCGGGCCGGACTCAGCAGAGGAGGCGCGGGGCGGGCGGGGCCGCGGTGGAGATCTGGCGGGGTCGCAGGGGATGGTGTCGCGGCGGAGAGGAGGCGGGGGCACGGCGGAGAGGAGGCGGGGGGCGGTGACACAGCATCGCGGGGGAGAGATGCGGTGGGGGGCTGGGGGCGGCGGACTAAAGTGATGCGCCTGTACTGTGTCGTGTGGGAAGAAAAGAAAAATGATTAGGTTTAAACAAATTTAGGAAGGGTAGTTTAGTCATTTAGAGAAGATAAAATTCGAAAATCAAAATAATTTGAGTTCAAATCCCTGGGAATACTATTATAGAGAGGAGTACACGAAATAAGTATCGTTTTAGATAAGCCCAGGACGTGGATACCGTTTTGTCGAAGCCATACTTAGGGGAGTACTATAATAGCAAAAAACTCCTCCCATCTCACCTCTCGGCGAGTCCGCTGCCCCTAGCCCCCCACCGCATCTCTCCCCCGCGACGCTGTGTCACCGCCCCCCGCCTCCTCTCCGCCGTGCCCCCGCCTCCTCTCCGCCGCGGCACCATCCCCGTGACCCCGCCAGATCTCCGCCGCGCCCCGCCTCGCCCCCCGCGCCTCCTCTCGTTGAGTCCGCTGCCGCCGCGACGCCGCCGCCTCGGTGGATCTCGCCGCGACGCCGCCCCACGCCTCCTCTTTGCCATGACGCGCCGCCTCGGCGCTCTTCTCCGCCTCAACCCGCGGTGGCAGCGCACGCCCGCCCGCCTCTCTGTCGAGTCCGCCGGCCGCCGCGACATCACCCCTCGCCTCCTCAGTGGTTCTCCGCCGCGACGCTGCCCCCACGTCTCCTCTTCGCCGTGAAGCCGCCCCCTGCCTCGGCGCCTGCTCTCCGCCTTGGCCCGCGGGCCACGGTGGTGCGGCACCGCCCCCCGCCTCCTCTCTGCCGAGTCCGCCGGCCGCCGCGACGTCGCTAGTTAACAGCTTGCCTCCTCAGCGGATCTCAGCGGCAACCATTTCCCTACTAGTATCACCCCTGCCGTGAGTATATTGATCCATCTTCTAGCTGTGGCAGCAGTATTTGTTCTTATTTTTCAGTTCAAATACTGGAGAATGTTATGGGCTCGGTGATTGCTCTGTGATGAACCATTCAAAAACTAAGTTTGATCCTGATAGCAGAATTAGATTTGAGCTCTAGTGGCTTGGCTTCTACTGATTCAACCGTAGCTAGAGATATTTCTATTGAGTAGAATTGTTGTCATGCAATTGAATTTGTAGAGTATGCAGTAATCTCGGTTCGGTTCTGTTCAGATCAGGTTATGTCAGTGCAGTATAATTTGTTGATTCAGTTCTGTTTCAATTCAGTTCCTCTGTGACCTGTTTAGTCTTTGCTAATCGCTTTCGTAACGCAGGAGATTATCGTCTCGTTTGCATGTGAACACTTTATCTAAAATTTAAGGTGACATTCCTGTCTGTGCACGGTTTTGACAGTAGAATCTAATCTAGAGCTCAAAAACCTGGTTCTCGTTATTAGATCATTAATGAAGAGTTTCGATATTAGCATGAGAAGGCCAAGATCTATGATCTTGCGCAACTCTGTTCTGAGAGCAATGTTAAAACAATTAATTTGTTATATACTAGATTTAATTGTTTATTTGCTTAGAGGACAGATTGTCATGTTATTTTCAGCATATTGGTGTTTATATTCTTTGATGTTAGTTATAGACTTATATCTTCCTTAATTTTGGGCCCGAGGCTTTGATAAATTCTGGCTCCGCCACTGGCTCGAAGCATAGATGGCGCAGCTATAGGGAATAGACTTAGGGTCACCTAAGAGAGCGTGATAGGTGCCCCGGCAGGGATCAGTGACAGCTGCACGTGTATGCATATTTGCTATTGTAATGGTCATCAGTAAGCAATAATTGAGAGAAGCAGAATATAACTATGCGGTAGAGTATTATATTGCAATGAATAGCAGCTAAGAGATTGTATTAGAATGGGTAGCAGTTAAAAGAGATCGATCAAGAATTGGATGTGCTGTTGGAGGTTGAAGTAGAAAAGTTGTAATGGCGAGAAGAGATAGAAGATATATGGTTCGGTAGGGCAACCGGCGTGTACAGGATTATAAGTTCAAGGTAGGTCATGCCATGGTGCATTGGTGTATAGATATATGGTTCGGTAGGGCAGCCTGCGTGTACGGGATTATAAGTTCAAGGTAGGTCATGCCATGGTGCATTGGTGTATACGTAGCCAATATACTCTAATACTATGTAAACTAATAGGATTACGCACATATAGTCAGCATATTGCTTTTAGATTAAATAGAGGTACATGCACAGTCATACATTTTGGCAAAGAGTAACTAATGGAGGAAGAATATGGCATGCAGCTACATGATCTATGCATATGGAGAGTGTTTATTTGTTTAAGAACCTTAATCTATTAAGCGTATACTTCAATTAAATTTCTCAAGTTGTATTTTCCTTCGAGATTCTATTATCATTTTCAATATTTATGATGTATTAAAATCCTAAATAGTCTACAAAATACATAAACATATTATTAAACATCTAAATTATATCATTTGATGCTAAAAACTTCCAAATAAATCTAGGCGCACAAATGTACTGGCCACCCTGCTACTTATCAAATAAATTCCAAGCATTCAAGTGAATCCAAGATGCAAACAAAAGTTTTAAAATTTATGCATTTTTCGTGCAACTGAATTGTACTACGAAAATCGGGATGTTACGTACAAGCATGGCCACGAATCATGTGGTACAAACTACAAACTCTACACGGCAATTACAAATCCGTAAGTGGAGAGCACGAGCTCGGAAACCGTCCTTCCTGATTCGATCATCATCATTCACGAATCATGCCTTGTGAATGATAGAGCACACAGACCGGTGAATGGCGACTGATTCGAGACGGGTGATCAACAAATCGACACCCATGCAACGCAATAGGCGCAGCGAAAGTTGGCGGTTGCCCTCATGGAACGAAAGGATGCTCTTGTTCCTTCAGAAAGAAAGAAAGAAAGAAAGAAAGAAAAACAAACGATCATCGATGGATGCTCTCGGCACCACACCAAGCAAGTGCGCTGCTTTTTGCAAAGGCGATCGATGATGCGAGCGCTGCTCGCCGAGGGCGACTGACGCCACCCGTTACATCCCGATTAGCTCAGGCCGTCCAACCAATGCAACCAACGGTGCCGTCTTCGCTTTGGCGTTGGCCAACACGACGGGTCCACCCGCCCGGACATGTTGGTGGATCGTATGTCTCCATTTCATTCAACCTCCTCCCATGCCCCTCTGCATAGGCCACCGCGTCTGGCGGTTGTGAAGAGTAGAGAAGAGGAAAAGAAGCCGGTAAATAGATTAACTGAACTGAACCATCGTTTCGTGAAAAGTTTTGGGGGATTTTTGTTTTCTGAGATACGCGCGCCCGACATTTTGTGCCTTTCGAGAGTGTGTTTTGGGATCTAGATGTGGCCGCGCAATTGGCTAGGCAGAAGAGTGTCACCTGTAAATGTCCGAGCCTAGGATGAGATTGCGGTTATTGCATTCAATTTGTACAGCACATTGACTGATCATCTTGTTACATGGTCCATATATGCAGAGCAGACGACACGTTTTGATCGATCGTTTCTATGCGTAAGAGCAAGTGCAATAGTATAGCTAACTAGTGGCTATAACACTTGTCCATTTCATCTATAACCTTCAAAAAAATAGTTCATACAATACGGTAGCTATTACAATAACTATTTGGCCCCACGTGTAAGAGAGTGAAATGCATATTTTTACGTGCTATAGCTAGCTGTAATTTAATAGCTAGCTTTCTTCTCTCTCTTCCTTTCTCTCTCTGCCACGTAAGATTTGGTTGATATTATATTTGCTATAGTCTGCTGACTAAGAGCAAGTACAATAGTATAGCCAACTAGTGGCTATAACACTTGTCCATTTCATCTATAGCCTTCAAAAAAATAGTTCATACAATAAGGTAGCTATTACAATAACTATTTGGCCCTACGTGTAAGAGAGTGAAATGCATATTTTTACGTGCTATAGCTATTTGTAATTTAGTAGCGACTTCCTTCTCTCTCTTCCTTTCTCTCGCCACGTAAGATTTGGTTGATATTATATTTCTTTATAGCGCCGACTGCTCCTTATCAGACCTACTCTAAATCTTATTGTACCTGCTCTAAGAGCGACGATTGCTGTGAGAAGAACATTGGCTGGCTGGTGGGCACGAGCACGATTGTTGACTTTAGATATGGAGTACTCACCACTCAGACAGTACTGCATGTCTGCATGTGCACAGCCTATCTGAAACATCCTGTGGGCATCACGTTCGTATATCTGCGTACCAAACCCGAGATGAGAGGTAGCCATCCGTCGCAGTCGAGTCCATGGCACGTGAACACGACCGTGCAGGAAAAAAAAACTAAGAAAAAGACCGCCACGTACGTACGCCACCCGCTCGCTTGTCCCCGCGGCACCATGCCGTTGCCCAACACGCTGTGGCAACGCGGCTTCAAACCCGACCCGCGTTTATCGCCCGCGCGGGCGGCCCATGCGCGACCATGCGACGACTCCAACCATCGAGGATCAGCGACGTGCGCGCCGCACCGCGGGTTCCACCGTTCGAGACATAGGGTCTGTTCTTTAATGATTTTTAAAGGTTATTTTTGGTTTTTGCTATACTATTTATCTTTCAAACGGAGTATATTTTAAGATCAGATCTATAAATTAATTATAGTGCATATTAAAAATTTAACATCTGTATTAACCAAAATTGCAAGCGAGCATCAGATATGGCGCGCTAGCTCGCCGATCACCCAACCCAGTGTCGGTTCAACATATTTTGTGAGATAAGTATAACCTTTGTGCTAACGTATGTACAGCTAGCCTATCCGGATATCCGGTACGCTCTGCAGGTCTCATTTACTCAGCTATCATGCATGCACTACGTATGTGTACAGCCGGGTCCAGGCAGCATGCAGCCGCAGCCCACCGCACCAGCCCCGTTCAATCCAGCTTGGGTTCGCCTGCACCTCGCGTTCGTCTGTCCCGGCCGGCCGCGTGCGCGGCTTCGATCAGCGGTTATTTCTCGGCCACTCGGCCGGCCGGCCGGCCCACGCACAGGCACGACGACTCACTTTTGCGTTTCGTGGCGTTCGCTTTGATACACGTTAAGTTTGATGCGATTAAGAAACGTACGGGCGCGCGGGCACTGCGCGTGAGCCGCGCGCTGATGTGTGCCAATTGGCACATAGCGCGCCGAGGTCACAGAATAAAAACGCCATAGAAGAGAACGTAGTCGTGTTCAAACTTCAAGACGCTGACCTCAGCAGCAATCAGGCGTAGTCGTCGTCGTCGCCGCCGCGGTTAGCTCGGTGACTGACCTGCGCACGCGCGCATATGCCGTCCTTCCGGGTCAGGTCATCGGAGTCGGAAAAGATCGCAATATCTTATTGCTGTCAGGACTCAGGAGATATATACGTCGTGAAACTTTATCGTCATAGACATGCAGCGGTTGCATATGAATTTGCAGTAGTTAGTGAAAGATGACTTTTCTTGACCGGGAAAGGTTTCGGTGGTGAAAGTGAACATCGGAGAATGGTCTCGACCTTAAAGCTGGGTCAGTTAGTTAGATAAGAAAGGTATATGTGGAAATCTTCAGTCTAGTGATCAGAACACGGAGAAGTGCTAGCCTATAGCGAATTGTCTCTCTTTTTTGGATACAAAATCCAAGAGCACACGCAAGGAGCTAGCATGTACAATGACATGCTTACGAACAGTTCAAACATGAGTACGAACATGCATGACCTCTTCTTGATTTGAAGGAAGACAGTATAGGTGAGTGGAGCGCATGCAACGAACGATGTTACCTGTCGGTAAATTATCATATCTTTCAACTACTTTTAAAGGACCATGCGATGTTACCTGTCGGTAAATTATCATATCTTTCAACTACTTTTAAAGGACCATGCGACGTTTCAGAATTTTGTTATGATAAATTATTACCATTTTAAAGAAGTGGTAATTTGGTTTTGTGCAAATTTGCCATTTTTGAAGGCGGTTGTCAGACTTACCAATCTGATCGGTCAGAGGTGGCGGTCAAACTGCTTGAGGTTGGCGATCTGACCAGCAAGGCTAGGTGCTTCGGCTGGTTTTTGAAAATTTTGTGGGAATTGGGTTATGTGATGATTTGGTTTGACCTAGATTAATGTATATGTGTTTCATGATGCATATATTGACTAACGTGGGTTAAGTTATGAAGAACCTGTACTCAGGAATGATTTTTGGTCTTTAGATATGCAGAGAGACTTGGAGTCAATCATGGTCAACGGTGGGGATCGAGGCTATGCTCGTGGAGGAGCCAAGGCTCAGAACGATTAAGGATACCAGGTGAGATGGTTAAGTTTAAGCATGGCACAAGAAAGATGAAAAATACTGAAGGGAAGTTCGAGTGACGGGTTACACCATATGGCTTGATCAGTTCAAGTGAGACGTGGTCCAGTGTAACTAGAACAGGAGAGACTTGCTAACGTGTTGCAAGCCAGTGGTGTACCTACACGTGGTAAGCATAGTGATTACTTATAAGAAAAGATGAAGACCGAGTTAAGAAAGAATATTTTGGTAAGTTGGCCGATATATCAGAAACTATCTTAGATCAAAACTACAACGCTTGGGAGAGTGATTTAAATCAAGAAGAAGCTGAGAAGATTAAGTTGGATCAAAACCTAAGGACTTAGCGGATTCGAGCTTATGTACTTTGAAAAGCGTGCATAAGTGAACCGTGTAAGTAAAGCCTGTGTTATATGGGGTTAACAGGTTTTTCATATGTGCTAAGCAGATAATACCTATTAGAGTTAGATGGGGTTAGTTGCCTTGTTTATTTAATAGGTTGGGATAAAGACTTACTAGTTAACCATCCAAGCTTTGCTCATTAAAATCAAGTGTTCTAGGGTTAGGGTTTAAAAAGTGTGACTGTTATGGTGTGCTCTCCTGTTCTCTAGATGGAGTGGTTATAAAATCTTCATTCTCAAGTAGCAACATATCAACCTTGATCTCTTTAGTTTTGGTTGATTTGCTATTGATTTGGTTGGTTTTGGTCTTCTTTATCCCTTTCTTGATCTTGTTGGATGCTAAGAACGAGTAAGTGATAGAGATATATCTTGAAAATCAATCCCCATCTATTTAGACATCAGGTTTGGTAAGTTTTTGAAGTTACCCGGTTTTGCTTAGATTTAGTTCCTCATAGTGATATCTTGATCCAAGTGTTTTTTAATCCTTAAGTGTTCTTACTTGTCATGATATGTGGGGATATATCTAGAGTTATTTTGACCATCATTCACCCACGAGCAAGTTGTATTTATCGTTTTTCCTATTTTCCTCGGTTTTAGTGCGTCCTTCACTCAAAAGTAAAAAGGTCATAACTTTCATAACTATTCTCTTGATCGTTGATTGGAATAGGTCCGTGACATCTTAGAGAAGGTGCATACTAAGTTTCAAGTTATTTGGATTTATGGATCAAAAGTTACATTATTTTTTGGTTTTAAAATAGTGTTGATTTTACTGTTTACTAAAGTGATTTTATTGTTCATCCGATCCAACAGCCCCGGCTGAGAGGTCAAACGGCCCTCGCTGAGAGGTCTAACTGGTGGGACTATGATTTTCTAGTTTTTTTTTTGCCTTCTTTGGCTCGAGGCATTGGTGTGCTTGAATGTTTTTGTTTCCGCTGCATGTTGTTCTTGATTTTCTAATTTTGCTGTTGACTTTCTATCCTGATCATTATAGCTTTGTATCTATCGGAGTAAAAGATCAAACACTTAAAAAAAAGTTGAAGATTTCGTTCGCCCCTTGATGCTATACCGATTCTACAACTTCCACTCCACCCATAATGATTAGGATAATAAAGTTTAAAGAATGCACTTTTGGTAGACTCTTTCTGAAGACAAGAAGATCGCGTAGTTTGACCGTCGATGGTATGTACAGTCCAATCAGGTTTGTACTTGTCCAATATTAGGCAAAAGTTTTTTTCTACGTTCTTTCAATTTACAACATACGATTTGACTAAAAAGGAACGAAAAATGTGTGTGTATGAGCTTAAACTGTTACATTGTATATTACAAAACGATCAGAAACCATGGACTCAGGCTTGCATGACGCCATCCATGCATCGCATAGTAGATCGGAAATTGAAGTTGCAAACCATGGATCGATGCGGCGCAGATCCTCTAACGTAACGTCAGGTGACGTTAGGTCACTGACGTATGGTTGGTCCACACATCAGTGACCCAATCCGTGGGGGGTCGATGGGCCACGGGGAAAACCGCCCCCCAATTCCATGTCCCAACCAACGCTACGGAATCGAGCAAACATGAGGAAATCGTGCTCACGTAACCACGTCTACGTCTCTGAACTTTTCAGTACAAGAAACACCAACGGATAGGCTCATAGTCGGAAAAGTAAGGATGAACTTCTAGGATATTACTGCTTACTCCCGCAGTCCTGGTACTATACGTACTGTAGGATAGCTATCATGTACCGACACCGACGTTTCTTCGGTTGTTTTTTTGCACAAGTTGATCGGAGGTTCCCCATCTCAATGGAAAGGAAAAGGTTGACATACGGTGGTTTCGACGATGGATAAGCCTCCCCGAGATGACCAACCGATGCCGAATTTGGCTGCGGTATGGTCAATAGTGCTCGATGCCTATCGTGGCTACGAAATGAAACACTAGAGGTGAGTGACTGCCCAAGCCTAAGAGACTACGGAACCAGTATGTCGATGATTAAATCATTGATGTTATGCATGAATGAGAAACATGAGTCTTATAGAGAGATTAAAGAGGAGAAAGGGGACTATCTTTAGTACTATAATAGGATTACAATTTGCTCTTGATGATCGGTTATAAAGGAGATGCTACTAGCCCTAATACAGAATGACTTTGCTATTCCTTACCTTTTGCCATCTGTGTTCATGTCTCTTTTTCTTTATCTTCTCCTGTAAGGTTTAAATAACATCGAAGAAATGTCAGTTGCTCACGTGAACAAGTGTCTTATCGATTCCTTGTGTCCAGTCGAGCAAACGGTTGCTTTTAGTGAGAGAAGCTTGACAATCATCAGTTATTATCCTTTTCAATTGGGAGCTCAACCAACTCCCGAGTAAAATTCTTCTTGAGGGATTCCATTTCTTCATGTATGGTAGTTAACCACTTGCCTGATTCATCAGAGCAAATAGCTTGTAAATAAGTTGAAGGTTCAATAGTGCCTTCAATATCTTTTGCCATGTTCAAACAATAAGCCACAATGTTGGATTCTTTAATTAGCCTCTTTGGAGGCTAGATTGTGCCCCTTTTTGACCAACTGCAATGGATTGTTGGTTCCGATCAAATTCTGCTGGAAGATTACTGGTCGGTGCTTGAATAGAGATATGTTGTGTGTTCTTTTTGTTGGCCTCTAGTGAGAATTTTGAATTAATAACATGCTCCACCTGCACGCTAGTCTTCTATTGCTTCCGATGGGAGCAATACTAGTCAAATTTCATTTCAATATAGCAGACTCATCGAAAGTGACACTTCTCCTTAAGACCACCTTTTGGGTCTCAGGATTCCACAACTTATAGCCTTTAACTCCACATTTATAGCCAAGAAAGATGCACTTAATGGCTCTTGTCTCAAGTTTACCTTTATCAGAATGAGCATAAACAGGACAACCAAAAGTTCTTATACTCGAATAGTCTGTAGGAGAACCAGGCTACATGTCAATCGGAGTTTTCTTGTCGATGGAAGTGTTTGGTGATTGATTGATCAGATGACAACTAGTAGAAGCGGCCTTAGCCTAAAAACATTTTGACAAACTGGGCATTGACAATATGCAACACACCTTTTTTATGATGATTATATTCATGCGCTCAGTCACACTATTCTACTGAGGTATGTCTGGAACTGTGTAATGCATTATAATGCCTTTCGGTCAGCATAAGGCTTCAAATTCTCCTAAACAGAATTTCAAGCCATTATCTATTTGTAGTATGTTGACATGTTTAGCGATCTATTTCTTGATCTAATCTTTCACACTTTGAATGTTTTAAACACATCAAACTTGTGTTTAATGAAGTATGCCTAAACTCTTTTGAGAGTAATCATCGATGATGTTCAGCATATAATTGGTGCATTCAAGGGATAGAATGTAAGATTTACCCCAGAAATCAGAATGAACATAATCCAATATGCCTTTTGAAGAGTGATTTGTAAAACTAAAACTCACATTCTTTTATTTACCAAAGACACGATGTTCACAAAATTTTAACTAGTCGACTCCTTGACCGTCGGGCAGACTTCTTTTGCGCAACTCTTTTAAATCAGTTTCACTCATATGCCTATGACGCATATGTCATAGACTTGTTCAATCAGTATCGAACAACCTGGTTGATGCAACAACAGTCTTTTCGACTAGATTATTGCCTCAAATATGCTATAGGTTTGCAGCCTTCATATCACCTTTTATCACGACAAGAGAGCCTTTGGAGATCTTCAGAACTCCACCTCCACCTGAAAACTGTACTATTTGGCATCAAGAGTACTCATGTAACATCCTGAAATTTCAAGTGTTCAAAAATGTGGAGGTTTTAAGATTTTTTCTTACATTTTGCTAGCACTCAAGTTTCTTCTGAGTATCTATTGAAATCTGTTTGGGTTTTGTGCCATACAAATTGATAATCAAGAGTACTCCCAAATATAAATAATAATCTTGCAAGTTACAAAAATGGAGAGATGTTATTACAGATCATGAATTCAAAATGCAAACGTCTTGAATTCAAATTCAGGATAATAAAATATTAAAATGCAACCAAAAAGGAATATTAGAACATCTTTCTAAGCGATTAGACTAGGAGTTCCTTTCCTTTACTTTAATTGGCATTCAAAAATTTCAATCAATAATCTTAAGCCTAAAATAGAATTTAAATTAAAGAATCAAATTTTAGAATCTTGCAAAGCTCAAAATCCATAAATGTAAAATTTAAAATGCAAATTAAAAATGAAAATCCCAATTCTCAAAATTCTCCTCTCCTCTCACTCTCTCCTACATGTGGGCCCCTCCTTTTTCTTTTTTCTTCCTTCCCTTTTCCCCTCTCTCTCCTTCCCTCTGCCAAGAAGGCGGTGGTCCTGCGCGCCTTCTTCTTTCTTCTCTCTCGCTTTCACCCCACCTCGTCCCGTCGCCCACGTCGTCGCGCCGAGAGTGCGTCCTCTCCTGTGCCGTCGCGTTGCCACGCCCGCGCCACACCACGCAACCCGCGCTGCCCGGTCATCGCCGCCGACAAGACCCTGCGTGGCGCGCACGTCGCCGCGCCATGCCCTGCTACGCCTCTACTCCCACGCCGCGCGCGCCCGCCACGCCATCGCCACGCCCGGCGCCAACCCCGCGCACGCACTCGCCTATAAGAGCCCCGCTGCACCCCCCATTGCTTCTCAGTGGCTTCCCCCTTCTCTGTTTTCTCCCGCGCCAGCCTGAGACCACGGCCGCCGCCACCTCACGCCGCCCCGGCTGCTCCGGCAAACCTCACGGCCGATGGACCGCGTCACGGCGCGCGCCCGCTTTCCCTCTACCTCCCCTCAAAACGAATTGAAGAAAGTCGTGCCGCGCTCGCCGGAATCGCGTCTTCCCCATTGCCGGCCGAAAGCCGCCGCCGCCGGCGCCGCACTCTCCCTGGTGACTCCCGGTCCGATTCCCGACGGTGGGAGCATTCCCTCGATGTCCTGAATCCTCCCCGACCGCCGGCCACAGCTCCCTGCTGCTCCAACTCGCCGGCGCCGTGAGCTTCACCTGCGCCGCCGCCGGTCCGCGCCGCCAGCCCACCTCGGCCACCCTCCGGCTCGACCAACCACGCGGTGAGCTTCCCCGCGACCCACTCCTGCTCACGCTCCTCTCCAATCCCCCTCTCTCTCCACCGCAGCGGCGCCGCCACCTTCCACCCTTGCTCCGGCCGCCGCACGCCGATGCTAGCCGCCGACGGTGCCTTTCGGCCAGAGGCGCGGTCTCCACCGGCTCCCTCGTCTCATGCACTCCCCATTTTCATGCTCGTCAGCGCCTCCCCAGCCGCCCCTTGCCGGCGACGCCGTCGCCCATCTCACGCCGCCCCCTGCTCTGTTTTCGGCCGCCTACTCCCCTGTGTTGCCCCGGCTCCCGCAATACCTCTTCTACCTCGCCCCCTCTTGTAGGCACGAAACACCTGCTGCCCGATTGGTTATCAGCGCGTGCGATAACAACCAGTATTCCCCCCCTCAGGTCACGAGTTCGAGCGCGTCGGCCACATTTCTCTTCTTTTTATTTTAGTTTTTGTTAGTCCATTTTAATTAAGAAAGTCAACGAAAATTTTGGAAATAATCCAAGGTAGCAAACAGAAATTTAATGAGGATATAAATGAGAGTAATTTAAGATTTAAATCTGGATTGGTTCATATATGGATAATTAATATGTTTGAATACATGTCTAAAAGACTAATCATTAGTTAGGGCATTAATAAAGGGGGATTTTGCCTAATGTCCAAGTCTAATAAGAATCCTAATTCACAATATACTTAAGCTAAAATTTAATCAAATATATTGGATGTTATGTTAAAGCTATGAAAACAAAGCTTTAAAATAAAGATTGCCCCACTTATAATGTGCGCCCTAACATTTGGCATGCCATCGGTAAATTGGATCTTAGCTGTAGGTCTGGTTAATAACAATAATGAAATATAACTATGGAAATAGTAGTCATCACTAGTGTGTCGTCGATAATTAAATCTCAACCGTAGATGTGTCGTCGATAATTAAATCTCAACCGTAGACGTAATCAAATATTGGTATTAAAATATAACCAGGTGTGGCATTGTCGGTCCTAGAAAAATAAATTTAAATAATAGTAGTAATAACGCTATGATAGTAACTAAAACGTACATAAAATATCTACGGTACCTAATCCGAAGGACATCTTTAACTAAATTCATGTTGGAGTGCCTATTAAAGTTCCTAGGTCATTTGTAATTAAAATAATCTCACCACTTGGTATTTTAATGAACAAGGTAATGTTAGCACCACCTACAATCATGCACCTCGAATTGCTAAAAATATAAACTATAAGATTAATTCGACAAACAAGAAATTATATACAACGTGTATATAACTCATGCCCTAACTCTTAAAAGCTAACACTAGATGAGGCAATATCCTACACCCCACTACAGTCTTACATCTACCCTTAGGTCAACCGAGCTCATGGAACCTCCTTGATAAATGTAAGTCAATTAAAAAAAAGTCATCAAGCAAAAGGTCAAGCCTCGCCTTTCCCCAACCGGCCATGTCTAGCCACCTTCTTTTCCAAAGTAAATAATCCCTGTAGATACTTCCTCACTTATGATCTCTTATTATCCTGAAATTTTCCCTCGCGGTAAAGCTATTCAGATAACTCGTTCTCTCACTCAAACCCAGCTACTGCTGTGTTTGCAACACACTAAACCGAATCATCCTCCTATTCTCAAACCATAATAAATGCATAATTTAAAGTAAAATCGGGCATGTAAAGTATTTGGATTTATTTGGATCTTTTGAGTTATTTGCCTTTATTTGTATTCAGTCATTTAGCGTGTAGCTAGATAGTGGAGTCCTGAAGAATCAAAGGATCAGGCGTGATCCAGAGCGAAGCGAAGATAAAGACCAGAAGCCCAAGAGAAAGCTATGAGCGAGCTCAAGATCGCGGTAAACCGCGCCAGACGAGTCAATACTTTGATCATGTTGATCCTACATTTTCTGCAAATTATTTTTGTTTAAATTATCAAATTGCATGCTGTTATTTTATATGCAAATACATGCTTAATTTAATATTCTAGTTATATGCCCATTGCTTACCTTGATTAATATTACACCTCCCTTTGGAATATTTGAATTGTGAACCTTGTCGCCCTAGTAAAACTTATAATAGTAACCTTTCAAAAATAAGTCCGTAATTATATGCCATGCTTAGTATTGCTTAGATACTCATGGGCGCGAGAGCGCCAAGCATCACTTTAATCTCGAGAAAATTGGTTGGGCGATCATGGTGGTAATGATCGGTGTATGTTGGATATGGTTATTTTTCCCAAAACCTCAAATTGCTTATTTGTCCAGGCGGATGGTTCGGGGTATGGTGCAGTGTGCACGAGTGTGGTTTGTGGTAGAACCGCGAGATAACCCTAAGGACTGAATCTTGTCATGACCTCCTGTGTAAAACAAGTACAACCACAAGTCTGTAAAGTACAACTTGGCCTAGTAAATTTACCGAACCCTGAAAGTCATCATCATCAGTGGAGGAGTGAAGTGGTGCAAGCGGCTGTCTGTGTGTCAGGCTTGAATGGGACATCCGCGGAGGGTGAGGTTCTGCTGTGGCGTGCTAGCAGTGTGGTAGTCATCTGCTAGGCGTTCAGAAGGAGAACATCCCGCACAACGTATGGGACCCACCGCAAGTGGGAACGACCCATAGGGTGAGATGATGGAAGGGGCGAGGTACTTTTAACGGTTACTGTGATGGTTTGCTCAACCGCATGACTAAGGAATCGTGTGGGGCAACGAGTGAACTGTCTCTTGTGGGTAAAGTGTGCAAACTCTGCAGAGTCTAAAACTATTCGAATAGCCGTGCCCACGGTCAAGGGTGGACATGGGAACTTAACCAGATATAGTTCTATTTCAAAAACTTTGTGGGTGGGAATGGAAAAGTGGAGGGCAGTGGAAAGCCCTGATTTGAATTGTCCTGGGTGTCGTCCCAGTGGTAAGTTAAGCGGCTATAACGCTAAAAGATGTCAAATGGTGTGATGCCATATGTATGGAAAAATTATGGTGATATTAGGCATATGGTGTGATGCCATATGTATGGAAAATCATGTTAATATTCCTTGAGCATTATGTTTTGTTCCAAAGTCTGCTAGGTCTCGGAAATTTTATGTATTGTATTTCAAATAGTGGCATTTCTATTCCTACAAAATAAAATATGGGTGGAATAAATGTGGTCGTGAGTAAAGGAGATGGATGTTTGTAGTATGCACATAAAGGTATTGGTGGATTCAGTCGATCATGAATAGGAAATGATAGTGTGGGTTCGAGAGAAATAAATTAGTGGGGTCCAGTTGAATAGATAGGCTAGATAAATGATCTAATTGAATCTTCGGAAATTTGGAGGAATAATACAAGTATTGGATTATAATTCTTGATTAGTGATATCTTGGTGGATATATAAGGGTGAATCGTAGAGTTGATCAATGCTATTCTTGGTGGATATATAATATTGAATCGTATGCTTGGTCAATGATATTCTTGGTGGAGGTATACTAGTGGATTAGTTAGAAATAGATAATGGAAAATAAGGTTGATTATTGTAAGAGTAAATTGTGGTTGTGGATCAATAGCAAAAGGAATGGGTTGATAGGAATTTTGGAATACTAAAGATATTGGTGGATTGTATAATTGATGGTATTCGCTGTTTGGAGTTTTAGACAACACTCAATATAGAAAGAGTGTGTCCGGTTGATTAATCAAATGATATTAGATAGATGATGACACTAGCTGTTTGGAGTTTTTAGGCAATAATTGATCGGTGGATTATCTAAATAATGTCACACGCTGTTTGGAGTTTTAGACAGCCATAAATATAGAAGGTGTATAATCGGTGGAGTAATTGGATAATGTCACTTGATGTTTAGAGTCTTAGATAGCAATCATTACAGAAAGAATATGATCGGTGGATTGAATAGAGGATGACACATGTTGTTTGGAGTTTAGAGAGCACTCAATAAAGGAAGTGTAATTTCGGTGGATTAAGTCAATTATGGCAATCGCTGTTGGGAGTCTTAGACAGCAGTTAATAAAGAGCGTGAGTCTTTGGTGGATTAAGTCAAGGATGTCATTTGCGGTGAGGAGTCTTTAGGTCACAAAAACAACCATATGATATAATAATAGAAATGCTGCTAAACGCGTTTTATGGCAAAATAAAATAATCCGAGCCTCTCCTTTGATAAACCATGCATACTATTTAATTGCATTCTGTGTATTGGCTCGCGGAGCACGGGGTCGGAGTGCTCACGCTCGCTTTTGCGACAAAATACAGAATCAGGAATCAAATCACCTCGCCTCAGCAACAAGATTGGACAAGTGGCGAGAAGATGATGATGTCAAGGGCTAGGTCGCGAACCTCCAGTTGGCTGCCTGTGGGCATGTCCTGAAGGTCCCATCTGTGTGCTTCGTTCTTCCGCTGCTGCAATTTATTGATTTCGGCCTAATCGGCCCATGAGTAAGTTTATTATTATATTTACGTTTCCGCTTGATATGTACTTTTGATATTCAGAACTGTAATCTGTGAGCACTATCTACTGATCCAGGGAATAGTGCGGTGGAATCACAGAGGATTCCAGATGTTAATATTTGGGCTCCTACAACTCAACAAGATAAGATTTCTTTTAAAATTTGGAATGTATCGGACCTCCAATAGGATTCTAATGGTGCCATCAAACCTCTTGATCTAGAGGGAACCAATGTCTATAATCTTGCACAGAGTATTATTTCCTATTAATACTGATCCACTTGGAATGGCCTCATAAGTAACTAACCAGTCATAATTCGGACTCATGTGAAAAGTGTAGGCTGAATCAAGAATCCATTCATTGTTGGTTTTAGAATCAGCAGCAATGGCAACATTTGTGAAAATAGTGGCTTTAGCTTCGTCATCTTATTGATCTTTCTTAGAATTGTTATTCCTCTTTTTTTAATCTAAAGTTTCTAGTACTCGGAGATATCGTGTCCACCTTTCTTACAGCAGCGGCACGATTTCTTAGGTGAAGAACCAAACTCTAACACCACTTGATAGAGAAACAAACGCTCTGATACCACTTGTTATCAAACGCACGACGAAATATAAAAACAATGAAGAATAATTAAGATCACGAGACAAAGATTCAACATGAAAAACCCTTGCGGGACAAAACCACGAACGCACAATTGGTGAAATCACAACCTCGTATTATCTATCATGAGGTTTATAGGACATATAAGAACAAGAGCCCCAACACAAGGAAGGGATAGAGTCTTAGTCGGCAATAAAAGTAGAGATCTACTCGAAAACTAGAATAGTACCTTGCTCGAAGATGGGAACAACTCCTTGTTCGGAGATAAAACAGCCTCAAAAGATAGCGATGAAGAATTGTAGTCTGAAGCGTCTCGAGTAGCCATGTCTGATTTGCAGTCAGCACATATACCTTTGAATACCATGATGGTATAAGTTGGTGTAAAATCTATCACGAACTCGGGGATGATCTTAATCATAATTTTCGACCGGTTTATGTTACCGATCAGTTACTGGTTAGAATATATAGTAAATGAAATCTAATCGAATTCTTAAGATCTGGTCATATTCGAATCTCTAAATACAACACGGACTCAGTTTTATGGCCAAGCTACTAGAACAGGCGACTTCTTCATCTCATCCGGCGGCTAGGACAGGAGTTGTTCCACAACATCTTCCAAGCTGCTTTCCTCAACCTTCAAATCCGGCGAATCCGGATTCAAAGGAGGCCCAACTTGACGACAGCTGCTCGGCAGCTCGATCTGGGAAACGCCACCTGTCGCTCAAAAGATTGACGCCAGCCATCACCAACGTCTCCTGCAAGTTGGATCCGAGGGAAGCCCAAGACATCGACGGCTGCTAGGCAGTTCGATCCGAGCAATGCCACTCGTCGGCCCAAAGTTGGACGCCGGCCGCCATAAACATCTCCGGCTCATTGCACATAAGGTTCACGCTGGCCACCACAAACATTTCCGGCGAGATGGTGTTCCACATCGTCGTCCATGGAGTCGACACTCGACACTCTAATGAAGCTTAGGGATCTCCGTGTAGTCAGGGGCAAATATGTATGTTTTGCTTTACTGCTGGGCTTTTGTGTGATAGTTGTTATCCTGTTCTGTCTGAGAAATTAATGATCAGAGGTTAGGCCCTTCAGGGCCATCTTGCCTTTAAAAATGTTAGGAAACTTCGGCCTGGATCAGTAGTCTTGGCTTATAGTGGACATCTCATCGATAGACTATAAATAACGAGTCGTATCGGCAGATTTTGTACTCATACAATCAAAGCAATAAAGAAAGAACAGGAGTTCTCTCTACTTCTCTCTGTGTTTTCAATCTATTATTTTATCTTCTATAATTGATCTCGTTTCTGTTAAACAGAGAAATTGATCGGACTGATCGCCAGCAACAATTCCTCGAAAAAAAAAATCTCAGATTCGCTATGTGCGCAGAAACTACCACGTTACCGGCTGCGGCAACTCCAGTTTGTTGCTCGCAGAAGCACGGAACCGCAGCACGCGGATATCAGCTGCGCCGATTTGTCATTCGGCCCGGCGGGCTGGCTGCTCGCGGCGGTGCGCGAAGCGCTCGGCTCGGCCTGGCCCGTGCGGCGTTGGTCTTCTGGGCCGGGTGAGATGGATGCGGTAGACAGACTGGCGTCAAGGGATAGAGTCCCGCTCGAGGCCGGGCTGTTTGGTCAGTCGATCTAGGCCGGCCGTCGGGGTTTCTACCTGGGCTGTAGCCCGTGGGTGTGTTGTTGCCTTGCTGGGCTAGTGGAGCTCGCCGGTTGTCCCGTTGGGTTGGGTAGGGGGGCGCCCCTGGTAGCACGTTTTGCAACGCTTTTGCCCTCATGCTGGCTCGTGTAAGGAGTGGAGTAGGCTGGAGCTCATTGCGGGCCGTCGCCCGAGCCATCGCCCGTCGTCGTCTCATAGCAATAGGGGTGAAAATGGATCGGATTCAGACGGATATTGCTGTTACCATATCCTAACCCATATTTTTTCTCCAGATTCGGTATCAATCGGATTCGGTACCAATCGGATTCGGTGTCGGATCGGTTGGGATTAACCCAATTCGTTTGCACCCCTACTTGTTTGTAAGGAATGCATACAGTGCAGTAAATGGAGTAGGACACACTGACTTGATGTTACTATTTAATAGCTGATGTGAAAGATTTTATTTTACCATTACAAAAGAAAATGAAACGTCAAATAGTAGCACTAACCTGAAATCATACTTGAAGACGTATCGGATTCGGACGGATATTCGATTCGGACGGATATTCTCGTTACCATATCCTAACCCATATTTTTTTCTCCGGATTCGGTACTAGTTGGATTCGGTACCAATCGGATTCGGTGCCGGATCGGTCGGGATTAACCCGACCCGTTTTCACCCCTACATAGCAACCAACGCCAAACCGGAAACTCCGCCACGTTGGCAGGTCGTTTAGAGTTTACGTGCCAAAAGGTTGAACCCGTGGCAGAGCAGTGTTCGGGTGACAAAAAATCTCATTAGTGAGTCATATTGGCTCGGTTTAAAATTATTTTAATTGTACTCGTTAATTGGTTAAATATTGAAATGAGTTGATTTTAAATGAATTTGAATTTTACTTTTAACTCGGCTCATTAGTTTGTTTCTAAGAATACTTTCAAATTATACGTACAATAATATTAAATCAAACTATGTCAATTTTGAGGAAGGCTCGATAAGACAAGGAGTTAACTCGATATCCACCCTTAGTCCGAAATGAGTGTTTTTAAAAAGGGGGTGTGAACAATGGGGAGGTGAGGAGGATACATGTGCGAGATGAGAATAAGAAGAGTGAAATGCGTGATACAGTCGTAACTTACTATCTTATCTCTAGAACGAGAGAAACTTTGAGAAACCAAATGTTCATAGCCAGAAGCAAAACATAATACGAACCACGCCCAAGTTAGAACCGTCAAGGGCTGCACTTTGGAGTTCGAGTTAGAATAAAACCACACCTGCCCTGTCAACGCGTCTACACATTACCCCATTGACTCTCGAAACTTGATGAGCACATGTAAGTTGTCATCGTCTGCAACATGGCGCCAACGAAGCACATGCCAATGTCCTAGTCGAGCCTCCCAGTTAAACTCGCCAGCATTGTGCTCCGCCTCCTCCCGGGGTTTCCGTGGATCGTGTTACCTGACCGGACCTTCTATAGCTTGCCCGACTCCGCATTCAACCCGCTGTCACTCCATCTCGATCGCCACCGGCAGTTACCACATGCCCAAAACTCCTGTGGTGAGTGGCTGTTACAACTAATCTTCACCTATGTTGAGTGTGGTCGAAGTGTAAGTAGTCATAGTAGTCAAAGTGTGAGTGCTCGTAGGAATCATTTAGATGTGGTCGTAAGAGAGACATGGTCGTAAGCCCATAGACATGGTCATAAGTGGTTTAGACATGGCCATAAGCACTTGGACATGGTCATAAAGTGGCTTAGGCGTGGTCATATGCATATTTGTTTAGTCATGGTCATAGGAGTTCAGCACGAGTCGTAGTCGTAAGACTACTGTAGCAGTCGTAACTGTGTGAGTGGTCGTAACGTTGTGAGTGGTCATGACGTCGTGGTCGTGGCGCCTATGTGAATGGTCGTAGTGTTTGAACTTGGTCTCAGCGAGCAAGTCTTTCGGGTAGTACGCGATGTGCGCAAGTCATAGAGTCGTGGTGCGTATGTGCACGATCGTGGAGTCGTGACCGATAGAGCCACGACCACTCATAACGTTACGACCACTCAAAGAAATTAAAATTTTAATAGAGAACCAACGGAAGCTAAAATAAATATTTGAAATATGGAAACAATCCACTTCTAACCAAATAAATAGTAAAGAGAACACAAATAGTGGCAAGCCACGGTACTGAAAACTCGAGTGTTTCTACCCATGCATGATGCTATCACTCTACTGGCCTTTTACCTAAGAATGAAAGGAGCAAGCGTGAGATTTAAAAATCTCAGCAAGTACCCAACAATAGTCGCAACACGGTGAGTAAACAACAAGTAAACTAGATTAATTGGAACAACTGATATCGATCAGAGCTAGAGGTAACAGGAACCATGGAAATAAGGTTAGTTGTTATATAGCAAGTTATGACAATAGCATCGGCGATTGCTTCCCACATACCCTATTATACGAGAGTAGTCAAGCACAACATTGCCCTCGGCTGTATAACCGCAGACAGGGCGTAATATCCTGAGTAACAAGACAGTAGGAATGGTGGAATTAAATATAATTGTTATTTAGCAAGTTACGGTAATGGCACTGGTGATTACTCCTACATACCATGTTATATAAGAATAGTCGGGCACAACACTCCTTGATTGTATAACCGCAAACGGGGTGTAATATCCTGAGTAACGAGAGTGTACGCTCCCCTCCCGTACGTTACCAGGTGGGTGAAAATCTCCCCTACATGTGGATATCCCTAGGTTAGGTAACTGTTATATTGTTAACAAGTTATATGGTATGGATTTAAGCAAACTAAGGAAATGCCAAGATAAGCTTATCATAAGTGAAAGGGTTCGTTAAGATTAGAAATGGAGAAACATAATTCGCGATACGACGGCGATGTGGAATGATAATATGATGATAGCAGTATAAGAATTATTTTAAGAGATGTATTATAACATAGTTCACACAAGGGTTGACAACCATCCAAGTTTTATTATGTGGTGAGTGATTATTAGTCAAATTAATAGGTATTGTATAGATGTCATTCATGACTCACATATGAAATCATACAAATAAAGGATTATGATATCAAGAAAGATAAACATAGCAGCCATAATGTTAAAAGATTGCTAGTGGTTTAAACCTAAATTTGAAGCATATTCGTATGCTACCCCCATTAATGATTTAAGCATGAATTCTAAAACACTAATAAAAAGCATGAATTGTAGAACATTATTAACTAAGTATTCTAATAAACCTAAATGCATGTGAAATAAGATAATCTAGAATGACATGGTATGAATAAGTATTAAAAGTCTATAACCAAGCAAATATTAGTAATACGATAACAATCAGGCAAGCATTGGTGATGTGATAATAACCAAATAATTTTAGTGTTATGATATTAGTTAGGTAATTTAAGTGATATGATATTAGTCAGGTAATTTTTAGTTATTTGATAATTGCTAGGCAACACAGGAGCAACTGCATGTGTTGGCTTCTATCTAAGTAAGGTTTTCTGTTCCATCTCCAAAAGTCAATCCCTCATACCCTCGCCTATGCCATGTACGTACTACAAGAAAAATGTCAAGAACTAGTTTAGGGCCTGTTCTTTTTGGCTGCGGCTTATGGCTTATGGCTGAAATTTTTGAATTTTGATTGTTTACGGTACAGATTACGGAGAGATAGATACTCACTTGCGATTTTGGCTGGTACAGATGTTGGGCTTTTAACGTGTAGATCATTTAACTTGTAGACACCGTCTTGAGAAAATTTTCCGTTTAAAAGTTATGTACTGTAGCAAGGTAAAGAACAGACCTTTAATTTGATCCGGTGGAAGATCCGATGGAGATGGTGGAATCATCCAATCCAACTCCATTGACACTTTTCGCGCAAGAATATTAAGTTGTAGTTTGGGCGTGCTCCAACTCCAGGCTTCTAGGGAGAAAGCCCAAGCTAGGCCAAATGTTCGAGCTCTGGAGGCCAGTTTTTGGAGAGCCTGTCGAAACTGGAGCTTAGTTTAAACAAGAAATCGAAGCGGCTAGCTCTAGAAAACTAGAAAAAAAAAAAAGAGAGAGAGAAATTACATTCTTGCCCTCGTTGTCATTCACCACACCACCATTGAATTATGTCGCGCCACGTTGCTGATCCAATCCGTTGCGCCATCGCCTGGTTAGCCACACTGTTGGCCCAATCATGCTACCACCGCTCGGCAAAGTGCTGCCATTGACGGTGGGAGCCGATGCTGCCCACTTTGGTCGTCATCGCTACCTTATTACTCTCCAAAATTGAACCTTGATAGTTAATTTTTACGATACTGTGTTAACAACTACAAAATTCGGATCACATAAAAGTACTTTTGAATATGAATCTAATGGTAACATTTTTGTGATACTAAACCTATGTATTGCTACTTTGTTAGGCTAACTAGTATGATAGCCCACGCAATTGCGTGGGTAGCTTTATTGTAGCATTTTTATGCGTATTTTGATAAATCTGCGTTATTACAATTTTTCCTATAAAACAAGTGGCTTATATATGTAATTGGAGCTAGAAAGCACAGTATTTTTTTTAACAATCTAGTAAATATATAGAAAGCTAAATTATGGGAAATTTATCGGCAATCCTTAAGATAGAAATTCTATAAAGTGTGTGATGAATTAAAATTGTAGTGCAATAAAATATAGCTAGTTATCTTAAGACATGAAATGAAAAAAATATGTAATAAAACTAAATTCATATCAGTATTTCCTTTTTTCTTTATATGTTGCCATGCGTGAGCTCCAAATAATCAACTCCCGTGTAATCTGTTTTGCTTATACTTCTCGGATCAACTACGTACTTTGGCAGCGGTGTACCTACGAAGTAGTACAAAGACTGACTATTTCCTCGTTTCTTCAGGAGGATGAACTTGTGAACTCTTCCAAGATATAAAACTAAACACAGAAGACGACATCAAATGAGTTTGTAAGAAATAGAACGTATGACAAATGACATCAAATAAGTTTGTAGGAAAGAGAAAAGCAACCATACGCTAGGGGTGTAATCGGGTCGGATTCGAACGGATATTGCTCATACCATATCCTAACTCATATTTTTTTCTCGGATTCGGGGTCGGATACGGTAAAACCAGATACGAATACAAATTCGGAGTATTCGGAATTTCGAATATGATGCCGCCGGAACGGATACTTGACGGTTTCGAATCGAAAACGGATAATGTAGACGGATAATACGTACATACAAAAAGGAACATATGCTAAACCATACCACCATCACTTCAAGCCTTAAACTGTGAGACATAAGTACATAATAGTGATTATAATTCATCAGCCAAAGATGGTGTGGTGTTTCCCCCAAAATTACCCATCAAGGTGTGGCGTTTCAAGATGAATCTTGATTCTTGACAGACATCATTTTCTTTTTCTAGGCTAAAGAAATTTACTAAATTAAGGTAGAGACAGTAGACAATTGAGGATAATAGACTTTTGACAGATTTACTTGTTCATTTACTGACGCATGCCAAAGTTCATCGTTTAATAATACTCTGATTACATGCTTTTCATTCCATTACCTAGGAAGAGTGATCTTAATGAGCAAATTTAGGATTCTAATTGCACAAGCAGCAGAATTAGAAATAAAACACTATTTTAGTATTTGTATATTTATAGTTGCCACAACTGAATGTCATATTCCTTTTAGAGAACTTAAGCTTGCACGATCCAGAAAAACTTTCTATACACTGCACACCTCAACCAACCAACATAACAAAAAAAACAAATACTAGCAAAATAAAAGGTGAATTCTTAATTCTTACAAGATATCTGACCGGATAATTATCCGGTATCCGAATACCGATACTATTCGGTTGGATAACAACTCTCCCGAATCCGAATCCGACATGAATTATCCGAATCCGACCGGATATCAAATTCCCTTCCCGAATCTGGTACCGACCGGATTCAGTACCGGATCGATCGGGATTAACCTAACCCATTTGCACCCCTACATACGACAGGGCAAACAACATGGACTTGATGACGGCAATTATATCTCACGTGCTAAGGCCGCTAGAAAGCCTTGATTTCGGTGGCATCTAGGAAAAGTTGGCCAAAATTTTGAGATTAGATTCACTATTCATAAATTTCATCTTTTTTCTGAACTTTTGGTTTTTTGTTGAGTTTTTTTGCCGGTTCTTTTTTCTCGTATTTGTTTGTATTATACGTAATGGGCTAACATATTTTTTAAATTTAATTATGGTAAATAAGCCTCTGTCAGTTACAGTGTTTTTCAGTCAGCTAAAGAGTTTTTCAGCTATAAACCATCAAAAATAAGCCCAAATAATCACCGCTTAAGGCCACAACTCATTTGATCCACGGACATGGTACACGTCCATGATGGCTCTAGACCAACATCCTCGATGTATCCATGTGGCGGATGGGTTCAAGTTTTTCTTCCAAATTCTCTACAAAGTAGTATCTAAGTTGGAGTCATCATGACTTATCTTTTTTTTTTCTTTCTGTTGGAACCATCCATCTATCGCTTTTGATATTATCTAGCTTGCATAGCTAACGGAAATTACGAAATCTGAATCCAATAGTACGTGGAAGCTAGTCTGTACACCTCCTAGCCGGAAATGTCCTCAATATCCTTGTATAAGGCCAAACTAATCGGTTGGGCTTCAACTTTTAGCTTCTAACTTATTTTTCACTATTTACAATTTTTTTGTCTTTTTATGAACTTTTGGCTTTTTATTGAACTTTTTTTACCGGTTCTTTTTTCCTGTATTTGTTTGTATTATACGTAATGGCTAACATATTTTTAAATTTTTTAAAATTTAGTTATGCTAAATAAGCCTCTGTCAGCTACAGTGTTTTTTTTCAGCCAGCTACAGTGCTTTTCAGTCATAAGCCACAAAAAAAGCCCAAATGATCACTACCTAAATTTCTGAAGAGCTTTTTATACGGATATACATGGAACTCTAAGATTGTTTCTTAATAAGGATTATCTTCTCTTCTAAATTAAGAATAAATACATCTTTAAGCAATAACATCTTAATAAGGATTATCATTTCTTTTAAATTAAGAAAAAAATATATCTTTAAGCAATAACATCTGACGGCTGCTATAGTCTTGCTTAATTAGGACCTACTTGATTAAGGATCGGATATTTTTTTTGTTGAGAATTTCTAGTTTTTTCTCTTTTTTCTTAGCGATTCTAAAACCTTTGTCATCGATTTTTAGTAATAAATAGATAGATTGCTAGTCAAACATTACCAAGTTTAAATCTCAAAATACGTGAGCGTCTTAATAAAAACAAGAGAGGGTGTAATAAAGAAGTTTATAGGGGCTAAACCGTCAATGTATTTGGGTTGTTTTGAAGCCGAAATTTAGGTCAAACACGCCAATTTTCTTGGACCTGAGCTTCTCCTAGAACCAACTCTTCCCCAATTAGCTTACATAGCCCTGACATTGGGGCTAGAGTTCGGCCAGGGGGCTGAAGCCTGAGGTGCTAGCCCTTCCAGTATTTTCGAGAGGCAGAGGCAGTGGCTCAGTTTCAAGAACATAGATCTCGACCACAATATGCATGATGGTTTCTAGAGTTTGACCCAGGGAGTGCCCTATCCCAAAGTCCAACCGATATTTTTATGGAGGTGTAGTTTAGTGTGGACTTTGTTTCTTCAAAGCATGCACGGACACACACACACATGAGGCGATCGAGAATATCTTTTAATTGCAAGATACTCAAATACTCAACGGCGATCGAGATGGGAGTACTAATTGTATGTGCATGTATAGACAATTCAATTCTTTTCTTTAAGAAGCTCATTTTCTCTTGCGTTGGACGAAACAATACAAGAAGTCGCTCTCCCGTGGCCTTAGCTGCAGGATCACGACGTTCTTCCCTTTTAACTCTTGAGATCGATGGATCAATCCATCGGTCGATTATTGAAAGCAGGCAACCTAGCTAGCTTATATCCCAATCAGGGTTCTCTTTTTTCCCCCTCCTCCTATTTATCCTCTTCTCCTATAGGTGTTGGCAAAAATTAAAAGAAAATTGTTTACAATTAATCACCACTTCTTTGTGGCGTTCCCTAGCTTAATTGTCTACGTAGTCTTTTTCCCCCTTTTCTCCTTCTCTTGCCCGCCATGGCCCCAGCTGAAGAATATGTGCAAGGACTTCGATTATCTGCGCTAATACGGAATCGATCAACCAATCTGTCTCCTGCTCCCACTGCGGCGCCTACAGGTGTCCCCTGCGATGGCGACCGCCGCGAAAACGGATGGAAGTGAGTTCCAGCCGCAGTTTCGCATACACCGCGCGTTGTTACCCGCTGCCGTTCTTGATCTGCAACAACTGTACCAGGTGCAGCGCGTCTCAGTCGTCGGCCTTGCGGGTGAAGCTCATGGGCAGGCCGTCGGGCGGCAGCGCGAAGGGGCCGAACTGGACGCCGCTCTCGGACTTGGAGGTGGACCACCGGTACTTGGTGGCGAGGTGGTGGAAGAGGACGAGCATCTCCAGCTTGGCGAGCTCGTTGCCGGGGCACGAGTGGGTCCCGTTCCCGAACGGCATGAACGTGTTGGGCTTGGGCGCCACCTGCAGCCAGTGCCGAACCCAATCAGCTACTGCTAACAAACCACGGACTCGGCAGCCGCGCACACACCGGAAAGGAAAATAGTTTTGAGTTTTGATGCTGACCTCGAATCGGGAGGGGTCGAACTTGTCCGGGCAAGGGAAGTGGTCGGGGTTGTGGTGGATGTTGCGGAACAGGGGAAGCACTTTCCAGCCCTTGGGGATCAGGTACCCTGCACGAAGCGGCAGAGGGGTCGAGCTGAGTTAGTCTATTCGAGTGTTCCTTTTTTTTTTCGGTTAGGAACGCGTCCATTCCGTCCAGTTCATGCGCAGCAGCGCCCTGCTGTCCCGAGAGGGACGGCGCTAGCTGCGCTGCCACGGACGATGGAACGGAACAGGGACGTGATGCCTCCTCTCACCTTGGTACTCCACGTCCTCCACGGCCTCCCGGAAGGTGAAGGAGAGGATGGACGCCACCCGCATGGTCTCCTGGATCACCCGGCTCGTCATCCGCATCCGCCTCGTGTACGCCCACGACAGCGGCTCCCCCGACGACTCCTTCTCCCTCGCGATCTCCTCCTGCTCCTCCTGTTCCGTTCAATTCGATCCAGTCGATGGGTCAGCAGCCGTCAAGTAGTAAATAAGAGTGCGTTGTGAAGATTATGGAAGGATAGTAAAGAGGCTGCTTACAGTGACGGCCTTGAGGACGGCGGGGTGGTCGCCGAGGAACTTGACCATCCAGGTGAGGACGCTGGCGGTGGTGTCGCGGGCGGCGAAGATGACGCCGATGACGTTGTCGGCGATCTGGGCGTCGGTGAGGGCCTCGCGGCCGTCCATGAAGGAGCCCAGGAGGTCGCGCCCGCGCTGCCGCTCGCGCCTGGCCGAGATGATGTGGGCCACAATGGCGCCCAGACGCTTCCGGGCCTTCATGGCCTTGTGGAACAGGGTGCCCGGCAGGTTCACCGGCATCGAGTTGTACCCCTTCTCCAGCGTCAGGTAGCACTGCTTCAGCTCCTCGATGTAGCGCATCTCCTCCTCCCCGAAGATGGACAGCAATGCCACATTCAGCGCGTACTGCCGTGCCATCAAGAAATCGATCAGCACAACAGACGGACTGGAAGCATTTCATTTGGAACAGAGCAGAGAGCAGAGCAGAGGAAAAAAGCAAGAAGAAGAAGAAGAACTCACAGTCTTCATCTCTTGGAAGGTGTTGACGGGGCGGCCGTCCCAGGAGCGGAGGTGGCGGAGGGCGATGGCCTCGATGGCGGGGACGGAGGCGCGGATGGCCTCGGGGGAGAAGGCGCGGGAGACGAGGCGGCGGAGGTGGGCGTGGTAGTCCCCCTGCTGGAAGAAGATGGCCTGGGGCCCCAGCATCCGCTCCTTGCTGGCCGGGAAAGTGGGCTTGAAGAGGTGCGCCTGCGTCACCAGCACAAACCGCGCCGCCTCCGGGCTCGACACCATCACGCAGGGGCAACCCAGGATGTGCGTCTTGAAGATGGGCCCGTACTTGTTCCGCTTCCTGGCGAAGAACACGTTCGGGTTCTTGGACGAGTAGAGCTGGAACGTCTCGCCGACGTACGGCCACCCCATAGACCCCGGCGGCAGCGCCAGGCTGCCCCGGCCGCCGCACGCCGGCGGCGAGGCCCCCGCGGGCCGCCTCCTGCCGCGGACGGCACACGCGAGGATGAAAGGCGCCAGCAAGCAGAGGAAGAGGAGGAAAACACCCATCGCTTGCTTCGGTTTGTTAATTGCAGAGGCAGCGGAGGAAGAGGAGGAGATGGGCGGCTGTGTGGAGTGGAGGGAAAGGCGAGGGAGGTGGCAGCTATTTATAGATTGGCGGCTCTTGGTCCTGGGCTTGGCCCCAAAAAATCTGCTACGCCCTGTGTGATGTCCGTGTGTGAGAGTGGAGGCGAATTATTGCACAACCAATTCGGAAAATAAAAAAGAAAAGCAAGACGGATCAATGAATCAATTAATCAATCCAGGGAGGGCTAAATACAGCTTGGCCAGCCAGCGCGAGGGAAATCCCTTTCTTCCAGCACACCTCTCCCTTTCCGCTCCTGTCTCCACTAGCAGCTACTGCCACTGCCACTCCTCCCTACTCATAATGCTGCTCTGTTTGGCCGCTTGCTTACTTATCCCCATCCTCCTGGCCTGGCCACAGCATCATCTACCCCTCTGCTTGGTTGGTGTTTATTTCCAGCATTTTTTTATTGGCAAACATACCTACTGATTGGGCCAGTTTTATATTTTTTTTTGCTTGGGTCCATCTAAAGACTATGTTGAGCAGTCATTAAGTCATAATCTATGTGATTATCGGAGTAGACAGTAATTGAGATGGCTTGCATGTGTCACTGACCGGTTAATGCAGCTGGTAAGTAGGGAATGAGATCCTCTGAAGTTGCATACGGTAACTTCAGAGTGCAGTCGCGAATCTGAGCCATCCGATCTTATTGTAGCTACAGTAAATTTACTGTAGCAAAAACCGATCTGGACCATTCTTTTTCCGATCAGACGGCTCAGATTCGCGACTGCACTCTGAAGTTGTCATATGCAACTTCAGAGGATCTCATTACGTAAGGGCCTGTTTGGCAGAGCTCCACCAAAAACAGCTCCACTCCACGAATTTTTACCCAAACGCTCCAGCTCCACGAAATCTGGATCCACCAAAATACTGAATCTAGCTCCAGATTCATGAAATCCATTGAGCACCTCAAGGGGTGCTCCACGAAACCTTGTTTCGTACCTACTCGTGGAGTTGGGTGGTAATTACCCACCTTTTGCCACTGGTTACACACCCCATCCCATACCACCATAAAATCCATGGGCAAAACTGGTCATTCCCACCAAAAACTCAGTTTCGTGGATCTGGAGCTGCTGTGCAAGCCAAACAGTTTTGTCTAGCTCCATGGTGGGATCCCAGATTCACGGTGGAGCTGTTTTTGGTGGATCTGCTGCTCTAAATTTATTTTTTTCAGTGGTGGAACTCTGCCAAATAGACCTAAGTAGGAATGCATGCTGAGACGCGGAACCTGTTAAATGATGGGGATGACAAGTGCTGAATCAATCGTTAGTCCATCAAGGAAATGGTCGTACGCATGCAGCCCTGCCTTTATAATTTTCGACATAAAATAAATTTTTTTACCAAGAGGTACCTTACCACTAAATTATGTATAAATTTATGGTACCATCTTTCATACCTCCTCGTAACTTTTTAATGACGATAAAAACTCTTCCATAAGAAAATAGTGTTAGTAGTAGGATAACATCCCAATCAGAAATTCCAAAAAGGCGTGTGTAGTCAGATGAGTTGACCTTTGCATGAAAGATGGGACAAAGATGGGACAGCTGTGAGGGTATAGCCAAACGATTTTTTTCAGGCAACTAGCATGGTTCACATGGACATCATCTTTAAAACACATTTAAATAACTTAATAATTCATATATAATTTTACTTTTTAAAAAATAAATTATTGCATATGTACTGCCGACCTCACCCACACCGCAACACCATGGGCTCCGCGATGTCCATGGCCGGTGTTGGCTAATGCGCGTGACGTTGTGTGAGAGACCGACGTTGTTGTGGTGTAAGATTGGGATGGAGGACACCAGGCGCGGTATGAACTGGCTCTTGCAATCGTCGTACGAGGCCCGACTATTCTACAGCCACAGCTTCTGGCCGGCACACGCTCACGAACTGATATGCGAAATCAAGGATCATAGTAGGAGAGACCAGTCTACCATATAAGCTAGTTAGGAGTATATGCATTGAGATTTAGATGTATGTCTTATGATAGACACGGTCGGTACTTATTGTGCAGCTGCCCTGCGTGGAAGTCTAAGATTTGTTTTTTAATAAGGATTATCTTCTGTTCTAAATTAAGAAGAAATATGTCTTTAAGCAATAACATCTTAATAAGGATTATTATCTTTTTAATTAAAAAAATATATATCTTTAAGTAATAACATCTGACGGCTGCTATAGTTTTATTAATTAGGACACACTTGATTAAGGGCCAAATATTTTACTTTTTATGAGAATTTCTAGCTTTTTTATTAGCGACTATAAAACATTTATCATCAATTTTTAGTAATAAATAATTGTAGTTAGACCATTTCTTTTCTTCTTCCTCTGTTCCAAATTCAATCTTTTGAGCAGCGCTCATTTCAGCTGCGAGCTGCAGCTTATTTTACTGTTCCGCACTGTTTTCTACTGTTTCACACTGTTTGGGGTACTTTAGTTGCTGATAGTTTTTTTAATGTAATTAAATTAAATGTTACGTCGATATGAACAATGCAAAGAAATAAGAGAAAAAAGAAAATATAAAAACAAAAAATAAACCAAAAAATTAAAATTAGAAGCTAGAAGTTGAAGTCCACTTAAGCTGAGATGAATGCCGAGGAAGTGTAGTAGTAGGACTAGTAGTCTACTGTGGAAACTACTAACAAAATATCTGCCATGCTTTCTTGCCACGTGTTCTTTGAAGCTACCCTGTCCTTCCTAATCTCTTTTCTGACTCCCTGCAAGCAAAAGGACAAGTGGCAAGCAACCATCAGTTGTGTTCATTCCTAACCCTACTACGTATTTTCCTTTCGTTGCTAAGATCAAAGGTAAAAAGATCAAAGGTTAAGGGGCTTTATATTATATTGTGAAAAGGAGGAGTATATATGAAAAGAATGATACTACTAAAAACTGAATTCACGTAACTTTTTTGCGATGAAATTCACATAACTTTTGAACAGCTTGCAATTTAAAATTTTAAACGTACACTCAACCTATTATCTTTAGTCATCGCTGAGGGCATGGCCTCGTAGATGTTGTACGCGCCATACTGCCAGGAGAGCATAGGACCAGTTGTTTATGTCAATTATGACGGCATTATCAGTTCGCCAGCCCAAGCTACATACAGGCTACAGGTATGTACAAACTAGGGAAGAAAATATCACAACAGGGGCGCATGCTTCGCGTAAGAGAACAAACGAAACTTGGCCTTTTGTAGCGTTCTGTTGCTGTGAAATACACCATATATTAAAATGGCTGTGCGATTTGCCATGATATTTCTTACAGAGGAAGGACAACTGCACGGGTTTCCTTTATGCATTACGCATGTGTTCCGCCATGTGCATATATATATGCTAGCTTGTAATCAATCTGTATAGCTAAAAAAGTTTATCTGTCAGGAATATATGTCGTGGTAGTCAGGACAGGTCGCACGGATGTTGGAGCAGCCCAATTTTGACCGAAGTGGTGGGGGCACAGCATGATCAGTGTGCGATTCGGATAGATTCTTGGGGGGCGAAAGGGGCGTGGTAGTATCCTAGTTGCGTATCCATGCCATGCCATGCCATGCGTTAAATTTTAGGGTATGCACGACGGAAGATGGAGCTAGAAGGTTGAATATATGTAGCGTAGCGTAATGGGCAGAACTACAGGAGACCGCATCATGCCGTGGTACGTAATACGTAGGTGGTGGCACACCGCCGGGCGGGGCACGCGTGCAGGTCGGTGGCTGCACGCAGAACCGACGCGCGCGCTGTGTGCGCTACGTAGCCGTCGCGCGCGAGCCACATGCATCGATCATCGGTCGGTGCGCGAGCTGCGCGCGGCTACGCGCGACCCTGCTGCTTAATTAGGCTTTACCTTTTAGTTTCTAGTTTATCTATTTCATCTTTTTCCGTATTTCTTTACAGTATCTATGATAAAAGAATCTTTTTTATATTTAATTTTTTTAAAAATTTATTTACACTAAAAAAGTTTAAACAGTTACAGTATAAAAAACCACAAATAATACTAAATAATACCAAAAAAGCGTAAAAATTAAAAGCTTAAGTTAACTTGAGCACAGAGCGTCAAGGGCACCCGAAAATTTAACACGAGAGGGCTAAAAAATCTTGTGCTAGGTGACGCAATCTAATGGGAGACCTCGAGTGCTAGATTTTTGACCCCTCGCCCCGTAGAATTTTCTTCCCAGGACGGCAGCGTGCGGTCGCCTCTTGCTAGCAGAGGTAGCTAGCTAGCTAGCAAGCCGGGAGTAGCCGCCCAGCAAACCAATCAACCGCGCGATTGAGCGATCGATCGACTCGCTCCTTATTGTCCGTATATATGCCACCCGTCGTCTCTGAGCCCCCATTGGACTTTGTGAAATGGCCCCTGGGCACTTCGTACGGGCTCCTGTGTACCGCTTTTGTCCCCGATGAGACCGTGCTTGGTTTCGATGTTTTGTCTTGGGCGAGAGATCGATCGTGCCTATTCGTGCATGCATGATACCGTTTCGATCCATTGCGCGCTCAGTTTGGATGGACGCGGACGTAGCCGTCCTCGGAGCCGCACATTTGCCGCTTGCCCATTGCCGCGCGCGCCGGCCGTCGCAAGTGGTAGGGGCCGGAGCGAGCGCGCGCGGAGGCGCGCGTTGCGGCGCCGGACGGACGCGCGAGCGGGCCACGTCACAGCGGCCGCAGGACATACGTGTCTTCAATGATTGCGCAAGCTGTTTACGCACGGGCTGCCCCCTCCGATTCGACTTGACCGCAGATCGATCTGCCGGGCCGCGCCGCACATGAGCGTGGCCTGGTGCAAGGTTCTGGCGAGCTCCGATCCATTGCATCATGCCGTCGCACGCAGGGCATGCGGCCGGCACGTCCCCTCCGCCATTTGGCATGTTTCGACCGGCGCAACGGATTTGCTCGTTGCCAGTATGGACAATTAATCACCGATCGATAAGAGTTGAAATGTACGCGCGCCAAACCAGCCGGCCCTTTTGTGATGTCGCGCGTGTCCGGAAGGTGAGCAGTAAACTAGTACGATCAAGCAAGACGATCGGCTTGCGTGGCAGCGCCGAAGCCGCCATGGCTGCGGAGGGGACTGCAATGGGACAAATATTAGCGTATGACGGCCGGCCGGCCGGCCGGCACGCGCGCAGCGGCCACCCAACCATGAGTGGAACAGTGGATCGGTCAATGGGGTTTTCCAACAGTGAGCGCATGCCTGCATGCAAAAGATCAAAGATCGATGGGTCGGGTTTCGGCCAGAGAAGGCTGGCGCCCGACGGGAGGCAAAGATCAAGGGATCGCTGCCCAGCCGCGTGCGGAGGAGACGAGCAGAGTCTCGACGTGTGATCCAGGCCTTTTGGCGCTGCGGCGAAGTAGACCGCTGGAACGCGGAGTTGGTTGGTGACACTGTGACAGCCGGCCGAGTTGTTGACATGCATGCTCCGAGTCGGACTTCTAGCGATTTTCGCTGAAAAGAAAAGGAGTAATACTACGAATTAATTCAAACATTTGCACATGAAATGTGTGCCCATTTTAACTGGAACATGAAGATCACGGTACTTAGGTTGAGACCTTAAGCTCCGGCAGTCCGGCTCTCTAGTTTCTCTATCAGGAGTTGGATACGTCTTTGTTCAGTTTGGTAGAACATGGGTCTCCAAAACCCAATGTCGTCGGTTCAAATTCTACAGAGCATGATTCTGTTCCTGTTATGTCAAATTAACTAACAAAGAACTGAACAAAGTGGAATGTCCGCTGTTCTTAACCCAAACCAAAGAAAACAACATAAATAGTCGACCTGGAGAGGAGACCATTGGTCCATTTTCTCTTGCCTTGCCTTCACGGGTATGCCAGTTTTAGGGGATGCTTTATGTAGCTTCCAATGAATAGGAAACAAGATAACCCATGGCCCCATGGGGCTCTCACGGATCTAAACCGTCTATCCAGTACTGGGTTTTCGCACTTAGAATAGAAATTGTCGGCACTTGAAGCTTCGTCTCTACAGTAGTTCCTGAGCTATAGTTGAAGTGTTTGGTACAAATTCCTAGCATGTTTAGAATGGAGGAATTTCGAATATTTCCTGAGTTCTAAACTGAATTCCGAAGATTTTTTGAGTTATAAACGGGCCTCCAGACATTTGATGAATCTCACCGGTTTGTTTCCGTTGGTTTTTAAACCCTGTAACTAGATTATTACCGGTTAGTATGGGTTTTCTAATTCAAACGGGAATTAACAAACTGAAGTAAAAAATTTAGCAATTTAATTTATACATTTAAGCTATAATATGTAATTTGCATGTATTGAGCCAACTGCTAAGAACTCAACAAAGAGCTCTTTTAACCTAGCAATTACACTGGTTAAGTTGGCGCCCGTAATGTCGGCACTAGACTCCGAATTCAGGTCAGCCCCCAGCCCAAAGCCTTCTGTGACCGGACCTCCGAACAGGTCTACTCAGTTCCATGGAAAGGTACCTGTTGATGGAGGAAGCAAGCAAGTCGTTACGTGTCAGTTAGTGCCGTTGCATCTGTCTGCATGAGACGATCCAAAGGTCTCCTGGATATCTAGAATCTAATTCCAAAAACAAAAGTCATTGTGAATATTGTAGCACCCTACGTACTAATGTGAGATACTACTATAGAACATTATCGTCAAAATGAAAAATCATAATAAAAGCAATAATAAAAATCACGAGGAAATTAAAAAATTTAAAATACTTTAATAGATAACCAATAGAAACTGAAATAAATGCTTGAAATATGGGACCGATCCACTTCCAACCAAATAAGAACAAATAAAACAACAAATAGTGGCAAACCATGGTACTGAAAACTCGAGTGCTCCCACCCATGCATGATGTTATCACTCCACTGGCCTTTTACCTGAGAATGAAAAGAACAAACGTGAAATTTGAAAATCTCAGCAAGTACCCAACAACGGTCACACACGATGAGAAAAGGACAAGTAAAGCAAGCAAGCAAGTAATTGACACAGGTTAAGTGCAATGAAACTAGGTTATCGAAAACACTGATACGAATCGGAGATAGAGATCACAGGATCAATGGCATTAAGATAAATGTTATTTAGCAAGTTATGACAATGGGGTTGGCGATTACTCCTCACATACCCAGTTATACGAGAATAGTCAGGCACAACGCTGTCCTTGACTGTATAACCACAGACGGAGTGTAATATCATGAGTAACGAGAGTGTACGGCCCCGCGTACGTTACCAGGTAGGGTGGAAATCTCTCCTATATGTGGATAATCCCAGGCCAGGTAACCGTTATATTATTAACATGTTATTTGGTGTGAATTTAAGGGAATTAAGAGAAAGCTAAGATAATATTAAGAGAAGTGAAAAGATATGCTAAGATTGGAAATGGAGAAACATAATTCTCGAAATGGGGATGATAGGGGATGATAATATGGTGATAAAGTAACTGATACATCATAGACAGATCATAAAATATGAATTTAAGGAAACTAAGAGATGGCGAGAATAAGGCTATGATAAAGTTATGAGTAGTAAAAAGATATGCTAATGTTGAAAATAGGGAGACAAAATTTCTGATATGAGAGCGATGTGGAATAATGATAAGGTGATGATGATATAGGAATTACTCTAAAGAGGTATTATAATAAAACTCACACAAAGTTATCAACCAGTCAAGTTTTATTATGATTCTTCATTTTGACGATGACGTTTCATATTTGTATCTCACATCGGTATGTGGGGTGCTATATATACACACACACATATACATACATACCTTAACATTCATTAATTTCAAAAAAGTTATTGATTTGGAAAGAAAGTCATTGATTTAGTATGCTGAATTAATCATAGATGAAAAGTCTCAATTATAAAACCTATGCATTGTAGTGCTCCTGTTATTTATACTCATAGATGCATGATTGATTGGTGTGCTCACCTGCCACCTGATCTGATGCCCTGCAGTATAGAGTGCAATAAGCGCATCAGTGCATGATTGATTGATGTTCCTCACCTGCCACCTGATCTGATGCCCTGCAGTGTAGACTGCAGACAATGCATGTACATCGGTATACGTATGGGGCATCTTGGGGCACGTATTATTTGCTGTACGAACAGCAGCAGAGCTACTGGAAATTTAGGTATTTTTGGTCTTATTGGTGCAGAAATACCAAATACAGCCACGATAAGCGTAATTCTATTTCTGGCCCTTTCTTCGAGTGTGTGTCTCCAGAAAAACAACGTACAATGGTACAAACTGATAGCGTGACACGTAAATCGTGCAAATCGAAAACACAGGACAGCAAGATCATACGGTCCTGAACCGTACGCCCTAGCGTACTAGCTATATATATGTGTATGTGATTCCGTCGTCTCTACCGATCGAGCACAAAGTCAATGCCGACTATATGTGGCGATAATTGGTTGGTTGTTGTGGTGTATGACTCTAAAGTCAGTCAGTCGATCAGTCTCCGGTTGCCAAGTCATGCGTACATGTCAAGATCGTGGTTGACCGAGTTATCAGCGGACAACCTAGCCGACTATAAGAACGTTATTATAGTTATGTCCACCATTATATTAGGCCAGTCTCAATGGAGTTTCATGGAGGGTTTTATGCACATTAAATACGGTGCCACATCAGGCAAAAGAAGTTTTTTTGCATGAAACTAGGAGGAGAGAGAAGGAAAACGTTTCATCCCCATGAAACCTTTGAGCGTTGTTTCCAAAACGTTGGTAATCGTGTGAAATCCCCACTGAGAGCCTTGTTGGGTTTCATCCCGTGCGAGCGTGCTTCTGATTGGAGAAGAGAAGGAAGAGGGAACCACAGAAAGGCTAAAATAACCTATGAAACTGCGCAATGAAACTATACACTGAGAGAAAAGACTTGTTTCATGTTTTGTTTTATATCTTGAAAACTAGGAGGTGAAATCTTGCATTGAGACTGGCCTTAGGGATATCATAGATTAACCCACAATCAATCATTACTAACGTAACAAGGGAATTAATTTGATTATGGAAAAGTTTTAAATAAATAAGTTTTGACATGTTAGTAGAACTCGAACCATGCAAAAACAAGACACAGGTGCTGTAACGGTTGGACTAGACGCCAACTAGCTCAAAAGCTTATGGTTTTACCAAGTTCTTATGTACGGACGAGTAGTATGAAATATATGAAAATTTTGCAACAACTTTAAGAATTGCAATATTGTATCGTTCTTTGATATTTTTTTGGGTCCATTTTGTATTGCTGGCAACAATATGGTCTGGTCCCAACAATAATGATTTGGTATTTTGGTGACATAGTAATGATTTGGTATTTTGGTGACATAATAATGATTTGGCTCCGATCTCAAACAAAATTCATGGCCTGATCTTTTTCGTACTAAACTCAACGCCGACTATATATGCCATGATAGATACTTGGTTGTTTTTGTTGAGAAATCGTCGCTGGCGATCAGTCCGAACGATTCCTCTGCTTAGAACAAGAACGAATCAATCACAGAATCACAGAATAATAGATTGAACACAGAGAGGCAGAGAGAACTCCTGGTCTTTCTTTATTGCTTTAGATTGCATCGGGTACATAATGAGGGGGGTCTAGGTCCCTATTTATAGTCTACGGTGGGGTGCCCAATTAGATCAGGACTCTGGATAGAGTCCAGATTTCCTAACACTCCCCCTTGGGCACTCACCCAACATGCTCATGCCTCGTCAAAACTCCATAAAAACCAGATGGGAAAAATTTGGAGAAAGAGTACATGATACATGTGATGTTTGCGATGCACAATTGCCTCGTTAAAACCTTGGTCGAGAAACTTCATGGAAAACTCGTCAAGGGAAAAGAGTACAATTCACCCAAATTCATTTGGTCTGCAAGACTTTATTTTGGGTACTTAATCTTCATGATCAAGATTTATTAGCGGGCTTGTGAGAATTCTCCCCGATTCTGCACTTCTCTAAGTCTCATCATTCCAATTCCACGCACGCACCTTTCAAAGCTAGATGCGGAGAGTGACTTAGTGAATAAATCTGCGAGATTTTCACATGACTTAGTATGCAGTACTTTAATCTCGTCCATCTTTTGCAATTCATGTGCATAGAAGAACTTGGGGTTGATATGCTTTGTGAGATGACTCTTCACATAGCCCGTTTGTACTTGTGCAACGCAAGCTGCATTATCTTCATAGATAATTGTGGGGGTTTGCACAATGTTCATCCCACATGATCGCTGGATGTGGTGAATCATTCGGCAGAGCCAAGCGCACTCTCGTGCGACTTCATCTGATGCTATAATTTCGAGTGGTTCGTCAAGTAGCTACTGTGCTTTGCTTAGACGATTTCCATGAAATTGCGGTTCCACCACACAGAATACATAGCCTGTTTGTGACTTAGCGGTATGCGGTCCGACAGATACCAAAGATCTGCATAGCCAATCAAGTTCAGATCTTGATTCTTTCAGAAACAATCCGAGGTCCTTGCTACCTTGGAGGTATCGGAAAATGTCCTTTATGCCCCGCCAATGCCTTTTGGTGGGCTCTGACCGCACCTTGCTAATGTGTTCACGGCAAATACAATGTCCGGTCTAGTGCAGTTTGCTAAATACATGAATGCTCCCGCTGCACTCAAGTATGGGAATTCGGTTCCAGGACTTCTCCCTATCTTCCCTTGGTCGGAAAGGATCTTTTCTTGTCTGTAAAGACCCACCGATCATCGGTATTTCGAGGAAATGCCTTCTCAAAGCCAAACCTTTCAAGCACCTTCAGGTGTAGGTCGATTGATGTACCAAGACTCCTTCAGGACATGCTCAAGCTGCAGCCTAAGCAAAACTTGGTCTTGCCCAAATCTTTCATTTCAAATTCGACTCCAAGTAGGAGCTTGCTTCTTTTATGTCTTGGCTGTCCCGATGATATTCAGATCATCTACATACAGAGATTATACTGAGAATCCATTCAGGATCGCCATATAAATACACAAGGACAGTCTTCATTGTTCGTGTAGCCTTTCTTGCAGAGAAAGTCGCTCAAGCGATTATACCACATTCTTCCAGATTGCTTCATCCATACGGTGACTTTCTCGAGTTTCACACTGCATGCATTTCTATTTGCTCTGTCTTGGTTGGAGAGGATTCCTTCAGGACTTTCATATAAATCTCGAATCCAAGTTACCATAGAGGTATGCAATACAACATCCATCAATTTCATTTCCAAGTTCAAGTTCACCGCCATTGAGATCAAGTATCTAAAGGTAATTCCACTCATGACTGGGAGTAGGTTTCTTCATAATCAACTTCAAGACGTTGAGTGAAACCCTGGCTACCAAACCTTGCTTTGTATCTCACTACTTCATTTCTTTCATTTCTCTTTCGAACAAATACCCACTTGTGCCCAATGGGGTGTATGTGGGGAGGTGTGCGACATCTGAGCCCAAACACATCTCTTTTATTCAAAGATAGCAATTCGGTTGCTATTGCCTTTTTCAATCTTCCCAATCTGATTTTTTCTTACATTCAATGAGCGATGCAGGCTCGGGATCAAGATCGATGATGGTGGCAATTTTCTTTGCGAAGTAGATATCGATATTAGCGGTTGTCCTATTCAGGGACTCTCCCGTGTGCACATAATTTATAGCTATTTCTTCATGAGTTGCTTCTTCTGGAGCGATTGCTTCTGCTGGAGCTTTACCTTACACATCGCTTCTTTCAATTGCGGTGGCAAGTCCTTTAGTTTTTCGGCTCGATGTGTGCGCACACATCCATGCCGATGGGGATATTCAGATCCGGTATGCCCTTTCTCGAAGGTGCCATACTTGTGCAGTCTCAACGGCTCCCCTTCTCATTCGGGGACTTCAATGATCGGTGTGATAAATCCTCTTATCCTTTTTCACCAGCGCCCCGGTTACTAAGGATTCGAGGAACCGGAGTTCTCGTCCTCTTTTTTATTTTTCTGAGGCCTCTGGACGAGATTAGGGATACCTTCTGCTTTCTTTGGTATTTCAACCCTCTCCGGTGCAGTGCGTGCAGGCACATGCGACTTAGTCACGCTCTTCAAATCACTAAAGTGATCAGGCAGTTGATTTGCTAATGCTTGCAAATCTATTGTCTTCTAGACTTCTCTTGTCTTCTGGACTTCTATTGTCTTTTGGACTTCTCTATTTGCTTCACTAATGCGCGGGTCATCTGCATGAATTCCCGTGGCTTGCCATGTAATGTCTTCTGGACTTCTCTAGTGTGTGGGTCATCTACATGGATTCCCCAAGCTTGCCACATAATTTCCCGACATTCTTTATCAAGGGGTTGATTTCCTCCCCCTAATGTTGGGAAATCTTCGGTGCTGACCATTGCGCTAGTTGCATAGGTGAATGGATGTTGTAGGCCGAAGGTCTAAGGTTGATGAGATTCATTGCATGCGGACTCGCATGTCCCCAACATGTAGCCGCTAGATTTCAATTATACAAAAGGGGTCGGGCAATAAATTTAATTCTTTTAATTAAAGCCTCTGCCAAACCATTCTGGGTATGGACATGCGGTACTGAATGGTCAACTGCAATTCCCATCGCCATGCAATAATCATCAAATGCCTTCGAAGAAAATTCTCCGGCGTTGTCCATTCGAATGGACTTGATATGATGATTTGGAAACACATTTCTGATGCGAATGATCTGCGAGATCAATTTTGCAAAGGCGTGGTTTCTTGTGGACAACAAACCCACAAATGACCACTTCGAAGAAGCGTCAATGAGCACAATGAAATACTTGAATGGCCCTGAGACGGGCTGAATAGGACCGCAAATGTCTCCCTGGATGCGTTCCAGGAATGCAGGGACTTCATCCTTCACTTTCAGAGTGGAGGATCTAGTTATTAGTTTCCCGGTGGCACATGCAGGGCACACAAAAATCTTCATGATTCGAAAAATTCTTCACATTAATATTATGCTCATGCGAGTTATTTATTATGTTTCTCATCATCCTAAGACCTGGGTGGCCTAATCTGTCATGCCGAGACGAAGAGTTAAGAGCTTCTAAACACTGCTTTGAGCGATTGTACGTATGAGGGCGCTTTGGTATAATATAGCCCAGATGAAGGAAGTTTTCTAATATTCTTTTGCCATTCTCTTCGCTTCATAATGAGCGGTATTTCTTACCGTACTCTTCTTGATCTCAACATGGAAACCGTTGGCGCAAAAATTCTTAAAACTTAGGAGAGTTCTAGTCGATTTTGGGTACAATAAGGCTTCTTCAATGACCAAAATTGTGCCCATTATGGCTCTTCCCGAGCCAATTATACATGCATCGCTTCGCGATTGTCGTAAGGTCGCAAAGGTGCTCTTACGAATCGATTGAAAATACTCAATCTCTCTTAAGATGATATGCGTGTGCCTGCGGCTAAGCACACTTCCTTCATAGGCGCTACACATGTTCTAATATAGGTATTTATTAACATGTATGAGAAGGCAATCAACACATAAATAAGATACTCCAATATCGTAACATATCATGCCATTATAAATGAATAAATGAATGAATTCTTTCAAAAATCATCCAACCATCACAAGAAAGATAACAATTCTTAAGTATCATCCATGCAAATTCTAACATATTCTTCCACACAAAATAAATGACAGTTAAAGTCGAAATGCATTCAGTGCACTAGACTTCTTCTCGCTATTTTCTGGGTTGACATTCTCTTCAAGAGAAATCATGGCGTTAACTACTTCTAGGTCGAGAGGGATTCTCATTGCCGTGATGGTTTCAACTTCCATCGGTGCAGCGACTACTGAATTCTCCCCTCACCAATGCAGAGTGGGCTTCATCGACCTTGACCATCCCGCTTTGGCTTGCTCGGCCTTATTCTCTCGTGGAGCATCCGATTCGCCTTTCTCGGGCCGCGCCTTACCCTTCCTTCCCTTCTCTCATTAAGAGCTTTTGCACCTTGTAGCTCCCGCGTTGGCTTCACGGCCGTGGAGCTCCAGTGGCCGAGTGACGTAGTTCTTACGGAGAACTTTGTCCTGAGCCTCCGCAACTTGCATCATATCAGTCAATTCGGCGTATTCCTCATAGTCATAGTTGCGTGCGGATTGTGCTATATTGGGGTGGATGTTTTTTCTCAATTTTCTGTAGTGGGGTACAAATCCTGTGCAAGGCAGAATTGTATTCCCTGACCGTCTTAAAGTCGGTAAAACCTCAGTCTGATCCACTCTCGCTCTGCTTGAGGAAGAATGGTGTACTTTAGCCTCTCAAACCGCTTTTGGGGTGCGGTCCAGAGTGGCAGCGCGCTCTTCTCTGTCATATACTCATTCTTGAGAGTGAGGCAGAGGTGGTGCCTGAGAAAATGAAGTGCCTGATCATTCTCCTCAGGTTTGGGTTGAGCGTCATTCAGTCCGCCAATCCCAATAGTAGCGCGGAGCTTCCTGGCTTCAAGCACAGTCTCGACATCGGATGCCAACATCAGGTAGTTTTGGCCATGCTGGGCCAGCTCCTCGAACTCCCAGTTCGTGATGCTAGTCATCTAAATGTGTATAAGTCTACTGCTGGTAGACATGCACGGAATAATTCACTACAGGTAAATAAATGGTACAAAGATTCTCGTAATGCTCCAGCATTTTCTACAATTTTACTGCTAATTTCAGTGATTAAAAGTAATTTAAACAATTACAATTAACCAAAACAGTAAATAAATACAGAAAATATAGAAAGTAATAATGGCAGAAATAAATATGCTTCAAATGCTAAAATTGATGCAAAATTCGGATGCCCGAGGCCCTTTTATGCAAAAATATAAAATTTCAGCAAATTCTGCAATTCCAGAGGATTTTTACGCAAAAATTTCAGTTCAGAGAAAAATTCGCGTAATTTTCTGATTTACAGAGGGGTTTTCTGTAAAATTCTGGACCTGCTCGTAAATTTAAGGGCTTATTCGCCATTTTCGGAACTGCGAGGCCTTTCTTCAAAAACATCAGGACTTAAATGCAAATTTAAAGGGCCTTTCGGTAATATATAAGACAACATGGGTTTTTCTGCAATTTTGCCATGATTCCCACCGGCCGGGCCCTATTTCTCCTCTCCCTTTTTTCTTTCCGCCTGGCCCATTGCTCCCCCTCTGGCCCATCAGGCCCATGTAGCCACTTGGCCCACCCAGGCGGTATTACCGCAGGGCGCTAGGTTTCCCCTGCCCTTTGCGGCGGCGGCGGTCAACCCGGTGCGGCTCGGGCGGATGGTGCGGCGCGCATGGTCCGAAGGCGAGTGGCCGGTGGCGAGCGAGTAGCGCGTGAGCGGCGCCATGCAGCAGCGGGCGGAGGAGCGAGAGGCGCCGAGGTCGCGGCGAGGCCGGCGGCGGCGAAGGCCGATGTGAGGGCCGGCCACAGCCGAGAGGAGTCGGCCGGAGCTCGTGCGGGAGACCAAGTGGCGCGCGCGCGTTCGGGCGCGGAGGAGAGGCGTGGCCGGCAACGCCAGACGGGCGAGCGGCCTGGCGTGGCGGCGACGCTGGGAAGCCGAGGCGTCGGCGGGGCCGACGCGCGCGCGGCGCGGCGGAAGCCGAGGCGGCGGGGCAGCGCCATGCGGGCGGCGGAAGCCGGCGGCGGGCCGGCGCGCCATGCGGGCGGCGGCCGACGCGCCACGCGGGCGGCGGAAGCCGAGGCGCGAGGTGGCCCAGCCGGCGGAGGCGAGGAGCTCGAGCGGCGGCCGGCGCCGCACGTGCGGTGCGAGTCGGCGGCGGGTTGCCGGGCGCCGGCGGCGGCGCGGGCCTGCTGCGTGGCGCGCGCGAGACCGAGGCGCCGGGCGCGCTACGGAGGTGGCCGCGGTGGCGGTACCAGCGCTTGCAGCGCGGTGGCGGCCGGCGGCCAGCCGCCATGCATGGCCGTGAGCCAAAATTCCCTTTCCTTTTTTTTTATTAGATCTACAATGCATGCAGAACAAAGGAAGATGCAATAATAAAATTTTCCCAATCTGCAATGTTGTGCAGAAAATGAAATCATTGCATATATTTCTTGTGCTTATGATCATGCAGATCGCATAACAAAGATGCAAAGTTTCGAATCTACGATGCAATCAACATCTACCCGCTACGCAATCTACCGATCGACATTGTGCGGCGACTTCAAGTCCGCCGCGGTAGATTTAGGTGGATTTGCATCGTTCTACAACAGCAATCAACATCTACCCGTTTCACAATCTACCGATCGGCATTGTGCCGCGACTTCAAGTCCGCCGCGGTAGATTAGGCGGATTTGCACCGTAGAATTTCAATCTAGAACGCGAAAAGAAAATACAGATTCAAAAGCGATCTAGAAAATTCAATCTGTGCTTCGATGATTACCTCGTTCACCAGAGCGAAGTCGTGCTTATAACGTGTTGAGAAACCGTCGCTGGCGACCAATCCGAACGATTCCTCTGCTTAGAACAAGAACGAATCAATCACAGAATCACAGAATAATAGATTGAACACAGAGAGGCAGAGAGAATTCCTGGTCTTTCTTTATTGCTTTAGATTGCATCGGGTACATAATGAGGGGGTCTAGGTCCCTATTTATAGTCTACGGTGGGGTGCCCAATTAGATCAGGACTCTGGATAGAGTCCAGGTTTCCTATCAGTTTTTATACAGGACCCTGATTCGGTCAGTAATCCTGCTCTCCAAAGTCATTTCTTATGTGAGAAAATGTAGTTTGACTCAATTTCATCGTACAAGCCGTGCCGACTAGGAAGCTATAATTAGATTGAGATTTTTTTGCGAGGTAATTAGACTGTGATTGAAGATATGCACACAAACACAATCAAAATTAAGGAAGACTGAATAGGGTGCAACCTACGGTTTCCAAACCACTATATTTTGGAAATTTCTTCTCTAGCCTTTTTTCACCAAGCCAATTGTTCTTGTTTCTTTCTCCTGTTTATAGTCCTACTACGGACTGTAGAGCGCGAAATGCAGCACGCTAGCAACAATCTGATCTTGGCAGAAAACCGCATAAACCCGGTTCACTCTCCTACACAGCGAGCAGAAAATTAAACAACATTCGTTTGCATTATTAATTTTCCATCTCACTCGCGTACACAGCGCACATGCACTTTCGCCATGGCCAACGGTAAAGCGCGGCAGCATGGGCAAACCAAGAAGGCTCCTCCGTCCATCAGTTTTTCAGTTGCCGCAGAGCTCTCCTCGCATCTCATCACCAGAAAATGACGCCACGCGCATCATCGGCTAGCTCGGTCAAGAAAACAGCCAGCATACGGGTGGTAGTTTTTTTGTTGTTGTCGTTGATGATGATGGTCGTTTAGCCCGACGTGCGCATGCGCTTTTTGCTGCCTTCCCCATCCGCGCGCAGCGAGCGAGAGCGCGACGGCTGACTCGTCACGCGTCGCGTCGTGCCGGTATCCGACGCCGGGTCTGGCGCGCGGGTCCCCCGCAGCACGCGCCGCTTGTGAGACCGCGACCCCGCGCGCGCGCGAAGCAGAAACCGGAAACGGGACGGGCTAGGGGCCAACAGCGCGAGACCGCGAGAGAGCGACGCGCGGGCAGGCAGCGCACGCGTGTATGAACGATGAACGAATCCAGCGCGGGCGCGCGGGTTAAGGCGCGCATGATAAAGGTAGGTTCTTCTAAGTTATAATTTATAATTTTTAGATTAAAATTTTGAATTCTAACTATTCGTAAGAGAGTATGAAAAATATCTATATATGATTTTAACCGATATAGATGAAGTCGAGATACTATCTATTACGATTGATTTATAGACACTATAAAAATACTTTATTTAAAAATTAATTACTTAAAAATCAAATCATAAACGAAGAAGTACCGAGAAACCACCGAGCGAAGTGGATGATTTATTTGATTAGCGCACACAAAAACCACGTAAACAAGTCTGAAAGTCGGAAACACATCTGGTTTTCTGCTGCCGTGTTGGGTGTTCGGTTGTGCAACCTGGTCGGTCGGCCGTCCCCCCAATACCAGTTCGCTTTCCGTCTCGCTCCGGGATCCTCCTCCTTCTCTGCTTTGTTTGGTCTGCTTTTCCTGGCGTTGCTCCCCTGTCAGGCTGTCTCTCGGATGGACTCTCTCGCCGTGCACTGAACCTACAGTTGTACTCTTTTGTCTGCTCGGTCATTGGTTTCCACATCGATTCCCCCTGGCTACCCCTCCTTCCTGACCCTTTCTAGCAAGCTAGCTGCTAGCTAGCAACTCTCATCTCGTCACCGCTGGTATGATCTGTGCTTCCTTCCCAGTGCTGCCTCCTTGGTTGGATGCTTCCTTACGTCGTATTTTACTCCATAACGATATCCAAAAGGCCAAAAGGGGCAGCGATTGGACCGGGCTAGCTTTGCATCGTACCATTCTTAAGGTGGTGATCGGTTATGCTGAAAAGCTCATAGTTTATAGCTGAAAACACTGTGAAAAAAGTACTGTAACTGACAGAGTCTTATTTAGCATAATTAAATTCTAAAAAATTTAAAAATATCAAAAATATGTTAGTCCATTATGTATAATACAAACAAATACGGGAAACAAAGAACCGGCAAAAAAACTCAACAAAAAGTCAAAAGTTTAGAAAAAGACGAAATTTATGAATAGTGAAAAATAAGCTGGAAGTCAGAAGCTTAAGCCCAACCGATCGGTAGTGGCAAATCTACTTGGATCGGGATACAGCTGCTGGTCTCAAAACTCATTACGGAATAGCATTACACGATGTGACACAGCCACTCAAAACTCTGCCTAGTTAAGCAATCAGGTCTTTCATTATTTTAGCTGAGGCAGAAGTGAGGGTATATGCTGCTGTGCTAAGCCAGTTGTTAGGGTGGACTTGAGGCAGAGCGCAGACCAGTTGTTATCTCCCCACATCACAGACCACTACAACATAATCTTCAGACGTCATAATTTAAAGCCATTCTATTTTGGTCTTTTAGTTTTGGTTTAAACAAACAAAACGATTTCTTGAAGCGAATCTCCAAATGGTTTTTTAGTCTAAATCCGTATATGTTGTCCGCGTTAGCATCTTTGCTACTGTCTCGAAAAACACAAACAAAAACTATTAGTTACAGTCCAAAAGAATAAGACCTAACACATGCAATTTAAGATATGTGCATCCACGCAATTGCTCGAGGAAGATACTGTCAGTGAGCAAAAATCCAAAGCTAATGCGACAGCATCTTCTATTGTAGTACTTTTTAATTCGTGCACTTACGTTGCCATTTCGATGGATCACTTCGGTTGAGCTGATCTTTTACTTTCACTTAAAGAACCACGATGTGGCGCCCAGAAACAAAATTGCAGCTGTCTTAGCGCTATTTTAAGGGGCTCAAATGACATAAAGGCGTCTTGTGATTTGAGATCACAGTCATCACGAACTACGGCTTCGCTCCACTAGAGATCACCAAGGGTACGTGGCTCAATCTGCTTTACAACGCACTTTGGTGTGCCTGTCTGACCGTTGCCGATTGAGACATCAAAACACGCCAAAAGGCGACTACAGATCATTAGAAAGAAATCTTTTCTTATATGCTAGACAAACTTTGGTTTTGATTGAGATATCAAAACACACCAAAAGGCGACTACAGTTCATTAGATAAACTAGAGCTTTTTCGGCTTTAGTTGAGGACTATGTGTCCATACATCTTAAGAAATCTTTGCATCACAACCGTGTGGTATCTTGGTACTAGTTGGAAGTTCAGAAACAGCATTATCATGAGGGGATGTCACGAGTTTGATTCTCGTAGCGGTGGATCAGATCTATGATACATCTATAAATATCAAAATTCTTTTTTAAAAAAGGACTGCGAACTATATGTTTAGATGTAACGACGAATGGCCAATTTACCAGAGCACTACAATAACTAACACTAGATGGAGACCGCGCTTTGCTGTCGGACATTAGTTGATTCGAATCATTGATGAACGATCTAGATTAAAGTATTCCGAAATGGAATGGTAGAAACTTGTGAGGCCAGTCTCAATGCAAGATTTCACCTCCCAGTTTTCAAGATATAAAACAAAACATGAAACAAGTCTTTTCTCTCAGTGTATAGTTTCATTGCGCGGTTTCATAGGTTATTTTAGCCTTTCTGTGGTCCCCTCTTCCTTCTCTTCTCCAATCAGAAGCACACTCGCACGGGATGAAACCCAACAAGGCTCTCAGTTGGGATTTCACACGATTACCAACGTTTTGGAAACAACGCTCAAAGGTTTCATGGGGATGAAATGTTTTCCTTCTCTCTCCTCCTAGTTTCATGCAAAAAGCTTCTTTTGGCTGATGTGGCACCATATTTAATGTGCATGAAACCCTCCATGAAACTCCATTGAGACTGGCCTGATCAACTAATGGTGTTTTTCGCGTGGTTTGCATGCTAATCAAACTTAGTACTGCTGATACAAAATAAATTGGCAGTTAATTGTGGACTAATTAGAAGCTCTGCAAAAAAAAAAAACCCTCCGATTTGCTAGCTGGAGGACGTCCTCTCGAAGGACGTCCTCCCCTAGCGCGTCTCAAAAAAACTAATGCACCGGCGCGTTGCTGCGGGAACAATAGAGAACCTCATGAAAACTAATGCCAGAGAATCGTTACATGAACATTAAGCAGGTAGAAAGAAGAATTTGGTTAGACAACACAGCCTAGTAAAGTAGCCGATTAAACCCCCGACCGTACAATATGCATGCTTATAATCAAGGAAAACGGAAACAACCCAATAAAATAATATTCGAAGAATCCAATAAAATAGATATATGATCAAATTGACAGCTGAAATAGGAGACGAAGACAGTGGACACCGGATCCACTGGAACTCTGGAAGCACAGATTGATGGTCGATTCCTCTGTGATCAGAGTCCACTCATTTCAGATAATCTGATACTGTGATGTGAGCATCTTGTCCTACATCTGGATGGCCCGTTATGGCCATTGTCATACAAACGACTGCGAAGGACCAAAGTTTTATGGTTTATCACAAAACATAATTTGTATGAAAATTGACTTCACTATGCATCTCTTAGAGATCAGCTACGCAAGAGTCATTTTAGTAACAATATAGTGAGGTTAAGATAGTAATGTTGCATGTGCAACATGATATCTGTCGTGGTATCTGAAGCATACTATGTAGTTCTCCACGGAAGACAAACCACAAGTATGCAGAGAACAGATGCGGGATGCCTACCTTGGCAAGCACCATTTGTTGTATATGAGGGCATTTTGGGAATTTCCCAATTGAGAAAAGAAATAAAAATAAAAAGAAAAAAAGGGTGCCAGTGGGGCCCACCTATCGGTGGGCCGATTGAGGAGATAAGGAGGAGACAAATCGTTTCCTCCCCACAGGCTGGTGCGGTTGGTTGCGGTTCATCCGGATCTGCGCCTTCCTCGGGGCGGCGGCGGCGGCCGGGTCATGGGGCGCTGGTGACGGAGGCGGCGTCAGCACGGGCGTCTCAACGCCAGCCACACCGCAGCCCGCCGCTCCCTCTTCTCTCCGCTCCGCTATAAAGCCCGGGCCTCTCTTCTCTTCGGGATACGGCGAAACCAGTGAGCTATCTCCCCCTCCTCTCTATACTCTCCGGTGGTGATCTCGGGTCTTTGGACTATTGGTCGGTTCTCTGTGTTCCGCCGACAGCCGTGGGGCTTGACCCGTGATTAGGGTTTTGATCTGTGCTTGGACTGGGAGAATCACCGTGAGATTTGAGTTGTGTTTTGAGTGTTCTTGGCCGGAATACTCTTGTGGCTTGTGGTCTTGTGCGGCAACATGTACCTCGACTTCCTGTTGGCTGCGGCTGAGACGGGAAGAAGGGCATTGTATCTCCGGCGACCATCTCCCTGCTCGGTTTGTGGGGTCATTGGTTTTCTGGGACAGCGCAATAGCGTGCCTTGCTCATTTTCAGTCACTTCAGGTGATTTTGAGTATCACCCCTGCAGTGAGTATTTTTGTTCTTACCTTTGTGCAGTCTGGTGATATATTTTCATATATCTATTAAGACTGTTTAGTGAGCATTTGCAAAGATTGGTTCTGTGAACTATTAGCTCTGTGATGAAATAAGACAAAAAATGAGATTACTTATGATTGAGATGGTAGATTATTCTTGAGCTAATACTGTCAATTTGTTTTAGCTGCTACTTTTCAGTTTCTGTGGTGCAAGGTCTGTAGATCTTTGTTTATTCCACAGTACAATTTCTGTTTAATCTGGACTGTGCCGAAGCAATTGTTCTGTTAAATCATTGAAGTTCACTTTGAAAGAATGAAAGAATGATTTGTGAATGCTTCTGCAGTATACAGCATATTGATTTGTTGATCTATTACCTGTTTTGTCCATAAGCAAGGTTCATTATTAGCTCAAGATTTAATATGCAACTATCATATTTAATCTAAGAGTGAATTTGTCATGGCGGAGAGGGCCAAGATTACATCTTGTGCAACTCGCCTTCTGAGAGCACTCAATATACAACAATGTGCTGAACATATGCTAGATTTTAATGTGTTTGCTAATTCTGCGATGAGATTAGCATGTAGACACATATGTATACTTGATGACATGCTAATTTTGAACTTATATATGGCATCTATGTTGAGCATAAGTTATCTTTGCAATGGCTTAAAGGATTTACATGTTAGTGTGTTAGTTAAGTCATTTATGTGCTATGTTTATCATGCTTGGACTATTATAATTACTGCCGAAATTAAATTAAGAATTATGCTTATACCGCAATTATTACAACACCATTTGCTTGCCCATCTGAAGCTGAAAGAATAATAAACATGAAAAAGGAAAGGGCATATCATATCAATCGGACTCATGGATGCAGATGGGCTTCCAAATGATCGTTTCTTGTAGTGAATTGCCATCGGCAATATGTTGAAAATAAGATGGCTGAATTGTTCACCAATGAATCGCATGCACACACAAATTGCAGAGAACGAAAGCAGTAGAAGTTCTTAAAAATATCATCTTCGAGTAGGACTATTGGTACCTGAAAATAGAGATGATTTTAGCAAAAGATCATCTTGAGGATTAGCAAAAGTAATTAGGCTTTCCATTTTCCAACAACAATTTTATCTTGAGGACTCATAACTCATAATTGCCATCGACAATATTGAAAAGCCCCAAAATTTCAAAATCCAAAAATTTGTGAATTTTTGCCGGTTTTTGGGTGAATTTTGGAAACTTTCCTTTTCGGGAAAGTCTCCCTTTTTCCGCTTTCCTTTCGGCTGGCGTTTCCTCTTCTCTCCGCGCCCCGCTCTTTTCCTTTCTCCGCTCCCGGCCTCCTCCCGCGGACGCTTCCTCCTCCTCCGTTGGCGCCGTTCCTCCCGCTTTCCGCGCGCGCTGCGCGCGCGCGCGCGCCGCACCGCTCCTCGCGCGCGCGGACAGCGCGCCGGATCCCTCGCGCGCGCGCGCGCGCCGACCGCCACGGTCCAAAACCGTGGCGCCCCGCCACGCGCCGCCGCTCCTCGCGCTGGCCCGCATGGCGGCGCCGCCCTCCTCTCCGTCGCGCGGACGCCCCGCCCGCCTCTCGCCGCATTGCCCCGGCCCGCCGCAGAACCTCGCGCCACGCGGCGCCACTTCTTCGCGCTCGCCCCCACTGGCAGCCCGCTTCCCTTCTCCGCGCGCGACGCCCTCCCATGCCGCAGCTCCACTGCGCTCTGTGCTGTCCTGTCGCCATAATCGCGCGCAGCCTCCGGCCACCGCCGTCTCGCGGAGGAGACGCCCCGACCTGCTCCCATCATTCCTGTTGACCCGGAGCTCACCGTTGCCTTCACCCGAAGGAGCCCTCCCTCCGCCCGGTACAAATACCCCACCTCGGCTCCCCTCACTCCTTTGCTTCCCGAGCACCTCAAGACCCCATTCGCCTCCCGCCACTCCCGCACCCTCCCAGAGCCGCCGATTGGAGCCCGTTGCCGAGGCTCCGCCGCCGCCCTCCCCTGTTGGTGGCCCCGGAGCCGAACTCCCTCCCCTCCTCCATTCTTCGATTTCTCCCGCCGAGAGCACCTCCTCCCCTCACTGATCGTCTTGGTGACTTTCTTTTGGCAGGTGAACGCCCGAAGAGCTCCAGCCTCGTTGCTCACCGCCGGCCGAGACCACCCTCCCGTGGCCAGACCTCCTCGCCGCCTTCCAGCTCCTGCCGCCACTTCCAATGTGAGCCTCCTAATCCCCTTCCCGTGTAGCCGCGGCCGATTGGGCTATTTCGCGCGGCGACCTCCTCGCCTCCGAACTCCCGAACCACCCCTTCATTCCCGCGCTCTCCGTTGCTCCTCGCCTCCCAGGCCCTGGATGGATTCCCGTGTCCAGAGCACCGGTGGAGCCCTCCCGGCCCCGGAAGTCTCTCGCAGATCGCGAGCGCCGCAGCTCCACCGCCACCGCTCTCTCTGCGTTCCGCCCGGCCGAGGTAGACGGCGATGGCGTGGCGCTATCTCGCCGCCCTCCTCTCGGCGCCGTTTAACGTAGCCCTCCGATCCTCCGTGCCGCCGCGTTGCCGTTCCCTCCGCCGTCCGACCGCATAACCCGCCGCCTCAACCGCCCGTCCGGCTCCCGCTCGCCCGCCTTCTCACCCGCCACCGTCCGATCTCGCCTACTCCATCCGAGCCATCAGACGCCCGCATCCCGCCGCCACGCCGCCCACGCGTCGGCCATCGCCGCCGGGTGGGCGCGCGTTCTTGGCCGAGCCCCGACGCTCGCTCGCGCGCTCGCGCTACAAGGCTGCGCGTTTAAATCGCGGCCGGGCGCATCAGAGCAAAGCGCCGGCCGCACTGTTCATAACCATTTTCCAGTGATTTATTGATTTCTAAAATCCCAGAAAATCCAAATAAATCCTAGAAAATCACGAAGATCCCAAAATTCCCAAACTTCACCACTTTGCTCCAAATATTATTCCAGCACCCTCCGTGAACTCCATTTCACAGATCCATCCCAATTAAATTCCTAAAATCCTCATTTGGAGATTTATGCAATTTACTCCTTTTAAATAGTTTATTTTTCCTCGCTTGATTAGTCTCAAGCTGGATTTAATTTGTTTGTATGTTTGCGCTAGTGTCGAGTCTCTGAAGTTCGATTGCAGCCCAGGAGCCGGAGGTTCTTCGTTCGAGCTAGCGGAAATCATTCGGATTGACGGCAAGTCCCAAATCCTTTGATCATATTGCAACCATCTGTTTAATTATGTTAATATGTTATTTGCATTGAGCTAGTTCTGAAATGTTAGTTTGAAATAAAATAAAATGTTTAGAATGACTTATTATGTAGTTAATCCTACCACCGTTAAATGCCATGTTTAATTTGTTGCCGTGCCTTTGTAACCCTAGAATGAATTACTTGATAATCTAGACAAGTGTAGGATATTATTATCATCATGCAAAGTCTTACACTGGATAAAGTTGTGGTGTGGGCCAATAGAATTTGGAAAACCCGACTCTAAGGTAGGGTGGTATGGGACACCGTATCTTAGAGCGGAGAGTGCCGGCGTGCACAAGGTAGGGTAAGGAGTGGGGAGCCGCGAGACGGTCTTCGCCCATCTTTACCCTAGGGTTTGGAGAAGGGTAAGGGTGAGTGGGAAATCGCGAGACGGTCTATGCCCACCGCTTACCTTAGTTTGGGTCGCGAGCCTGGCGAGGTTGCGGACCATGTGAAAAAAATAAGGACTGAAACCCTTAGGCTGAGCAAATGTCATAGAACCCGCTCAAACCACAGGAGTTGACTTGTCAACACTTGTCTAGTAGCTGCTCAACTCGATTGAAACTCTACAGGAGGTTTAGCAGTGAGGTTAGGCAAGCCGTGTTTGGGTGCCTAACAACGGTAGAGTTCACTCGAAGCGGACACCGTCTTTTCTTGTGTGTGTGTGTGTGTGAGAGAGAGAGAGAGCCAGACCCGAGTGAATTCTACCGGGTAGAGCCTATATAAAGAGTTGAGCAGTGAAACGACCTGGCTTTCTTAACTCTTTAGCGGGAGTTAAGGGATCGTGTGGGTAAAGCTGAGCAAACTCTGCAGAGTCAAACAAATGGTATTCGAATACGTCGTGCTCCGGTTATTGGGCCGTGTCACTTGGTGATTCCAGAAGCAAAGCTTAAGTAGTTTTGTAAACGTTTAACTTGTTTAGGTTGGTTAATGAACTCTTGTGAAAAACCCTGAGATCCTAAGAAGTAAGTTTTGAGTCCGTCTTATTAAAATGATGGCAAATAAAACTGCATCCACTCAAAGATAATAAACCAAATATACACCTTTCCTTTGATATTCCGTGCATATAGTAAGTTAAGATCCCTTTGGGATTTCTTTGAGCTGTTGATTGGCTCACGGCTTGCTTAATCTAATATTTAGAGGATCAAGACGAAGGAGAAGGTCTCCCCGTTGAAGAAGTCCCGGAGGATCTTTTCTTCGACGAGGACCCTTGGCTGTAGGTCTCCGCCGCGCTCGAAGCGGATTCTGGGAGTCTTTTGTAATGTAATTATACTTTGGGCTTGCACGCCCATTGTGAAAACACGGATGTTAATCCTTATGTCAAATATATGCTGGACTTTTGTTGTAAGCATGCAATGGTATACTCTTGCGCGACACTCCATAACTGTTCATGCTTGAATAGTTACGGAATGCCGTGTCCGTACGCGCCCCTGGAAACGGGGGCGTTACAAATATTATCCTATGAACGTGCAACGGTTTCCATTTTCCAACTCTACGCCGCTCGCCGTGGAAGGTGGTGGGACGATGGATGGGAAATTAGGCTGGGGAGGTTGGATGTTGCAGGATCGTATGACAACCGAGGGGATGAATAGTATTTTAAATTTTTTTCTCAAGTATTTATTAATTTTCACTACAATAACTATGAAAAGCTACGAAAATCAAGAATCCAAAATTCTAAAAACACTCGGTGCTACAGTAATTTCAGCCCTATAAACAATAAATCTAGCACTATTTCAAAAACAAAAATTCATAAAACTTTTAATCCGTTGATCCAAAAGATTTGAACTTGAACTAAGAATAGATTATGACCCTAAGAACCTATTTCAACAAAAAAACTTCAAAGAACTTGAGATAATTGGTAGCTAGATCATAATCAACTTGAAAGAACTCTCACAACCATAGGTGGGAATCAAATCCTAGACCTCTTTATTCAAGATCAGGATTAAATTTCAACAATTTCATAGTAGCACTATCCTATTTCAATTTAAGCAAAGCGCAATTTGAGAAAGATAAAGGAATAGCATATACAGGAATCACATCTAAAGCAATATTATCTAAGCAATCATGATCATGACTAGATTTGAGAGATTCTAGTTCATTTAGAACATTCTTAAATTGATCAATAACAGATAAATGAGCAATTTTCATATTAGAGATTTCATTATGCGAGCACAAACAAGATTCACAATTATCATCAGGATTAATGGATTTGAGTCTAACAACTTCTAGGTTCAAGTTATCAATCATGATATACTGATTCCTAATCACGCCTAACTTGCCACGTATCAGCAAGTTTCTCCCTTCCCGGTTCCATCGAATCACGCCTCATTTGGATTGACCAAACCACATGTTGCAACCCACCTTTCGAACTTTCATTCAATATTTTCCATCTTTTTCGTGTCATGCTTGAGCTCAGCCATCTCACCTGACGTTCTTGATCATTCTGGGCCTCGATTCCTATATGAGCATAGCCCCGATACTCGTTGTTGACCATAATTGACTCCAAGTGACCTACACATCCAAAGATAAAGAATTATTTTTAGACACAAGTTCTTTACAACTTGACCCGCATTATCAATAATATATATCATACAACCTATAACCACTGATCTAAATCACCAAATCATCACATGACTCGAATTTCTCAAAATCATCTAATTCTGCAAGCTGTCAAAAAGATCTGTAAATTTGCAAATTCTAAATTATCACTTTTCTAAAATAATAATGGTTCATCACAATAAAACTTTGACCTCCTCACATGGTCCTTCGGATGCAAATCTGAGCCGACTAAGTTCAATCCTACGGCCTGAAAATGGGTGTGATTGGCATGGGTTGAGGTGAGGCACATCTGGAACCTCGAACTTGAATCCAACAGCTCGAATAATTTGGGATGACGTGGCTCACTCCTAGAGTAGGAAAGTAGCTTTAATTGCTGTCAGTGGGATCAATTATATAGGTATATAGGATAAAAGATTCTTTCCATTGCAAGTAGTGAAGGGTGTTAAATTAAGAAAAGGAGAATGGTGAAATGCCATGGGCCATCGTCTGAAAAAAAAGAGAGAAAAGCGGTGTCATGGACCGTCAAGGTTTTCTGGACTAGTGGGTGTTTTATCGTACGTCACCATCGTGAGCTAAACATTCTAAGTTTCTTTTTTTAAGGTATAAGACTGATACACATAACCCATATTATATACGCTAGGATCTAATCGGAGACACAACAGCCTCTGGAATATAGGTATACGCTGTTCCACTGAATCCGCACACACACACACACACATATATATATAGTATAAATAATAGGGGCACCATGATACCTAGACTCTATGATTAAGATTTGCCATCCATGATTGAGGCTTTCCATCTAACTAACCGAGCAAAGCTCGGCTCTCAACATTACTAGTTTCGGCTGAAATGGAGCACCATGGTGTCTGGACACTAAGTCTTCTGTCTTTGGATTGCTTTTAGATGCGTGCTAGTGCAATGGTATGGAAAGGAAGTCATTAACATGGATGAAAAGTCTCACTTATAGAGATAGACTATATATATATATATAGTATAAATAACAGGGGTACCATGGTGTCCAGACTCCATGAGTGAGACTTTTCATTTATTAGTGAGATTTTCTATCTAAAAGCAATCCAAAGGCAGAGAGGCTTGATGCTGGACATCATGGTGTCCCATTTCAATATTCTATATATATATATATATATATATATATATATATATATATATATATATATATATATATATATATATATATATATATATATATATATATATATATATATATATATATAGTCTCACTAACTGAGCAAAAACTCGGCTCTCAACATTACTAGCTTCGGATTCAGGTCAGCTGGGCAAGAGGACCGAAGATGACGGGCCGCTAAAATTTGTTGTACGGCCTAGTAAGGCCTGCTTTAATACTGGAGTTTTCATGGCCCTATCCAATTGCAATGGGCTAGATGACTCGCCCGTGGCTAAGCACGGCTACGAAGTAGCGGGTCTGACCGTGAGCTCAGATATACTGGCCATATCTAATTTCAGGCCCACTGTTTCCTCTGCTTTCAGCTTAAAATTTTCACTGTTGGACACTCGGACTTCGGTTACACAGTGACTCGCTTAGGTCCAACCGTCCAAGGCAAGGCAACCTGCGGCTGAGTGCTGACGCCAACATGGAAGAAAACATGTACAGACAATGACTCCCTGTACCACGTTTTCCTTTAGTTTCCAGCAGGCACATCGAGGATGTTCTATTGATTTACGTACCCATGAACTATTGATTCCATTACCTTGTCGTGGCATGTTGCTGCTGCATCACTTTTATCTGCGTCGCATTGTACGCCCGCTTTGTTGGACCTGAGAAGCGTGTTCTTTTGACTTGGCAATTGCCGCATTTCGTCCAAATCTGTCTCCTTCCGAGGAAGCTCTCTTTGAAAGATACAAACTTGAGGAAGAATTGACTGTTCTTTCGCATCTCATCCGTCTAGGTGCGCGCGTGACAATCCTCCTCATCGCGAATCACAGAAATGGTGCTATGAGCCTATGACGTTGATTTGACTGATTCTGTGATCTTCTTGTCCTCTTCCTCTTGGAACTCCTCTCCGTCCGGAGTTAGGTTCCGTTCAATTTTTTTTTTTGCTTCTCAAAAGCTTTGATTTCTAGCTTCCACTTCTAAAAGATAAAGCAAATAGGAATGTCTCAGTTTCTACAAGCCACTTTTATCAGTCACTACTATCATGAGGTACTACTTTGTGCTTTCACATGTTGTAATACACTTTGTATTTTATTATATTACAAATTTGGAAGTCGTATAGTGGTCTAAATAATATAGTACATTTCATTGCACTGCCTTTCTTATATAATACACTATTATTTATCATCGCTATTATTCATTAACTACTTCTATCAATTTATTACTATTTATCAACTATAACTAAAAGTCATTAGTAAAAATCAGTATAGTCAGTGTAAGAGAGGAGAATGCTCGGGTTTTTCATTAACAGTGAGGAGGTACATATACATGCTGCCGAAGCACTGCTTGGCCGTTCGTGTATATAACTGAACCCTACAGAAGCGGATCAGCTGAAGACTAGGGAAGCTAGCTAACTGTCTGGCCGTTGGAGAGATGTGCGCTGACACCCTCCCTCAGTTGAAGCTGCGGAAGACCATATGCACAAACTGTCTCTGAACTCATTGAACAACGGCGCTGGTAATCCCTTTGTCATGATGTCTGCAAATTGCCGTCGAGTGGGAATATGCATTACCTTGAATTGGCCAAGCGCCACCTTCTCTCTGACGAAATGTATGTCAAGTTCCACATGCTTAGTGCGCCGGTGGTGTACTGGATTTTCAGACAGGTATACCGCCGAAATGTTATCACAGTATATCACCGTGGCCTTGTCGGTGCGGACTAAGCTCGTGAAGAAGGTTCCGAGCCAAGAAGACTCGCAGCAAAGATTGGCTACAGCTCGATATTCCACTTCGGCGCTAGACCGTGAGACGGTTGTCTGTCGTTTTGATGACCAAGAGACTAGCGACTCACCAAGGAAGACGCAGTATCCGGACGTTGATCGCCGAGTATCCGAGCAGCCAGCCCAGTCCGCGTCGGAATATGCCTTGAGCTCTGTCGATGGGGTCGCGGAAATCAGAATTCCGTGGTTGATGGAGCCCTGGAGGTATCTGAGGATGCGCTTGACGAGATTCCAGTGAGCTTCATGTGGAGCATGCATATGGAGACAGGCCTGATGCACAGCGTAGGCGATGTCCGGGCACGTTAGAGTAAGGTACTGGAGAGCGCCTGTGATGCTGCGGTAGAAGGTGCCGTCAAAAGCCGGTGCGCCATCGGTCGCGGACAACTTCGGCTTGGCGTCCACAGGAGTCGTCGCAGGCTTGCAATTGGCCATGCCGGCGCGCTCCAGGATGTCTTCGGTGTACTGTGCTTGAGTGAGAAAGAAGCCTGCATCAGTGCGGCGAACCTGAACGCCGAGGAAGAAGTGTAAGGCGCCGAGATCCTTGATGGCAAAAGCTTGACGCAGCTGATCGACGACGTGCCATAGCAGATATGTGGTCGACGCCGTGAGGATGATGTCGTCAACAAGACAAGAAGGTAAGCGATGTGCACGCCGTGCTTGTAAACGAACAGGGAGCTGTCGGAGCCCGTAGCGATGAAGCCCATGCCATGGAGGTGCGTCCCGAGACGCTGGAACCACGCCCGCGGCGCTTGCTTAAGTCCATAAAGGGACTTAACGAGCGCATGAGCGTGATCGGGCGGCCGAGTCGACGGCCAAAGCGAGTTGATGGCGAGACGCGTTCCGCCAGGTTGCCATGGAGGAACACATTCTTGACGTCAAGTTGATGTACCGGCCATCGTCGAGTGGCCGCGAGATGCAGAACCGTGCGGATGGTGGCAGGCTTGACTACCGGCGAGAAGGTTTGATGAAAGTCTACCCCGGGACGTTGGGAGAATCCGCGGACAACCCATCTGGCCTTCCGTCGCTCGAGAGAACCATCTGGATGGAGCTTGTTCTTGAAGAGCCACTTGCCGGTGATGACATTGACATGTGGTGGCCGTGGAACAAGTGTCCATGTCCCATTTGCCTGCAGGGCGTCGAACTCTGCTTGCATCGCCGCAAGCCACGCAGGGTCACGAAGAGCGGCGCGGACAGACGATGGTGGCGGCGCTGCCGGAGAGACAGTGGCCACGTGCGCGTATTTGGGGTTCGACAGGCGAATGCCGTCCCGCGCACGCGTGACCATGGGATGGCGTCGTGGCGGTGCTGGGATGGGAGTGTCCGAGGGCGGCACCGCCGGCGCCGGTGGAGAGCCCGCTGGTGCTGGCGACGGTGACGGGGCGCCCACGGCATCAGGTGACGACGAGGGTGCCGCATCGAGGGCGACAGGCGACGAGGCAGGTTCGTCCGGGGCAGGTGCCAATGGTGGGCAGTGGTGGCGGCGACGACGCCCAGTGCGGCGTTGTCCGAACCCGTGTCGCGGCGCCGAGGTGGCGTGGTCCGAGGGAGCCGAGCACGCCAGCATGCACGGTAGCACGGCCGCACAATGGCGCGCCGAGTCGTGTCGACCTGCACAAAGGGGAAACATGTCTCGTCAAAATAAACGTGACGAGAGATTAGCACGCGCTTGGTGTTCGGATTATAACATTTGTATCCGCGTTGATCTAACGGATAGCCGAGAAAGATGCAGCGTGCAGAGCGCGGCGCGAGCTTGTGAGGAGCTGTGGCGGCGGTGTTGGGATAGCATAGACACCTGAAAACTCGGAGGTGATCGTAATCCGGTGGTGTGCCAAAGAGGAGCTCGAAGGGAGTGGAGTTGGCACGCGGGCGACATGGCCGGCGATTGAGAAGGTACGTGGACGCCGCGAGTGCATCAGACCAGAAAGAGCACGGTACCGAAGCCTGGAACAGAAGGGATCGGAGGCCATCATTGAGAGTGCGAAGAACCCTCTCAGCCCGGCCATTTTGCTGTGAGGTATATGGGCATGTGAGACGAAGGGCAATGCCATGCGTGGCGAAGAACGCGCGCGACGCCGAGTTGTCAAACTCCTTGCCGTTATTAGTTTGGAAGCCCAGTATTGGAAGCTGGAATTGGGTGCGCACGAACGCGTGAAAGGAGATGAGTGTGGGAAGGACGTCGGATTTGTGGCGCAAAGGAAATGTCCATACATAATGTGAATGATCATCCAAAATGACAAGGTAAAATTTGAACCCAGAATTGCTCATTATTGGGGATGTCCATACATCACAGTAAAGAAGTTGAAAAGGAAATTGCGAAACATTATTGGATTCACGAAAGGGTAACCAGACATGCTTGCCGAGGCGACAGGCATGACATGTGTGGCTGCTAGACTTGGAACAGGAGAAGCCAATTGTGCGCGACAGACGCTGAAGGGCGGCATGGCCAGGGTGACCAAGACGCGCATGCCAGAGGGGTGTGTCGTGCGAGGCAAGAAGCGCCACCGGTAGACGCCGTGGCGCACCGTGCTGCGGACGAAGAGGGTAGAGATCGCCGGATGAATCACAGCAGAGCAGAGCCGTCTTGGTTCGAAGATCCTTAACAGAAAAACCCCAGGGATCAAATTCAACAGAAACTGAATTATCACGAGTGAGTGCACGAACTGAAATAAGGTTTTTCACTATCTGAGGGGCAATCAGAATGTTACGAAGCTGAAGAGAGGAAGAGGATGTAGGGACAGAGGCATGGCCAGTGCACTGCGCAGGAATGAGCTGGCCATTGCCGACAATAACATGACGATTAACAGGAGAGGTGGAGGGGGTGGTTAAAATACCAGGATGGGAGGCCATATGCGCCGTCGCACCTGTATCGAGGAACCAATCACTCCCGCCGCCGGTGGAGTTGCTGACAGACAGGCCGTTGAGGGCGGAGTAGAGACCCGGCAGAACGGAGCCTGTGTTGCCGGCGTAGAGGGTGGCATCAGGGGGCGTCGGCGGAGCAGAGAGCGCGGCCATGGCCTGAGGTGGATGGACGCCAGGGCGCGAACCGAGGACACTGGGCTACCAGTTGTGCAGGGGCCAGGCCTGGACGACACCCTGCCACGGGGTGGAGGCCGAGGCCCACTAGGGCGATGTCGCGCCGGCGGGCAGCGCAGAGGGGCCGCCGGCTGCCGCACCCTGGCCGCCGGGGTAGTTGTTGCGGTTACGCGAATCAGAAGCCTTGCGCTTCTTGCGGCGATCATTGCCGCCAGTCTGAGGAGCCGAGGATGAAGGTTGGGGCGGTGCGGCGGGCTGAGACGCAGTGCACGTAGGGGCGGCCGCAAGGAGCGCCGTCTGTGCCTCCATCTAAAGGGAGTGTCGGATGCGTGTTTCCTCCTGGATCAGGTAGGAACGCGTGTAGAGGAAGGTGGGCGGCGGATTCATGGTGGAGAGCACAACAATTACCTGTCTGAATTTGTTGTTCAAGCCGAGCAATGTGTTGATGACGAGAGTTGAGTTGGAGACGGCGGCGCCACAGTCGTAGAGAGTGTCGGCGAGGCGTTTCAGGCGGCCGCAATACTCGCTGATGGTCATGTCCCCGAACAAAGCATGAAACTCCGCTGGCGAAGACGCGCTACTGGAGGTCGTTGTCGAGGAATTGCCCGGTGATCGCCGTCCAAGCGGCGTAGGCGGAGGCGCGCGGCGTGTAGATGTCGCTCCAAATTTCCTTGGACACGGTGGAGTATAGCCTGGAAACGATGCAGGAGTCGATCTGGAGCCACTCTGGATTGTGGTACATGGCGGCGGCATCGACTGTGCCGTCGACATGGTTGACGAGGCCGAACTTCTTGAAGGTGAGGTCGAAGAAGGACTGCCACTGCCGGAAGTTGCCGTCGTCCGTTGTGAGGGTGACGGGAACATGGCTGTGGATGTTGATCAACACGAGGGTGGAGGCTGGGGGTGGAGCTGGATCAGCAGACATGGCGAACGGGTTGGTGGCTGCGGACGCAGAGGAGCCGGTAGGGCTCGCCATGACAAGGAGCAGAAGCAAGAGGTTGGGATCGAAAAGGAAGCTGATACCATGTAAGAGAGAAGAATGCTCAAGTTTTTCATTAACAGTGAGGAGGTATATATACATGCTGCCGAAGCATTGCTTGGCCGTTCGTGTGTATAACTGAACCCTACAGAAGCGGATCAGCTGAAGACTAGGGAAGCTAGCTAACTGTCTGGCCGTTGGAGAGGTGTGCGCTGACAGTCAGACGCTTATCCAGGTTCACGGTTCAAAAGTTGTTGGATTCCCCAAAAGAATGTTCTTTTACATTCTCATCATTCTGTACTAGGCAACAAGCTAAAATGTGAGTATCCAAATAAAGACAGCCACCAAGAAAAGTTGGCTCACACAAAATCGCACTACACATGATAATAACACAAACCTCTGTAACTTTCTGTATCATCTTTTGTTTTTCACTTGCATGAATTTGGTGTCATTTACAATTTACACGGTCGTGTCAGCAATGTACCTCTGTCCCAGCTAAAAATCTAAATTTTACCCGTATATCCATGGTCCATCGCCGTTCGCCTCTCTTTCCGTTGCCTTTTCTTTGCCAGCCTACGAAGATGCCCCACGTGGCTTTGCCTTTGTGGGACAAACAGCGCAGCGTCCGGTCCGGCGTGGCGCGGCGCGGCCTGCATCATTGCTTGGATCGCCCGCCCGGTTGTTCCACGTCCGCGGTTGTTGCCGCGTCGAGACGAATTGTGGTTGCAGAGGCGGCGGCTGTTGCGGTGCATGACGTGGTCGGCGGCGCGGTCATCGTGGCCGCCGCCGATTTGGTGGCGGAGGTGAAGCCGAGGATGAGGAGTGACGTGAGGACAACCAGCGCGGCGGCGCCGCCGAACACGTCGTTCTTGGCGACGTAGCATTCGCCGTCCATCCACCCCCGGCCGTAGCGCTGCCCGTGGTTCATGCTCGCCGCGGTCGCCAGCAGGATGACGGCCAGCGCGAAGCTCACCCTGCGCAACCGACGCCATGATCTCGTCAGTAAATTAGTCCACTCGCACAGGGGATGTAAGATAATGAGAATTATTTGACATGGGTAGTACGTATTTAGATGTATTTGCCGCGCGCCACGGTCATATTGTACCTACCATGAGAGGACCAGGAGGCCGACGGACGTGACGCGGCCTCTGGTGGTGGCGGACTTGTTGGGCTTGGAGGCGCACATGGTGGTCGCCGCCGCGGTGGTGCCGACGAGCTGCGCCACGGAGAGGAAGGCGATGGCCGCGACGCCCAATTCGAAGGCGGAGCTCTTGGGCAGGAAGCAGAGGCTGCCGTCCAGCTTCATGTCCTTCTCCTGCGGCACCGACAGACGATTCAGATCCGGGAACCGGTGTTTCTTGCCAATTACAAGATGAAGAGGACGGAGGTGTACCTTGACTTTGTGGAATTCGGCGGCGAGGGAGCAGGAGAAGGCGGTGGCGCTGAGCAGGACGACGAAGCCGCAGATGGCGGCTCGGCAGGACAGCCCCCTGCTACCTTTCTCCATTTTTCTCTCGAGCTAAGCCTGAACTGAAATCTGAACAAATCACATGGCCTCGTCCACTCAAACACACTAGTTTAGCTATTTCATGCGCGCATGGGGAGGACCAGGGGGGAGCTGGTAAATGGAGTGGCCCTGATCCCATGTTTGTTGAATCGATGAATTGACCGGTTGGCGGACTGGTTTGGTCAACCAGATAGGCCCAGCCTGGGCATGGTGAGGACTAGGAAAGCCTGCAAGGAAATAATCATACACCCTCATGGCTGATACTATCCACCCTGCACCAGCCATGTGATGAACTGTGTTTTTACCGAAAGGTAATATCTCGAGAAAAACATTAGTCAATAAATTATTATTATTTGTTTATTTGGTAGAATAATGCTCCAACGAATAATAAGTTCATCAGAGTATTGCAGTTGAACAATAAATAGAGATAGAATATAATACTACATAAATATAGCCACGCAGGGTTTAGTCTGATACAAAACCACAAGAGCTTGAATATTACAATATTTAGAAAGAGAATGGTTCTAACTATTAATTATATAAAACAGAGACGAGTAGATAGCTACCCGCTAATATGCTCAGATTCACATAAATGGCCCCCGGCCGCCTTCTACTCCTCCCAACCTCTATACGGGGATTTGGTCTCATGCATGTCGTACTCTTGATCCATAGCATTCCATCTGGTGTGGTAGTTGTCATCCATGTAGACTTCACTAGATCCTATTAAATCTACGGACTGACCTGTTTCTAAACAGGAAAGATAATAGTAAGAGTAAGTACAAAAATATTCACAAACGTTATTAACAAAATGTACTATATGCTCATAATCTAACATTTCCTGGAACATCCATTTCCATTCTCATTCTCAATCTCATTTAGAAAATAAATATTTTTAGGTTGTGAAAGAGTTTCAGATTGTAAATTTAGAATATACTGAACACTTGCATAAATGGATAAAAACCTCCACCAATTCCCGTAGCCTCCAGTCTAGGAGATATGCACAAATCAAATTACAGAACTTTCACTGGTATCTCAGTATATTATACCTCCACCCGAGTTATTTATAATTGTGGGCCCGAGGTAGGTTACTACCCTCACTCGGCACCCTCGTAATTATAAGATAGTCATTAGTCGGACCGAAAATCACCTTCATCCGACACTTCACTGTGCTAATATATGCGCCTTGGATTTTGTCCTCTTTGTCCTTACTCATCTCACAATTATATGCTTCTTACCCATGTAGAGTGTATAATAAACTTGATAGAGTTACTAATTCTGCCTGTCTTTAGATGGAATAATAGTTTATATGAATTATATAGTCCATTACACAAGTGAAGTTTCTATTTTCTTATATACTAGCCGTATGTAGAAGGTCTCATACCTGCCTCTTTTTCTTTTTTCTGCCTTGTGGAACCTCCACCCATCTCTTATGTATTGGTACAACAGTGGCTTCCCCAATTATCTACCCTTATCTCTTTCATTTCTTTCTCATAATATTCATCTGATTGAAAATGATTTTAATTTTTATGTAGGATGATAATAATTTAGTAAGTAAATACTTATTTACTAAAGATAATCAGATCATATGTTCAAAGGAATGCTTGCCTAAGTACGATTTGAATATTTGGGCTCCCAGGTTACTCGAATAAAATTCTCCCTTCAGTATCGGTTCTTTTCCTATAATTGGTATGTGTGCGATGACTTAATTTATAGATACAGAAGAAAATAAATACACAAATAAATAATTATACTAAGGCATTCTTGTATGATCACAAAATTTTATTTTAGGAAGCTGCAAATTTTATTTCCTGTCAGAACCAGCCTATAACCAAAAGATCAACGTGGTCATAAACCAACAGGTGGTCAAACAACCGATGAGGTCGAAGGCCAACGAATGATCTGCAACCAGCGTGATCAATTCAGCTCAAAAACCAACAAAAAATGAGGATCCATGAGCAATCAGAAATCCCATGCGGTACGAAAAAGCGAAGCAGCTGGAAGAATGAATGTGATCGAAACCGGTGCGATGCCGTCTAGAACTTGACCGTGGTCAAAACCAACGTAGTCATAAAGCCGATCGATGTTTCAAAGAGTGCACCGACTACTGACTACTTCAGTTCAGATTCAACAAAAGAACACAAAGTAATCAAAAGATCTGAACATGATCGAAGATAGCACGATGCGATTTGAAACACAGACGTGGTCGAAACCAACGTGATCATAAAGGCGATCGAGATTTCAGACAGTGAACAACATGATTGTTTCAGTTCAGATACAAAACGAAAACAAAAGAACGCGCAGCGATCAGAAATTTGAACGTGGTCGAAAAGTAAAGGATGTTGTCAGAATCTTAACTGAGGTTGAAACTAGATGCGGTTGTAACAGAGTTGGAAGAACAGAGTAACACACGACCGCAAGATCCAAACTCCACATAAGTTTTGATTAAAAGATCAACTGGCTATGAAACTTTGTACACAACACGTTTATGGTCTCAAGAGGTTGCTTTAATCTTTGATTGAAAACTTAGCAAGCAAATTGAGAGATTTTTACGAAATAACCGAGTGCGCACAAAGTCAAAACTGAGAGATCGAAAAGACAATCAGACCATGCCCGTGGGAATAGAATAGCCAAAATGGCTTTGAGTATGATTCCACAACACCCAGCAAATCAGATCATCAACAAGATAGGTAAGAACTTTATCTCGGATCAAGAAGGGAAAGAAACAACCGAAGAGCAGAGAAGAAACAAAGAAGGAGATGAACCAAACCCAAAACAGCTCAACACCCATCAGACAAAAAAGGATAAGCAATAAATCGAAGATTGATGTATTATTTTGATAATTGAGTCTACAGCCACTCCATCTAGGAGGACCAAGAGCACATCATGTGCTCCACTCTCAAAACCGTAAACCTAAAATAAGAAAGCCCATAAGATAGAGGTGGGATGGTTAACACTACATGCCTCCATCCTCACCCCTTTTATAGGTGAGCAACTAGTCACCTACCCTTCCAAATTGGATCCTACCACTATTACAATGGGGGAACCCGTTAACCCCCCACACATGGGTTTTACTCTCTCAAGTCCACTTATGCACACTTTTCAAAGTGCATAAATGTGCATCCGCTAATCCTTAGCCTTGATCTGTTACCTCCATCTTGACTTAAACCATTCTCTAACGCATCACCAATGCACCATGTTTTTTTATCTAAGATGGTTTTCGGTATTTTGGTCAAATTATCGAAATGCCCCTCGTTGACCCGGTCATCACCTTCCTTTGCAAGCAAACGCCATGCTAGCCACGTGTAGGTACACCATTAACTTATCACGTACTACCAAGTCTCTTCAGTTCCAGTTCCACCGAACCACGGTTTCCTTGGCCTGTGTAAGTCACCTAGTGTCATCTCGCTGTTCAAACTTCACTTCAACAGTCCCGCCTTTCTCATCCCATGCTTGAGCTCACCGTATCAACCAGCATTCTTGATCATTCTAGGCCTCAACTCCTCCATGAGCCTGGCCCAATCACTGCCGTTGACCACAGTTGACTCCAAGCGACCCAGCACATCCAAAGACAAAGAATTTATTTCCAGGCACAAGTTCTTCACAACTTAACCTACATTAGCCAATACATGCATCATGCAACCTTAATCCATGACTCAAATCACAAATCCAATCCTGATAGAGAGCTATCTTTGCAAAGCCAACTAATCACTCCACAAACATTGCAATGGTTTATCACAACAAAAATCTGGACCATCTCTCATGGTCCATCAATCTCCCGTTTGATGAACCCATTGACAATACTTAAAAAAAATGCAAATTAGAGATGATTTTAGAAAAGGACAAAGAATTTTGCAAAGAGAGCTCCAAAATGTGGGTGGTCACAAGAGAAATGCAATGACTGAAAATGACCATATGAAGCAAATATACTTTAGATATGCATTTTTTTTTTACCAATCTTTCTCCCCTTTTGACAATGGAGTCATCAAGATGCATAAAAAAAAGATAGAACACGAATGAAATGAAGTGGTTGTAATTTATTCATGTTAAGCATTAGAAGCTATGAAGATTATCCAAAATAACTTTCCAAGTATTACACCAAGCCATAACAAGGGAAAGCGCGATCTAGATCATGACAAACCATGTATTGCCAAGCTAAAGCCAAATAAGCCATAATATGAAATTAAATGAATTGTTTAACTTGTCAAGTTGCTCAAGATCATAGTTTAGTTAAAGATACCCAAAAATAAGTCAAGCCATGTCAATATTCTAAGTGGAACCAAGAAGCTATAATTGAGTCAATTTAGAGTGCTACAAGTTCAAAATTGAGACATTTTATTCAAGTACTTAATATCACTTGTAATTGAGAAATTTTAGCATATTTGGCATTTTTAGAAATTCATGATTGGCTTCAACCATTTTTTTATAATATATTATTTTCTTAGCCATATGCTAGATCTCAAGCCTTATGCGATCACTCCAAGTAAGAAACTTAAGGAAGTGATCTTAGTCATCCAAAACTCCCCATGAGTTCGTGCCTAGTGCAATGCTAAGCCATCTCATGAGAAACAATTGGTGTGATTAGTTTTTTTTGCACAAAAGATATCTTTTAGCATTTTCTTGACTTAGTTCAAGAACAAAGAGTTAATACTAACTTATGATTCACTAATGAACTAGCATAGCTCAATCTAAGACTCAATGCAGATTCAAGACTCAACTTAGCTTATTTCGTATGGTATGAATCATAAGAGGATTACTAGAGCCAAGCTAGTCATAAGATCCAACAAGACATGATTTAATTTAAGTTGTTCACATTTTCTCAAGCTAGCATGACAAAATCTAGGCTACACGTAGAAAAGTCATGATAAATCTAGCAACCTAGCACAACTCATGGCAGGATGTAAAACAGTCTTATCATGTCATACAAGGATAATAATCAGGGCTCCATGTATTTATATTACAATACACATTGCTGAAAATAAATGCAATATGATGCAACAAAAAGGAAATCCATCTCCCCTTCAGCAAGTGAGTCAATTTTAGAAGTATTTTGGTTCAAGTTGAGTTATGTCATCATTAGGCTCCAGAAAATCTCAAATGAACTCTATCTAAACCAAAGCAATAAGTCAGAAGGAAGAAACTTGGATAGAAAGAAGAAACGGTAGTTCTTACAGCATAGATAAGATATAAGGAATACTATGGCTCAAACTTGCTCTCGTCTACCCCAAATGACTCTACGACTATCAGTTGGTCATCTAAAACACTAGGGAGTAAACACGTTTCATGTCTACCCATGGGGCCCAACCCTGGCTAGACCTACAAGAAATGAGTGAACTCAGCCTAGTAAGAAGAGAAACAACTAATAAGCAGCATCCTAAGATCATAAGATGGGAGGAAGAAGTCTAAATAGCTAAGAATATGAACCATTTTAGTCTATACTAGAAAGACTAACCCAAATGCACCCAATGAGGAAAGTTTAACAGAATGAAACAAAAGCACATGAACAATATAATACATAAAGTACAAGAAGTTTCCCCTCAAATTAAGCCATAAGGACAGACCACCCCAAGTTCTCCCCGGAAGGTCGTGAACCTCAAGCTATCTAAAGATTTGATGAAAATATCAGCCAACTGGTGGCCATTTTCTACAAACTAAAGCACTATGTCACCTTTCTCCACATGGTCTCTAAAGAAGTGTTATCACAGAAGAGAGGAACACTTTCTATGACTAACCCAAAGTCACGCAAAGTCAAAACCATCCAAAGCACCTAACTATAGTAACTAGCAGCTACAACATACTCAGCCTCTGCGGTGGACTATGCAACATTGGACTGCCTCCTAGAAGACCAAGAAGTAAGAGAAGTGCTAATGAATTGGCAAGTGACAGAAGTGCTCTTACTATTTATCCTATAGCCAACAAAGTCTACGTCAGAGGTGGCTCTAAGGGAAAGACAGGAAGCTGAATAGTACCAAATACCATTGTCTAGAGTAACTTGAAGGTATCTGAAGATGCGCTTCATTGCCTGGCGATGAGAGACATGAGGAGAAGCCTGAAATCGAGCACACAGACACACAATGAAATGTATGTCCGGTCTTGAGGCAGTGAGATACAAGAGAGAGCCAATCATGTTATGGTACTCCTTCTGATCTACCGGCTTGCTATCCTCGTTTGGGTCTAGTGAAGTTAATGAAGCCATCGGAGTTGACACTAGCTTGCCATCACTCACGTCGAAGCATCTCAAGAGGTCTTGAGTGTACTTGCCTTGTTGCAAAAAAGTACCCAACCGAGTTTGCTTGATATGGAAGCCGAGGAAGAAGCTCAACTCGCCCATCATACTCATATCAAACTCTGTGCTTATGTCATCAGAAAACTGGGAAACTAGAGCATAAGAAGAGCCACCAAAGATAATATCATCCATATAAATCTGGACGAGTACAAGGTTATTGCCATGCCTGCGTATGAACAAGATCTTGTCTACCTTACCCATATCAAACCTTATGGCTCAACAGATAAGACTTAAGCCTCTCATACCAAGCTCTAGAGGGTTGCTTAAGTCTATACAGGGCCATCACTTAGCCGTCGTGTGAAGGGAAACCCAACCACCGCGTCGAGGGAAGTAGCAACTAGCAAGCCGAGGGAATGGCCATGCTGCTTAGACCTCTGTTGCCCACTGGATTGGGGAAGGGGGA